>OX352299.1:23619697-24819697 GCA_947086415.1 Pammene aurita
TTTTAAAGATACAAAATAATGCGTAGTTCTTCAAGAAGACATATCAAAACAGCTTGAGAGACAGATAATGTACATATTGTTTAATTATAATTATAAAGAAAAATAAATCCTAATCTGACTGCTTCACAAAACGTTTGATATGTTTTCCTACCTAAACGGTGTCCTATAAATGTTAGATGATTTTGTAGTAGTTTTTTGGTTTGGGCCATGCATCTTTGTCCGTCATATATAGCCCTCAAACCAGCAATAACCCTTTGACATTCATGGCATTTTCAAATATTTATTAAGAGCGGGTAAAGGTAAATTTAAAGCATCGACGGGTAACATGTTATAAATATGAACACCTTGACCAAAAATTACAAATTATTTAAATACCAACTTTCAACATACAAACTTTCAACCCCCTTTTCACCCCTTCCAGGGTTGATTTTCGGGATGAAAACTATTCTTTGTCCTTTCCCGGGCCTCAAACTATCTCTACACAAAATTTCATCAAAATCCGTTCAGCCGTTAACTAATTAAAAATTCTTGGAACGTGTTCTGTTATCGACTCTAAGTATCTCCAGCCAACTTTTTTTCGAATATATTCCATGAACAGACTTTCGACCCTCTTCAGCTTTATTATATGTATAGATAGTTTTTATTAAAAGTACCTTTCAGCCTTCACTTCCATTATTTTTTCAAATTTTTTGGACCTACGGTTCTAAAGTAAGATGGGGGGGGGGGGGGGGGGGTTTGAAGATGAAACTATCCTTTGTCATTTGTCGAGATCCATACTATCTCTGTACCAATTTTCATCTAAATCAATTCAGCGGTAAAAAATTCCTCATACCACCTTCCAACCCCCTTTTCACCCCCACAAGGGTTTGAAAACTATCCTATGACGTTTCTCGAGACTCAAATTATCTCCATACTCATTTCTATCTAAATCGTTTCAGCGGTTAAAAAATCTCCATACAAACTTTCAACCCCATTTTCACCCCCACCAGGGTTGATTTTCGGGATCAAAACTATATATTATCCTTTCCTAGGAATCAAACTATATCTATACAAAATTTCATCAAAATCCGTTCAGCCGTTTTCACGTGATGCGCGGTCAAATAAACAGACAAACAGATAAACAGATAAACAGACAAACAGATAAACAGACAAAAATTCTAAAAATTGTTGGAACGTGTTCTGTTATCGATTCTAAGTATCCCCAGCCAACTTTTTTTCGATTATCTTCCATGTACAGACTTTCGACCCTCTTCAGCTTTATTATATGTATAGATAAAATTTCTTGTTTATTAATTTTATTATAGTCACGTTGTTGTACGTTGCGTTTCGCACAAGCCGCGTTCGCCCGCGGCGGCCGGGTACCGGTCAACCGACCGCAATATGGGGTCACCTGATAATGCCTGCGTAATTACGCCACCATTACCTCCCCGCCGCTCGTTGCCAGCACAAACACCACACTCCTAGTTACACGATCAAATGTCTCGGACGTGACTCGGAATACCGATGCCGCCACTACAAGACGCATTATCTAAGATTCGAAATAAATTATCCGCAAGCGCGACCAGTGGGTGCCTTTATAGCGTACCTCAAGGGCAAATGCAAAGTTGGACCAAGGAACAGCTGCGTAATTATACGTGCCAGAGAAACCAATAGCGGCAGATTGAGACATGTCAAACCGCTTTGAAGGTTGCTTAATATTGTTATCAGATTAAGCAAACTAAACTAGTGCACTAATTATATAAAAATGTCCTATGGTTATATTGGTTATGTAAAATTTGCTCACGTTTACGCGTATAAGCATAGCATAAGCTATGTGTACTGAACTTGGATCAGGAAGGTCGCCAATTATCCAGTAAACACCGGCTGAGCGGCAGGTCGCAGGAAGGACGAAGGCGGATGCTGCTCTTCGCCGGGAACAATCGATCGGGCTCTCCCGCGGCCTACAATTTGCGCAGTGGCAGCTCCTCTGGCAATTTGTGTCCATCGCCTTCGCCTGCCGTTACTCGGTAAACGCTACTGGAATATGTAGCCTGTGGTCGAGATCCCAGTTTTAAACGCACAGTCGTCCGGAGTGAGATACATGCTAATTATGGGCAATTTTCAAAATCGATCGTCGAGCTTTTACTGACTGTGGCTTCCTGCGTTCGCTCATTCTCGAGAAAACGTAAGTAAACATGCAGTGAAAACAGCTACGTTATACGTATATATGCAAATATTATAAGTAGATGAGTTGTATAAGGTAGATACTTGCACGTATTTGTGGTTGCAGCCACGCTCCTTCACAGTCCTTGAAAATCCTACTCGTTCTTGAAAGGAGTTAGGCTATGTTTTTGTGTTATAGGCTTGTATTATTATGATAAAATGCTTGTTATATTGTTGGGATCTAAGGATGAACAGAAGTTTCCATCGGCTACCATTTAATAAAGGTATCATCGAGGTATCGACGGATTGATCTGATGAGTGGTTGCGCAATGGCGCGCGCGCAGTTAGGCCGCATTATCGGCCGATCGATGGCTTCTAGATTGCATCTCAATAATCCTCGTTGAAGATATCGCTCGAGATTGCACAGGGAGCGCGCTCCTAGCTGCCTCCTATACGCCTTCCGGGATTCAATGTGTCTAATATAAGACACAACGACTTAATATGAGGAGATGACAGTTCTATTTCAGTTGCCAATATTTTCAAACTGATAAATATAAGTATCTATACATTATGTGTATACATTACATTTGTGTTACACATACAGTGTTGGGTGAAAAGGCAGGTAGCTGCCTACTTAAATTAAACACATACATATTTGAGGCAGTGTGTCTTAGTTTTCATTGTTTTCATCAAGAACGACACCAAAGCTTGCTTAAATACCATTGCTTTTTGAGCATCAGAATTACGAATTTTGTGCTGTAAGTAGCGGATACGATTAAGCAAGCATTTTAAACCAAGCTTAATAATAGCGTGGCCGTATTTAGAAAAGATATTATGCACTGCCGATACCGATGCCGTTGTCGAGTGCGGCGGTGACCGTCGGGACGCGGTAATTGATGACGTCGCGGGCAACCGGTGTCCGCCCATTTTCCGTCAATTTTCGTCACTTGAGTGATGGCACCGCGTCCCGCCCACTGCTCCCCACCCCCCTCCACCCCCCGAGACGCCCAAAGACGGCACGCGCCGTGCTAAATTTAAATGGGATGAACTTGTAGTGGGCGGCCGCCGCCGTGGAATGTGAACGGCGTGACACGTTAATCATACATTTGTGACATACACTTTCGAAGATGTCGTATGCCTGTCTTGAAAATTGGCCATTGAACTTTCTTTATGAGACGCTGCTACTTCCAGAGTTGTCATTTCCTCGACCTAATGTTCCTTTTAATATACTTTATTTGAACGTCCATCATGAATGTCAAAAAAGAAGCGGGTTTACAGCCTTAAAGCAGAGCATTCCTTGCTAATTATCCCCTGAAGGGCGAGCAAAATGCAAAGTCGACGATATAGACAAAGAGCCTGTCTAAGCTCCCCTGTCCGCAGACAATTGCCATGGAGTATAAATAGGCTGGGGGCACTTAATGAACACATAAACTGAGAGTGGCGAAAATAGACCCGAGAGACGGTACCGTTGTCATGGTAACTTGTATTGGTAAACGACGTACAGTCAGCAGCAGAATTAGTTAAGCGGGTGAGGTGTTCCAAATTACCTTCACGCGCTCTTGTTCCTTTGAAAATAAAGTCAAGTGCTCTTTTGACGGAAAGCCACCTGCTAACATACTCCCTACCTATAACGCTAATAAGTGTATTAAAACTTTTCTTCTGTGAATTAAATATCGTATAATGGTTAAGGTTATAGGTACCTACACTGCATTCCTTGTTTACTTATCAAATAAAATTAAAAAAAAACAGCCTAGTGTCAGTCCAGATAGAAAAGTGTCGTGGCAAAAAACGGAACTAACATTTTCATTTTTATATGGCAACCAGTCATCAATCACCTGTAAAAAATTTCAAACTTATCTCTTATCTCGTTTGTTTGTTATTGCGTGTTTATGTATTTAAAATAACACTGAACAGGAAAAAAGGCATAAATAATTTCAAATTAATTGGTTTTATCTATTTATCTACGAGATATAGCGGCTTTTCAGCACTAATATGGAGTTTCGAAAAGTCAGAACGTGTGGGGGCTTTGGCGGCTATTTACGTTGTATTTAATGTCATTTACTAGTCATGATCGATTACAGTTTCTGATATTAGGTATGTCAACTAAAATAAAACATTTAAAATTTAAAAAAAAAATGAAAATATTTATACATTCTTTATCATACAATAACTTACAAAGCGTGTTGATACTTGGCCATTTTTTTGTGTATCGCATTGGTGGCAATCCCTTCGTTTGGTCACTTTAGTCTACGAACCTTTATAAAAGCTTGTTTATGTTTATGCATACTTTTTTGTGCCTATAACTATTCGTACAATTTTTTTAGGAGTCAGTAGAAAAACGGTGTCTCAAATAAAGAAAGAATGTGGTGGTGGTGGTTCAAATAATAGTGCGTGGTGCACACCTGGACAAAAACTCTCTTGGCTAGTTCTGAAGCCAGCTCAATGATAAGTGGTATTAAATATTTACATCCAGACTCAATTTAGGGTTACTGGCTCGGACAATTTGCAATGAATTTGTTACGCTAACTGTATTGTTTGTAAAATCAAATTGTTGGCGATAGCCTCAGAACTCTTTGGTTTTACACTAGTTTTATTTTATAGCCGTTTATTTATATTCTTTAGAGATTTTTGGTACTCATATATAGGTTAGCTCATACATAGGTTAGGTACTCAGTGTAAATAAACATGTCATGGTGAGAAAACGTTTATTCAAGGACCCGTCAATGTAAAGATGCATAATTCAGTTGTATACCAATTAGAAACACATTGAACTTTCCCCAGCAGACATAGAAACTAGTTACAAGTGGCGACGTTAAGATTTATTGTGTACCTGCCTTCATCCAGACCAAATGGATAGCGCAGCAGCTGCCATTCGTGCGTGGTTAGAATCGAGCAGTCTAGTCAGCTGAAAAATTAATACAAATAAAAGTATTTTTTTATTTGACGACCGATGCTGTTGCAATATGTATATTACTCGTATATAGGAATATTATTTTAAGATTCAATAGGTTTCGAGTACACATAAACATGTCATTTACATTCTTTTTTAGTAAAAATATCCTATAATAAAATAAAATTAACGTCGAGTTTCGAGTTGTAACATTATTTTTTTCATATTCAAATTCATATTTAGTGTCTAACTATGCAGTGTTGTCAGCATAACAAAAACTGTAAATTAGCACCAGAGCGCCCTTAAATTCTGCGAGACTTATTTTTCCGGATAGACTGTACTTTTGTAAAAACATACATAGCTATGGTCGTACGTGGACACTCAAGTATTGTCTTTAAAATACAAAATCCGTAAAAAATTCGAGTTCACTTATTGCAAATTTCATGTTACCATATCATTGAGTATTAAAAAGTGCTCTTGCGTTCCTTTCAATATCACACTCAGTCAGGCAAGCATTCATTGATGTTTCTGTCTTTCTTCAATACGGTATCTAACTAACTTTATACCTACAATACGGTCTTATATCTTCGCTCAATTAATGAGAGATTTCAAAGCGTTCCCTAAGAGCGCTTTTTCCACCGCCGTCAGTAAGTCGGTCGCTGATGAGCGCTGGCATGCGATGCCGCACGTGTTCTTGTTGTTGTCTATTATTCTGTCCGTCAAATTACGTGTAGCCGAACTGCGATTGCAGAGGTTGGGTAAGTGTTTGTGTCTAATTGAGAAAAATATCTACCTACTTAATTTGTAAGTAAAAAAATACGGTTAACTTACTTTTAAAGGGCATGGTAGTTGTAAGTAGATGGGTGGGTTATTTTTACTGTTTAATCAGTTGTTTCTATCGTTACATTTCATAATGTCTTGGTTTTTAAATATGTGTGTAGCAAACTATGAGAAACCAGAACAAAGTAACCGTAGCTGCACCTGATGAAAACTCAGTTACGATGCCATACGATTTTTTCCTACCTAACCTGAACTGAATTACCACTGAGGATAACATCGTTTATTTTTAGTCATATCCGCATTTATGCTCTGTGAAGTATTTGTAAGTAAGAATTGTCTCCACTCAAGAATTATCTTCTGAAAACTCTAAGCCCAACGACGATCAAACGGAATAATAATTATATCATTACGACGTAATTGCTTTTGACAGACCATTAGCTGATTTCGTAACGTAAAGCAACTCGCATAGATAAGCCTCAATTACGAACATTCTACAATTGCACGCTGCCGATAAATAATTGAAGGTATCATAACGTCTTTACATAAGTTCATTAGAGGTAAACGAATACAAAGTGGACGTTTGTGCACGCGACGTTTGTGATTTATAATGCGTCCGTACGATCTGTACGAGAGCTGCCTTCAATACGGACACTCACTGTTTTACTTACACATGTGAGTACACTTTCCATGAAGCGCTCACATGCATCGCCATCACCATCAGTTGATCCGATTGCGGGACCTACTTCACGTTTATAAAGGCTGATTAATACTAACCCATTCGATTTAATCCATAATTGTATGTGCAATAAGAACTTATATTGTAGTTCGGATATTGACCGTTCAAGGTACGATTAGATGTTTATTTATGAATATACCTTCTAATCTATTTTAGTGTATAAACGAGTCTGAAATGTTACAGATGGCGAATGTATTTGGTAAGAGAGATGAAATTTGAATAGGAGAGGGATGGAATTTAGGCATATCGTTTGCCAATCATACAAAATTCAAAAAACAAATGCCATCCGATTTCGATGATTGTAAGTGCGTTTTTCCTAAGGTCTCCTCCACCGATAGAAAAATTTACCTTGCGTCCGGCTTCCAACTCTGATGGTACGATAACTGCCCGACCTGGGCCGATGGCAATTTGTTTCCGGTGTCTGTATGTGATGAAGAACAAGCATGCTCATTTTCAAGCGGTTGCCTGAAAAGAATTTAAATTTTTTTCTTCACTCTCGTACAGGGAACCAGTCCAACCAGGAGGGATGGCATTAAAATTTTGTTATATAACCAGGGTAGATTCTTTCAGGCAACCGCTGTTTCAATCGGTTGCCACGAGAATTTTGCACCCCCCTCTATTTCCACTCCAGTCCAAGATTGGTCAGTTCGGGTTGCACAGGGTGGTTCCTCATCACTTCAGGAGCTTAAATACCGCGAGCCATCCGGTTGCCTCGCGGTCACTAAAACTACGCGTCATTGCTCTGAATAATAGATTGTATTTTAACGTGTTGTTTATGTTTTTTTAATTAAGAATAAGGCACTTGATCATTTGGCAAACCGCAGGTTGGTACCTAAATGTTGCGATGAATATTCATTAGTTGGTTTCAATGGTTCCATTACGTTCAGTGAATATGTCGGTTCCGTTGCCGCAGCGCAACGTCACGTTTTGTGTTTCATGGCGTTTAGTGAATGGTTGCAAACGTATACGGGACTTAAAACTTTAAAGTCAATCCTAGACGAAGCACGTATGCTACTTTTACCACAAATTCAAAACTGACAGTTTTCAATTTGCACTATGGGTACCTATGAGAAAAGGTTTCGTACGCGGATTTTTAAGTTACTTAAATAAATCAGTGTTGTATGGCGTGATATAGTGTCGTCTTCCTAAGAAAGATATGAAAAACCAATAGGAACGTGTATCATAATATAGTGACTTATTAATACTTATAGACTGATATACTTATACACGATAACGAATGACTAAGTATTAATGATTTATTTATTTATACAATAATTCTTCTTTGTTTTTTTATTAGGTTTCGCAAGTGGTCATCGCAATCTATATCGCGTCACATTTCGTTATTCTCCTAACATGTTTGATCACCTAAAATTAGGCATAGCAAGATGTATAGAATGATGTGGCAGAGACAAAGCGTGATATCACCGCGGGCCGGTTGACGCAAGCTGTAAATCGCGCGGGGGCGTGGCCAATCGATACAGCGCGCGATAGCGAGCTATGTGATTTACCTTCCAAATAATAAAGTAACATCCAAGAATCGAACGCTATTATCGATTATTAATTTTATAATTAACTCTGTGAGATTATACGTAGTTAATAGACTTTACAAATTTAATGTTAAAGTCATTGACCGTATGTAAAATCGTCTTTGAGAGTCGCGTTATCCGAAAAAGTGCCAAAGAAGCATAGGGTCGCGAGCGGCCGGCGTCATGCTGCCTACACACGACGGAAACGCTCCGCTCATGTATTATTCAAAAGCGAAGGCAAATACAAATAAATAGAACGAAATAAATACAAACAGGCTGAATGGAGCCACGGCGGAGGGCGGGGCCGCGCGACATAAATATCGACTGCGCTGTCATAAGAGCGGCGGATACCTATCTCTGGTTATTTTGGACTTGCTTCGACCGACGTGGAAGGCGAGTTGTCACACCTAACTAAAAGCGCACATCTTTGCCTACACGTATGTATGTACTATGTACAGTCACTGCAATAATACCTTGCACAAGTAAGGCCGCAACAATATGTGACACGCTTTTACGGCTCTACAAACAAAAGCCGTGTTAGATATATTTGCGGTGTTTGTCGTTCAAGATTTTATTATAGGTCACTGTACATGTATCGATTATCTTCTGAAAACCAATACTGGGTGTCTCTGAGGTAATAAAAATAACTCTTCATATAAGTATGAGTCATAAAACTCATAAATCAGTGCATTGATGAGAATGATGAGACAAACTTTATTTAATTTAATTTATGTCTACTAAGTGCCAACATTTACAATGCAACACAAATGCACATACTTTTTCCCTTGAATGAAACGTCGTCCAAGGTTTTTTATCCTTTTCGCCGACGGTACAATATTCAAGCGTTACCGTGTATTGCGTGACCAGGAGTGCGATTTTTGAATCTCACCAAGTGACTAATTCTCACCGATGTGAGTGATTTACTTTCGGAAATCACTGACATCGGTGAGAATTAGTCACTTGGTGAGATTCAAAAATCGCACTCCAGGCCGGTTAATAATTCACTTCCGAAATTGGAATATTAAAAATGTGTTATTCAAAACGTTATCTCCGCTTACTTACGGTAAATACCAATAGCAATCTTAAAATCATTCGATGGTCCTTTAGTTAAAAAAAAATTGTATAATTAATTGGTGAATGAATAATGTTAGGAGTTATGGTTCGTATAATTCAAGTGGGACAAATGAAAAAAAATATCATACTACGCCAGCGGAAAAACACGATTAAAGCAACACCTTTTTCTCAAAGATTAGACAAACAAATGACATCTACGTGAAATTCCAGCCAATACGTTCATAATGATTCAAACAGGCTCGCCGACCTTTCAGGTACTCATGATAACTATAGTAGTGAGTGACAATGACAAGGATTAATGATTTGATCGCATTATGACTATAAAAAGTGGGCTGACAATTATTTACATCGATGCAGCTGTATCGAGTGATACGAACATGGAAATATTATGTATGCAATATTTATCTTGACCGCGCGTCCGCGCCGCGTGCACGCGCTCGCGCACCGAGCATCTCTTTAAATTACGTGCAATTTATTGCCGAAGGGCCACATTAACTTAACATATAATGATTTACAAACAATTATTTCATTAAAATATTACAAGCTGTGTCACAAAAATCCATTGCGCAAAGGCTCTCGCTGATCGGTTGTCATGAATACTAACTAAGCTGCACACTTTATTTTAAAAGGCTTATATGTAACGAACAATTCGTTAACTTACGTCTTTTAGCATAGATAGGTACGGAGGACGCTTAGCACGTAAAAGTAGTCGGTCTTTACCTAGATGAGGTCTAATGCTAAACAAGTATATATACTCGTAGAAAATTTGAGGCTATACGCCTATCACAATGACTGTCATTAAAATTAAACATCGGCCTCCATAGATTATATAAATGATACCTATGTATAGTTGCAAGCGGCGCTTGCTATTATTAGGGAATAAAAGTAATTCGCGGGTAATTTACGGAACATAAAATTTTAATTGAAACCTCGGTTCAATTTTGCTTCAACCGGGGAAAGAGAGTCGCCCACTTGTCCGCTGCTCGTAAATTGCGTGAATCGCCATAAATTGCACAAAATCACCAATTACAAGGATAATGTCGGGCGGGAGCGCTGCGTTCGCGCACGTCCTTGCCAATCCTCTTAGCGCCGCATCTTGCCGCACCATGTCGCACTGTGCCGCACACTCGCACAGTGCAAAAGCCGCGCCCGCGCAGCCGAGACAAAGGCTCATTTTGATCTGAATGTTAAGACAACAGTGAGAAAATACCTCAGAGTTCGTTATAATTTTGTAGCCATAAAATATCTAATTTAACTTTTTCTGATAAGAGAGATAAGGAAAGACCAAAAAATATACGAAGGGCTTATGTCTCTTAACACAAGTATTATCAATACCTAAAAAGAGGTACCAGCCTGAATGTTGTAAAGTAATTATAAGAAACTAAATATTTTAGCGTCGTCGTAACATCTTACCTGTCCGTTGGTTCGACCTAAGCTATCTCAGGCCTATTCCTACCTACCGCTCTACGGACCTACAGGAAAGGAAATATGTAAAATTAAAGTTTCATCAAAAACGAATCTAAACCTCTTGCCTTGTCGTAGACGATGTTCAGTAGTAAAGAGTAATAAAAAGAAGAAAATATGTCCAGTATGAACTCATCTATGCGCCCATTTGATTTCATTAATTCTTTTTGGGACACATTTTATAATTTCCCTTTTACTATTAGCAACGCAATTTAAAAATAAAGTAATATTTGATCATTTCATAAGAGCACGGCCAATAACACCGTGGGAAAGAAATAAGCATGTCGAATTCCACAAGTGCGTGAATCGCCACAAATTGCACCGATCGTCAATTATCCTCGTTACTAGGAGACCAACGAATTTATACACCTAATGATGTTAATTTATCTAATACGGTTCTAGACAATTTGAAGCAACGAAAAATATATGTATGAGCGAAGTTTATTAAATAAAAGCAAACAAGACTATTACGTTTTTAGACAAAATCCAAGTAAATGAAGTAAATGAGAGAATGACTTTTTAAAAGAGGTACTCATCATTTTATAATTTAACAGGGGGTTGGTAACAAAATATGGATACCTAGACTTTATTATCCCGTCCGCCAAGAAAGGTATTTATGGAAGATGTATCCGAAATGTAGATCTTCATCATAAGCGATGACGTCTTTAACGCCGTAAAACAGGTTCAAGCTGGACTCAAATTTCGTGTTATTGCCGGAATAATGCGGAATGACTCATGATTCTGCTAAGGCCTGGGAGCCGATTTTTGACAATCGAGCGCTCGAATTCAAAGAATTTAACCTCGAATATAATCGCACATAAAACTTTGTCGCCCTTATTTACGCATGAAATTAATAGTATAAATAATCATGATTCTAAATTACTATCGCTGTTTTTTTTAAAACATCATTTCTTCGTCTTATTCAGAGTTTTAAATTTCATATTCGAGCGCTCGAATTTCAAAAATCGCCCCCCAGGTCATATTTTTGAATGGACATTTCTTGTATCAGAATGATCTGGAAAATTTATTAATGCTTTCACGTGCTCTAGAGCTCAACTGTATGGCCCAGTGAAAAGCAGCGTGATGCTCTGAGCTGCAGACCGGGTGCGCGCGCGGTGACGGCATAATAGACAGCTCACGAGCTAGCCATTACTAACCAACCTGACCGAAACACGTTAGAATGATTTCATTAAAATAAAATTGCTACTTAGTTGGTACCAAAAACGGAAAATCATATAGCTATATTCTTATTATTACAGCAATTTTTAGGGTTCCGTAGTCAACTAGGAACCCTTATAGTTTCGCCATGTCTGCCCGTCCGTCCGTCCGTCCGTCCGCGGATAATCTCAGTGACCGTTAGCACTAGAAAGCTGAAATTTGGTACTAATATGTATATCAATCACGCCGACAAAGTGGTAAAATAAAAAGTGAAAATTTTTTTTTTATTAGGGTACCTCCCCTATACGTAAAGTGGGGAGTGATTTTTTTTTTCATTTCAACCCTAACGTGTGATATATTATTGGATAGGTATTTAAAAATGAATTGGGGTTTCCTAAAATCATTTTTCGATAATGTAAATATTTTCGGAAATAATCGCTCCAGAAGTAAAAAAATATGCGTCCCCCCCCCTCTAACTTTTGAACCATAAGTTTTAAAAATATGAAAAAAATCTCAAAAGTAGAACTTTATAAAAACTTTCTTGGAAAATTATTTTGAACTTGATAGGATGAATAGTTTTAAAAAAAAAAACCCAAAATAATTTCTGAACTAAGTTTGTAATTTAACCGTATAAGCAGGTGTTTATTGTACCTGTAATTTCTACAAAATTACAATGAAATGACGTGCTTTCAAATAAAGTAAAAACGGTGAAAATCGGTTCACGCAATAAAGAATTATCCCATAAAAATCATCTTCCATACTTTATGCTCGCGCGCAATAGTTTACTCAATTTGCCGATAGATGTCGCTGTACATGGAACTCTCATATCATATCCTACATGGCGGTGTTATTAACTCTTAAGTGGGGACACTTACTGTGACGGACGGAAAACTACGGAACCCTACAGTGAGCGTGGCCCGACACGCTCTTGGCCGGTTTTTTTTATATACCACGACGGTGGCAAACAAGCATACGGCCCGCCTGATGGTAAGCAGCTAGCCTATGAACGCCTGCAACTCCAGAGGTGTCACATGCGCGTTGCCGACCCTTTACAAAAATGAGGATTCACTGTGTTGACGGCTAAAGGAACAAGAGGGTCCCTCGTCGTCAACACACTGGGTCCTCTTTAATAGATGATAATTAATATTATAATGTATACCACACTTTTTTTAATTTTCTACTAACTGAAATAGATCGTACTTGTAGGTACAGTCGCCATCAAATATATCGGAGCAACCAAGGTGCTCAAAAATATCTGAATATGCACTTTATCGCCTTGATAATAAAGGCGTTGTTCAGATATTTGTCACCACCTTGGCCGCTCCAATATATCTGATGGTGACTGTACAAGCAATTATTAATTATCTCATTAAAAAGCATAACTACTTCACAAGCCCGGGTTTTGCCAGTAGCATAACTTATTCTGCAGATAATAGGATGGTATCACGTAAAGGTTAACGACCGATTTGACCGCAGTCTTAATCCACCACGTTAAAAATATAATGAGGCCAATTTAGTCTTAAAATTTTAGCACGAAAATCTCATCAACCATGAAGGACAGTCCTTTGAAACACGAGGTCCTTCGGACAGGATTGCCCGAATAAAAGGCGGTGTTATTACGTTGGTAAAACAAAATTCCACATAATAGCCTCATTATGTGGCGAAAATTGTTCGAGAGCTTTTTTGTGTGGTAATATAAATGTATTTGTAATAGCTTTTAGAAATATTGCGAAGAAGCGGTCAGGATTGGACCGGCGTCTGATTACCGAAACCTGATTTATTTTCCAGCTTTAATAATGTTGTCGGGCCAGCGCACACTGGGGTCATTCTAGTACTCGAATGTGTTACAGAATAATGGGTAGGTATTATCTGCTGCGAACCGCTATTGTGAAATATCACATCCTTATCATTTACATATATCGTCCTTAATTGCAAGTTGCAACCATGTGTATTTATCTAAGTTTCAAGTAAAGTGTTATTAAGTGACGTGTAAATATATGTGACCCTAATTTAATTATCAAATAAAATTTTGGTTAGTGTGTGTTGTATCAGAACACTCGACGCTATCAGTATTAATTGAAGCTTAACATTTACGTTATATGTTTGTAATACCATCAGGGTAATTAATAATTCCGAGCTTTAAGCAGTCTTATGATGTTATTAATGCAAACCAAAATTACTTTGATGTGTTTTCATATCAGTGCAATCGGGTTATAAATAATTAAATGGCGTATATTAAAGCTATTTGTTTAAATGGTTTTGAAAAATTAATTAAGACAAACATGAGTGAGGCCTTGAGGTCCAGCCAGTGTGCGGCGTGGGAATCGGCCCCGGTGCCGGGGGCCTCTATTACGTCATTATTTTCTATATTAGATCCTACACTAAATTGAAGATTAATAGTAAATCGATACGGTTAATGATGCGATCAAATTATGAGATGGTTTATCGAATAAATCTCAATGCGGCGCGTAATTTGATTTTCCCCAGTTATAGCTTATGGATGTAACGATGTATTGTTTAAATTGAATCGATTAATTGTATTGGACATGGCGATGATTTCTTTTCACACTAGGTTCGTGTTTAATTATTATCGGCATCTACATATTATATAAGTATTTAGCCAGTGTAAACTTCAAATTTTCTCACCGTAGGTACTAATTACAAGCACAGATAAGACGCACACGTTACTTTTGCCTTATGGGCTATGGCTTTCCTGCTTTATGGCTTCAAGATCTTAGGATTTATATCCTAAGTCAGTATAAAAAAATGGTTTCAAGATACCAACAACATGCCAACTTTCGAAAATGTTAAACATAACAATGTCGGATAAAGGTATTCAGTGAAAATGAATATTTTGTGTGGATACTGCTTTATTTTCCTAAAACAGAGTTGTGTATCTTGCAGACTTAGTTGAAAACCTTATTAACCTTTATGTTTATCAAATAATGGAGCTAAAAGAACCAATCAATATAATTACGTGCATAAATCGGTTAGCGTCAATTGGTCGTGATAAACTGAATGTTAATGAATCGTCGGTTGTGAAATGTGTCATAAAACGAGCCACTGGTTCGCGGCGGGGGGCCGGGGCCACGAGGGGCCACGAGGGGCCTAATTGATTTGTGCCCCAGGCCACAATCAAAACAGATCGTATTTTATAAGACGTATCCTAACTGAGGGCGAGGGTGCGCGGAAGCGGCGAGCGGATTGAGTTCGCGGTAGGAGCGGTTGGGATGACGGACGGGTGAGGTTCGATTCTGACTAAAGTTGAACGAGAAGGAGTCGAGACCGTTGCAACAATGTGTTTAAGACAGATACATATTTCAACCGTCTTAAATTTGTATATTACAACACCTTCAACGACCTACAAATGAGGTACCTAACTTGGTTAACTGACTTAACTGTACTTAGGGTGAAACAGTCATTTAAAATATTTATTTCATCTTTATTGTAGAATAATAAAAAGGACAAAGGGCGGACTTAATGCTAGAGGGCATTCTCTACCAGTCAACAGTCAGACCAAAAAAACAAATAAAAACAATAGTTCGGGAACGAGGAGCAAAGAGAACACTAAAACTCGAAGTTAAATTACGTATAACTAAATATTAATTCATTCTACATACCTATAAATATTCTACTGAATGTACAATAAGTATTTTATATCTATTATATTATATCGTGTTTGTAACCCGTTTCAGTAGATCAAGTTATTGTGTGACTAAAAAACTATTGTTAACCAATTTCCAAGTTTTTTTTAAATACCACGACGGTGGCAAACAAGCATACGGCCCGCCTGATGGTAAGCAGCTACCGTAACCTATGGACGCCTGCAACTCCAAAGGAGTCACATGCGCGTTGCCGATCCTTTACAAAAAAGGAGGATTCACTGTGTTGATGGGTAAAGGAACAAGAAGGTCCCTCATCGTCAACACACTGGGTCCTCTTTGAGCTCTTTGGCAACCTTACTCACCAGCAGGAACACAACACTATGAGTAGGGTCTAGTGCTATGGGTATTTAAGTTTGGGATTAAGTAAAAACACCTAACTTAATTGACATGAAATGTTAAATAAACAAAAGTGAAGCTACCAAATTTGCACCCGCGCAACATCGCAACTTCTAATGTGCTCAGTGATCAAACACAAGAAAATCAAATGATCATTTGATAAATGGTCCTAGGGGAGCTCCCCGCTTTGTCGCGCTCGTAATGCGGTCAATTCGCGAACCGTGTTTCGAACCCCAAGTACCCCGACTGTATTCGGCGCTCTTACCCAGCAGAGTGTAGCTACCCCGTGAGGGCATGGGAGTACCATGGGAAATTTGGTTTAATCAGTACTTTAATCTACGGCGTTGATTTAACTTGATGTTTATGGGCCAAATGAATTATGTTTTTAGATCCTGTTTGATTTTTTATTTGCATGAACCAATGTTGTAATTATTGTATTGATTTTTTTCGGTTCAATGTTGAATGATTTTGTTTCTTTATAAGAAGATTATTGATATTTTTTGTAGTTCTGTACCTGCTAAAAATATTACAGCATCTGAAGCGTACCTACTAATGTATAGCTAAGAGAAATTCAAACCGTATGTAAATCAGTAAATTATAGAATTTTTTTTTATAATTGAAAGATAAATGGAAAAACTCACCACGTCGAGCAAGATTCGAACTTGCGACCTTTCGGAACACCGATCCGATCTTGCTCGACGCGGTGAATTTTTCCATTTTTCTTTCAATTATAAAATTGAAATTTCGCTTGCAGACATCTCCGCTTAATACAAAAATTAATTCTATAATGCATATTGCAAAAAATACCGTCTTGCTTAGATACTACACAGTATAAGGAACCTTCCACCTGGGCCACCTGATCTTATGATACTCTTTCCATTTTAATGAATCACCTACATTTTTGGAAAATGTCAAAAAGAAAATCAAACCTTTAATTTGTAGCTGTTCCATTAACATTTTACCGAACGAATACGAACGTTGTTAAACAAGACCCGAGCTGAATTATTCGCCTTCAATTGCATGGAATGCGTTCAGTCACATGGTCAGTAAATAGATCAAGCGGCACATTAATCAATGCGCGCGATTCGACGCGAGCGTCGGCGTCGAGGGAGAGCTTTTGCGTAATAAATCTCGCGGGCAACTGCATTGCAGTCCGGCCTGGCTGGAAACGGCCGATACTGACGCTTAGGGTGAATTACTTTAAACGCAACTTTGATAGGTCCACATTGGAGTACGTAAGTATTTAGTTAGAATTTTACTTCAAACAAGAATAGGCAAGATGCAATATTTTCATTTATGCTTTCATTTGAAATTTGCAAGTAGAATAGTGTATTAAAAAATGAAAATACTATGATTTATAGTCAAAAATTGCTGTTACAAACTGACAATTTAAATTTTCGCGCCTAAACGGATCTACAGTTTCTGTGACGTCACTCATGTGTGTCACTCCATATTTGTTCGTTCATAGTGTCAAATTCTTGTTGCTTTTTAAATTTTGACCTGGATGCTAGCCTGTTAAGCCAAATCCCATGGAAAGTTGTCAACCCCATTAGTTGTCATAACAGGAGTGACGTCACCTGACGCTGATTGGTGGATTAAAACACGTTCCGTTTCACATTACTTCAAATCCTAATTATTATTTGAAATTAGTATAAACTAAAGTAAAACCGTTTCAATAGCTATTATTTAATGTTTTTTCAACATTTTGATTACAAAATAATTAATTAATGACTAATCACAGAGATACTAGAAGGATAATAATGAATTTAAACCACCTTTACAAATAGGTACCTACTGTTCCAGTACATGACATCTTTAAACTTCGACCGATTGCAAATAAACGTGTTTTTTTCATATGCATCACATTGTTAGTACCCGTTCTTGGTTTATGAACATAAATTATGTTTTAACTAATTGATAGCGTTATTTATTATATTTCGAAACTATATACGTTTTTAAGGTAACGCTAAGTCCGGGCGCAGTATATTTCTTTAACCAAAGAGATGTGTGACTTTTAACCCCTTGTCAAGTGATTAAACAATTTGTACAATCACATAGGTATACGGGTAGGTATACACAAATGATACAATTATAGGTAGAGGATCCTGTAAATCCTGTACTTAAAAGCAAATGACTCCATTGAGTAACCACTACCTTGATATCCTTAGCCAATTACTGTTTCCTATTAACTATGTACCCATGTATTCATAAAAAAAATGTCCAATACTTTTATTTAGGTAGGTCTTATGTAGAATACAGTGATTAAATTAAGTTTTAAGGTTGTACGCACTATAAGTGATATGTTAAATTCGTTAGTCTGATTAATATATCAGATAATAACAAAAACACATCGATAGTTCAATCGTTTCAACGTTCAGTCTGATTGCCATTGAAGTGACTTCGAAATATCGAATTGAAATGAGATTTAGCCAAAGAAAACACATGCTAGAATCAACACAAATCTGTCATTTTGACTTAACGGACCTTCGTACTTAAATGAAATGCGTGCGTGACGTTGAACACAGGCATGTGTTGCAGGCCGCTATAGCGCACGCGCGGGAATGCGTCCTGCGCCCACGCACATTGTATGCAAATAGCAGGTCGCAGGTCGCCATTGGCGCAGCCCGGCCCGGCCCTATCTTCTTTTTGGAAAGTCCATTGCTCTGACACGATTTATTTTATTGAAGAAATAAAATAATGCTCTTTTATATGGGCTATTGTTGGTTATAACATATTTTCTTGATTTATGTTGAGTGTAGAACTAAAAGTAGGTATGAATATAATATTATTCTTATATTTCAAGTATAGGACAATATTAAACAAATCGAAATAGTCTCAATAAATACTGAACACTGTATAATACTTTATTTGTTCTTTACTGAGAAAAACATTACCTACGCTTAATACTTGTGTGCCTACGAATTATTTATTATAAACACACAGAAAACAAAAAAATACGCGAGTGTCGTGGAACACTCGGTTGGAACGAAGTTATGTTATTAAATTTTATTTTATTTTTAACTTTTTTGCCTTTTTACTTTTTTTTTACCATTTTGACTTTTATTACTTTTTTACTTTTTAGACTTTTTTTACTTTTTTACTTCACTTTGTCACTTCTCACTTTTCATCCGCGAACCGTCCGATAAGGAAGGAACTTCGTTCCGAATAACAAATAATACTTCTGAATGAAAATATTTATTAGTTTAACTAGAGTCGATGTTAAGGTGTTTATTAGGCTAAAATGTTTTAAGGTATAGTAATACAAAGAGGATATACTAAGGTAGAATGGTATCTCTCAACTGTGAAACCTACATGAATGTAGAATTGAGAGAAAGTGAGTTTCTGCCTTGATCACCTTGTCTGTAATTGACGAACAAGACCACTTGTGCCACATGCATGTGTAGGCACCTAGTTAGAGGCACGTGTGTAACGTATGAATGGTTCGACATTCCGCCGAATCATGGCGGGAAGGCCATTGTGACCAAATCTCGACAGCGACACGCTGTGTGTCACGACATGAGCCTAATTGTGAATGAATGAGGGTCAGAGATCGACACGCTTCAGCGTAGATATGAACTATCTACCCATTTCCTGTTATGAATATCGATGCTAGCTTTTCTGACGAGCTATTTATTGCGCGTTGATAACGCCCCCTTTAGCGCTGATACATTTTCATGCATAAATATTTTCCGTACTTGATCTAACGAAAGAATGTCCAGTAAATCATACAGGATTTATTTCATGTAAATATAATAATTTATCTTCATCAAATATATATTTGGTGCCCAATACATACACTATGTGCGATAAGAGCGTGGCCGGTAAAGTTTAAAGAATATAATGGTAATCGTCTCGCTTTTCTGTGAAGGAAAACATCGTGAGGAGACCCGACCTAATGCCGATAAGGCTTTGTTTCCCCTTTGGGTTAAAAGGTCAGATGGCAGTCGCTTTCGTAAAAAGTAGTGCCTACGCCAATTCATGGGATTAGGTTGTCAAGCGGACCCCAAGCCGGGACAAGCTCTAGGAGGAAGAATGGTAAACGTCTGAGTGCTCTCCACGTCCCAGTTGATGCCACCTGTAAACTAAAGTCATTCGAAATAAAGGTGACAACAGAGTGTCCATTGTACTATTGGGCACTAGCGTGTCAAGCACTAGGACGTTTACATAAAGGGAATTCTCTTACGACTTAAAATTAAACAGCCCTTTTATGACACAATGCCTTATTTTCCCGTGTTCAGGGAAGTCGACGTTATTAAAATTCGTCTTCTTAAATTGATTCACCCAACTTTAGTACAAAGGCTTCGACTTGTTCATTATACTTTGAAACGTGATCACGAGACATTCTGGGTCTTTTCGGGTATGTACAATGAAACACTGCCTTAAAAGCAAAGCAAACGCGGCGCTTATTTTAGAAAATATGCTTTGAGTAGGAAAGTGTCAAAAGTGTTTTTTTTTCTTTTTACAAAGCATTGTATAGGTACATAGGTAAAAGTCCACTAGATACTATACAGCCACAAGTTTCTTCTTCTTTTGTTTATAAATATATATATATATATATATACTGTTCACGTTCTTTTCAAACAGACTGTATATAATAATTTCGGCCCAAACTATATTCAACGTTTCGTAGTCACTATAGAAACTAACTAAGATTCTGTTGGTAATATACCAAACTTTTTAAAGAAACCAATGCTAGAAACTGGTTATTAAAATCTACATAAACACAAGAAAATGTAACTAACGTATATGAATGTCTAACATCTAGTCCCCAAAATTATTTAAATAGGAGAGACAATTAGAAGGCAGCGATGCGGTCGCGATAGAGCCCTCATGTAATTAAACTCTGTTTTTTCGAGTTAGTTCACTAGAAGAAGTTTTCGAAATTTTAACGGTTACGGACTTATTCCACGATAGGGGAGCCTTTGCTTCATTATTTACGAATGATTGCTGTAAAATTAATGCTAATGTGAAAATTAAAATTCTCCTAATTATTCTTAAAAAAAGTTTAGTAATAGTAGGGAATCGTTTGTTGTGTCAAACATTTGGTTTTTCTTAAACTTTACTTATTTTGTTGACGTCAGTCAATTTTTGTATGAATTATAATAATTACGCCCCTTCGTGTGTTCAAAGATAAACAAATAATTATCAGATTTGTACATTAAATGCATAATATTACGGATATTGCAAATTGCTGCCATAGAGCATAATTTATAATGAAAAATTACAAACCATTTTGAATGCTTAGGTAATGAATGTCATATTTTGTATTTTACGCAACGCATCGCTTCCATACCTCAGTAAGTTGCCAAAGCCAATTGCTATCTTATTCAGCCAATAACAATCCGAACAACAATCAGAAATGCTCATTTCTTGAGCGTAATCTAAAAGTTAAAAGCGTCCAACGGGTGAGCTAATCCTCTCGCGTAGAGGTACCCGCCGACGCATCCAGGCTGCGTCCAGAAATTTACTGTCCATAATTACAGGGTTGCCGCACTTAATTGCAGCGGGCCCGTCCCGCCGTCGCTGCCCGCTTTTTTCGACTAAATAAAAATTGACTAATATTCCTAATAAATAATGAACTCTCCATTCTCAGAGCTTCAAATTCAAAGGGAGAGAAGAAGGGACGTTGTAGATTTTGACCGATTAAACTTTTCAAGGCTGAAAAGGCTCATTTCATTAAATAATGAGCAAATAAGATTATTATTCATAGATATCGATAAATAAACTGAAATATACTTGTTAAGTTTTGATTCGAAATTAACATGAAGTAATTTAGATTTGAGCATATCTATCAAAACGTTCCCCAAGCAGTCGATTGCCACCTCATAATTTAAATTGCAAAAGAATAACCCCAAATGAGAATAAATTTTCGTTATCGTATTAGCGGTCAAGATTTATCCAACGAATGCGGCGGGAACGAATTTTAGTAAATATATCATAATTTGGGGAAGGAGGCAAAAACGCGCGCACCTCGTTGCACGTTGCTTGAGGCTCTTCTTATAATTGCAGGGTTTCACGCAAAAGCCCTCAATTATAAAATAATAGCAGATGTGGATCATAGTAATAACAATTATTATCACGCTCGCTCGCTATCATTACTGTTGAAATATGGCCGATACGCGGTGTATGCAAACTTCGGCACTCGGCCGCCTTTCGGACGCTGCACGCTGGTCCGCATTCCCGCACCTTTCCGGCCACTTGCAATCTCTGCGGATTTCTCATATAACTGTGAAAGATTATTTTATATCAGTATTACTACTATGGATTCTATACATATACATTAGGTATCTATAAGTATGTTAAGCAGAATGACCTTAGGTCTTAAGATATATCTAAGATTATAGCTACTGTTTACAATTATATAATACTTTTATTAGATTTTGGCTAATATTGCTTCACTTAACTTGACCGATTTTAATTTGTTTATTAAACATTGTAAATAGACAGATACACATTCGAAGAACTGAATAAAGTAATTGATAATTCTTGATGAAAGTAGAAATGTAATCTGTTTTTAATTTCCCTTCATAACATGCTCGGGTTTGGCTTGCCATTGTGGGTAACTACGGCTCAACTAAACATGACAATACTCGCGTTTTTGGTACTAATAGTTGGCATAAAGCTACTCGCTCAATACCTCAATACATAGTAATTATACGATGGAATCACTGTATTATTTGGCTCTAACTTAATAACGCTAACTTGTAATACGCCAATTATTCAAATTCTCGAACAACTGGGCTGCTCCGCCTCTTTGCAGTCGCAATCTTAATAAAGACTTCCTAGATGCAATACAAAAGTTATTTACTTACTTATATGAAATATGGTATGGCGTGTGTAATTTTAATTAAAGATAGCGTTTAATTAAAGTTAATCGTTGAGCAGTTACAGCCCGATGAGATCATGTCGACTGAGCGCTGAATGGGCAAGGGCCTGTTTTAATATAATTGCATTCTTCTGGCGATATCGACTGCGCGTGGAGATGGCCGCTATGGCTTTCCCAGGGCTCACTTCAGTATATTGATAATTTCATACGATTGCGTTGGATACTTACATGTCTGTTAGTACTTATCTGACTGTATGATCACATACCTACGTATTTGCATATTGTTTATTGTTAAATAAATACATTTTTACCTTAACAGCTAACGCCAAAGTGGCACAAATTGAGACAGTAATGATTTTATTACAAATAAATTAATATTAAAAATTACAAAAAACTATTCAATACTACTAGCAGGCATCTCTCGTTCGATCACTCTCTTGCACTCGGTCATCAATCGTCCAATCGTGCTTGCAAACAAATCACAGCTAGGCTGAGCCTCGAGTACGGAATTAAGCAGCGCATATACCTACGGTGACTTTGTTTACACAATTGCCATTGGAAATTCTGACAACGAAATGGGCGGAGCAAAATTAAATTTACATGAATTATACAACATTTTATTTTCCATTCATACTGCCGAATACATCACGTTTGTATAAAATTTCGTTAACTTCAGAAAATTATAAGTGCGAAGCTTTTGTAAAAAAAATTGTTTTACAAGACAATTAGGTACAACATCAATGGACAATCGCAATTGAAACATTTAGCGTTCCAGAGTTACTAATAATCTAAAAATAAAATATTAATATTAATTTTTGTAAAGGGTCGGCAACGCGCATGTGACACCTCTGGAATTACAGGCGTCCATAGGCTACGGTAGCTGCTTACCATCAGGCGGGCCATATGCTTGTTTGCCACCGACGTGGTATTAAAAAAAATCTATTTGGTAACAATTTAACAATAATTATGCAAGCTGTTTTCTCGTAAAGGCAGATATATCTGTATTGTAAACGGAGAAGTGAATTTTGTCTAGTATTGTATTGGATACAGAATAAGTAGCTACCTTCACCAGTACAGCCTAGGCGAAAATGCACCTACTAAACTTATGTTTCCAGGTTATATGTCGGCCTTCAACTTGGCATAAGGCTGGCGGATTGTATGTAGAGCGGTCTATTCGCGACTCCGGGCAGCGCCATTACCCCGGCAGCACGTCGATTAATCATGCCTCCTCTACCGGATAATTCGGCGGTTGATTTACTGAAAAACAACATGTTATTACGGGATAAATCTCTATCTAGAAAAGCTAAGAAGGCCTAAGCGCGCCCCTGATTTATGGAGCCACCGGCCATCGGCGAGTTGCATTTGATTTGTGTTCTACGCTCAACTTTGTTCGTCTTTAGTTGAATTTTAATGAATGGCTACGAAATTATAAGTTGCAGACTGTAATTATAGTTTGTAGCATCATTGACTATTTCTTTTAGATCTCGAAATTGGGATATATGGTTTTAAATCTTTTAAATATACGTTTGGGTGCAAGTTTATGATTAATCCAGACACCAGCATTTATAACAAATGCATTTATATTCTGATAGCTCTAAGAAACGGCTAAACTTTGCCTGGGTTGTTTTAGTAGGTACTTTAAATTCACGGACGCACACGCAAGTAGTGTATGAGGCTTGAACCTATATATCCGCCAGGGCCGGCAACTTACCCTTTGGTATTGGCGAGGTTGTACCTAACGTAATGCTCGCGCGCAGATAATATCTTGATTTATTGCGGCTATCGACCCCCTCCTGCCCCAACCCGACACCCGCCGCCGTGCTTGTCTTTAAACGTCCTAAACTTACCTTAATGTTTTGCTTTCATATCGGAAAGTGGTTTAGTTTTAAGGTAATAATAATAATAATAATAATAAATACTCTTTATTGCACACCTCATACAGTTACAAGCACAAATTTTACAATTAGATAAATTTAGGTAGAGGTAACAACAGGCGGTCTTATCGCTAATGAGCGATTTCTTCCAGACAACCTTTTTCTTAAGGTAATTTACTTAACTTAATGAAAAGCAATAACAACTCATTTAAGTATAGGTATATTACTATTAGTTATAAATAAAACGGTGTTTACGACCCTGATACATACATGTAAACATAGGGGTCAACTCATAATTATTTTACATGTTTTTAAAGTGGGGCATTCCACTCATACAATAGTATGTTATTCAATCAAATACAAACATAGGGGTCAAGAAAACCATTACAGTAATGAAATTGATAAAACTACACCTAGTCGTTAATACCGCAACACAGCCTGTAATGGTTGCAATCTCCGACTTCGATATTGAGCGCGTTTTATAATGAAAACATGGGCCGGGAACGATATGGAACTATAATGTTTAATAATTAATAAATCTATCGCTGGGTCATCTTGGGTATTTGGAGGCGTAGTCCGTTGCGGTAAATTAATAAAGTCTTCCGAGTGTTGCGCTGTTTAATTGGGGCTAATTTTATCTCGACAACGCGCCATCCTCGTCGCGACGCCTTCTATCTTCCACTCGTTTACCTACTTTATTGGTACAAGCAGTGTTGGCCGAACGTTAGTGTAATTGAAAATTAAAAATTGAAGATTGAAACACGTTAGTTAAAATTGAACACTAATAGTTTAATGCAAATTGATTTCAATTAGAATTGAAATTAATTGTAACTAACGTGTTAATTCCAAGTCCAAGACCAAGACCAAGACTAAAACCAAAACTAAAACTAAAACTAAAACAATACCAATATCAGGGTCCAGCATGAGCTCCAGATTTTGATACCGGTACCATCTGCTCATCAGTACAAGTCGAATGAGCCCAAACAGCATGAGTCTATGATGCGCCAAACCCGACATCCAGTAGGAATACCCAGGGTCCAGCATGAGCTCCAAATTTTGATACCGGTACCATCTGCTCATCAGTACAAGTCGAATGAGCCCAAACAGCATGAGTCTATGATGCGCCAAACCCGAGATCCAGTAGGGATCCCCAGGGTACAGCATGAGCTCCAGATTTTGATACCGGTACCATCGGCTCATCAGTACAAGTCTAATGAGCCCAAACAGCATGAGTCTATGATGCGCCAAACCCGAGATCCAGTAGGTAGCCCTAGGGTCCAGCATGAGCTCCATCTTGTGATATTGGTCCCAACTTCCGAACCCGAGATGCAGTTTTAAAATTAATTATTAGTGTAAGACAGGATTAATTTAGTTACACTAACGTTAATCTAATTGACTGTTAATCTTATTAAATATTCGAGACGTTAGTGTAACTAATAGGTTAATTCTAATTCACGGTTAGTGTAATTAACGACGTCACAAAATCAATGCGAACTAACGTTAGTAAAAAATGATGTTAGTGTAATTGATTAGTTACGGAATTAATCTTCAATCTTATTGATCAATTTTCAATTCTAATTGAAATTAACGGCCAACACTGGGTACAAGTGTGCATGATATTAAAAATACATGTTATTAATATTATTTCATGACCTAAATATCTGTGTTAACAACATTAAAATTCATTATTTTAATTAGATATCATGTAGATTATAGGGTTTCATAATCAATGTCTTTGATATACTAATCATAATATAACCTGGCGAGGGGCAAGTAAAGTGTTTTCTTTAACTTTTCGTGTTTGATAACGTGAGCACTTAATAATTCAATTTATTTTTTACCTCGGTTACCGCTATTACATCTTTAATGGTCCAGTTTATCTTTCCCTTATATATTGGTTGAATTAATCACGAGTGCGGATACGACTCGCGGTCTCACATTGAGGGCTTTTATGAAGTGTGCTCTTATATGGCTCGAGTTGTTTGTCACTGTCTCGGGCCACGGTGGGATACCTACACCTACACCATTGAATTAAAACTAAGCTATTACTCGATAAATGAATTATGATCCTTTTCCATCTTGAAGTTACAGCGTCAGACAAGGTTAACGTTGAGAGTTGACGAGTAAGACACAAATAAACATTCTTAAGGGCCAATCCACTTAAATTCATTCAGAACCGATACATATACCTAAGTATTCAATAAATATACATTTACAATCATAAAGTATAGTGTGAAAGCTCTGCGTGAAAGCCAACACAAAAAACGCCAAGTGGAAGCTTCGACAAGCTCACAAAAGCTCGTAAAAGCTCTCGACTATTATGTAGTTATTGTTACAGGGTGGAAACACCATTATTACACGGGTTTGCTGGTTTATTTTGTTGTTTGGCACGTCGCGGCGCGCTCGCTGTCATGTGCCGCACTCGTCGAGTGCAACGGGCGATGCACACGCTAACGATACATACATGCATTTTATCGTATATGCTTGCTTTTAGCCCTGTTGTCTATGTCTTATACTTTTGCTACCGACCTAAAACGGCAAAAAACTTTATACGATCTTTTGTTGAATTAAAAGAAATACCATAAATAACATTGTCAAAATTTATACGGAACCTTTGGGGCGAGAATCTGAGTCACACTTGACCGGTACCTATATATTTGTCTTTTTAGACATCACAAAATCCATTGTATTTCCCTCACAGTCTCCACAGTCAGCTTTAGGTGATTTTATATCAGACTTTGTCAACCAAATTTAAAATATAATTGGAATATGCTTTATTATTTAGGTTTTACCTCAAACCTAAATAATATCGGTAATCACCGTGTAATCACAGAATATACCACTAAGTATTTGACCAATAAAGCATATTCCAATTATATTTTAAATTTGGTTGAAAAAGTCTGATATGAAATCACCTTGGAATATGCTTTATTGGTCAAATACTTAGTGGTATATTGTGTGATTACACGGTGATTACCGATATTATTTAGGTTTTACCTCAGTAAATGTGATTGTAGGCAAATCCCTCAAGTCCCTTCTTAAACAATCTCACGGTTCTACGAGTAACGAGTGCAACACTACGAGTATACTGCAATATTTCAAAACACAATTGCTCTTAACTCTTAATCCTATTATGCTTGTAAACACTCGGGGTGACATTTCAATATCCACGTCAAGTGAACATCTCGTGTTCGACGCGTCATTGTCCGGCGCGGCGTCCCATTCTCAGCGGAAGCATTCAGATGGATATCTGATGGATATCTTTATTCCGGGATTACAAGAGATTTTGCATAGGAAACGGTCGTCAAATATCTAACCGTTGACAAAGACTTGAATGGGGCTAAGCGGAATCCATGCCAACAATACGCCCGAAAGATCACACGTGTTTTGAATGAATATTGGACGTTTAGGTAGTGTGGGGGATTATCCCCCAATAAATAACACTTGTAGTTATTCAATATACTATATATTTTTTATATCATACGCTAATACATTTAATTCGACTCTCTGTCTAGGCTGTCCCTTCTAGAATCCCTGAAAGAATCCCGAATGTCTGACATAGAACATTTCGTTCTATTTTTAAATAACACCGCGCCAGACAGTGTTCGAGAAGAAAGGCTGTAAAGGTATACAACCTTTACATATCTCGCCTCCTCGGGTGTAAGGGGCAGCCTACACTTACAAATGCTACGCCCTATCCTACTCTACCCTGACTAAGAGTTTCCTTACCTTATGCTTAGGACCCCTACAGAGTTGAAAATTTCCTAACACCCCTTTCTAGAACCAGCCTTATGTACAAGGTAGTCAACGTCAATTTACAAATGAGAAGTCAGCCTATGGCCTTAAGATCTCTCAAATTGCCTAGACGTGGGCTAAGTCAGGTTTCAAAACCTAGAAAATACCCCTGACTCTGGTTTTACGAACTAAAAGGCCTGTTACACTTGTCCTGGTTAGCTTCCTAAATGAGTTAGTTTCTAAATTTAGTCAAGTGTAATCGCATTTAGCAAGTTATCTTACTCTGAAAGCTAGTTAGGATCCTAATTAGGATGCTAGTTAGGACACTAAAATAAGTAAAGTGTAACAGGGCCTTAACCCTCTTTTTAATTTCCTGACAGCTATTGTCTATGTCCGTGTCTATGACACTTGACATTAATAGGTGTCAGCAAACTATCTAATCTGATTAATACAACAGCACAAAACATATTTTATTAAACAGAAATATCACAATATAAAAGAATAACATGAAAATATCGCAAGGACATGACGTTCTTGCTCAGCAGTAAGCGTTGGCTGCCCCTTACACCCGAGAGATCCTTTTGGCGTAAACACTCGTAACTGGGGTTGCTTCTGGTACAGCACTCGCTTTACTTTTGCGTGAATTACGGGGCTCGGACCTTAATTTTAAGGCAACACCGCTTCTTCACCATATGTGGGGGATTATCCCCCAATAAATAACACTTGTAGTTATTCAATATACTATATATTTTTTATATCATACGCTAATACATTTAATTCGACTCTCTGTCTAGGCTGTCCCTTCTAGAATCCCTGAAAGAATCCCGAATGTCTGACATAGAACATTTCGTTCTATTTTTAAATAACACCGCGCCAGACAGTGTTCGAGAAGAAAGGCTGTAAAGGTATACAACCTTTACAGTAGCCAGTGCCTAAATGTATCAGCGGAGATTATCTACGGTTCGATAAAATCGAATTCGAAATCACAATATTGTACTTGAATATAATCGTCCGATTCAATAACCCATCCTTATCTTGTATAGCAGTGTCACTCATTGCGCATTTCGGGGTATTGAATTTTGACATTCAAATATGCCAAATTCTGTATATAATCTTCAAGAACGTATTGCACCTTTTGTATAAGGCATGGTAACACGAAACTATATTGTGCCGGTGAGTGAATGAACTGTGGAAGTTGGTGTAATATTGCAACCGGACGCACCCTTTTAAACTGTTTGTTAACTAAACTCACTACGAGTATTGGTAAGTTTTAATAAATACAATACATGAAATCGTTTATTTCTATCTAGCATAAAAAAAACATTTAAAAAATACGTAGGTGATTGATTTTCTATTTCTCTTTCCATATCTTTTTATTTATTTTTGGTATCAGGAGGAGAAAAAGCTTTCATTTAAAAATAAAGACTGGAGGGAATTGCATCCCACCAGAGATTATCTCTTAAATTTGAATATAGATAGAATATTTTTCTGATAAATGAATCAACGGAACGATTAACTAAAATATAACAAGTCTAAGTAATTCCGGAAGAACTTGATTTGGGCTTAACAACCGCAATCCAAATTAAAATATAAAAAATATATTAACATCTTGGAGTATAGTTAAACTTACCTACTTTTCTGAAGGTAAATTAGCACTTTATCGATGCAATAACTTAAAAAGGTAAAAACAATAATTTTACCTACACAACGATCTCCAATCATGCCACGCCCACCCTTAATCCATTCCATCAATAACAACAAAGAATAATTAAAAATCATAAGCACTAAAAAATATAAAAGAGAAATCAAGTCTGCATTTTGAATCGAAACATTGTATTGTTAGGATTGAATATCAAATGCATTTGTTTTTCTTTTCAAGGCTCTATGGACCTAAACAATATTAAAGTTCAAGACGGCAATGTCATATGTGCATACAGATATTATAGGATATGGGGCATTATAGGTCTATGGCTACACGTTTTTGCATGGCAGTTGCGAGGCTGGGCGGAGGGCGGCGCGCCAGATGCGCCCGCGTCGCATTGTGCACGCGTTTGCTAGAAACTGTTACTGTGACGTACTAGTATATATGTTACTTTTGAAACAATTAAATGTTATAATGATAACAATTATTGAAGTTGGTTATTACATTTTTTTAATTTAACGAAGTAATGCAACTTGACAACTTTAACAACTTTACAAATAGCCGAATGCCTTTTTTTCTGGCAGTTGAGTACTAAGCTCTGGCTTACCTACGAATAATTTTGAATAAGCAAATGTATGTAAAGGCCAGCAAGGGCAGTTGGTTTCACGATATCATCATACATTACGAAATTTATATGACTTCATAAATATGGCGAATATTTAACAGATCGTATTAACATTAAATAAGGAAGAACATTACAAAATATATTACATAAGAAAAGCAAAATGAAGAGAGTTTCCTTATTTCATATAAAAATTCTTAAAAATTCTAGGTTAAGTATACGGCCAAACACAATATAGTATTATGTTGCTATATAGCCACACGTGACGCAATGCGTTCTGAAAACCCCAGCGGCGGTTCATTCAGCTCTATTTTCCCAAACCTCGTTGAAAGCTTTGTGAATAAGTGTTAACAGGAACAATAGAGTAACAGTAGTACGAGGGCCGCGCCGGCGCAGCGTGCGCGAGATTACAATAATTACGACGCACGCGCGGCACCCACGGCAGTGTAATCACTATCATTTGCGCATGTTATTCTATAATCCATATAAAATACTCCCCTATCGCTGGCGACATCTACGGCGACTTAGGTCCAAGGGCAAAGTCTATTTACATTTACTTTTTATTTGATTATGTAGCTTTTGTCAAGTCAAAGGGTTAAAAAGCTAGAATTAGTTAGCTGACACGTGATGAAGGGGCTGTTATATAACCTAATTTTAGGTAAGTGCAATACCTCTTCCAACGTAATTTTAGGTCAGTCATTCACAACGATTTACTGTGGCACAGTAAATTGAAAGAAATATATTAACAACAAAACGAAGTTTACTTGGTTGTTTAATTAAAGTAATAAAAAGATTGTGAGAGAGACCTAAGCAATGAAATTGCCAGTGAGAGCGCCAATAGTTTTGACTCGAATTCGGTATTTATTAAGATTTTTCAAAGCTTGGAGGAGCCTTTTCGTAAGATCCAGATATCTTTCCTTAGTACGCCTACAAAGGTTATCTTAATTCAATAATTGACAAAATATTACTATAGGATACGGGTATTTTGTAGATATATTCGATACGGACGTTGAGACGGGTTTGATAGTAGCATTTAATAAATATAAGCAAAACTCGTAATTAATTTCAAACGTAACATAATTTAATGACGTCTTCTATTAAAAGCAATTTGTACTCAGTAAATACAAATCAAAGGCACATCTGTTACAAACGCGAGTAGATTTCGCGTGATAAAAGTATTTCTATGTAAATCATGTAAGCGTATACGCCTTGTAGGTCCACGGCGCATGATGCGTTTTAGAATTGGAAGAAGGAATAGTGGAGGAAAGTGTATCCTGTCATATGAGCCGTATCCGCCCCCGCACCGATTGGGGACGATAAAAAATGGACCAATTTTTATAATAGTCGCGGGGAAACGATCCCGATATTCTTTATTATGAACCGGAAACATTTATTACCTCTGAATCTGAAAAAGTACATTCATTATCTGCACTAAAAATAATTACTTTCTATCAGTTGCAGGTTTAGTTAGGGGAATGAGTCCATAGTTATATTTGACACGTGGAAAGGCAGATTGCTTCGCAGATTTTTTGGACCCGGGGTATGTCCTTAAACTACGTCCGGACTTGGGTATGTCCTTAAACTATGCCAAAAAGAGAGGTATGGGCACTGCGAATGGCATCTCACTTAGTGTGGTAGGGCACGTTCAGTGAATGTCATCTCGCTCAAATCTGGAGCAGAGCCCGACTGGGGAAGTACCTCCACCTTACAGAAAACCACAGCCAAATAGCACTAGACCCTACTCATAGTGTTGTGTTCCTGCTGGTGAGTAAGGTTGCCAAAGAGCTCAAAGAGGACCCAGTGTGTTGACGATGAGGGACCCTCTTGTTCCTTTAGCCGTCAACACAGTGAATCCTCCTTTTTGTAAAGGGTCGGCAACGCGCATGTGACTCCTGTGGAGTTACAGGCATCCATAGGTTACGGTAGATGCTTACCATCAGGCAGGCCGTATGCTTGTTTGCCACCGTCGTAGTATAAAAAAAAAAAAAAAAAAAAAAAAAAAAGATAAGATGAGAAAAAGATTAACTTGAGAATTTAGGTATGAAACTTCACACAGATCAGTTTTGCTACTTTTGTTACTAAATCTCCTCGTTGACTTTACTTGTAAATTATTTAATGGTAAAAAACAATTACATGCATAAACTTAATACTGTAAAACAAATAAGAACTAACAAATGATAAAAATAAAATTATCATTACCCGTAAATTATTCAATTCAATTCAAATTATTTATTTCTAATCAATTAAGGATCCATAGATTGTCAGTACATACAGCTAGAAAAGACTTAAAATTAGGGTTAGTAACATAGAATTACAAAATAATTAAATAAAAATAAAAACAGAAAAACAATCGGAACAGTATACTTACATAACATTACATGTCATGTCACAAGTCTAGATGCACCATTTCTCAACATCTGACTTTGCCACATGTAGGCTATTCCAGTGCTTGAGTAATGGTGCATCCAACCTCTACCTGCCAACGTTTTCAGGATACTATTGCCACTGCCACTCACTCTCCGCATAAGCGACGCCGAACTGTTGCGTAAAATCGCGTAAACATCGTCCGTGAGCGCCTCCGCAAACATTCCGCATCAACAAACAGCATCCTGAAAACGTTGTTATACTGTACCCTTAGGGCGTTGTACGCTCGCTGAGTATAGCTGGGCCACAGAATTTTTAAGATAATTTAGAATAAGAAACGCAAAAGATTAATTGAGTTTCAAGCTTGTCTTATGATTATGAATTTCATTATCATTCTGTTAAACACTAATTGGAGTAAACACATGCATACATATGTTTGACAATTCTATTTGGAACACACGAGTAAACTTAATGTTCGTAAGGTATTACATATTTCCTTTTGAGGATAGCTTTTCAACCAGTTCACTTACTACTTCCCTACTTACTGCACAAAAATAATAACATTTCCTCGTTTGTACAGTGAAACGATAAATCACGTTCCTTCCACGTGGTTTTCATGATTTATGACATCTGAATATTATTCATTTTAATTACTAGTTTTCCGCCCAAATTCGTGCTCGCCTACTTTTTCTTTTTTTAACCCTTTAGGGCTTCAAATGCACATTGAACGCTTAAGTATGATGTTTTTCTTATTTTTAAGTATTTTTAAAGATTATATATCAGTTACATTTTAGTCTCAATAGATTCGTTTTTTTTTCTGAGTGTCGTTCAAATGGTCGTTCTTAATTAAACAGAGATTTTGGAAACTTTTTCAACCAAAAAAAAAGTATGTAGCTATATTTGCTTTACCTAAATGAACGAGTTAAAAAATTAACAGAAACGCTCAGTAAAAAGGTACCTTTGAAAATTGTTACAACAAAGGGGGTCAAGTTTTTTTAATAACAAAACTATGCTTCGGACAAACTAAAATCCCTGTCGTGCTAATACAAAAACCCTAGTCAAAACTGTAATTCAATTCAAAAATCGCATTATCTAAGCCTCCGCCCTCAGCGCCGGCCGCCCTACGGCCCGCCCCGCGTAAACAAACACGTAGAGGGGCCGCGCGGCCCGACCGAGACGCACGGTGTGCAAGCGAGACGCAGCTCCACGCAACACCAAAACTCGAACCCTACAATTAGTAGGCGAGATTCGTTCGCCGCATCAATTCGTTAAGATAATTGCTCCGAATTTTCTTGGGATTTTCGCGTGTGATGTGACGTCATCTGTGTGGAAACTGATGGGCCGATATGCATTGTGCGTACTATCAGCAGCACGGGGAGCACCCCGTCAACCATAATGGGACTAATCATTATTTCAATGAGGTAACGCTTTTTTAAATCTTAAACGTCTTTGTTAATGAAAGGTAATTCTTATTTTGATAATTTTATGAACTCTTATTGGAATCCAATTCGCTGTTATCTTTATTTTTACCCGACTTCATTTATGTGTGTTCATTCATTGTGTGGGTACTCTAGGATAGAATAACATAGATATATCGTTGGATTTAAATAACTCACAGTGTTTTAATAATTTTATGTCTCCTTAAATAGTAATAGTTTAATAGTAGTACGAGTAGTAGTAATAGTATTTTTTTATAATTTTATACACAGAAAATAGTACTTTTTTCCTCAAAATTTATTGTCCTGTGGCCATGTACTGGTTATATTTAGTTTTTTCTTGTGCCGTGCCCAATAATATTTTTTATAAATTACAATTTATTAGACGTGGCATTTTATGGTAATTTATATAAAATTTGTCCAACAACTTTAACATACAACGTCCCTATTTTTTTTAATTTTACCTCGTACGTAAAAACAGCTTCATAATCTATACATATAATAAAGCTGAAGAGGGTCGAAAGTCTGTACATGGAAGATAATCGAAAAAAAGTTGGCTGGGGATAATTAGAATCGATAACAGAACACGTTACAACAATTTTTAGAATTTTTGTCTGTTTGTCTGTTTATCTGTTTGTCTGTTTATTTGACCGCGCATCACGTGAAAACGGCTGAACGGATTTTGATGAAATTTTGTATAGAGATAGTTTGAGTCCCGGGTAAGGATAATATATAGTTTTAATCCCGAAAATCAACCCTGGTGGGGGTGAAAATGGGGTTGAAAGTTTGTATGGAGAATTTTTAACCGCTGAAACGATTTAGATAGAAATGAGTATGAAGATAATTTGAGTCTCGAGAAACGTCATACGATAGTTTTCAAACCCTTGTGGGGGTGAAAAGGGGGTTGGAAGTTGGTATGAGGATTTTTTTACCGCTGAACTGATTTAGATGGAAATGTGTATAGAGATAGTATGGGTCTCGAGAAAGGACAAAGGATAGTTTTTACCCCAAAATCAACCCTAAAGGGGTGAAAAGGGAGTTGGAAATTTGTATAGGGAATTATTAACCGCAGAATCGATTTAGATAGAATTTGGTATGGAGATAATTTGAGCTCTGGAAAAGAAAATGAAATAGTTTTATCTCGGAAATTATCCCTTAAGCGGATGCAAAAAGTTTACATGGGGAAGAAACAACCAATAACCGCTGTACGTATTTAGATGAAATTTGGTATTGAAATAATTTGTAATTTTTTTGTCAAGGTGTTGTATCATATTTATAACATGTTACCCGTCGATGCTTTAAATTTACCTTTACCCGCTCTTAAGAAATATTTGAAAATGTCATGAATGTCAAAGGGTTATTCCAGGTTCGAGGACTATATTGACAGACAAAGATGCATGGCCCAAACCAAAAAACTACTACAAAATCATCTAACATTTATAGGACACCGTTTAGGTAGGAAAACATATCAAACGTTTTGTGAAGCAGTCAGATTAGGATTTATTTTACTTTATAATTAAACAATGGGTACATTATCTGTCTCTCAAGCTGTTTTGATATGTCTTCTTGAAGAACTACGCATTATTTTGTATCTTTAGGATCTAATAATGTATTACTTACTGTTTTGAAAAAAATAAGTCCCGTCGAGTTTCTTTTCGGTCATAAATGCCATAATACTTCTTGGGCCAGAGGTGTATGTAGGGTTAGAACCGGTGGTAGTTTTGGAACGAAGTTCCTTATCGGACGGTTCGCGGATGGGAGGCTAGGCGAAAAAAAGTCACGAAAAAGCGTCACGTCACGAAAACGCGACACCCATACGATTGAGAAACATGTAAAATGGAATGAAATAAAAAATATATAAAATAGAATAAAGTGAAGTGAATTGAAGTGTAGTGAAAAGTTAAAGTGAGAAGTGACAAAGTGATAAAAGAAAAAAACTAAAAAAAGTCGGTAACCTAAAAGTAAACAATGGCAAAATTTTCAAAAAATTTCATAAATTTCAAAAATTTCAAAAACTCCAAACACTTCAAAAATTTCAAATAATTTCCAAAATTTTAAAAATTTCAATACTTTTATAAATTTCAAAAATTTCAACTATTTCAACTATTTCAAAAATTTCAAAAAAATACAAAAAAAATTAAAATTAAATAACATAACTTCGTTCCAATCGCGTGTTCCACGACACTCACATATTTTATTTTTCTCTGACGTTAATTAGTGCAGTGTAATGTGCTTACATTGATAAATAAATATTTTGATTTATCTGTGACAGTGTGGTAAAAACGTAAGAAAGTTCATTACCCCCGACCGCCGGCACGCCCGCCCCCCCTGGATTTTTAATATGTCTGTAGGTAAAGCAGTGTATGCTTCTGTACATAATTAGGCCTTATTACATAACAGTTACATAACTACTATTTATCTCTTTTTAGGGTTCCATAGTCAACTAGGAACCCTTATAGTTTCGCCATGTCCGTCCGTCTGTCCGCGGTCTAGCTCAGTTACCGTTCGCACTAGAAAGCTGAAATTTGGTGAGGCCTGATAAGAACTCTCAATAAAAACTATATTGAATAAAATCGGTTCAGCCGTTTTTGAATTATCAGTCAAAAACGCATAGTGAAAGGAAGTGCCGAATAGTAAAATGACGTAAGCGCCGCCAAATATCCCTTAATAAACGACCTTTTGAACGGATGTTTTGTAACAGGGCGGCCTCTACGAAACTCTACACATGAGCATCGCCCGACATGCTCTTGGCCGGTTCTCATCTCATCATGCTCAAATTCAACGTCTAAAAGGGGGGGGTAGCCTCTACACTCGATTGAGTTAAATTTGCATGGATCATGGACCCCCTCCCCGCTCCAAGTGCACCTCAAATTGAATGACCCCCCCCCCTCCCCCCCAATTTCAACCGCGCCTGTTCGTACCTTTCATGCTTAGACTGATTTGACGGGAGGATCGATTTGGATGATATTGGCCGTGGACATGAACGTATAAATACAAAAGTGGTCCTGTATCGTCCGATATACACCTACTACTCTATGTCGTTTAAATCATGCCAAAAAAAAAATGATAAAAAAAGTATTCATTTTTGAGTGTACTTTCATTTAGTGGTAATTGTAAAATATTTTATTAGGACTACTGTCCTCTAGCGTCATCTGTCAACCTTACTTCAAGTTCCGCCTCCAGGGTAGCGGGAGAGAAATTAGGGGTGAATTAGCCGCTTACTGACACAGACCGAATTCCACGCGGGCGGAGCCGCGGGCACAGCTAGTTAACCAATACAGTAAAAGCAAAAGCTAACAAAAACGGCAAAAAACCGTCGTGTCACTTCTCTGCCTCCAAACAAAAGACGCCCGTTACGTGGAAAGCTTACAAAGGCACAAAGCAGCGAACGGAATAAAAATATTTAATTGGTATGATTATCGTACAAACACCTCCCGCGGCCTACAATACGTTCGCGCCGTTTCCTCCTTTGTCCGTCTCCAGCCATAGCCATACTGCTAATCTAGCATTTCGTTGATATAATCTCCTATTTTGTATTGTTGAAAGGTGATATTGATTAGAATTAATAATAGGTAGTTATTATTCGCTGTTCGTTTGAGTTTTTAATACGTTGACTGCGTTTGAATGTTTTGCATGCATGATATAAATTTTGTGGTTAGTGGTCAATCTTGTAAACCTACTCACATTAGTTACTTTTATATCTAAGTTCAAAGTTCTATACAGTGCAGTTTATTATATTTTAATTAATATGATTTAGTCTTGAGTTTATAAATCAGCAGGTTATTTCGATACGTGTTAAATATTTAAAAAATAATATTCCGAAGTATTTTGAACGTTTTTCAATAACCCTGACCCGTATTCTAATATTTCTAACGTTAAAACACATTACGCTTAAACGTCTGAATTAGAAATATTAGGATTAGCTTCAACATTTTTCTGATGCAACCTCAATAATACTTCAATATTGGTTGATTATTTGTTGTGTGTTAGAGTTATGTTTGAAATAGACTGTGTTATTATTATATTGTTTCTGTATTTTAAAATTAGAATACGGCACCCTTTCTTAGATAACATTTTTTTGAGCTACTTATTGCTCTCTATTCCATCTTTGTTTTACATAATACATACATAGGTATTATTAACTATGTTAGCATTTTGGAAAAGTTATTAATTAAGGTTAAGGGAAAGCGGTGTCCAGAAAAGTTGTACTGCTCACCCAAATCAAAAATTCATATTGCAGCCTAATTTAAAACCTTATGTTCATTGAATTAAGGGTTTCTTTTGCATAAAAGAAATGCGCCATAAAGGGGGGTTTACCCGAAAGTGTAAAATAAAGCGTACTCTTAATTTACACGTGTAGTAACACCATTATTGTTTGAGTTCGTATCTCAGATGCGGTGATAGTGACAATAAATGTTCAAGCATCGCGCTCGACGTGTAAACCGGCAGATTTATCTTTATGGCCATCTTTACATTTCCGGTTCGCACTTACGTTTCAAAATGTCAACATTGTTGTAAATTGGCAATTCTGTAGGTTTTCAGAACAAGTACTTTGTAATTCATTAAGTTTAGTTCTGGCATGGAAATTTTTCATAATAGTGCAAAGATTGGTACTGCAACATCGTGAATATTTATTGTGCAGTGTTGTTGAGTTGAGAATAGCCTTCACTTCACAGAAAAGCCAATTCAAGAAAAAAGACCCGTTGGCTTTTCTGCATTGAGAATTTTTGCGTTGCCTTTTGGATACAAACGGCCGTGGTTCGTGTAAGTATCGATCGTATTCATTCAGGATGAATGGAAACAAAGTGATTTAAAATAATTTAATTAATTATCTATTTTTATACTGAATATTCAAATTATAAAATGAATTTATGTTTTTAATTACATTATTAACTATTGTTTTCAAAATCCAAAAATACATCTTTGCTTCACCAAATTCTACCCAGTCATGAGATAACTAATGTTACTGATCTTAGTGACGTGCTTTTGATTTTGTAAATAAATTTATTAGAGCACTTTTTTATAGTTAGTTTACTCTTTTCACTACTACGCATTAAATTGAACCTATTCTGTATTTCTGTACTTTTTGTTGCATGGCGCATTAATTAGGCGAGATATATTTTACCGGCGAGAGGCTTTGTTCAAATATTTAACGTACTCGGGAAGTAACGCTTTAGCAGGTGAACATAAAACCGACCAACAAAAAACTTATCCAAACAGTAGATAGGTGCATCAGTAGTTCATATTAGTCATCGACCTAATCTATAATTATTATAATGTATACTTAAAATATTTTTTAGCTCAATTCGGCCAGTCATCGTTATTAAACACAATCCTTTTAAAAATAGTATTAGAAAGCAGTGGCCGAGTGCATAGCATTACCTAAAGGGCAATTACAATACATTAGAAGTGCTATTATACTAAACTTATTGCGTTAGGTCCGTATCGTGATAATTATATCCGGTATTATTGTTCAAGTGCCGATTGCTTGTGCAACCTCTTTTGATTTCATTGTAAGCACAATTTGGCATCATGAGGGTAGGTTAGAAATGTCAATCTTGAGCAATGGTAAGTTTTGTCCGTTTCACGAAAATAATTAACGCTTCGAGTGATATCACTCGGATTTTGACACTGTCGGCGACAAGCGTGTGAAACAAACATATGAATTCACTTGTAATGTTCACGTAATTGCTCCCATTGCAGCGTTTGAAACAGGCGTGAAACGCTCCAGGCGTTTTACGTAAACAATTTTTTTGCACGCATTTTTCAATAATTGAAGCAAATTAATATATCAATATATTGTAATAATATATCCTCTAAGCCGAATTAACTATTCTTATACTTGGCGTTCCATACCTAAAGGGCCCTTATGCTCATTTTTGGTTGGGGTATTTTTTTCGTTGTTTAGGTAGCGTATTGAACGTTAGATTTAGAACTCAAAATCGAAGATAATGACCCATTAGGCATGGAAAGCCACATATTAGTGGCACTAAACACATGAAACAAAATTGTCATACAACTTTGTTGTGCGTAAAACTGACGCAAAGGAGTAGAATGAAAAAAATTAACAGGTCCCTGACAAAAAAACTCATTACGAGTACTTACCTGCATGTAGGTTTTATTAAGATTTATGCAATACGGGGTCATAGTTAGGTATCTACGTCTCATTTAGTCAGTACTTAAACTCGTACTACCGAATTCATTCGATGACGGTTCAAATATTGCGCACCAAAAGGCTTCGCGTTAACGCAAAGCCGTCTAGTTTCAGTGGCTCGGCTAGGATACACTGGACGCCGGTCTCGCAATTACCGGCTCGTAATTACAGGGCGGCCGGCGCCGAAACCAGCCAGCGAACGAATCTCCCGCCATAATTAAAAAGGCTCCAAATTAAATTCGCTCAGTGTGTACGCCGACTTATGATAGGTCTTTTTTAAGGGACTTTCTAATTAGTTTTTTGTTTTGGGAGCGGACGGTGGGAAATGTGTTGTTTTGATGTAAATTGTATCTAGAACGGCTATTGGTAACTAAGAAATTCATGTTGTTTTACTTCATTAATCGGATTTTCTTATTTGTTTCCCTGTAATTTTACGTGAAATATATTTGTAAATCTATTTTTAATACTTTTGTTGAATAAAAGTATATTTAATCTACTTAGGTCACATGTATTACATATAAATATTGTACAAATAACATTGTATAAATTAAATATCTCGACAAGAGATAAATTTTAATTTAGATATAAACTTTGTTGTTGGTAAATATACAAATAAACAATTTATTTTTTATATTGATAGTGCTCTATGGAAATTTCACTTTTAATAATATTATTCGTGTGTGATCTGATATCCTTAATATATCCTTTAAAACACGATGTCGTCTTTTTTGCATTATAGTAATTGTTATTTTCTGTTCTCAGGTTAGTATCGACCCTGTGTCCGCAGATCACAAGGACATGAAAATTTTAGTAAGTACCGCCATCTTATATCTGTTTATATATTTCCAACGAATTGTGCACATATTGTTGCATTTTATAAGTATAATATTTATTTTTACTGGGCCCATAACAATTGAACGTTTCAGCATTAAATTCCTTTGTCCCAAACAAATACTAATCAAGTAGTAATTTATTTTGTTTGTCTTTACGTTTACTTCATCAAATCATCATAAATTATATTTTCATAAGTTATTTTTTATTTTTTATTTGTAAAATTTTACTAAAGATCGTCTTGGACCGAGTTGCTTAGGCCTCCCAGTTCTTTACATAACTGATACTTTTTTTAAATATATAATATAATAGGTAATTCCGGAGAGTTTTTATAGAGTTTTGTGATATCTCATTACAAAAAAACGGTCCTACCAAAATCGAAAAATTTGCAGGCTTAGGCCTGCTGTTTAATTTAACTTTACATTTTACCCTATGTAACATTAACACGGTAACCAATAAATAGTACAGGAATCATTATTACGTGACGTGTATATACATATTTTTGTTTGAACAGAGTATATAGGTATGTATTGTATAGCATCTACATCATGTTGGACTTGTTCCACACTAGTTCAAACGATTTCATCGCAAGATTGAATTCATGGCCGTTCTAAGGAAAATATTTGCTCTTTGGCTACGAAGCATTTGGTACATTTTATGTAGAGTCAGCAATTAGACCGCACCGCAGCCATATTTTCTGAGAATGGCTGGTCTACAACCGCTATGCTTTCCACAATTGCGATTTTCCAGGCACGACAGCGAGAAATTATATCGGAACGAATATCGAATGACGAAATCGGTAATGCCGATCATCGATTCGAGCCATTGTGGCCGATGAGAGGCGCGAAATGCATTCGTCACGCGCGCGCCAGTGTCCATTCGAGATATTGTAATGTCCAAGCTTTATGCATAATTATGGCGGGAGACTAGATTTAACAGTAATTTTCAAGGTATTTTCTTGTTATAATTTCTGTTAAAGCGAGAAAAGTTAAACATCTTTTAGTTGGAGAGAAACTAAGGAGAAATCAGACCCCCCGTTCGCTCTAACGTTGAAGATGGGTTCTAGTGAAGGACGGGGTTAGTGTTAATTATCTAAGTACAGTAACAGCACTTAAATCATATGGGAATACATTTTTAGGGTTCCGTAGCCAAAACGGAACCCTTCTATTTTCGTCATGTCCGTTTGTCCGTCCATATGTCACAGCCATTTGACTCGGAAACTATAAGACGTATTGTAATATAATTTACACATAAGGTGAATTGTGTATGCCGCTACTTAGTTATGTAGTTAAAATGCAGAAAAAAATACTTTTGGGGGTGGCGCTCCATACATCTAACCAAATTTAAAAAATATGTAAAAAAAAACAAATATTAACATGTCGCATATGAATCGATAGGTCTTGAAAATAACATTGAGGTTTCTTTGAACATTTTGTGATTAAGTGAATATTTTCTGAAATAATCGCTTCCATAATTCGGGATTCGCATAAGTCGGGAAAATTGTGCCCCCCTCCCCCCCCCCTCTAACTTTTGAGTAAAAAAATATGAAAAAAATTGAGAAGATGCGCCTTATCACATACTTTCTACGAAAATTGTTTTGAACTAATGTTCAAAACAACCGATAATCGGTTCTGTGTGTAAATTGTGTGTAATTAATAAATAAATATAAATTTAAATTAAATTAAATAATCATTTAGTTCGGGCAAAGCCCATAAAAGTGCTAACACTTTTATACTAATATATACAAAAAAACCGGCCAAGAGCGTGTCGGGCCACGCTCAGTGTAGGGTTCCGTAGTTTTCTGTCCGTCACAGTAAGTGTACTTAAGAGTTTTTGAAAGCACGTCATTGTGATTTTGTAGAAATTACAGGTACAATAAACACCTGCTTATACGGTTAAAACAAACTTAGTTCAGAAATTATTTTGTAATTTTTTTTCAAAAACTATTCAACCTATCAAGTCCGAAATAATTTTCCTAGAAAGTTTTTATAAAGTTCTACTTTTGAGATTTTTTTCATATTTTTAATACTTATGGTTCAAAAGTTAGAGGGTGGGGGACACATTTTTTTTAACTTCTGGAGCGATTATTTCCAAAAATATTTACATTATCAAAAATTTTTTTAGTAAACCCCTATTCATTTTTAAATACCTATCCAACAATTATCACACGTTAGGGTTTAAATGAAAAAAAAATCACTCCCCACTTTACGTATAGGGGAGGTACCCTAATTAAAACATTTTTTTCAGCTTTCTATTGCTAACGGTCACTGAGATTATCCGCGGACGGACGGACGGACGTGCAGACATAGCGAAACTATAAGGGTTCCTAGTTGACTACGGAACCCTAAAAACTTACAGAACTATTGTTAATGAAGTCAAAAGTCAGAAATGCAAACACGAAAGTACACAGAAAACAGCAAAAAAAAATGTTTATAAGCACCGTTATTTGTCAATTCTCCGCTATAAATATGAACCTATCCATTGAAGCGGCTCGAACAAAAAAATACCTGTCTCGATATTGCTACAACTACTTGCTAGCGCACGTCTCGTCAGCTCAGCCCGCGCCGCAGGGCGCTGACTGCTCGTGCCGTCCTGACACCTATTTGTCACCGCTTTCACAGTTTTTATTTAATTACTACTAATGAACTGCGTTCGAAAATAATATTCCTTAATTTAATAAATGAGCATAGATTTTGTAGGTGATGAAACTTTTTCTCTTCGTTTACTCCGGAAAATGTCGTTAGCTTTCGGTTGACTAACTATTGTAAAATCTGTGAAGGGGGGAACATAACAGTTTAATATTTAGTAAGCTAGGGATCCAAATATTAAATGACATAGTGATAATTAAACCCACGTTACTGTTATTTCTCCGAACCGTGATATGATATGCCACTGCGTTTAAACAATACACACACCCAACAACGAATGTACCTACCAAATTAACGTTTTCTTTCATATTGCTGGCACTCAAACCTTCTAGATAGGTTTCAGCCAGACCCAGTCTCAGGCTGTAAAAATCACTAATTTTAACTATTATTATTAAGAAAGTTAATTTTAAAAGGCTGTAAAGGTCGGTCGAAAATTTCAACCAAAAGGATTTAATGGAGTCAAAGAGGGGAAACCTTTGCCCAGCAGTGGAACACTAACAAAACGCTAACGCTAACGAAAAACAAATTAATAATTGATTTAATGTTATGTTTTTGTAGTCACCCTGTATAAGTAATCATTACAAGTATACATGCTCGCCAATGCATAATCGCACTGAAAGCTTTTTGTTTGAATACAATCTTCGATTGGAATAAGCATTAATGTTCAATTGAAAGGGCTATCCATGAATAATGCGAACAATGTGCATTGAGCGGGATTGAACCTGCAACCCGCCGCGGGCGCCGCCGCGTGTGGCCGAATGTGCAACATTAGAACATTTTGCAATGGAAATACTATTCAAGCTGTGCTTTAGTGAAATATCTACTTCTTAACTATAAAACTTTCTTGAGACTCTAACATATTAAAAATATTTTTAACGGGTTACTCACGTAATTCAAACTTAAATTACGTGAGTAACCCGTTATAAATATTTTTAATATCTACTTCTTACGAGGGTACACATACGGTTTTAGGATTAAATACAGTAAAATAGCTATCGCTGCGCTTAAAGGCGCCTACACGACAACCACCAAAGCCCAGAAACTTGGAAATATTCCGAGAGGCATTAGAGGTGAAATTATTGGAGGATTGTCCAACTCACGCTAACGCTGACATAGGTACAGTGGAAACACTTGAAAGGTTATATAACAATGCGCTGGACCAGGCTCGAATTCAAGGAAATTAAACTCGAAAATAATCGCACACAAACGTATGTCGCCATTATTTTCCAATGAATTGAATAGTTTAATTTTTTAAATTTTAAATTCCTACCGCTGTTATTTTTAAATTACCATTTCATGATTTTAGACAGGGTTTTAAATGTCAGATTCAGGCGCTCGAATTTCAAAAATCGCCCCCGGTCTCTTCTTCTTACTTACTGCGAGACTGGGTGTAAGATTGTCCAATAATATTTATTTATTTATTATCTATCTATTCAGTTTTTTGTTGCTACTTTTTCCTTCGATAAAATGTTACTTAGGTTTCTTAGGAATGAAAATTCTTGAAATAAGTAATCAAATAAGGATTGATGATAATTTCAATTTGTTTAGGTACTTAATTGTAGAAAATTGTAAGTTAAGGTATCAACGATTTAGTAGTAGTCAATTTGTGTACTAAATTGTAGGTAAATTATAATAAATTAAAACTATATTAAAGTTTTAACTTGCCTTGCCCTACAGATTTCGACTAGAAGCCATATTAAGGCGACAAGGCGATTAACCCTATTTGTATTAATAACTACTTAAATGTACATTAACGCAAAATTAGTTATTATCTACAGACCAGATTATTACTATGCTTCTAACTAGGCACTCTTGGCAGTCCCCCCTTCCCCCTAGTAAGTACCAAATTGTTTCTAAGCAAACGGAATTTACAAAAGGGCTGATTTTTGCGTACACTGTCTCTTAAAATCTAGTGAATCATACCTTGGCCATTTTGTTTACCAGATCATTGAATCAAGGCGGAAATTGAAATGCCTTTTTATATATTTTAGCAGGCAGTGCCTGTTTCCCGATAAATAACGCTCCAAGCGATATCGTTTGGATTTTGACGTTGTCGGCGGCGATCATGTGAAGCAAACGTACTTATGACCTCCCTTTTGACCTTCACGACATAACAGCGTTTTTATTGAAGCAGGCATAACGCTGCCCTTTTCAGTACAAAATCAACTTCCTAATAACATCCTGCTTACCTTGGTAAGTTTAGATAGATACCTAAGGTGATTTATATGACCAGCCGGTTACCTACTTAGGTCTTAACGGTTTATTAGTTTGATATGAATATTAGTATTATTTAAGCTTTAGCTAACCTAGGCGGCTGTCAATATAAATTACAGGTTGTAAAATTGTCGACTTAGCTAAATAACGTTGTTGTGCTAACTTAAGCCATTATGTAAGTACACTTTGCTCTGACCCTGTCTTGGGTGAGTTGAGGCTTTTATGAATGGTTTTTCCTTCTTGTTTTTTAACGGGTTACGTTATTTAAAAACTATGAATGACTATTTCTTTCATTCAATGTAAGGCATTGAACTTAATCGGGAACTCATGTTATCGAATTAAAACTAAACTCGACTTTATGAACTGATAAATGTATCTGCATTTGAGTAGTTTGTTTGAAATTCAAATTGTAACAAAATAGATAAAGTATACCGTGTGTTTTTTTTAAGTGGGACAGTATGGGGAAATCCTGAAGTATAGGAGATACAGGGAAACTGCCTTAGGAAACTTTAAGTATTTTTTGGGAAAAAAATTTTGGTACAGTCAAAATTTTGGTCAAGTGTGAGTTGTCCCTAAAAATTAATAATATTGATGAATATTTTTTTTGACGCAGATCTACTCAGTTTCATTTCATGAGAGGATCATTCCATTGTATCGCTTGGAAGAATAATAAGTAAGGAAGCGTAATCAACGCTCAAAATCTGCTCCACTTTCCTGGTGCCAAAGTGGGCAGAGCTTGTGACAGCGGTGCCCTAATGTCATGTCAAACATTTTGAAATTGTCATGTCGTAAAAATATTAGTTTTTTCGGTCCATGAAATTTCGGTAATATATCGGTATTAAAATGCCGGCCTGTGCCGTGCATTGGTGCAGGAGCCACACAGGCGCCAAAGATAGTGATATTTCTTTTCATTGGTAAGTAAATCACGCATAGATATTCTCATACATTACGGACTTGGTCGATGTTATGCAATATAAGTTTCGAAAAAGTAAACATAACTCATTTGAGGACAAGTATAATGAATGTTCATTTATAAGTATTACCTAGTAGTAATAAATCGACAAAACAAAACCCTTCGAATTAGTACCTACTATACTTACTCTGGTAGAATCATACCATTCTGGCCGTGCCATTTCTAGTACAACTGGCTAATAGGTATGACTCTAATTTTTTATGAATAATGAATGCTATAACTTCATAGCATAGTATTTAATTATCAAATCTAGAACAGAGCCCGACTGGGGAACTACCTCTACCTTACAGAAAACCACAGCCAATTAGCATACTCATAGCCTACTCATAGTGTTGTGTTCCTGCCGGTGAGTAAGGTTGCCAGAGAGCTCAGAGGATGCAGTGTGTTGACGATGGGGGATCCTCTTGTCCCTTTAGCTGTCAACACAGTGAATCGGCAACGCACATGAGACACCTCTGGAGTTACAGGCGTCCATAGGCTACGGTAGCTGCTTACCATCAGATGAGCCGTATGCCTATTTGCTACGGTTGTAGTATAAAAAAATGGATACAAAATGTAAATTTATCTTTGTATTTCCCTAAGCCTGCTAAAATAAATAGTACACATAAACGAACTCATCCGTTATTTATTTAGTTCTAAAACACGAGGAAGCAAAGAGAATTTTAACTATTTATATTGAAGGTATGCTATTATTTTCTAGTCTGGTCATAAATAAAGTTAAAAAATAATCGTTTTTTTTGCCATAATCAACCTTAATTGCTTAACATTCTGTTGCTTGAGACCAAGAGGGTCTCCCTAATGTAACGGATTAATAAAATTGTAAAAAAGTTCAAAATCTTTACCATTTTATGTTAATTTATGCTTATTTTGTAGCATGTAAGTCTCTTTATTGTAATTAAGCACTTTTATTAAATAAATGAAAGATGAATAGAAGGCTTTCATATTATTCCTTATTCCATGAACGATTAAATTTACGTATATTACATAAGTAATGAAAAATACACTAAAAATATATTGTTAATTGATTGCATTATTTTTTTTACGTCAAACTGAGGCGTATTTATTATACGTTAACTTGACATTTCAGTTATTTCATTTGAGTATCTCCTGTCCAATTAAACTTCATTGTCAAATTGATTTTGACCACTCACAACACGGCTACTTTTCTTATTGGTGAAATGGCATGAAACCTTTGCGGAATTAAGGTTAACACAAAAAATATGCTTAAAGAATGAGTACTTGATTGGTTAATAAGACATAAGACATTTTAGTTTTGTAAACGTGAAAATGGGTCGTATTTTCACATGAAATTTGCTTGCCTTTACTCGTCTTTATATTATATGTCGATGTTGTATCGGAAGAAAAAAACAACAAGTTGTATTTTTTTTTCAAAAACTATTCAACCTATCAAGTTCAAAATAATTTTCCTAGAAAGTTTTTATAAAGAGACTTTTGAGGTTTTTTTCATATTTTTAAAACTTATGGTACAAAAGTTAGAGGGGGGGGGGGGCACATTTTTTTACTTCTGGAGCGATTATTTCCGAAAATATTTACATTATAAAAAAATGATTTTACTAAACCCCTATTCATTTTTAAATATCTATCCAACAATATATCGCACGTTAGGGTTGAAATGAAAAAAAAATCATTCCCCACTTTACGTATAGAGGAGGTACCCTAATAGAACATTTTTTTCCACTTTTTATTTTACCACTTTGTCGGCGTGATTGATATACATATTAGTACCAAATTTTAGCTTTCTAGTGCTACCGGTCACTGAGATTATCCGCGGACGGACGGACGGACGGACAGACATGGCGAAACTATAAGGGTTCCTAGTTGACTACGGAACCCTAAGAAGTATATATCGCTATGATGATATATGTGGGTAGGTCACAACTAAAACTTGCAACTCGTCAGTTACTCTGTGATGACCGCGATAATGGCGTAATATTTAAAGCCGACACATGAGGAAATCAATAACACAAATATACATGTTAAAACTTACTTGGATATTTTCTATATTAAGCAGAATAACTAAAAGGTACAACGGGGTAAATATAATAAAAACTGACTACATCTTTGGGGAACGTTGTTGGAGTCTATTTATCGTTAACTGAGTTGGTGACGACACCTCTGGCAAATGATTACAATTCGCCAAACATACGCAATGAAGGAAACAGTTGACACCCGGCCCGACTCTCTCAGCCCGGCGTCGGTCACTTCCGTCCATTTCCGGTGCTCCAGACAAACTACCCCCGACCCGACTTCCCTGCCCAACAAGCCGTCGATACCATCAATACAAGAACTCAATCACTTAAGCTCAATCACACTGGTTATTTAATCTAACTGGTAAGAGAAAATCCGTGCCCAGCAGTGGGATGAAGACTCGGTTTTCTTATGGCCAGTTTCATCAACGTAATTTAGAAGAAATCTAAGAAATTTTCATTGTAATTTAATTTTGCGATTTTTTTTGCGGCGACTGTTTGATGCAACCGACCCTTAATTAAATGGTTTAATTGTTGGTTAAGAGTTTGCTGATAGACAGACGGAGAACTTAGTAACAACTGTAACTTAGTAACAGGGTTCTGTTGGTTATCTTCAAGGTAGGTACGAAATCCTTAAAAAAAAAATCCAGTCTTAGGATGCGTTTCCACCAGAAATGAGCGAGGATGCGTTGCGAGGTATGTGTTTGTTAAGCACCAATACAGTCGCTTCATTTGTTTATCCTCGCACAGCGCATACACATTCCTCGCAAAACATCCTCGCTCATGTCTGGTGGAAATGCAGCATTAGAGATGACTCCAAAAAGTCCAAAGACCCTAGTATAAACCTACAACTAGTCAGACGTATAAACGCCTACAGTTGCTGTGTATTGTATACACAGCTAGTCCCACATTTGTTTTATTACCTACTTTGGCACTTCCTTTAGCTACTCAGTCGTAAATGCCAATCTGTTGATGGTTTCACTGTAACTGAAATAGCCAATTCCTTCTTTACGTATGAGTAACGGTACTGAGATATAACTCAATGAGGAGACAGGACCTATTATACTGTGTCTAGCCAGGTTTCAGTGATTATGAGTTAGAATAAAATAATTTACCTATTTATTGACTTGTGTTAAAAACACAGTTTAGTAAAGAGTTCTTAAAAATACCTATACTCACAATATATTTGAAGTAGGTACTGTTATGTAATAAATTAATAAATATTCGTTATGTTTTAGTAGGTAATAAAATATAGATTATGGTGTATACTTACCATAAGTACTTATAGAACTATATATAGGTAAGTATAGTTATAGAACTATATTTAGTACAGTTATGTTCATAAAACCTACCTATATTTAAATCATGCGGTATTAATAAAATAAGTGCTAACTAATTTCTATACTAACAATTAATAGATCTCTAAGCTAGATAAAAATAACAAATGCGATTCGGTGTCGGATCCCGAAGGTAGGTTAAAATAAAAAGTCTTTAGGTAGTGAGTTCTTTTCTGATTTGCCCTAAGGTTGACTGGTAGAGAATTTTTAAATAAATTTTCCATTAAAAATTAAATAAATAAATATTCCTTTTGAAAATTGCCTTATAATAACAGAATTGTAAAAAGTTGCTTTAATAACTATACCTACCTATGGTTCCGTATGCTGGTAAAATAGAATATAATACCTTATTGCGAAACCATAATACCTACATACAGTTGTTACATTCAGAGACACATGGTATCCTGATAGGATTTTTCCACCATTTCCCACTTTACCTTATCTAAGTTTGAGGTAAACTTAATTTTCCCCTTTGATTTGAGGTAAACTTAAATCTATATTTTTAATTATAAATAAAAAGTTGGTATTACTAGACACATTCATTGAAATGACCGTGGCTAAGTTACACCATCGACCAAACGCCTAGGAATGCGATAGTAAATTAAGAAAATGCATATTAACAAGTCCCTGCATAACCAAACAGTTTCCCATAAAACAGTTATTACTGCAAGTCTCATAAATATCACCACGACCATATTACCGGCCAACAGAATGCCAGTAGCTCCCTTGGGAACATACAAGTCTATTACAAAAATTATTGGCCACGCGCGCTAGAGGAACACCAAGAAGATTAGATCCAATATAGTTAGGATCTCCTTTGCCAGGTTTAAGAACTTTAAAAAGAGTTCATTCATCCATAATTTCATACTTTGTCTCTTTCTGCAGGTGATTGTTGTACACACACAGAATTTATAATCCAGTAACTTTATACAATTATCGTGTGCGTCAAATGATTTTTTGCAAACTAGTTTGTGATGTTGGCCAAATAAATAATCCATGTTTGTGACCTCTAGCGCCCATCGCAACTTTGTCAAAAAACGAATAATCAGATTTTTTTCAGATTTTGTGGATACCGTAGTTTTAAAGAAGACTAAATTTGCTACAATGTAATACTAGAATTGTCTTTGTAGACCCAATAGTGTCCAAGATAAAGCTTTTAGAAATAGAACCGTTTTTCCCAGAAGACAAGGGGAAGGGTAAACGTTTCTCGGAAAAACGTTTCTATTTTTAAAAGCTTTAGGCATCTCAGAAACTAATGGGTCTACAGAGACAATTCTAGTCTCATATTGTAGCAAGTCTTCTTTTCTTAATTCCAAAATTTCCTGAATTCCGAAATCAAAAACCAGTCCTTTAGGGTTATAATCGCCAATGTTTAAAAAAAAAACGTTTTTTCGATTTTTGACAAGGTTGCGTTCGGAGCTCGAGGTCACAAACTTGGATTATGCATTGGGCCAACGTCATAAACAACTCTAAAAAAATCAGAACTACCGGGTTTGATAGCATAGTACCCCGTACTTTCAGGCGACAAGGTTCCTAGATTATTAATTGTCGAGCCTTTTACGGTTCAATCTATTTTCTTTTATTAATTACTCTATTAAATGTTAATGACAACTGTTGAGCTACTGTCTAAAGAAACATATTGAAGATAGTTACAGTACCCAATTCCAACATCACGTCATAAAATGCATTCCGCCCACATGCAAACTCCATATAGGTTCTAACCTCCTCGGGAAAGACAGAATTACAGCCTCATGAAATTTCCCAGTAATTTGATTTCTTTCCCTCGTGCTGTAATTCCACATCTCAGCGTGAGTTTCGTGTTCAAATTAAAATGTTTATTGCGTTAAGCGGAGTTCGCACGGCCCTGCCCATGAGCAGCCCAGAGCATTTTTATTTCGTTATACCGAACACGCCCACCCCCCTTCGCACCTCGCCACAATTTCACTATTTTATGAACCCGATGGCACCCCTAATGTCGTATAATGCCTCGCGACTGTCATTTCCGTTAGCACGTAAACACGATCTTAAACCCTGTTTACTCGATATTAAGATTGAATTTGACTTGTGGATGACGGGAAGTATTTCCTCGTGTTATGCGTGTCATAAAACTATTAGCCGCTTCAGCTATTCTTAAAGGACGAAGGAACTCAGGGGTGCCAGGAAGGGCGCCATAATTTTTTTCACGTCTACCTTTAGTTTTTAAGTTCCATTACGAATTATTTGGTCGAGTTTAGAAGTTTTTTGTGGTGCGCATTATATTTCATTATCTTTAACACCTTGTTGGAGAAACAAAGGTAGTTAGATCCTTCGAGGCATTAGAAGGACATTTGGGGTTTTACGGTTATATTTTGAGGTTAAGCGCTGGTGGCCTGGCTCTAAGACGTCTCGGGTTCAAACCTCGGCCTTACCACTGAGTTTTTCGCAACTTATGTACCTAAGTACGAAATATCATTTGATCAATTGATTAAAAAAAAATATTTAATACACTGTTTAGCCAGAGAATTCAATCTAAACTTCTAGGGTGAACTGAGGATTAGGTACAATAAAAAATGTTTTATGGGTACTAGTTTGTTCCCTATCCTTGAAATAAAAAGGTGTATCAAATTACCTAGGCACCTACATGTTTCAACTCACCTTGCTATTGGCAGATTTGAAACAAAATGGATTTGTTTTTTTTTTATACCACGACGGTGGCAAACAAGCATACGGTCTGCCTGATGCCCGCCGCGCGTTGCCGATTCTTTACAAAAAGGAGGATTCACTGTGTTGATGGCTAAATGAACAAGAAGGTCCCTCATCATCAACACACTGGGTCCTCTTTGAGCTCTTTGACAACCTTACTCACCAGCAGGAACACAACACTATGAGTAGGGTCTAGTGCTATTTGGCTGTGGTTTTCTGTAAGGTGGAGGTACTTACATTCGCTGAACGTGCCCTACCACTCTTAGCGAGATGCCATTCGCAGTGCCCATACCTCTCTTTTTGGCGTAGTTTAAGGACATACCCCGGGTCCGAAGGATTTGTGCCTGAAAGCCAATTATTTTCATGTTCAGAGTCAGCTCTCTGGTGTTTTAGTTCTGAATCGTAAATGTTAATGAAATATGCTGTTATACCTACAAGGTGTAAGAAAAATGCTGGTGATTATTTTAAGGGTATATTTGGTATCATAATAAAATTAGGTATAAACAACTGAGACAAAAAAAAACTTGCGGAAAAAAAATTGTATGAAGGGCTGGGACGACGTCTTTTCTTTCGCTTCAAAAATAATTTTCTTCTACTTTTTCTTACTCTCAATACGATACCAATTATGCCCTTATACGGATCACCAGTATTTTAGTTACACACTGTATAAGATAGATTTTACACATCTAGCTTATTATACCTATAAATTTATTAGCTTATGACCGAAAATGCAAAATTTGTTTTAACTCACCTACAGCCTTGGCCAAGAAGTGTTGAGCACCCTTGCGATTTTCATACAAAACTCGAAAGTTTAGACCGGCGTTTCTATCTTTTTTGAGTTATTTTATCAATTAATTCAAACTGAACAGGCATGTTTTGTTGAAGTGAGTAGTAACTGCATAGAATATTTGCAATTTTTCGCGCCGACCTAAATTCGCATTTTTGGGACCTCCACTTTTCATATTTTATAGGTACCTTGAAAGTGTTATTAAGTTTTCTAGATATATCAATAAAATATAACATTTTACGTCATCGTACATTGTTTATATAAGGAATTAATACTTAACATCAAAATTGTAAACAAAAAAGAGCTATGCTCAACACTTCTGGCCAAGGCTGTAGGTCTCCCCACCTACATTCCTACCTATCTACTGAAAATAGTTACTCAAGTACCTATGTAACTTTTTTTATTAAGAGAGACTAAGGCAGAATCCATAATTCAGCGGAGTGATTTAAAAGCACTTTTCATACATTTGACAATCGCTTTTTATGCCGTGCTAGCCTTTTCCCGCTCTGCCCGCGTACTATAAGTACTCAAAAAGGATACGATACCCATGTTGATTTCCAGACTTTGTGACCACATTTGCCCCTTTTAGGGGTTGAATTTTCAAAAAACCTGAAACACGTGTTTACTCATTTCTTGTTAGGAATACTCCTGTGAAGTTTCGAATAAAATAGTCTAACAAATCTTGATTCGCCATACAAACTTTGGACCCCCATTTTACCCCCTTAGGGAGTGAATTTTGAAAAATCCTTTCTTAGTGCACCCCTAGACCTTATAAGGAACCTAGTGCCAAATTTGGAATCTCTAGAACCAGCGGTTTGGGCTGTGCGTTGATATGTCAGTCAGTCAGTCAGTCAGTCAGTCAGTCAGTCAGTCAGTCAGTCAGTCAGTCAGTCAATCAGTCAGTCAGTCAGTCAGTCAGTCAGTTTCTTCTTTTATATATATGCCGTATATGTAGCGTAATTTATTGTATAGTAAAAGTAATGTAATGTAAAAATTCTTTATTGTTCAAAAACCAGTCAAAAACAATAAAATAATAGGAAAACGTAAGTACAAAGGCGAACTTATCCCTTTAAGGGATCTCTTCCAGTTAACCTTTCAGTAGATGAGAGAAGAAGTGAAAAGTAATAGCTAAACAGAACAATCATTTGACCGTTAAAGGAAAACTGACACAAGTCACATATTCATTATCTATTTGCAATCTGATATGTCATTCTAAAAACAATGTTCCTTTTCTTTCCTCATCTGTTATGCGGCCAACGGTGATGTCCACCGGCACCATCCTCCCACTCCGAGTAGCGGTGCTAAAGAGTCGACTGCGCCGACTAAGCAACAATTTCAAACAAAAAGTTTATGCAAATCGGGGAAGCCGAAATAAAATGGAGTCTCAGTATACGATCGATACCGCCCTCGCGACCTTGCGGGCGGGGCAGCGCGTGGGCGGGGCGTGGTAAGAGGCTGGGATTGGCTAGCCCCGCCCACCGGCCCCTGCCTCGCCGGCCTCACCCCCGCAAAGCACGAGCCGGCTCGAGCGCGGATCTGGCGGGCCGCCGCTGTCAGAACGAAACGTCATGTGGACGCCCCGCCGCGAGTAGTGACAGTACACACTTTATAATATTTTTGTTGATTTTGGTTGCGATGTGCCAGTGTTGAGTGTTGGTGGACAATGATTACTGATATGTACGCGCCGCTGCCGGCGCCGCCGTCCAGCAAGACTATCGTAAGTTTGTTATTGTTGACTTATCAATCTTATCATAAAATGTAGGTCAGCTGATCGTGTTTACGACACTAGCTAAGCTACACACTTCACAAGTTTAGCTTATTTATTTATTAAAAATTAATAACTCCCTTTTTATTTAGGTCAGCTTAAGAAAACTATTTTAAAACTTGAATTCCCTAAGAACGATTTCGTTTATTTTTTATTAAAAATATTTCATTCTTATTTTCTTATTAGAATTTGTAATTAAAATAGTATAGGTAGGCTACTTCGTTAGCTTTGAAAAATTTTCATATGTCCAATTTTTATTTTTGGCCTAGGTCAGTACCTACCTAATTAAAACAAATTTGCTAAAATCTTAATCACACTTACAACCTGCCCTGATGTAGGTACTTTACCTTCTAATCAAAGTATTAAAACATCAAAAATAAGTAAAATATTAAATTAATTCATTCTGTCTCCATATAGGTTAATTTTCTAGAAATAGATGGGAATTAAAAAAATATTATGTATGTCTACCGGTATACCTACTACATATTACTCAAAACATATAATATATCACCTCGGCCGTGGGAGTGAAAATGGAAAATTCCAGTCAACTGTGGACAATTCTAGTCAACTGTGGCGAATCCCTATCGGGGATGCTGTCAAATTACTAACATCTGTGGTGAATCCCGCTCGGGAATGGGGTGGGGGGGCTTGTCACGTGCACAAATTTCAATCAAAAACATTTTTATAAACTACTTTTGACTCTTTCTACCTCATTAAAACGTGACATAAAGCAAGACAGTTAGCAAGCGGTCGTTAGAGTACTTGGTGGACGAAAACTCCCGCGCAAATCGTCTGTAAAGGTAGGCACCACTTTTGTTCTACATGATTGTGTAAAATATTTGTATGAGAGCCCCATGCATGTTATGCCTTTTATTTGTAATCTAAATATACAGTGTGGAAAGATAAGTCGGGCCCTGGAGGGAAACTACCTTAAAACGTTGGGATAGCTCAATTCGCTGAAAAGAAACATTCTTTTATTTTTCCTAAAAATTAAAACTGCATTCACAGATTTTTTCTTAATTTTCACTTTTTTCCATACTAATTGTATGAAAAATATTTTTATTATTATTTATGGGTTCTCTTGTACCCTAAACTTGGTTGGTATTAAGAAGTTGTTATCCTTGTTGGAAATAGGATCGATTGGCATCAATTGTCATAAAAAATATTTATGGCAAAAATTACAAAATAAATAGTTTTTTTGTAAACTGTACTCTTTTCCAAAAAATTGTAAATGCAGTTATGTCCCTTTAAAAAAATTAAAGAATGTTTCCTTTCAGTGAATTGAGCTATCTCAACGTTTTAAGGTAGTTTCCCTCCAGGGCCCGACTTATCTTTCCACACTGTATATAACTCAAAGGTGACTCACTGACTGACATAGTGATCTATCAACGCACAGTCCAAATCGCTGGTTCTAGAGATTCCAAATTTGGCACGTAGGTTCCTTATAAGGTCTAGGGGTGCACTAAGAAAGGATTTTTCAAAATTCATCCCCTAAGGGGGTGAAATGGGGGTCCAAAGTTTGAATGGGGAAACAAGATTAGTTAGTCTATTTTATTCGAAACTTCACAGAAGTACCTATTCCTAACAATAAATGAGTAAATACGTGTTGCAGGTTTTTTGAGAATTCAATCCCTAAAAGGAGGAAATGTGGTCAAAAACTCTGAAAATCAACATGGGTATTGTTTCTATGGTTTATCGGGTCGTTGACAAACAACAACGATTTTAAAATCCGACGTGGCGGACGTGAAATACCATCTCCCCTGTTGAATGAATGAATGAATGAATCGTTTATTTGCATTAAACAAGCGTACATGAAGGTGTTAAATAATTTTCTTAGTCCGTTTCTTGTTATACCAGGACTGGTGTACAAAAATTTGTAGTCTTATTTCTAACTATGTACAAGATTTAACCTAGGCTTACACTAAGACAATTTACAATTCATTTTGACTAGATAATAATACGAATAATAAAATAATTAGCAATAAAATTATAGGTTAATATAAAGGTTAATATATAGGTTATAGGTTAATAGTTACTCTTTTAGAAACATCAGTCGGATTAGTCGGAATTAATTTCATTGATGACTTATTATACTTAACTTACAATTTACAATTAGTTAGATAGTCACTTACAGAAGAATAACAATTTTCAGTTAAATGCTTGAATAAATGTTTCTTAAAGCTGTGCAAGTGTAATTCTTTAAATTTATCAGAAAGAATGTTGAATATTTTGATCGCCATACAGTAGACATGTTTTTTAGGTAATTCTAAATTAGTTCTAGGCATTATTAACTTCTTTCTATGTGTCCCTCTTTGGGAGTGGGTGGTCATTACATTAAACAGTGTCATATGTTTCTTGACAAACATGCACATTTCAAAAATATAGAGAGATGGTAGGGTCAATATGCGTTTGGATTTGAATAGGGGTTCACAATCCTCCAAAAACTCGGCACCAGCACATACATTTCGTATACATTTCCTCTGTAATTTAAATATAATTTTCGCGTCTACTGAGTTTCCCCAAATTATGATTCCATATCATAATACAGATGCTACATAACCATGGTACGCTGAAAGAGCTGCTTCTTCCGACACTACGTTTCGTACACGACCTAGTGCGTACACAAAACGGTCGAGCCGTTTACATAAGTCATCAACGTGACTCTTCCAGTTACAGAAACAGTCTAGTGTTATACCTGAAAATTTCGCAGATTTAACTTCTTCAATTACATGATTGTCATATGTTACATTCAAATTAATGGTGTTACTTAATGGTGTTAGGGTACAATGGGGTTGGAATGTGTAAATATCCATATGGGTGTCGTTTTTGTGATTTTTTGGGACTCCTAAGGGGGGAAATGGGGTTCAAAGTTTGTATGGGAAACGAGATTAGTTCAACTATTTTATTCGAAACTTTACAGGAGTATTCCTAACGATAAATGAGAAAACAAGTGTTTCAGCTTTTTTGAGAATTCAACCCATAAGGGGGAAATGTGGTGACAAAATTTAAATATCAACATGGGTATTGTTTCTATGGTTTATCGGGTCGCTGATTACGAAATCAACACTTAAGGGGGTGAAATGGGGGTTGATAGTTTGTATGGGGAATTTTTAAACGTTGAACCAATTTAGATGAAACTTGGTATAGAGATAGTTTGTGTACCGGGAAACGACATGGGACAGTTTTTATCTCGAAAATCAATCTTTAAGGGGGTGAAATGGGGGTTGGAGGTTTGTATGGAGATTTTCGTACCGCGAACCGATTTAGATAATTTTGTTGTGGATATAGTTTGAGTCCCAGGAAACAATATAGAATATTTTTTAAGCCGAAAATCAATCTTAGAGGGGTAGAAAACATGTTGGTAGTTTGTATGGCGAATTATTAACCGCTGAACAGACGATTGAAATGAAATTTGGTACATATTATATAGATTGAGTCGCGGTAAACAATATAGGATAGTTTTTATCTCGAAAATCAACCCTCTAGGGGGTGAAACGGGGGTTGAAAGTTTGTATGGGAAATTAATAACCGTTGAACCTATTTAGATGATTTGGTATGGAGATATTTTGCGTTCTGGGGAAGGATATATAATAGTTGTTATCCCAGAAGTCATTCCTTAAGCGGGTAAAAAGGAGGGTGGATTACTAATTCCACGCAAATGAAGTCGCGGGGAAAAGCTTCTATTCAAGAATATAAATCTGTATTAATCATAATCTCTCAGTAGTAAGTCGTTGAGGGCGTAACAATTAAACAATTATTGCAATAATTTCTTTAAAATAAAAAATGAGGAAACCGCCGTCTTCAAAACGTGGTATACCGAAACCTCCAGAATGTAACGAATACTTTTCCGAAAACCGCTTCTAAATCAGTTCAGCGAAACGCAAGATGATCGCGGACAAACATACATTCCTACATACAAACATACGAGTCTAACTGAGAACCTCCTTTTTTAGTACTTTTAGTACGCGGGCGAAGCCGCGGGAAAAAGCTAGTTAGTATTATAAAGTTGTATTAAAACCCAGTTCCTACGCTAAAAAATGGTTTATTATATGGTACAAAATCTATTTTAACTATTGGTACCCCATTCGCAATGCTAGCTGTACAACATTATTACAAAAGTGCTTACGTGAATATAAGTAAGTAGCAAAAATTTTAAAAAGATTTTTGTTAAAATAAAGGCTATTGCCCCTTACAAACCTAGGGAAATGCAGTTTTAGCGTAGGTTGGGCCCACAGACGAGAAAAATTGGCCTTTATGACTCCCACAGATGTTAGTAATTTGACAGTATCTCCGAGAGGGATGCGCCACAGCTGAGAGGATATTGAAGAAGTTGAAGAATAGCTTGTATCTAATCTAAATATATAAAAGAAGAAACTGACTGACTGACTGACTGACTGACTGATTGACTGACTGACTGACTGACTGACATATCAACGCACAGCCCAAACCGCTGGTTCTAGAGATTCCAAATTTGGCACGTAGGTTCCTTATAAGGTCTAGGGATGCACTAAGAAAGGATTTTTCAAAATTCACCCCCTAAGGGGGTAAAATGGGGTCCAAAGTTTGTATGGCGCATCATGATTTGTTAGACTATTTTATTCGAAACTTCACAGGAGTATTCCTCACGATGAATGAGTAAACACGTGTTTCAGGTTTTTCGAATATTCAACCCCTAAAAGGGCCAAATGTGGTCACAAAGTCAGAAAATCAACGTGGGTATCGTATCCTTATTGAGTACTTCTAGTACGCGGGCGAAGCCGCGGGAAAAGGCTAGTTCCTTATAAACATGTTGATTCACCTATTCATCGCACCAAATGCAAAGTACATTGGTACGTTACAAATGGTAGACTTAATGCCAAATGGCATTATCTACCAGTCAAGCATGTCATGGTCAGTAAATATATCATCACAGTATACAATATAGATATATGTACCTGAACATGTACCTATAACAACACACGTAAGCGCTAGCATGCAACTAAACGTCAAACTGTCGCCGTCGGCGGCGCGGCGTGCGTGTACGCATGGGATCACGGATTACATCTAATGAGTGTATTGATGTGGTTGTCTGTGGAACACTGCACTTTTTGATTTGTAGATTTGTAGGGACAAAGCATTATAAATGTAATTGTACCACATACAATCGTCGTGATCGTGAACCACTTTTTCTGGCTCTGTAACTGTTCATCATTATCATATGGTACCTAATGAATAAATGCTTTATTGCACACCTAAAAAAAAAACAGCACAGTAGAAAAAAAAACATGATAAAAAGAGGCAAACAACAGGCGAATAAAACAAAAGATAACAAGACACAAGATACAAGAGAAGAAGAGAAGAGGGTTGATCAAAACATTTTTTTTTTTTTAGGAAAAGTAAACTAAGTAAATCATGATCACCCTATTAGTTTTGACATACGCTGTATGGAAAACGACGAGACGTCACATTGAGTAGGTTGACCAAATTGTATGACAAAATTAGATCACTATAGGGATCTTACGCATCAAATTTTTTGACGATAAGATTTTTTTATCGTTAGGTTATCCACTTTTTGGGCGATTTTAAGGGCGGGTAAAGTTTTGCCTCTATACCCTCACCCTGGTTCACTGTGTCTGGTTTGGTGAGAGGCAGTATACAATTTAGTAGCATCAATATTCCGGTGGATTGCACTGCACCAACGTTGTCATCCTCCAGGGCCGTGCTTTAATATTGTATGAAAATCTATGTACACATCGTCGACGATGCTAAAATATGCGACCGTAATAAGAGCTCCATCGAAAAGTATGCGCTAGTAGTGGTTCACCCTGTTTTGGCATAATTTTTGTGTTAATAATAATATTGTGAATAACCGATATGTTCATAAATAGCTTTCCATAAACTGTTTTGAAATAGATACTCAAGTTTAGCATAGTTGGCTTTGGCAGATTGTTATTGGTTCGGTAATACATGAAGTCAATATTCCGAATCGTTTTAGGCATGTATGTGCACAAAATTTATTCGACGAAAATCATATTGCAGAATCTTATTTGGTATAATTGTCTTAGAGGCAAATTATATTATTCAAACGTCATTGAAACACATATATTCAGCTTAGAGGTTTAAGTATTTTTTTTACTATCAGGTTAATGCAGCAAAAAATGGTTTAGTGGGCCAAGCTCATGAATGCAGAAATTATGTATAGGCATCACAAGCAAAAAGAAAGACAGTTTTGGACGGAATAATTCATGTATACATACATAGCCATTCTGTTGGTGTTGAGGTCGTAGTTCTAAACTAACCTTAACCACTTTTGCTTAGCAGTGCTTTTTTGTTGAGGTCGTAGTTCTAACCTAACCTAACTCACTTATCTTTAACTTTAATAGTGCTTTTATAGTAAGATCTAGAACAAAACCTAACCCACTTTTTTTCGCAGCTATGCGTTTCGGTTGAGGTCGCAGTTCAAACCTAACCTAACCCACATTTCTATAGCAGTTATTTTTTGTTGAGGTCACAGTTTTAATCTAACCTATCCCACTTTTATGTTTTAGTACGTTTCAGTTAAGGTTGCAGTTTTTACTTAAGGCCGAGCCACACTGGCTGGGTGTGCGTGTGCGATGTGCACGTAGACGTGTACGTTCCACTGCGTTGTAAAATAAGAATTGACATAAGACAAGTCACACCGCTTACGTGACGTGCGTGACGTGTACCTGCGCGTGCGGTGTGACATGTCTTATGAGAATTCATATTTTATAACCCAGTGGAACGTGAACGTCTACGCACACGCAGCCGGCGGTGTGGCTCGGCCTTTAACCTAAAGAGATTGCCCGTTTCTGTTAAGTCCCGAGCAAAGAGTAACTATAATTAAACATACTTCTTTGGTTCCGAGTAAATACACGTTATAAACTATCTAATGTTGAACTTTTCACTTTTTATGTGAGGCGGAGGACTCGCAGTTGCGAAGCATTCTTTATTAAATTAAACATAATGAAATATAACTCATCAAGTAGGTAGGCAAGAAGTTATCATGATGTATAATTGTGACTTTTTTCAGCCTATAAAAATAACGTTTTGGTTTGGCACGGCTAAAGGCGTTGAAGTGAAGACATAGATCGTGATAGTTCATGTCATGGCATGATGTAGTTTTTTAATCTAATTGTATGTTTAATAAAAGAAAATACGTCAATAGGTAAGTGCCTATAATTAAATTACGGGAGCGAAAACTCTATTTACAATAGGCATAATGTATTTTTTTCATGTATGGTAGAATCGATTCGTTTTGTTGTGAGGATCAAATATCCATTTGCAGCCAATTGCGTTCAAGCAACACCAAAGTCTGAAATGAGACTGAAAGATTTGCATTTGTTTCTCAAAACGCTCGTAACAAAATGACGTGCAAAACTGACGTCACGAACAATACTTACACGTGTTCGAAGTAGTTATGGAAAAATTATAAAACAGTTTACAGTGAAATTTTGCGTTTATGTAGATGGTTGCTACAATTTATTATACAGTAAAATGTTAAAAATCGAATAGTATACATGGCTTTTTTAAATTTCGTACTTTTTAAAAATTTTAAAATTTGTAAAGATCAATAGATATTTTTCATTTTCACTCCATTTATCATTTTGCATCCTATCAACAAAAATTTATTACATAATTTAACATGTGTCATTATCCCTATTACCAAAGACAATATAGTATTATACCAATACCTATTACTTAATGCCTTAATATTTCAAATATCGAATTTCAAATGTGCCGCCACACCTACCGTCGCATAGTAGGTACCTATTCAATCATTCTGACATAATTCGAAAAAGGATTTAACATAGGACTGTTAATATAAACTGCCAATATTTGATCGAACGCCATTCCTCGCCTATGTTGCTGCCGTATTGATACTTCCGCACCGGAGCCCCAAATCACCGATTGTTATGATCATTTCATATCCCTCGCTAAAATAAAATAGTTGGGTATGGGAGCTGAATATTATAATTTAGAATACTTATTTGTTAGTGTTTTAGAGTTCCGTATCCAAAGGGTAAAAACGGGACCCTATTACTAAGACTCCGCTGTCCGTCTGTCCGTCTGTCACCAGGCTGTATCTCATGAACCATGATAGTTAGACAGTTGAAATTTTCACAGATGATGTATTTCTGATGCCGTTACTCGCACTTACTGGCCGTTTTTTTTCTATAGTCAATATGGGTAAACTTATCAAGTCTAATTACCTACTGACTGTTGATAGATAAACTTGTTTTGAAACGCAATATAGATTAGTTCCAACAATAAGTCAAAAGATACGATATGATAATATAAGAAGACTTACCTACTTATTTTGCTTAAATACTGTGTAAACTATGATCCTAGCTACGATGTTAAGGTAAGCCATGTTGGTAGGTGAATTAGACTGTATCATCAACATAGACCAGTTATTTTCATGTACTTCTATCGATCAGAACTCGCATGTCATCTCTTGAATCTATACATCGAGTCCATTATGCGTGTCTAATAGATTTTTTTGGCGCTGGGCCATTCACGGGCGCAGCGTGAAGCCGCGTCAATGGCCATTGTGACATCGAGTCGCCGGCGACCGACAAACTTTTATTTGTAACGGACCTAAATGGCTGTTTTGAGGATTAAGGTGCCAGCATTGTCATCGCTCGAATATCGACACAACACAATTTCATTTAACCCATGAAACATGCAATAAAAAACTCTATATCTATTGTAATAAGTACCGTGGCACATGAAAAAATAAGTTAGCGGGACTGTAAATGTCGTTTCGTAACGAATATTGTTAAACGCAAAATGGCATTAGCCTAATACGATGAGTTCCCCACAATGTGCTCTTGAGATCTGTCACTTCTGATAGCTTTTTGCAACGGTTTACACGAAGGATTACGCACTCCAACATTAGGATTATGCGACCACTTACAGGCTAAAGTGTACTTTAAAATGTTTACCGGTGATTATTATTGTAACGTGCGTAGCGTATTTGTTTGAACCAATTAAACTAAAATAGCTGTTGTAGCAGTCAATTAAAACTGAAAAACGAAACCGTGCACGTACGTTAACGGTTCGGTAGCACCTTTCATAACTCTTTCCTGGCAGCGAGGCGTCGTGTTTAACCCCTTCATTGACAAAAGGTATTTAAATTAAGCTGTCGAGGAGATTATATTTACTGCGTCGCAACGGGACTCAAGCCGTTTACACTGCTGTTTTTAGAACGACACTGTTGCAGACATTGAAATAGATAACGAGTTTCTTGAAAGACGCTTAATTGAATTTCATGCGAGAAGTTGTTGAGTGTAAATAGCAAATAAATGATAGCACGATGACTGCGATACACGATTCTCTAGCTTGAAGATAGTTATCGTGAATATCGCGTTGCAGTCGTTCAATTTCTAAAGCCAGCTCTGGCAAATCTCGTATCAGCGGGCGAGTTTTCTCGCTAATTGAATGTTATTGCATACCACATACTAATTTATAGATGTATTGAGATAGGTAGCTCGCGTTTGTTCATTAAGCTGTCTTGGTAAGTTATTTATGCGGGCGTCCGTCAACGCCGCGCCGGAGTGGCGACAAATTTAACAATGCCCGGTATCTTCGCTTTGTGTCTTTCTTAAAAAGATCGTTAATGATGTGCGAATCTGTCTACACGTGTCACCGTCGATTTATGTCGATTCTACCTAATTGTTTTATGTCGCGTCGATTTTGTGCTTTATTTCAGCCGTGTGCGCGGTTCATTGGCGTTCCAATTCGAAGCTTAAAATATATTTGGGGAATTTAAATTTACTCGGTGCTTGAATTCACGCGGGGCTTGTCAGTTGTTTGCGTTAAACAATCAACTAGTAGCGGCAATTATTCACTGCATGTACTCTACTGCGGTTTATTAAAGCGACTCAGCATTCACCACACATAGGGCCGTATAAAAACGGCCCGACCACAAGCCAACTGCAGTTTCCTGCCTTAACCACAAATAACCGTTTAATAATTTTAATATTGCTTGTTAGCAATGTTAATGTTGTACAGTTATCGTTTGCCTATAATTTTTATTGGTTCTAATTGTTGGCGAATAGGTAAGGTGTGTTGCTGCTTATTAAGTTATGCTAGATCTTATAGAGCCGTGACACAATAGCCTTAAATCAGAGTACGCTCTGCACAACCAGGCGGAGTGTGCTACATAACATTGTATGAGTAGGTCTATAAAATTGTAGAAAAAGAATGTCACGAAACGCACCTGCGTCACAGAATAACTAATAGTATGCCTGCGTACTTACTTCTTTTATATGTACTATGACCGTTTACTTTGAATCCTTAATCATTGACAACATGTACAACAAGAATCTACATTATGATATCGGAACTAGTCCCCGTGATCGCCGAGGATCGATCCACTTCAACGTTATGAGCTTTTAAAATTGAAACTATCAATCACGACATTACATGTCACATGAACCAGTTTATTTACTACACACCGACATAGTGACGGTAAGTAATTTAGCTACTTTTTGCAACATCTTCCATTTGTAATAATATTATTAGTTAGCATGTATGTAACTGCGCCCGCGTCGGCCAATTTCACATCCACTCGACGCAGCCCGTCATTACGCGGCAAATATTACAATTACGACCTACTGAGATGTTCCACTATTAGTGACGTGCCTTTTCATTCAATAGTTTTTACTCAACACTCCGTTTCTTGCCATGCATTATTTATTTCCTCTGAATATTTACAGAGCGATTTCAATTTTAACTTGTACGTTACGACTTTTTTATTTTCTTTTAATTAGTCGGCGTTATTATTTTCATTAAAGTACGAGTACATCGTATCCGTATCGGCGCTTCTTATCGTTGTTAACATATTATGGTCAATAAAAAGGCTCGTTGAAAAAGTAATCACTCATCCAATCACTGAACAAACATGGGGCCGCGCGGATTCGTTGCGCTCCTGCGCCATCGCCACAATCACTGTCAATGATTGCTGTCGAAGCCTTTGAGCTTTGTTGTTACCGCCCTTCCTAATGGAAGGATCCGCTGGCGTTACGTTGTGACTATATACGAGATCCAGGATCCTTTGGGAGTCATTAAACGTCGTCAGGAGCTTCTGAAGCACCGATAATGATCTTAATCGGTTGGCAGAGGTTTTTGCAAGGTCACTGCATTAGCCTGGCTTGTTAGTGGTCCGCCGAGGAGCAAGCGCGGCGAGTAATGAACGGAGCTGCGAGATGCAAGTCACGGGGCAGGCAGAGGCGCCGCCGTCATCGCCCGCGTCATCGCGCCCTGTCAATAAATGATGCCCCGACAACGGAGAAGGTTATTTTCGAAGAGCTCCACTAATTAATGCCTTCCATTTTAAAAAGGTTACTTTACCTACCTAAGAAGCGGCGCCTTTGTTCTATTGTCAACTCTTTTAAAGTTTTAGAATGTGTAATGGTGCTGGTAGCGCGTATTTGTTCTATATTGTAAACGTCATCGTGTGTCCGGATCATTATTTACTTATTAATCGTAGGAATGGCTCCACCAGTAATTAAATGTTCCTCGCATCGCTTTCCTACGCCTACTTTTTACACCTATGTAGAGTAGTTTCTTACAGACAATATCCATATGTCACTATGGTTAAAACTTGTCTGCAGATTGATCCTTTCATAATTTTCTAAGAAAGTAAGAGCTGAAAGGCCCAATAATTTTACCAACATTCAGCTTTCTGCACAAGTATATTTAAACGATTGGTCTCTAATCCAAGCTACACATTTTGGATTATTGATGTCAAAAGTAGTTCTTCAACCCCGGCACATCTATTAGACAACATCTGTTCTGACGATCTGCAATGTTTTGATTTCCTCGATGTTCCCTACTTACGTCACCCGCAGAACGGCGATTAATTTAGTAGTTTAGCCGAGTCGTGGTGGCCACCCGCGGGGCTCCGCCGGCGCCCCGCCGCGCCCCGCGGAGCGCTAATTGAAACTGACACCGATAGCGCCATTCACACTGTACTTTATCGGACCATTTTGTGAAAACAACACATAAGAAAGGAAGTCGGGAACTTTCCTAACCTATTTAGGAAAAATTGAGGTGTACACATCCACCTGCGGAACAGGCAGGGAAACAAACCTGACGGATGTGGAATAATAGTCTAACGTGTCAATTATTCCACCACCGTTCTTTGTAGCCACCGATTTATTTAATAATTCCGTAAAGTAACTCAGAAAAAAAGTTTTTTAGTACACACACACACTTTTATTGCTAACTCCAGTGTACTCCACTGTACTCCAGTTCATGTAGGCCGATATTTACATTACAGTCTGAACTTAAGAACAGCAAACTAATGTTAACTGTAATTTTTCACAAAATAAAATGAACCGATTCATCACAACCAATAAAATTTATGTCTCAACAATAAAACCGCTGCACGCGTCGCTTTCAGCCTATTACGAGTGCAAGAACTATCGGAAATTGCAACTATTATCCTTAGCATCCGGCTTTTAAGTGTAAATTTTCCGTTTGCAATTTGTCGTGTGAGGGATTTAAACAAACAGTCTCCTTGTAGCGCGAGTGGCCATTAAACGCAGCGGTCGGGGCTGTAATGAATTTGGAAATATCCCTCATCCTGTCTTCCCATTGTGACTATTTACACAGATATAGTTTATTTTGCTGAGGCTAACCTATCAACATAAATTGAAAACAAAGTTTGGCTCACAACTTAAAAATATAGGTACTATTTTGACCTGTGCTTATACCTACTGTGCATCTCAAAAAGACATGAAAAAAGTGATCAACCCTTCAATTTCAGTTCAGTTTTCAAGTCCTTTAAGCTAACTAATGCATGTAAATACTTCAACAAATATCGTATCTTCTAATATATTGACGAATTACAGACTTGTGAATTCGTAAATGAGTGAACTGAAACATCCTAGATCTTCTTAGATGCATGTTAAATTACCGTTACGCTTTCAGTTGATCTATAGTTTTTTTAATCCGTTCAACCCCTTTCTTGTACATTAAGTTGGGCGCAAGTAGTAATTTTCTAAATGCGCTTAAGCAAATTTGCTTCTGTCACGGTTATTAACGAAGCTTAACCTACTTACTGTTTACTTATTTAGTCTCATTTGCAAGCACTAACTTTATAATTAAGTAATTACTCGCGGACGTGAGAGGCGTGTGCTTTATCCAATTTCGAAAAAACCGTTGCCGTTGCCGATGTACAATTTTTCAATTATTATGATCGATAGCCGGAAAATTAAATCAATTTTATCGGAATTAATCAAAATATATGGTCACGATCATTATCTAGTTAGTCATCTAATGATACTTCGTGTAGATCGTTACCTAGTGCTGCCTATTCAATGAGGTGCGGCATAAAACCTACTTTATTGTGCCTTTAGACATGAACACCGTCAAGCTAGATTTCGGTTTTATTTTGTACATATATTTTGCCATTTTCTGCTTACCTGCCAGTAGTCTCAATTCAGACAGCTTCAGCAGTTTATTTTCTGGCACTCCCTGCACACAGCTAGACTGACGGTCAACGTTACATTTACATCTGAGGTTTCATTAAATTAAGAATGACTTATAAAATTAGCTTTCTGCCAGGATGAACGTGACGTTGACGCATAATGCTGGAAGTTAAATTAGAAACAGCTTACAAAAAAGAAGAATTTTGTCCAGCAGTGGGACACTAAAACAAGTTAATAAAAAAAAACTTTACCTACTTGTTGTCTTAATACTACGTAGGAACAATAAAAGCAAACAGTTCCTTTAACAATCTTTCACCCCGGCTCGCCATTAGAGGGTCGCGTGGAGGGCCATTAGCCCTCGCAGCCATATTTCACAAGTCGAGGAGGCTCCATGAATACCTACGGGCTTTAAGCTTTAAACCGCGCCTGTCATTGATGGCCTTAATGTCACGTCACAATGTTTAGCTTTTAGGGATCGTTGTGTATTGTCACTTGCATTGCATTTGATGATTTATACACGAGTAATATGTGTAACTTACATCTAATTTTTCTATTATGAAAACAATGTTATTTGAGGTGGAAAATACTGCTAAGTATGTAAGATTTAGACGCGTCCATCCTTTTCTTTCTAGTGGTGTCAAACAGCAACGTTCGCTGTATTAGGTCGTTATCACATCGATAATCGCATCCATCATAAGGCACACGTTTACGAGCTACCTACACTATCAGATATTTTATTTCTCCCGGTTTGTATTAACAATCGATAAGTAGTCTTAACTCGCTTAATTGATTTACAATAGAGCCTTAGTTATAAGTTACATGTTTTCCACCCTAGTTGACCTTAAATGCCGTCAGTTTTTATGTCTTAGGGATTCAATGCTTCAACTACAAGCACTGAAGCATCAGAATACATATACGCTTATTCAAGCACATCCATGTAGGGTGAGCATAATTACTGGACGTCCATAAACGCAGCTGACAAGCGCTGCGGTCGCGGTCGCTCATTCAACACCCACCATTCATAACTGGCCAGTGACCGCAACTCAGACGTGTGGAGCGTTTAGCTCAATTTGCCTAGCTGCATACAGTTTGGGAAGCAGGTGACAGTGGAACCACAGATTTAGGGTCTTCAAATCGTGAATCCATACTAATATTATAAATGGGAAAGTGTGTGTGTTTGTTTGTTTGTTTATTTGTCTGTCTTTCACGGCAAAACGGGGCGACGAATTGACGTGATTTTTTAAGTGGATATAGTTGAAGGGATGGAGAGTGACATAGGCTACTTTTTGTCTCTTTCTAACCCCCCACTTCCCTAAAATGGGAAGTTTGTATGGAGTATTCCGGGGGGCAAAGGGGAACCGTGTTACCCCGAATTTAACGCGAGCGAAGCCGCGGGCAAAAGCTAGTACTGAAATATTTTCTTATAATCTTACTAGCATCCTGTGTCTCCGCTCTTATAGATACCAGATTATTCTCAAAAATTCTAAAATTTCAAGTATAATTCTGAGTTCGGAATCGATAACCTCAGATTACATCTATATTCTTGAAGTTATCGCAGAACTGATTAAGTTTCAGCTTAGAAGAAGATTTGATTCTAAGTTATGAATTGATACTTTGGAGATTTTTTTAAAGCGGTGTCAAGGTATCATCGCCTTGTCCGTCAGAGTGCTGTGATTCGATTCGTATCAGAGATCTACGAAGCGGAATAGGAGATGAAGTACTTAGGTGGTCGCGTGGCCCGGACCGCCCGTCGCGGCCGACGCCGCGCTATGCTAATTCAATTGTGTAGAGCGGATAGCGCGATACCATCGCCTTGCATTATCATAATAATGCGCGAGTCACCTCGCCGATACCAACCGTCGACATCCACTCGATAGACAATTTGTAAATCGATACCTCGTAACAGTCATAACAACATGACTTTTTGGGCACAGTCCTTCAAACAATTGTATCATATAAATAGCTGACACAGTGAAAACAAGCATCCATGACACGAACAAAGGCATCATAAAAACTTGAGATCACAAAACGAGAACCTCGACAGCTCGACAGCAACACAGTGCGATAAGGCACTTACTTCAAGTAACATGAAAAGAAACCTAGCATCTAGGTAATCGATTCACAGAAGTGTTGAAAAGTGGCGAAAGCCGTTCTCAGGCGGTCGCCCGCGGCCCGCAACCGTACCCACAGTTCTTGCCAGCGATTACATTCATCTAGCGGGATGCAAATTGAATTATGGGACTTTTTGTGGCTGTTCAATTGTTTAATACGTCGCTTTGTTCTTGCGCCGCTACGTGACGATTGAGCACTCAGCGCCTTGTAATCGGCGCAGTCTTCCAGCCACGATTGTTCCACACCATTCTAGTCAACCCGTCCCACCAAATTATAGTGTTTCGCCTTATTACCTAATTATTGCTATTGTTACAAATGACTAACTGCTTTCGAATCTTATGTTATGATCTATCTCTTACTACAATTTATATCTCTTCAACGGTTGTTCCATGAACTCTAACTTGATTGATATTGAATCACGTTATTAGATTAAAAGGATTGAACATTTGTACTTAAATGCAAGTGAAAATCGAATAGCTATATGCCTAAATGTTAATACAAAATTGAAAACGTGAAAATTGATCCAGTAACTGGGTTTTCTTTCTTGAGGAAACTCGTTTTCCAGTGCTTTCACGCCGAAAACTGATGCTTTGTCAAGCGCTTAATCTTCTGCAGTGTATGCACCTCATTACATCAGTTGCAGCTACAACGTCACGTCACGTCCCAAGTCCCAAAGCTCGCATGGTCGGCCAAATAATTAAGTTTATAATTATGATTAAATAAATATAAATACGAAGAAGTGCATACTGTTGTAGAAAACTTGTTTCGGATGTACCTAGGAGTAATTGGAAAGAAATAACGTCTCGAATGCATAATTGTTCGTTTTTACGAGGACTTCAGGTCGTTGGTACGCCGAGTCTTTGTGGTTTAGGCCCCGCGGCGCTGCGTCGGTAATTTTCTCAGCAATTAATACCCCACGTTCAATTTGTTAAATGTAAAAAATGTGAAACAGAAGTCGAAGAAAATTACTGAAGCCACATCCACTGGCAGTTCCACGCTATTACCGTAGGTAGGAGCGACTGAAATGTCAACTAATTGCAGTGTGCCATTGTATTGACATGTGCCATTGCGGTTTTTATTGACAACGCTGTCATTGAGAAGGCCGTTAATTCACTTGGGTAGAAGCTAGCGTTATAGAGTACGAGTCGGTATGATCAAAACAAAAGTGAAACTAATTGAAACATGACTTGCTTTAAAAAAAAACTACTAATCCTTAAAATTTATTTTGATGATAAATCAAGAAACTAGTTTAGTTTTAATCGTTATAGCTATTTTAGTAGATGTAGATCGCATAGACAATCAGGGCAATAAAGCAGGTCTCGCGTGCCCCGCGGCACACTTAAGTCTAACCATTTTATTTGTTTGTTACTATAGTATAAATGGAGCTAATTATAATGATTTCTGAGGGAATTACTGGCATTAAGTTGCTACCAAAAATACGTGAGTTTAACGACGTTTTCCGAGAAACCTCGAGAGCGGGCCAACGGCGACGCGCCGACACACGCGATGCTGCTATCACATTGTATTTCTTGTATGCAATGTGGCCTTGAACTTATCTACACAATGCTATCAACATGCCTTAAGGTACTCACTTTGTGTTGAAAGCCCGTTCTAAAGGTAGAAGAAATTCTCAAAGGGCAAATAAAACTAGAATTATGAAACTGCATCGAACAACCGATAGCGAATGTATTGGAAAAAAATTAAATCTCTACAAAGAAATAGTGAATGCACTTATTATAATATAAAAAATGTTATAGCCTAATAAACGAAACTTCGAGCATAGATTTTGGTGAGAGTGAATTTGTATTGTTTTAAAATCAAGACTTCAGACGATATATAGACGAAAGTGCCTTAAACTATATTATTATTATACGATGTGAACGTGTATAAATAAATAAATGAATACTTTTTAATGGCTCGAGTGTATTCAGTCGATGAATAAAGTTACTTAACTGTGGCTCAGTTATTGAAGAGAAGGGACCCTGAAATGTTTTAACGCTCGACACTTTGCCATGCCATGTCTCGGTGCAATTAATTTCACGATTTAATTGCCATTGTTCTGTTATAATTATTGAATTACTTGATGTCGGTATTAATGATTATAATCATTGTAAGCTAGGTGTAATTATTGAGTGTTTAAGTTTTTGTTAGCTGCGTCGATAGGTTAAATCGAACCGTTTATTGTGACAACAATATTATTACGTTGATTTTGTCACGTATAGATTACAATCATTTTTAATGATACTAATTTTTACTTTCAGTTACGGTTATTTTGTTTACGGTTACGGTTATATATTATTACCTTTATTGAATTATATCTTTTAACGATAAAGTTTTTGTTACTGGTAGAGACATGTGATACGTAATAATTTGGGTCTAGACCAGTTAGTTGTCTCTCACCAATCCATTAAAGCGGCCCTCTGCAACGAATCTGGTTAAAATTATTCGGTTTTTGATCGTGTATAGAGAATGTTCTGATTTTGTATGGCGAGAACCGGGAATTCCCGGTTCCGGTACTGGATTTGTATAGAAAACGAGTACCGGAAGCAAACCCTAATCGTGTATTTTGCAATTGATGTTTTATTTATTACTTACGTTAGTTCCATATATGTGTAAGTAGTTGTGGCTTCAATAAACGATTTAACCTTATTCAAACATTATAAATGTACCAGAACCAGTTCTCTCTGGCCACTAAAATAATTTGATTCAACATTCGAGTAATTAAGAGTAAAAAAACTACCAGCTACATATATTGTATTGACTGTAGCTCTGCTACAAAGCGACAGAACAAAAGCCAAAGTGGAAGGGAGTCCCTTGTTTCCATTCGACCGCTCGTTTTTTATTCGTCTGAAACTGGTTTCTCAAATTGGTACTCTTATTATCTGGTCCCAGGCGGTGAAGGTCGGTCTCACTCAGAAAATTTGTGTAGCAAATTCCGTCACGCAAAATATTGGAGGGTAATTTCCATCAGAATTTTGACGGTTTAAATGTCCTTCTAAATGGGATGGTGTTTCGACACTTTTTTTGAGAAGGATCGACGCAAAATTATTGATTTTCTAAACACATTTCGGATGTAATTCATGATGGGTAGTTTTTTTTTGTTTTATAGGTGAGTATAGGTACTTTGTACTGTTACGGCTAGCGAGGAAAGTTGATATAATTGTATACCAGTAAACTTCTTCTAAGACCAACTAAGACTTCATGTCTTTGGTTATTTTGGTGGTTTGGTTGGTATATTTAGATCGATCATAGATTCTAAGTTGACTGTAATTTGTTTATATTTTTAAGTCGATGTATTTTTAAAATAAAGAACGCGCTCAGGCTATAAAGTTAGTTTCGACAGAGCACTAGCGGAGCCCCGGGGCCCGACAGCGAGTGGGCGCTCATGTCCGACACATTACCACACAATTTCATCGACTTATCAAATTTAAACGCTCGCATTACCGGCTAGGCGGCGATTTTATTGAAACGTTCCGATAATCTCAGAGAAACAATACGTAATCTGTCCAAATTGCCGATGGATGTGTTAGATGAGACGTGCTGCGATCGACACTCGATAAACATTTTGGTCACGTGGGCTCAAAAAATTAAGTGAGACAAATATTTCTTAGAAAAAAAGTTCTCCTATTACAAGCTCCTACAATTCCAATTCCATATTCCATAGATCATAACACCGAATCTGAACAAAAACTCGGTCCCCCACATGTCGGGCATGCGTCAAAATCGGACGGCGTCACAAGTCGGTAATTTCCCTTTAAATAAATAATTTATTTCGGACCAATTTGACGCGATCGCCATGTGGCGTCGGTCTAATGGCCGCGGATAACTACGCGGTTTCACGCTTTACTCACTTACTTAGAGCGTCACCGACAAACTGTGAAACGTCATTTAGGTAGGTTGCATTAAATAAATAGGGCTTAATAAAGAGGATATTGTTTAAATCTAATACTTATCTTGTTTTATTACTAGCTCATTTATATATTTGTTAATTAATCTGAAATATTTTTAAAGGTATTTTTGATGGTTCGAGCGGGCCTACACCTTGGTATTACCAGAACCAAATGCTTGGCTACTTAATCTTTAAGGAGGCTCTTACAGTACCACCAAATGATGTAAACTTCCTGGGTTTATGAAACAAATGAAATGAAAATATGTACTTTAGACAATGATATTCAAAACAGACCCTTAAGACAGTTTTAGAAACTGCCTTTTTAATAGATATTTGTTTTTTTTTAACGTAGATGAGGTTCAAATATGAATGGATTTAGATACAGGTCGAACAATACTCAACATAATATAAACCGGATCGATCGTAGTTGGTTCACATCGTAGAGACAGGAAGAGTTAATCGATACTTCCCCCAGTTAGTTTCAAATGACAGGCGACGACCCTTGCAGCCCAGCCTAATGATCGTATTTTGATGCTACTTACGAATTCTCATACAACAGTAAATCAATAAGTACCAACATTTCATGCGTGAGGCAAAAATGATTATTTTGTATTAGCAATTTTATCTTTAATAACGATAGACGATGTTAAATTACAACATAAATAATTCTAATTAGCTATTTTTAAGCCGCTCGAGTATATTTAGGTAAAGCTTCGATCCCAATCTTAACTTAACATTCTTAACAACTCTAAGTAAATTAGATCCATGTGGGATAAATCATGAAACCTGGCACTTGATTCTGATGTACCAAACCTATGTTTTCGTCTTTAAATTATGCATAGGTATTTAATATGAGCCCGAACATCCTTGTTCGGGCTCATATTTGTGTATCTCAGGCAGCTGAAACATGAAACTGAAATCTTATCTGTACAATATTGTTCGTTTTCGCTGCGGCACCACTTATCCAGTCATGTTGATATAAATTATTAGGCGATAATTTAACTCGTTTATTTGCATTAGAATAGGAGCTGGGGTGTCGGGGCGACTGCGACGGCGTACGGTTTCACCCCGGGACGCGATCGATAATTCCCTAATTGTGCAGTTAGCCGTCTGCAATTTGCCGCAGGCTTATTTGAGACGAATTAGAAACCATATTTTAGGAGAAATAAAATCTCTATTGAAAAATTACAATTTTTTAAAGCCTAAAACATGACACATACATAATTGATAACGAACGTAAAACTTAGAAACTTGGCAAAGCTAAATAAGACACATTTAAACGGCATTAACTCATATCAAAAGGTTAATAATTAGTTCATTATATATGAGGGTAAACTTGTCATACACATTATTGGTATATGTTGGCATCAGCAAATATTACCATAATCTTATTTAATTTGAGACGCATGAGACGATAAGCCTTATTATCTTGAATAACGTGTTGTCTAAAAATATTAGCTCATAAGTATAGTTATGAATTTTATGAAATACAATTTGGTTGGTAACGACTTCACGATCATCTTAATAACATATCGGGATAAGCGTTTCGCTTGAATATTCATTTCGGCTCATCATAATTTTGGTGGATAATTTTAAATCAGCCAATCAGCGGCCAGTTGCGCCCGCGCCGGTGCCGCGGAGGTTTAACTCACGATTTATGGGTTCTCACATTAATTTAATTACAGGCCACGAAATTAAACTTATTTGCGATATGAGAGAAAATTGGAAATTGGTTGGTGAATATATTTTACAAAAGATTTAGAAGCTGACGTCATTGGTAAATATTGGTACAATAAAATCAAAAACACAATTACAAAACACGACGAATTGAACGACGAATTGATGAAAACCAGACAATTTCAGTGTATTCTTATTATTCAAGACAAGCACTGCCCAGTGGAGTAGTGCAATTTCTAATAGTATATGCTTGCATATGCGCACTGATTTGTCCACTGGGTCTGGGTGGGTCATGTCTAAGAACAAATTCGTCAATGTGTGGCAGGAATTGGGCAAGGATGTGTCTGTCGAAGGATCTGATGAATGTGCGCCATACAAAAATAAAATGGAAATAGTATTTAAGTTTAAAAACCTAATCTCAAGATCAGTGCTGCTCTAGCACTACCTTACTAACATTAAGCAGAAATTGTATCAACTATCAACCGTATCAGAATGTTTTCACAAATCAGCAGAATCCTTTAATCTAGGACAAAAAGTGTCGCAATTTATGCCTAATAGTATCTAAATATTAGAGAGATGAGCTAATATTTTAGATTTTCGACACTTTTACATACAAGGATTTCTGAGAACGCCCAAAACAACAGTTTCAAAACTACCCGTTTCTGACATGATTTAATTCTGAGTCATTAAATGGTTTCCCACAACAGTTTCCTCCACCACGCTGTCCTACTGAATTTGAAGGCTGCAATTAAGTAATCCGATCCACTCGGTCATTGATACATCCGGTCGCCTTTCAAATTCTACTAGTGAGCCTAATTATGATCGTGCTCTCGTAACTATGGTATCTAAGAGCAAAAATAACAGAATTACGAGGTTATTATATCTGCTAGATTATCTTTCATTTTATATCTACCTGCTGATGTTGAATTATATTTACACTAGCAGAAACATATCTGAGCCTCCACCCAGGATCTCTGCAATGACCATTTATGCACTGCCCTAAATTCGGTTCGGTCTTCAGTCGCCATGATCAGACCCTGTAGCCAAGATGACAATCGTTTGCAGAAAGCGAAACGAAACGCCAAACACTCACGCTCACTCTTCCATATTAGTGAGATGGAGACACGAATAGCGTTTCGATTCGTTTTCTGCAAACGATTGTCATCTCGGCTAAGCCCCCAGATCGTCGATCCAAAGTCGATCGTATTGGAGACCGCTGTCTTTCCCTCTCTGTCACGTTGGTAAATAACAATAAATTACGGCTAAAATGTATTTTTAACTTCATTGTTAGATAATGTGATGCTGCCCTACCTTAATTACATCTCGATTTCAAACTCTGAAAATCACCCAATGAACAAACCTATCCCTCCGCTACCTGACCCGACTTCATTGACTCTCACATGGTCGGTGAATCTCTTTGTGTTTTATTTAATTTTTTACGACAAAAGATCTTCGTCATTTTTGACAAGGAAAAAGCCATCAACATTGTAATGCGGTGGACGGCGCCGGAGAGGCGCCACGGTTTGATTCAATCTCGTGGCGGGCAGTTGACGACCAATTACCGATATCACTCTGTTTTGGTGCGCCTGCGCGCCCCAAATGGAGCATAATGCCTAGGGTAATTATGACAGCGCCGCCGACTAAGGCAGAATACATTCTACCACTCATCTTCTAATATTATCCCAAAATTGCTTCGAGAGGTGTCTACATGTATCTAAAATTGAACACCTTCATTGGATCAGAGAATAATTTAAAAGTTAAAAAGAGGCCATGGTTCTAAATTCGATATTCTTTGTCGACCTGACTGAGCTACTGAGACTTACCTCCTTATCCTTTTTTTCCCCCTAAGAAGCATATAAAAATAAAGGATATGGTGGAGGAATTCGCAGCCATCAGCTAAGTCTCAGTAGCTCAGTTGATCAGAGCGACAGGCATGTATCCCGGAGTCGCGATTTCGAGTCTCGCCTGAGGCAGAGGATATTTATTACTTATTCCTTATTTCAAAAAAATCTAATTATGAATTCCTACCGATCATAGACCTATTTATTATACCTGACTTTATAAATCTCAAACTTCTCAAAGAATAAAGTCTCACGATTGAGTTCGCGATGGCAATTTGATATGGTTTTATTATTATTTTATGGTAATCGTAATTGTCATAGACTATGGGGCAGTCGTATTTATGCCATTGTCGAACTATATGTACTCATATCTATGTGGATATCGCAAGATAAACCGTCGTAAACGTTTGTAGTTTCTTATTTACTATTGTTAAAAACTTTATTAATACATCAACCTTCACATCTGTTAAAATATGAGGTACTTTAAATTTACATGATTATATCACAAAAACTCGAATCAGTTTTTCTATTGACTAGACTTAAAAGCGCCGTTGGTTCCAAGGATAATTTTCCTAACATAGCATGACTCTAGTTCATAAAATGTTCAACGTTCATTTTTGTTTCAAGCTTAGTTTTCCAAGCTTCAGGAATAAGGGCACGTACACACGGCACGACAGCTGCGCCAATCACAATGTACAGGGCGTGGCCGCACCCCGTTCCCCGTGTACCGGTGTCGGATCCCTGGATTATATTATTATTGCTCACAATGGAACTTTTTATCGGTGCTTTGTGTCTCATGCTGGGGTGAAATATCCGGTCGGATGTTCCTTGTGTGCTTACCTTTATTTTTAACTCGCTGAAATGAACAACGGTGAATGGATTATGCTTTACACCCTTATTCTAGCCATTTATACGTGGTCTAAATTTATTTATGAATGCATTGCAGTACGCCTAGCTGTGTATGGGTGTAGTCTAATAACTCTATAGAGTACCCATAGGAAAGTAATTAGTTTCGTGGATATTAATTTATCGTGAGAATTTTGAAATAATTATATGATAATAAATATTAGAAGTGGTTTGTTCGAGGCCAATGACGCAGGAAGCGTTTATTAATTACGACGTCCCGCGGCCCGCAGTAGCGGCCGGGAGCTGTCACCGCCACCTAATTGTAAATACACTACAACCATCTCATAATTTATTTATATTATTTCTCAGCGCCCCAGGCACGAGCCGAACACCACGTTAGTTCCCATATAAATTAGGCCATAAATTTTAGTCGACACTCGAGCCTTTTCTCACGGTCTAAACCCACCGTTGATGATAATTAAACTCGTAGGACTTCTTTTTTTCGTTCGCTTTAATTAACTATTCGTTGTCTGTCTTTCCAGGAACACCCGAGCTTACGCGGCACGCCGCTGGCGATGTTGGCGGCGCAGTGTAACAAGCTATCCAGTAAATCTCCGCCGCCGCTCGCCGACGCGGCTGTGGGCAAGGGCTTCCATCCCTGGAAGAAGAGCCCCGGTGCCCATTCCCCGCCCGGCGGTGGCGCCGCGCCGCGATCGCAACCACCCCCCTGCTCTCCCTACGGCAGAGGACCTACCTCTTGTGCTGCGCCACCCTCCTATGGAAACGACCTCTATTTTCCATCATCCGGCGATCAGCTGCTAGGCAAAAGTGAATCCAGTGCGAGTCTCGGCTCGATGTACTCCCGACACCCCTACGAATCGTGGCCCTTCAATGTTGGCGGTGGCGGGAGCAGCGGTGCCTTAAAAGCTGCCGAAATGGGTGGTGTGGGACCCGTCGGTGGCACCTGGTGGGACGTTCATAGCGGGTGGCTAGACGTTGGAGGGCAAATGGCAAATTACGCAGGTCAAGATTATTCTCAATTAACGCATTCACTATCTGGAGGGGCTCACTTACTACCGCCCGCCCCTCATCTACTCCAAGATGCTTACAAGTCAGTGTTGCCGACGCAGGGCTCGTTCGGGCTGCACGGACCTGGATCACCGGCGCCGCCCGCACAGGCTCCCTCCCCGCGGTCACAGCGCCGGTACGCCGGCCGAGCGACCTGCGACTGCCCCAATTGCCAAGAAGCAGAAAGGCTAGGCCCCGCAGGCGCCCATCTAAGAAAAAAGAACATACACAGTTGTCACATACCCGGTTGCGGAAAAGTTTACGGCAAAACGTCCCACCTAAAAGCCCACCTTCGCTGGCACACAGGCGAACGGCCTTTCGTATGCAACTGGCTATTCTGCGGCAAGAGATTCACGCGCTCAGACGAGCTGCAGCGTCATCTTCGTACGCACACTGGGGAGAAGAGGTTCGCGTGTCCGGTGTGCAATAAGAGATTTATGCGATCAGATCACCTAGCAAAACACGTTAAAACGCACAACGGAGGCAAGAAGGGAAGTTCAGATTCATGTTCAGACTCGGAAGAAAACAGCCAAGGTGAAGGTGGCATGGGTGGGAGGTCGCCCGAGCATCCGCTGGACGTGAAGCCGGGCACGTTGGTGTGACGCGCGCATGCGGCCGCGCCGCCCGCGCCGCCGCTATCGCTGCTGCACCACGCGCCGCTCCTGTGATACTGCCGCCCCGCGCCTGTACATACCACATATCAGAACATTGTACATAGTAACGTGCTCCTGTAAAATAGACAATGCGGTATTGCAGCCGTTGTGTATTTGTTGTGAGACTTAAGTGTTGTACAGAATAGAACTTTAACGATATAGTAATAATTGTAAGGTTAATAATTTAGAATAAGTAGATCACTCTTTTAGTCCAAAATTACAGTTCATTATTTATTACATTACTTTATATAATATTACCTCAATCGATATGAATGAAAACGAATTTATATTGTCGGACCCTGCTAAAGCTTACGTTCTTGCCTATAATTTATTTATATATGTATAAAGATATTTAAAAACTCACAGTTTTTGTGAATAATATGGCTCTTTGTACGATTTAAAGCTGACATTACAAAAGCTATTTAAAACGGGGTATTTACCATGTATATTTGTTTCTATGAGTTTCCAATATTTATTATCATCTCCGTGATAATGGCGCATGTAACTGTGCCGAAATATCGGAACTCATGAAAACAAATATACATGGTATATACCCCTTTTTAAACATCTATTGTAATATGGCTCCTTCTTAATGGTAGTTTAAGCCGGACTGCTGGGTATATGGACTTTGCAATATTAATTACATATATGAATTATACGGTCAATGAAAATATCAAGGGAATGATCAATAAAGACTAAAGAATTAATAACATATATACACATGGACAATAAGACTTTGTGTTTATCTACATACATACTGTTGAAATATATTTCCGAGACTAAACATGCACCATGTAGATACCTAATTGTTAAAAAGATCATCATTTGCTACCGCCATTTGTAGCTACATCTGTATCAATATCACTATCATGAAATAATATTAATTGCATGAGACGGTTACAGTCTAAGAAAAAAACGTGTTCGAGTTTGACACCAAGATTTGGTGGCGGTGTCTATTAGCCCCATACATAAGTCGGCCATTCGATGTTTTTAGGATCACTTTGTTGTCCGTCCGTCCGTCCGTCTGTCAAGACCCTTTTTCTCAGGAACGCGTGGAGGTATCAAGCTGAAATTCATATCAAATACTCAGGTCTACTGTCCCTTAGAGCTGTGAAAAAGAAAACTTCTAAGCCAACGCAATCAAAAGATACAGCCGTTTATGCCGCAAATTTTCGAAACTCTAAAGGGAATCAAAACCTACAGGGTACTTTCCGTGAACTCAGAATCTTGAAATTTGGTACGAAGCAACGTCTAATAGCACAGATACAGGAAAAATTGCGAAAACCGTAAATTTTTAGTTACATCATATAATAAAAATATTTTTGATAATTTTAAAGTTACTATCCCTTTCCTCAAGAACGCGCAGCTATGACTCGATTGTCGAGATGGGTGAACTTTTATTTATATACCTACAGGTTTGTACGGAACCCTCGGTTTATTTAATCGTATGGCGATATAGTCCAATAGGCAATAAAATTAGAATAGGATTTTATAAGGCAACATACAAATTTTGCAACCATTGCACAGCATCGGGCGTCACTTCCATCAGGTCTTCTGGGCTTCCTGGGTATGCGCGGAGTGGACACCGTTGTATGATGTGCTCCATAGTCTGGTCCTCGATTCTGCAGTCACAGAGCGCGGAATCTTTCCAACCCCACTTATGCCGGAAGAAGTTGCATCGCCCGTGCCCAGTTCTGAGGCGGTTTAAGCGGCACCATTGTTTCCTAGGAAGTTCGGTTCCCTTGATCATATCCGTCGGATCTATATTCACGACCGAGGTACCGACAGCTTGCTTCATCCATTCTTGTTTCCAGAGCTGCTGTATGTCAAAGGGATCTTGGGTAAGTGTTGCCGCTGCTGCGTAAACTGGACGGCGGGACTTGAGTCTTGCCATAGGGGGGTTGGTAAACTCTTGATGCATTGACAGAGTGGCACACGCCCTAATTTTACTGGTCTCCCTCAGTAGCGCCTGTTTCCTTCTTAGGTGTGGAGGTGGGATTCGGCTAAGCGTAGGAAGCCAGTGGCAAGGTGTAGATTTCACTGTTCCAGTAATGCATCTCATGGTGGCATTTAGCTTCGAGTCTACCGTATATGTATGTGGACTTTGTAGCCAGACCGGAGCACAGTACTCTGCAGTGGAGTAGACCAGTCCCAAAGCCGTCGAACGGAGACATTCCGCAGATGCTCCCCACGAGGTGCCACACAACTTGTGGAGTATGTTATTCCTAGCCGATACCTTTAGTGAGAGCTTGGTAAGGTGTTCTTTGTAGCTTAAGGTTCTGTCCAGAGTCACTCCTAAGTATTGCGGAAAGGGGTTAAATGGAATCTTTTCACCTGCTAAGGTGATAGATGGCTCATATTTCGCAAGGTAATTACTGAGGTGGAAGCAGGACACTTCAGTTTTTCTCACACTTGGTATGAGTCTCCACTCTCGAAAATATCTCTCCAGGATCCTTAAATCAGCAGTGAGTTCGCTCTCGCCCTCTCCAAAAGTGCGACTCTGAGCTACCAGGGCGATGTCGTCCGCATAAATAAACTTTCTAGCTGTAGTTTGAGGCAGGTCGATGAAGTAAAGGTTAAACAGCTGTGGTGCAAGAACGGAGCCCTGGGGGAGGCCATTGTTCAGCTTTCTCTTCCTACTCTTCTGGTCTCCGAGGAAGACTTCAAACTCTCGTTCGCTCAATATGTTGCACAGCAAGTCTGCGATTTCTTGGCTGGGGATCACTGTCAGAACTTTGTATATTATGCCGTGTTTCCAGACAGTATCGTAAGCAGCTGTTAGGTCTATAAAAACGGCGGTAGATTTTAACTTATTCTGGAAACCAGCTTCAATATGGGTAGTGAGAGCGAGAACTTGGTCGGTGCAGCTGCGCCCACATCTAAATCCAGCCTGTTCCGGTGGAGTCGCGGCTTCTATGTAGGGAGCAATCCTCGTGAGGATCAAACGCTCGAGCAGTTTGTAAACGCAGCTGAGGAGAGAAATGGGCCTGAAATTTTCTGGGATATGATCCGTCTTCCCCGGTTTCAGCAAAGCAATGACATTTGATTTCTTAAACTCTTTAGGCATGTGGTTTTTCAAAAGTATGTCCGAGAACAAAGCAGCTAGCCAGCTGATACTGGCTGGACCCATGTTGAGGATGAATTCATTAAAAATTTTATCTGGCCCAGCCGCCTAGCCAGGTTTCAGGTACTTTATTGCGGAGACCACCTCGCAAATAGAAAAAGTTTTGGAAAGGTCACTGTTTCTTGATGTTGACCGTCTGAGCTCCGTAAGTTTTTGTTTGACTCTTTTTGTCACCAGCTTGTCTCTCTTTGCCCGTGTTAGTTCGACCATTCGGTTTGCTATAGCGTCAGGGTGTAGCTTTGACTGCTTGGTACACGGAGATGACTTTTTCCCTGTTAGTTTGTGCAGGGTTTGCCAGGCTTTTCTGCTAGATTTTTTGAAATCCATTTTCTCTACCAGTGACTCCCACTTTTGCTTCCTATTCATATCTAGTGATTGTAGGAGTTTTGTACCAGTCTCATGATCCCCAGTATCTTGGTAAGTCTTATATAGAAGTTCGCTTTGAGAGTTCCAGCCTGGAACATACTCCTTTCGGTATCCTCGGGGGATGGTGTTCTTAGCGACTTTAATAACCAGATCTGAGAAAGCCTTATAATTCCGAGCGCATGGGTTTAAATCTGCTGCTACCATTTCCTTATCAAGTTGGGTTTTGAATTTATCCCAGTTCGCACGGCCGAAATTCCACCTCGGCAAGGGCATAGAGTTCACAAGGGGTATTTTTAAACCCACTTCAAGATGTACTGGCCTGTGTTGACTGTTTGGGAAAGAGGTCTGAATGGTACGAGCTGTCGGAAGTGGATGGTCGAGGCAATCCTTTGTCACGAAAGCAAGGTCTGGATTATAATCTTTGTGCCAACGCGCTGAGTGGAACGTACCCAGGTCCTTTGCATCGAATACCAGATGTAGATCACAAATCTCTGCCCACTGCGCTAGTGCCTCTCCATTAGCATCACTTCTATTGTACTTCCAGTTTGTGAACCCTCGGTGCGCGAGTCCGACTCGCACTTGGCCGGTTTTTTATATATGTCAACAATTAATATTTTAGTTAATTAGGTACCACAAAATAAACAAAACCTTAACTTTACTTAGGTAGTAACGCTGCCAAACTTGGTGCACGATTATTTCTTAGACTTTATGCTTCTAAAATACCTAAGTACTTTATTGACTATACTATTTTTTACCTGTGCCGATCGTTTTTACACGTAGATATGTTTGGATTGAAAATTACTATACCTAATTTATAATTCCACCAATACTGCTGTAATCCCTTTACTCCTAAACTTACTACTTACATCTTATTTTGTATGAATGACTATTATGGGCGGAATGCGACGCTTATCGCCTCGGCTAAGAGAAAATGCCTACTTAGTTATTTATTACCACATGCAAGAGTAATATTTAAATGAAACATGTCCTCTAGACTAATCCAAATGTGTAATAAAAACCGGCCAAGAGCGTGTCGGGCCACGCTCAGTGTAGGGTTCCGTAGTTTTCCGTCCGTCACAGTAAGTGTCCCCACTTAAGAGTTAATAACACCGCCATGTAGGATATGATATGAGAGTTCCACGTACAGCGACATCTATCGGCAAATTAAGTAAACTATTGCGCGCGAGCTTAAAGTATGGGAGATGATTTTTATGGAATAATTCTTTATTGCGTGAACCGATTTTCACCGTTTTTACTTTATTTGAAAGCACGTCATTTCATTGTAATTTTGTAGAAATCACAGGTACAATAAACACCTGCTTATACGGTTAAATTACAAACTTAATTCAGAAATTATTTTGTAATTTTTTTTCAAAAACTATTCATCCTATCAAGTTCAAAATAATTTTCCTAGAAAGTTTTTATAAAGTTCTACTTTTGAGATTTTTTTCATATTTTTAAAACTTATGGTTCAAAAGTTAGAGGGGGGGGGGACGCATATTTTTTTACTTCTGGAGCGATTATTTCCGAAAATATTTACATTAACGAAAAATGATTTTAGTAAACCCCTATTCATTTTTAAATACCTATCCAACAATATATCACACGTTAGGGTTGAAATGAAAAAAAAAATCACTCCCCACTTTACGTATAGGGGAGGTACCCTAATAAAAAAAAAATTTCCACTTTTTATTTTACCACTTTGTCGGCGTGATTGATATACATATTAGTACCAAATTTCAGCTTTCTAGTGCTAACGGTCACTGAGATTATCCGCGGACGGACGGACGGACGGACGGGCAGACATGGCGAAACTATAAGGGTTCCTAGTCGACTACGGAACCCTAAAAAGTTGCAAATGTATTTTAGAAGAACGACAAAAATAATAAGGTGAATATTCTGTCTTCAATTTTAATTCATAACCACAGACAGTTTGTTAATTATGTATTTCTATGAATGTTTAGAATGAGTATTGGGACATTTACCTTACATCTGTTTTAGTGTTTCAACTACCATTAAGTAACTTTATGCTCACACAACGTTTACCGATGAGTATTCATCATTTGTAAATAATAGATGAAGGAATGGATTTCTTGTCCATCTTTTGTTGTTAATCTTCATTGACCATTAAAGTTTTGTCCAATACAAGTACGTGTCCATTATTGTGCTATATTGTTAGCTTGGAAAGATGTAATTTAATAATATGTAAACTTTATTGTATATTGTACAAAATTGTGCGAATTAAAAATGCCTGATATTGATTTTATAAAAATTAAAGATATTTTTCCGAGTGGGAATTTGTCCTTTTATTAAATACTAGCTTTTGCCCGCGGCTTCGCTCGCGTTAAATTCGGGGTAACACGGTTCCCCTTTGCCCCCCGTTATGCTCCATACAAACTTCCACCCCCCATTTTAGGGAAGTGGGGAGTTAGAAAGAGACAAAAAGTAGCCTATGTCACTCTCCATCCCTTCAACTATCTCCACTTAAAAAATCACGTCAATTCGTCGCCCCGTTATGCCGTGAAAGACGGACAAACAAACAAACACACACACTTTCCCATTTATAATATTTGTATGGATATGGATTTACCTCTGCAAAACCAACAAATTAATTATTTGTTGCTGTAACATAATCAAAATATACTATTTCGACTAGATCGATCTAGAATAAGATTTTAATCTAACCCGTACTTATAACTAGGTACGTATTTAAATCCAGTTAGGGCAATTGCAGTTTAGATTAATTAAATCAAATGTAACTACTTTAGGAAAAAAAGTAATGTACAGGTAATGTTTAGGTATAACATTAAAAGTTAGCAGAAGCAGTGACAGTAACATTATAATAGTCATAATAAAACAAAAAATACATTAAACTGGAAGCCAAGAATGCTCGTATTTCGCGCGTTACTTAGGCGATTATCACACTGCGGCGACAGTGTGCAAGCGTGACAGCGCTATACACATACAGACTATACAGAGCGCTATCTCGCTCGCGCACCGGCGCCGCATGCGGAAACCGCAGCAGTGTGAAAGACGCCTTAGTTGACCAGACCAACGATCAACTATCTGTAAATGATGAACTCGTGATGTTCCAACTGTCAGGTATTGATCTCTTAAATTGGATATGGCCTATTACGCTAAAAAAACTGCAATTATTCATCGAAAAATGTTGGCTGAGCAAGTGGTGAAATTTTCTTATCATTTTGATATGAAACAATTGGCATGCGCGCTTTCATACTATTGAGAAAGCTTGCTTCTTTTAGCTTAATATTTGTTCTGGGTATGAAAAAGTAAACTCACCCTGATGACGGTTTATCATTATATTATGATAAACATATTAATGTTTATCATCAGTCATGACTTAAATTTCATTCACTGATGCGGACTCTACAAAGTAAAAAAAACCGGGTAAGATATACCTACTACCAACCTAGGTACTACGGTATTCTGTGGTACTACATACCTTTAGATACCTCAACGTACATTCCTACAACAACATTTCAGGTGCCACGAGACGATCACGACTCTATAAACTGCAGGGACGTTAGAGTACAATCGTCATAATCATAAAAGTTAGTTGATTGCATTAAAGTACATTTAATTCTTTAAAAGAGGATTGTCTGGACGAGCAAAAGTGACACAGATAAGCTGACGACGGCGATGTCAAAGTAGCTACCCTCTTTTATTACTACGCAAAGCAAAATACAAAACCTATTTAAAGTTATTGGACATTAAGTAATGTATTCTACGTAAATGCTAATAATGAGTATTTAAGATATATCAAATTCATCAACCAGAACGATACAATATCATATCATACTTGCACAGAAAATTACATTTGAATCAGTAACATGACATTAGTAAATAACCATAATTATAAGTAGGTATATTTTAAACTACTATTAAAAAAAAAAACAAATGTTTGCCAACTCCTTCTACCGAACACAACAACCGAACGCACTAAATCTACCACGGCAGCTGATTCCGCAACCTTTAATCATGTCGTCCATTCACAAGGGTAATAGTACCTACTAAAAGAAATTCATTTGTACTCATACTATATCCTATCTACACAAAAACACTAAAAGCATGTCATCTAGGCAGAGCACCATACCGTGCTTCAACTTTACGCTGTTGCGAAAAGCAAACAATTCGCGTACACCACTCAGTTGATTACGTCATTCTAGACAGTAGCCTGAACCGCAAAGAGGGCGAACGTCGTAAAAAGTGAATTGAAACCACAAATAATGAGGAGGGGAGCGGAGTGTCGCCTCTGCGGGTGGCCAAGCTCGTGCCGTAAAAACCGAGCTCATCTGCAGGCTGCCGACTCCATTACCGCTCGTGGCCTAGGCTAATCTGCGCTTTATTAACGGCAACGACGGTGGTCCCTGATGATCACAATCACACTATTATTGTTAACTATATTTCCCTTGCTTAAATAAATAAATAAATAAATATTACAGGACAATCTTACACAAATCGACCTAGACCCACAGTAAGCTCAATAAGGCTTGTGTTATGGGTACTAGACGACGATATATATAATAGATAAATATGGATAAATACTTAAATACATAGAAAACACCCATAACTCAGGAACAAATATCTGTGATAAACACACAAATAAATGCCCTGACCAGGATTCGAACCCGGGACCTCCTGCTTCGTAGGCAGGGTCACTACCGACTAGGCTAGTAGGCCGTTAAACAACAATATTTACATTGGTGATATATCTAACGTAATTTATAGCGCACGTCTTTTCATAATTCAGAAGGTGAAGTATGCTTCATCATGTAGCTATTGGCGTCAGGTTTAATATCACAAGCATTTTACCAATGTTTTGGATGATTATTTTAACAGTGTTTGAATGGAATGAAACACTACGGTCGATAGATACAATTCGTCAGAAAAATCACCCTGAAGGAGTGGGTAATAAATCTGCTGCTTTCATATAAAATTCCTTCCCATTATAAGTTAATACCCGCAGAATTTTGTAATCTCACGTAATCAGTATACATAATCAAACATCCAACTCTATGAGATAACACGATTATGTGACCTTTATAATCGTATCACATTTAATACAGAATTATACGCGCTTGCCTTTCGTAATTTAATATACAGTCGTTATCCTTAAAGTAACAGAGATTTATAACCCCTAAACGAATTATCGTGAACTGATTGGACTCGATGAGGGAGACTATTTGATATTCTAGGCATGCGCTCTCCCTTGTCTGGAAAATTGTTATAGTTCAAAATACACTTACGAGCAATGGAAATGGATTTTAAATGTGACTAATAAATATTCTTCATAAACAAACACAGCTTACCTACCATACCAATGTGTGGTCTATACTGTTAACTTGGACCTTTGATAATGTTTTGTTAATTATAAACCAAAGAAAATGATTTGCTTTTTCTTAGATACCTATAAAATAAGATGATTTGACTCAAACTGGGTCAGCCGGTGAGAATCAAAATTTATGCACATTCCACCTCTGATCCCTGACATCGATGTTATAATACTTATAACTATAACGTCCCATGCCTGACGTCTAAAACGAAAATTAAATATAAATTAAAATTAAAATCGTTACAGGTATTTCGTATCATTAATTTGCATTAAAATAACGATTAAGTACAAGTAGTGTCAAAAGTTTTTGATCACGTTCGTGAATCACATACAAGACATACACGTAGCAGTAACAAACAATACCTAGTACTGTGGTGAACCGTGTTGAACCCTACTGAATTGACTAGTCAGTGTACGGCGGCGGTACCAAAGTAAGTACAACAGTGTGAAATGCCATCAGCATTATTGCCTTATCTCGCCTCGTGTAAGTTTGCATGCTTAAGGGCAACACAGTTCAGCAGATAAGTGATAAATCAGTTGGGGCGACGGAGCGTAACAACGCCGATGGGCTCTTTAATTCCGACAGATCACATTACGCGAATGGCTCATTTAGCTCTAGTTTCAGATGATGAAGTATCGTGCTGGTAGCTTTGTTATAAGTTTGTGCAAGCTCTGTTAAACTTAGTAACCTAATTGCATAACGTTCTAAACAATATGTTTAGATTTCATCACAAGGTGTCAAACTACCGAAATGACGCTAATATTACGAGTTTTGATTTCTAGTCAGTTTCAGGTTTAGTTACCGGTTTCTCGTCTGATTTAAATATTTTAAATGATCGCACAAATGGGAATAATAAAATGGAATTTGAAATGATTCAGTTATATACACAACACACAACTAATATAAACTGACCTGACTAGTGGAAACATCCTAACCCAATAGCCAAATTGAAACATTTTAAAACGACTTTAATATTGTCACTGAACGTGAGCCCTGAAAAGCATATGAAGTAGGTACTCGAAGTTCTTATCATTCAGTTGTTAAACTCTAAAAATAAGATAGCAACATTGTTGTCCAAAGGGCTTCCCTAGAGGTGTTCCGTCCTATACTTAGTTCTGCTGAATGTTCCAAGCGCTTAACTCCAAGTCACTCCTTTGAGGATTAATGTTGCGCAGATCGTTGTCGACCACCGGCAGGCACTTCAAAGAAGCTTTTAACTTAAGGCATATAACAATAGCGGTGTAGTTAAGACCAATAGAACGTTTTAGTGTGGAAAGTTAAGGCCACTTTACTACCTTTCACCGATATAAATATACATGTCTGGCATATCTGGTCTGTCGCATCTCCTAACCTCTAAATGTTAAATAGGTACCTACCTATTCACATTATAATTAGAACATCCTGTTTAGAGTGTCATCTTAACGGAGTAACTGACCTGCTGCGCATTTATAACGTGGTCTACTGACACATAGTAGCGATGTACCCTCTTTGGATTTGATGAAGGTGATATTGTACGAGAAAAGCGAATCAGGAAGAGGGTAGATTGTGTGGGTAGACCACAATTAAAACAAATAGACGTCAGTTAGTCCTTGAAGCTAAGTGTAAAGTAACCCTTTTTACCCGACTGCGCGACGCAAAGGAGGGTAATGTGTTTTAAGATGTGTTTAGATAATTGGAATCATAGAATATAATAGGATTTTTGCCATGACTCAAATGAGCCTCCTCTTGGAAATTTACGATGTTTTTCTCACGATCAAAAGCGACTGGTAAACATTGAATGATATTTCGTACTTAAGTTCCGAAAACCTCAGTGGTAGCCGGAGTTTGAACCCAAGACCTCCGGATTAAAAGTCTGACGTCTTACTATTGAATTAGAACCAAGTGATTAAAAAATGCATTCGTTACTCAGCTATTTCTTATATAAGGTTATTTTATGTTTTTATTTATTATACGATAACACCTCACCAGACGATAAAACAAAGTAGGTACCTATACCTTTAAATAAAATGACTATCCATACCATACATTTTTTATCATATCTTTTGCCTGATCCGTAAAAGGTTAATAATATGTTCAAATAATTACTAGCCGAAGACCTCACTACGAAAAGTCGCTCCAGATCGGTTCATTCAGAAATCATAAATCGCGGCAGGTCAAAGAGACTTGGCGGCGGCGCGAGCGCAGCATATGTGACGCCTTCCTGGAAAGAGCGCGGTTTGCGGGCAGTACGCAAAAAAATGGCATCAAAATTAGACCGAATCGAACTAAAACGGAGACAAAACTCACACGATTTTTTTAAATTGATTGTAAACGATTTTATGATGAAAATATTATTTGTGAACTAAGTATACCTACCTTTAGGTACCTACTTAACTGTTCATACATAGTAGGTACATATGAGTATAACCTTTCTGGTTTCTATATAAAATTGCTGTTCAAAAATGGTATGCCGTTTAAATAAAGTAATTTCTAATTTAGTTTTTAACCGCACAAAAGCTAAGTACTTATTTACTGTAGGTAGTATTTTTAACGTATTAGAGAATTTAAAAAAAATCCTGCTTCAATAATAATTAATTTTCCACCTAGTTAACATCCACATTTTTATCTAAACAAAACCTATATTTAATAAAGTTGTGCGCTCAAATATAACGACTTTATAAAACTGACTGTTTTGTATTTATTTATCTCGTGTAGTGAATTGTATAATTCTTATGAGAATTAATGATCTTTAACCTTCAGTCAAAAGAAACTAACCATAAGAAAAAGGACACAAAAATTCATACTTTGTATGAATACTTATGGATTAGAAGCCATGAATAAACGTCTGATAAACATTGTTGCGGCGGCGGAAACACAGGCAGTTTACAACTTTTTAACCGCCTTGCCCGTTCGCAGTAAATCACAAGTTTTAGACCCCCTTCACAAATAATATTGACTTCTTCGAACTCACATTAATCTGCCATACTTCAAAATGCAAAGGGAAATGTCGAGCTACAAAGCAAGCAGTAACTTACATCACCCTTTCTACCTAACACAACTACAGCTCTACTAGTACGTAGATAAGTACGACACAAAGTTTATAAAAAACAATCAACTTAAATACACGTATCATTGCGGCATTGCATTCGAATAAAGACGTAGAATACAAACTGAATTGCTGCTCATTAATTTTTCAATTCCAAATCCGTTTACACTTCTTGTCTAAAAGACTACCTACGATACGCGGTGTCTTTGCTCGTTTCTGTAAGGACGCGACTATTGGAACTGTCAGCGCCTTTCATAAAACAGTAGCTGCTCCCGTGACATATTGCCGCGCTTGGAACAGGACATGCAAGGAGATGTCCAGTATTAAATATGATAAATTTGTATTTTGCGTCTTGATGAATTCGTATTTCCCGTCCAAATTACATAGAAGGTGGTTACTTATAACAAGTATAAGGTTTAGAATATGATGATGATATTTCATACCCGGATCGATTTACATCAAACGTTACATAAATGATAGTGTTAGAAACCAAAAATCTTAAAATATCAAACGATCTATACTAAGAATTTTCCGAATTGTTAAAAATACAGTCTACAGGCACACAATTTGCCTAACTTGTGTACTTAACTTGCAAGCATAAAAAGGTCTCTAACTTAAGTATATCCGTATCCGTTACTAACATAAGATGAATGTCAACAAACTATATAGGTATGAAATATAACTACTGATCTACATATACATTTTTTACACAACTTGCGCATCTACAGTACTTGTATTCCAACCAAATCCTCTCATCGAGCACAGAAGCCAGTTAAAACATGTTCACAATAACCGTGACACCGACTGTCAAGTTAAAATGTTTTAATTTACCGCAGCAGTCCGTCATACGTTGCCATATCCGCCATCACCGCTATTTGACACTCACGTTCTGGGAGACGATAAATCTTCACCAAACTCGGAACACTAATCACAGAAATGAGAACCCTTTGACTGGAGCATCATTTAATATAACGCTTTAATGAGGAGAGTTAACGGTGCGTTTGAAAAGATATTTGTAGCGCAGTTTGAATACTGTCATGATGCTGTATGTCACTTGTTTGACTTTGAGAATCTCGATGAAGATGTGGCCTGTCCATTTTATTGAAGTTTAATTTCTCCTTACCTAATTTATTAAGTACAGTTTAAATAATAGTAAATATAATCGAATCTTGAAGCAAATCAAATTATTTTGTTCAATATTTTTTGATTTGCAATTTTTAAGTAGTTACACTACTATATATAAATTGTAAATAGATGTCATATACTTCAGAAAAAGTGACCAAACCCTCCGGTGTCCGAGGCCAGATTTGAACTGGCGTCTTCAGCTTTCGCGGCTGACGTCCTGACCACTAGACCACCCGGTCACGGCGGAACTTGACAAATTTTCTCATGTATATGCAATCTCTGAATTTGAAACGGCTAGGCGCCGTTGACCATACTCTAAGGGCATGCGCAGTACGTGCTTGCACCTCCTATCCGAATCTCTTACGTGATTCTGGTATAGCGAGAGAGATGGTGCTGCCATCTATGAATTTTGAAGCAAATCAAATTAGTTTGTTCAATATTTTTTGATTTGCAATTTTTAAGTAGTTACACTACTATATATAAATTGAAAATAGATGTCATATACTTCAGAAAAAGTGACCAAACCCTCCGGTGTCCGAGGCCAGATTTGAACTGGCGTCTTCAGCTTTCGCGGCTGACGTCCTGACCACTAGACCACCCGGTCACGGCGGAACTTGACAAATTTTCTCATGTATATGCAATCTCTGAATTTGAAACGGCTAGGCGCCGTTGACCATACTCTAAGGGCATGCGCAGTACGTGCTTGCACCTCCTATCCGAATCTCTTACGTGATTCTGGTATAGCGAGAGAGATGGTGCTGCCATCTATGAATCTTGAAGCAAAACAAATTATTTTGTTCAATATTTTTTGATTTGCAATTTTTAAGTAGTTACACTACTATATATAAATTGAAAATAGATGTCATATACTTCAGAAAAAGTGACCAAACCCTCCGGTGTCCGAGGCCAGATTTGAACTGGCGTCTTCAGCTTTCGCGGCTGAAGCGACCGACTTTTTCTGAAGTATATGACATCTATTTTCAGTAAATATAATCGATTAATCGGCCAGAAAGGATTTCAAAATAATTCAAATTCCGATTTGATGAAATTCTTTAGTTACGTACCTACGTAAATATTGAAATCATTATCATCATCATCATCATCATTTTAAGAGCGTGGCTCTTGTCGGTGGAATCCCCGTTATGTTCTGTTTTCCGTTGTGCTGTAAATGTTTAAATACCTAACTGTTATTTATTTATTTAACAAAACTAATTTAAAGCATTAAATTACTTCATTGAATTGTACCTACGTCGAAAATTAATCATAATAAATTTTAATTCTTCATGCCAATCGGTCACGTGTTTTTGAAATAATTTCACTGAACACTTCATTGTTTCAAAAACGCGTGACATCTGTCAGCCTCATTAGTCGCAGTCAAACAAATAAGGCACCACTTCACTCACGTACCTACTTTCATTTTACAATTGGTGAGAACACAGCGTAGGTAGGTACAATAATCTCGTTTCGCTCGATTGTTCGAGATTTGACACGATGCGCACCCCAGACCCCGCCGTCTCTTTGACTGGATTGATATAGCAGAGGAAAACAAACAATTTATCTATTTCCTCGCGCGTCCCTTTAACATCAAACAGGACACTTTACAGGAATGCCAATAAAGACAGAGGGCGTCGGGTTCGCACACAATGGGTGAATTTAAAATTTGTTAATAAGTAGGTACCTAACCTGACTCGTATTTTTGTGATGTGATAACATAATGACAGCAAATTGTGCCGGTGCTGCGTTAGCTTCAGTCATTCGCCCTAGTTGGCACTAGATTGGAAAACATATGACAATACCTACTTGAATTCTGATACGAGTAATACTTATACAATTAAATTTACACGCATAACTTTAAATAATAGTGTTCATTTAACTAGGTACTTACTTCATTAACATAATAGCGAAATGAATTAAGAAAGATATGTAGGTACTCCGAAAATATGTTAATCGAATTTCTACGAGTTATCGTTCAATTTGTAAACCTTCCCTATCGACTTATACGTAAATACCTAGATGTAAGTTTTTAATTTGTAACTTTTCACAGAGCTTGTATAAACCTAACCCTAGGGGTAAAATGTGACCCAAGAGTTGATTATGCACAAAGATGATGCAAATTAACGCATCTATTGAATAAAATGGAAACTGCTCTCTCATTTGGCGTTAGGGGAGCATTCAATCAGCCCTCGTTTGTGGACTTTAAAGATTAAAGCAATCTCCTATTGCGCTTTATTAGTTTCCTCTTTGTGGCCTTTTGATGTTTGTTACCGATCGGACTAATATTTACGGGGTCTATTATGGGTGTTTTCGTTGCGTCGGCTTAAAAGTTTTATTATATGTGTTTAGTTACAGTTAATGATTACGATCCGAAAAGTTAAGATTTATTTGTTTATTATCTGAGAAAAGATTACCCAATCTACCCAATGCAAAATACAATTGGTTCTAGCAAGGTTATATTGACATGTCCAACTTTTACTTACTTAAAATTAATGACTAATTGTATGGCTATATCGGCTTGTGTCAGTTAATAAATTTGTGAAAATGAGCTTGTTATCCGTGTACAACAATACCGAATCTAACACAAATCAGCATAATTCACCCTTTGGGTATCGTGGAAATAACACACGTACCTATGTATCCACGCTTGAAATATTGCAGCCTATTTTACGGAGCGGAAAAATAGTGCTTTATTGCCAAAGTTGCGTTTTAATGCCGTATACAAATTGTTATAAAAGAAAGTCGGAAACGTCTGAATCTCATTACCATAGCTCCACATTCGGATAAACGCGGAATAGGAATGAGGCAGAGCGGTGACGTGAATGACAAAGTGGATGCAAATGCCCGCTTTGTCGGCGGCGAATCGGGGACCATCGCCAATCAGACAACAGCCTTATGGATGTAGAACACATATGGTAACTACCTCTTATGCCTACCTATACAGAAACATCTGGTTCACAAGAAGTGCATATTTTAAATATTAAACACTATGGGACTGCAGTACATATAGGAGGAGTATATAGGTATATAGTTTTAAAGGGCCGGCACCACGCATGTATGTACCACCTCTGGATCCGCAGGCGTCTATAGGCTTCGGTAACCGCTTACCATGTATGCTTGTATGCGGGCTGTGTGCTTGTTTGCCACCGACGTGATAAATAACGTAAAAATATTATTGCAGATGCGGCTAAATATCTCCTGTCCTAAGACTATAAAAATATTCTTACCACATTTTAGTGCCATTATTTGTAAAGCCGTCAAACTAAAACATTTCTATAAAAGTTTATGGATAAACATTTAAACAGCCATCAATTTAATTAGATAACACGCATTCTTGTGCTTAACAAGAAATGACATTATTTCAAATATTGTAAACGACGTTAAAATAACTCTTTCCATCAATTGATTGACTTGAGAACTCCCTTTTAAGGAATCAGTTTTGCATACAAAGAAATGAAGATTAATTTGTGTCATGCATGTCTTTATGCACGCGACATTTTTTGTGTGTGCCCGTAGGTCACGGCAAAAACTAACATTCCGTTGGAAAATAAATCTCTCAGTTTCATGATGGCACTGTCAGGTCTCACCTTTAATAATTAATAATGGGCATTCCACCCACTGAACCCTGAAAGGTGACATTCCGAGACACCTACAATTATTTGTAGGTTAAATAGATTCAGTGGACACGTGATTTACTCTAGGTATTGATTATAGCATTATTATATTTTCAGTTATCGAGTTATTAGTAATATTAAGCTGGGGGATATAAGTACGCTTTTTTTTCAGTGGCAATACTAACGATCGGTCAACACCTACGTGTATGTCGTACCTATGTATGTCGAGATGCCGTTTAACCAAAGGAGATCGTCAATTCTGGGCCACGTGATATAAACCGTATACAGTTTGTACTTCAATGTAAAATAAATACTCATTTTATTACTAAAGTAGACAAAATATTACAAAAAAATGAAACGGGAATTAGAAATACTAAATAAATAAACATTATGTTGATCTTTCCGCGATTAAAATACAGCAAGACAAGTGGTTAACGTCCTTATGGCATTGACATAAAGTTTAACTTCACCCTGGCCTGAAACGGATTGTTTTTTTGGTTTGACACTGTCAATGTCTACCGTTACATAATCTGCGTTTTGATACTGTTCGATAAGTTAGAACATTGTAATATAAAAATAGTATCTAAGCCTACGAATACGGAAGTTTAAATTAGAAATCGACTGTATTAAAACGCCTAAAGATTGAAAATGCGTATTTTTGCATTTTTGATCGGAGTTTGAATATTAAAAGTGGGTTTCATAATGGCATAATATCATGCTACTTCGATAACGAAACGCATCTTTTTTTTCAATTTTTCATTGTCAGATACTAGTGGTATCGGCACTTTACGGTGGTAAACCTTATCCTCTCGCAATAGGTGTTAGGAATGATCAGTTAATAGTATCAACGATGGTTTGACAGCCGTCTTTGTTTACCAAAATACAGGAACTATAAATACGATCAAAATATGACTTTTTTAAATTTCATCATGATTCCCGTTTTGTTTTTAAGTCCGCTTTTGTACATTATCTTTAAAAAATTGGTACTTTTTTACATTAATATATAAATCATAGGCAAGCACGTTTTCAAATATTGTCCTTGTCAGATTCAAGTTTTAAATGCATGATTTTTCAATTTTCCCATTAGAATTCGCAATATTTTTACCACCGTCCTGATCTAGAAATTATGATGATTTTTTAAAGGTCAAAAAAATTCCTAAATGGTCCTAAATACTCTGGGCCAGATCACCTAACAAAAATTGACGATCTCCTTTGATATAACGAACCTTTTTGTTGCTCATGACATGATTAAACATCTGAATGTGAGATCTCAACGGCAGTTCAATTTTAATAGAACTAGAAAATACGGTAATAAAAAAATGTAAAGGAACGCATCTTATAAGCTTCGCTCGTTACAGGGAATGTAACAGCTCTGTGAATGGAATAGTGTTAAATTTCATGAAAGCTGCAGTGGGCGGGAGCGGCGTCGTTTGCGCACGCGCTGCCGGAAGCGGAAGTGTGTAATTACGTCACTATTTCGCAAAAATGTCTCAATCTCACTCGACAGATGGCGCGCGACTCGAATTGTTCAAACATTCCTTGAATAGCTTAACCGTTTGTGCGGTTTCGCACACGCCCTCTCCTCTACTTGCAATGCGGCTTGTGTGAAATGTTTAGGATAGATTATAAATTAGGTTTTTTTTCTATATTTATGGGCGCGGCTGTATTGAACACTTTTGTTTTAATCCGAGTGCGAATAAAATAAATTATTGAATGTCTTTTTAATAAAGCCGGGTATTGTTTTATGCCATAATGGCGGGCATTGTGCGGCGCCGGCCAGGCGTATTCCTGTGCCCGCGACACAATGAACAAATAATAAATAGTCGTATTTTGTTCGCGTTTTCTACGCTCGGTCGCTTTTCCGTTGTTCTGTTAATTGGTGGCTGAAATAAATTAATCGAATTAGATCGCTCGAGAAGCGCCAACACGCTGGATGCTTAAATGTTTGGACGTTTCATAATTAAATCACTGAAGGAGTTAAGTCAGTTGGTGCTTATTTAATATAGCCGGGCATTGTTTTGAATAATTAATTACATTGAAGGGCATAATTTTGATTATAAGTAATGCTCAATTACTTAATGAATATTTTGATTTCGTGGAGGCCAAAAACGTTTATAAAACTTGCCTAATTAAAATCGTAATGCAGGTAGGTACCGAAGTCCTACGAGTAAGGTACCTGCTCATAGTAGATACCTATCTACAGTTATTTACTTAGTAGGTACTTTTTTACACTCGAAATACAATTATGTCCTACTTACAATGTATATTTTATGTATTGTATTAAGTAAAACATTGCCTCTCTATAAGTAGACTTTTAATAAAAATTCAAAAGGAAAAACGCGGAGTGTACCAACTAGAATATTCTGTGACGTCAAGCTGAATGAGGACCATTTAGCGCAAACGACAGCTTTAGATAGTAATTATTTTTAGATAGTAATTACCTTTGTAATTACCTTTATATTACCTTTGTTGATAGTAGTTAGTTTTAAGTTTTTCTGTTCTTGTTTTGTGGTAAGTAATATTTTTATTTTCTTTTTTCTTAAAAATACTTATTCGTTTTTACTCAGCAAAGCAAATGCAAACATAAAAAAAAATAAAGAAATAAGTTCTTAAAACCAATTTGGGCTAAAATTCTGCTTATTTCTCAGCGAAATAAATACACCATGACGGTTCTCAATAAAACCATTAAATGAGTCATGTGTGTTAAAAAGTAGGCATGATCATGGCGGCGTTGTGTCATGTTTAGTATTTTGTTAAGGCTAAGTAGTTAATAACCAGAGGTTACTAATTAGTTATTTGAAATGAGAACTACGACGTGCTAGGTCTCGTTAAACTAGTATTTGGACATTTTTTGTACTTTAATAATCTGCATCACCTAAATGTAGACAATACACTGCTATAAGTAACGCAAGCTATATTTTTTTTGCAGTTTGCCTATCCATTGCCAGTCGTATGTTATTTCAAACTATCACTACGAGAACAGCGAGTTTGAATTGATACTAGGAATAGCTCTGTATACATATTTATTATAACACGTTGGTGGCAAACAAGCATACAGCCTGCCTGATAATAGTGATAATAAACAGCTAGCGTCTCCAACTCCAACTCCAACTCCAGAGCTGTCTATGCGCGTTGCCGACCCTTTGCTATAAAGGAGGAAAATTCAAATACCAAGTTTTAATTTCCAGATACTTGTGTTTTTGAGCTTAACTCTACTTTAGCTTTTCAGGTTCTAAAGTGTACAGAATCAGGATAAACAGCAAATTTATGAAAGTCGTTAAATGGTAGCAACCTTTTCCCCCTGCAAAGTCGATGCAGATATATCGTGGTCGGGCTCTAAAAGCAGAATGTCTAGGAAACCCCAGCATGTATTGTCATTTGTTTATTTTTAGCGGCGACTCGACTGTTCACCTCGCGAGCCGGAATTAATTCTCTAATTCATTTGTTTTATTTATTTGCCGCAGACAATGCAACTCGATCAATTCCCGTTCTGAATACGACTACGCCCACTGCGACTACATTTGTACATAATATATATGTGACGAATTTGTGCTATACCTACCTATTACCTGCTTATATAAAAAGGTACTAAAAAGTAAGTGCGGAGGTATTACAATAGTGTAAGGTACTACAAAAAAGCTTTTTATTATTTTTGAATTAATTTATCAAAAAAAATCTTTTTTAAATCAGAATCGTAAGAAAAGTTTTGAGTAAAGCGTGTTCATTTTCCCAAATTTTGAAGGTTCCGTCTTTTTATTCTAAGTTTATCACTAATATCAATATCTGACCAATTTTATAAGCTTCTTGCTAATAATTAGCGAGACTCATATGCAAATATATTTAAAAAAATATACAATTTCAAACTGTAATAATTGAAGACACAATTTATCCAGCTCTCTACGTGTAAATAAATCGTAACCGAGCAGAGTAGCTGTAGCCATCTAGCGGGTAGTAGCGGAACTTTCTTTTATCGTAGCGTAGCACGACTGAGTTAACACGTTAGGTTGAGATGCGCTATGTCGCTACATTATTGTTGTAAGTATTTTAACTTGTTGATGATTCCTATTCACTTTTTTTACCATTTTGTTACGAAATATTTTAAAATCCTTCAGAGGAAGGTGGAGTTGGTGACGTGACCAACTAGGTAGGTACCTACTAGGTTAAGCTTGAGATTTGTAAATGTTCAAGGTTTTATCATTTTGATATTTCTAGAATGGCATTCCTAGACACCTATATATATTATCTTGCCTCTGCAACAGCTTGTCGCTACAAATTTCTCGCAGGGTATCAATTATCTTCAAAAAATAAACTGCGGTTAGAAAATAAACTGTCAATTTCACGGCAGGCAAATATGGCCGCTCGACTTTCTCGTTCTTTCATTGTGTGGCTTACTTTCTTATTGCGTAATTGGCTTTTAAAAAAAATAACTGGGGCTTCAACAATAGGTCGGGAGTTGGTTGAAAGCGTAGGAAGTAATTAGGCCGGCAGATGGCGTTCGAGTTTGTCCACGACCGCAACCGTCTTGGACGTGGTACCCGCACATGTCAGGCGATTTGTTGCTCATTAAATCCAGTTTAAGATGGTTCTTTGATTATTCAGAGTTATTATAGTTTTTTAAGGTTACGTTACGCTGGTTTGATGGCTGGCGCCCGCGCTCGCGTAACTAACTAGTGGGAACATAAGGACAGGAAGCGGTTGGATTTGAATAGAAAAGTCGACGTAACGTAAGAATTGAATATGTTGTTACTACAGTTTTCATATGGACAACAGTGGTAAAAAGTTCATGCGAGACTGGACCATGGAAATGTAAGTATCGAGTCTATAGAACATGGGTAAAAGTTATGTTCATATTATAATTATGTAACTTATTTTACTCTTAAAGGTCTTACAAATTATCTACGCCAGTAAAGTGTTTTTCTTTTATTTTATTCATTACACTACAATTCATTAGTGCGTGCACTACATGCACTAAAATAAGAAGTTTAATAAAAACGTATTTCTTTATTTGAATCAGGAAAGTTGTCTTAAAATACCTTGACAGTTAAGATAAATTAATTGTGTTCATGATGGGACAGTCTAAATCTTATCCCAGTTTTCTACAAAACTATATAGGTAGTAGATACTTATAGTAAGATTATTAAATGTAGCGAATCTTAACGAAAGTGCTCCTCCTACCATTCGTATAGCTTAATAAAATCTGACTAGCAAGTATACAACTGTAGGTATACCTACTATTAATAATGACTATTATTTATTTTAGGTAATTCATGTAACCTCACGAATCAAATTATGAATAATTTACTTTTTCACGAGTCCAGAAGCAATAAATGTTTAGTACCTGTACTATCAAGGAGGCAGTTGGATACTTTTCAAGTCGCCTATATACTTGCGCTCGTTGCATAAAGCTGTCCAACCTGCAATAATCATATCAAATACTGCTAAAATATTCAAACACGCATACTTAATGAAGACATGCTTCAAATTTGCTGATTCCAATGGTGGAACCGCAAAATTACAGGTTTGTCGCAAAAATAATATAGGAAGCTAATATTTACCCATGTTTTCATTCGATGTTAGGTTCTTGAGTTGTACCTATGACACAATGGATGTTAACTTGTTTAAGTTGACTTTTATGGTGCAAAGAATAGGTACAATATGCTTACGATTTGTAAAATATTTAAGAAGAAATGTCAACAAATCGTTGTCAATCGCAACAATGGTTTATTGTCACTTGACTCGAACGTACCTACTACCTACAGAAATATGGGTAACTAAGTGTAAACATAGGTACATAGTACAAACAAAAACAATGATTTAGTAAATCGGTTTTTTTTTCATGCCCAGCTTTCAGACCCGACAATCATATATTCCAAGTTTAGGGAGGGTAAATGTCGCGAGCATTTAGCATGTTAGAGCATTAGTAATCTATCGAATGAAATCGGATTATAATACATTTCAGGAAGGTAAATAAAATAACAATCCAAGCATATAATTAACTTACATTGAACTGAACTGAAGAAATACTAATCAATGTCGTAGAAGTGTCTTTGCCCGTTACATAGGTTACTAATATGTGATTTCTCTACATACGATATATTTTACTTTGTTAGTGTGAGATTGTAGTTAATGCCTGTATGATTCAAAAAGTATATCATGAAAAGAATAACGAAGCTCTGCCTACCCTCGTTCATTATCTATAATTCCCTAATTCGAACTGCGTAGACACTCTACTGCAAATAAAAGTAAGTTTCGCTCACTTAAGGGCCTTTTATTAGGTATACCTTATTAAATAAAATTAATAAAACATTATCCAATTCGCAAACCTACTTATTAATAGGCAAAAAATTGCTACCGGTAGGAATTTACAACAGAAGACAAACAACAATACGTGTCGCTAATGTGACAAAATGCCGAAAATTACCCTCATTATTGATGGGAAGTACAAAGCTTTGAAGCGGAGACCGAAGCCCCCGAAATTCAACAACAGCTGGTGACAATCTACCCGCGGCCCGCGATGCCCATTCTCCATGCCTTTTTGACTTTGATTTATATGTTTTTTATGCCCTATTCACCCGTCACGGTTACTTTAGATTATATTTCACTACAACGAAACTTCCAAAACAATTAAAACGACTTGATACTCTATTGTGAAGATCACAAGGTTTATGGTCCTATAACAGTCACGGATGTTGACTGTTTCAAATGACGCGGAGTACGAAATGTCTCGCAACTGCGCCTGCGCAAGTATCGCTACATCATCTCCTAATAGTAGGGGACAAGGAGAGGGTTTTTATTTCATTTTCACAGTAATTTGCTTTTGTTAGGGTACATTGTTCAGTATGATTTCAAGCCAAATATGTTTGCGTTATTAGTGATATTTTACTAAGTAACGTTAACGCAAATATAAGAAAAAAAAATTCTATTGACGTACTTATTTGCTTAAAACGCAATTATTACACAAATCTCTACCTTGGCATTTTGCTAATAGTGACAAAACTTCAAACAAATATTTCAAAAATCAAATTTAATTATTAATGGTAGAAATGTAGGTACCGTTCACTAACTTTACTACTTCTGAACATAAATATGGTTTTTGACATCCATAGTGCATTTTAATACTGAACACCTACGCCAAAAAAAACACCATACCAAGCGAATAATAGAGATCAAAATTTCAACTTTTATTTGCTTTGATCTTGAATATCACTAGCCCCGACCGACCGTCCCTTTGTCACCATCCACAAACCAAACACTTTTGTTGTAAAATTATCGACTATACAAGTTATTGGCAAATATAAAAAGAAAAAGAGGAATCCCATTTATCATTCGAAATTGAAAACCAGAGAATCCTCGCGATCCACAAGACATAATAAAAGCGATTTGCAACATTCTCTCAAAAGGTCGAAGTGAGTATGATAGTCGGCAAAGTCATTCGGTATTGTGACGCGGCGAGAGACATGAAAGGGTCGAAAAAGTCAGTCGCTCGGTAAGCAACAATGCGGCAGGCGAGAGGGGCAATTTGTCAGCATCGACAATGCCGCTCGAAATATTGACCATATTTATGGAGCGTTGTAAAATACGCTCGGTTTTATTGCGGGAACGATTGAACACCGTGTACTACACGATGACGCAGATTCGACTCTGTTTATCAATAACTTATGGACCGTTGTCTTCCGTATTCCAAAACCCTAGCACACTATTTAAGATGAAAGTAACTACCTTTCGAGTAAACTCAACTATTACATAATACTCTGTAGGTATATATTTTTTTAATTTCGTTTTTAAATGAAAATTACCTATAAGAATCGTGAAAATACATGGAACTTCCATTCATTCAAAGAATGAGCTTATGTCAATTATAATGCAGATCATTTCATTAAATAGGTGCACGTTACTTTACAAAAGTTTGAATATCAAACATAGGCATATGTATAGGCACCTATATGTGATATGATAGATGAAAATTGTCCATCAGTATTTGTTAGGTAAGACAAGATGCAAAAACTGAATAGGATTCATAAGCAAACACTTCGCCAACACTGTTGTTAAATATGAAACTTACAAAGTATTGAATTCAACCAAGTAACAACTGAAAGATATCTATTCTAATAAAAAAAATCACTAATCGATGTAACGAACTTATAACCTAAATGTCTAATTACAATGTCTAGATTGACACGATTGATTGATTATATTTACATGATAAGAAAAATAAGGATAATTAAGGATAATTTTCTGTATAATTCATACTCAGGTAAGTGACATGTCTTATAAAATTAAAATCTACGCCGTTGCTAAAGTTTCAGTCCCAGTTATGTGACAACAAAACAACAGAACATAAGCAATAAAAAGCCACGTTAAAAAACAGCGAACGACGCCCCAACTTCTACAGATCCTCATCCTCACTCAGGAAGGAAGAAAGAGTGGTAAATATCCTAGCAGAAGTAATGTCACTAACTACCTAAATACCATTAATTATTTATATATTTATCACAAATAAGTAGCATAATATGAAATTCCACGGGGTCGGGCCGTTCTTTATCCGCAGCACAAACGGCGAGGCGGGACGTTGCCGCCCGAACCGCCCTCCCAGCTGCTGCTCCAGCGGCCGCAACACCGCTGAACACGTGCGAACGATACGTACGAAACAAAAAATTCTAAATAATGCAATCGAACATTGATTTAACGGTAAATAAACACATAGTTTTAAAGATGGTGAAGATGTATGCTGGCGTTTCTACTTACAATACTAAGTATATTTTACATTTTTTGCCTTCGATATATCGAGGAGGGACGCCTCCAAACAATGACATACAAGTATTTAGGTTGCATAACTTTTGACAAGGAGGTTAAATGATAAGTATTTATCTTTACATGGGCCTCCCCATAAAAGGAATAGGTACGTACCTACATCTTAGGTAATGGTTGGAAACTAAAGTCAGCAATCTCGCCGACTCTACCCATTTCACTACAGGATTTTGCACATTTATTATAGCAGTTATAAAGTAAATTAAGTATTATAAATATTATTCGAAACGGGATATTTACCATGTATATTTGAGTTTATGAGCACCCGATATTTCGGCGCAGTTGCATGCACCATCATCACGGAGTAACTAACGTTGAGCGAGTTTTTATATATATATATTTAATATATATTTTAAATATATATTAAATATATATATATATAAATAAATTTTTTTTAATAATTTAAAAAATTTTAAATATAAGAATTTTAACCGGGAGGATGGGTTTCGTCTATCAAGTGTCTGGTATCCAGTGATCCGGAAGTTCTCTAATCCAAAATATACTGTTTCGCAAAAAAACGCGCGAGTTGACACTGTAAGTGTTGTGTGTCGCAATCGTGATCGAGTTACAAGTGAGAACGCGGACAGTAGTAGTAGCAGTGACAATGGACGAAAAAAGCGAACTCGAAACAGGGTAGATCGCTACGGTGTGTGGGTAGACCACTAAAACTCGCTCAACGTTAGTTACTCCGTGATGATGGTGCATGCAACTGCGCCGAAATATCGGGTGCTCATAAACTCAAATATACATGGTAAATATCCCGTTTCGAATAATATTTATAATGTGAATGACCATGTGAGCTTGAAATCATATAAATTAAGTATGTCAAGTTTGTGTTACTGCATAAGCATATTTTTTATATATTTTGACGTATACCAGCCTACCAAGATGAAAATAATATTCTTTGTAAACTTACGTAGTGTCTTATCTTGAATATAGGTACTTACTAATAAACACCTACTTAATATAAAAAACCTAGGAGCTACCTAATTTCTATGATAGTGTCCATTTACGCGAGATAACATCTGGGAGGCGGTGGCGAACCGCCTCGCTGCCCTCTCGGCTGCTGCCACGCTCTCTTTATAGATAAGTACTAGTGCATTATTAACTTCATATTTTTACATCAATGTCTATGCACGACACTGGGGGTCTATGTATATTATTCAAGCGCGTGGTATTTTTCTGTGTAAATACTATACGTAGGCAGATACTTACACGGACCATTTCAATTCCAAGACTAACCAAGGCTATCAATGTCCAGCTAATAATAATGTAAACTCATTCATTTACATCTCATTGAAGATGGTGCAAAGAATACATGCCGATTGGTCAATGTTTTTAAGTACGTATCCGTTGTTTAACATTTTGGACTACAACTAAATATTCCTTTTTGGAGTATAGGTAATTTACAATAAGACTCTGTATAGGCATGTGTATATAGTACACAAAATGTTAGGTAGTTACTTGTAGCTAGGTACCTCATAACTGGTTTGACCTACCGTCTGAGTTATCGTCGACCACCGTACCACTTTAACGGTTTGTGCGAGAGGAGCCCGGATTAAGCTTTGATTAATGAGATTAAACTTAATTTATTTACTTGATCAATAAAATACTTCGACTGCATTGTTTTGTCGTTCACATTATTATCTTATAAAGTTAACGGATTAAATCAATGGTTCGTAACCGGTGTTCCCTGAAAGCACCTGAAGTTGGCTATGAAGTCAGGGGGGTTTCACTACGCAGTTTAGGTACATTTGGCCGGCGCGCCTCCCGTAGAGGCGTATGGCAGTAGGCTCGCATGATAGTTAGTGTGGAGACCTCGCATTAATTCCTCAGTCGATAATTCTTTTGCTGGGATGTAGTATAGGTCATAACAAACACAAAAAACTATTTTTCCAAAAAAAAACTTATGTCAGTTTTGGTATTTTTACCAAAATGTACAAAAACCTTAATAGTTTGTACTGAAATTTTCCTCAGGGTATGTTTTTTTTCACTGAACAAATTATTTTGATTCCTGACAGATACTGTCAAAAATTCAAAAAAATATTCCAAATAAAACTGTCACTTTTATTCAAAAATAAATTGTTACACTCGTCATTTTGTTTGGAAAATTTCTCAGTCAAGTTTGTAACAGTGGGTGTTATGATAATCTTATTTTAGCATAAAATTCACGAATTTCCAAAAAAAAAAACCTTAAAGAAAAATTGTTATTACAGTATATTTAATATACTTCATGGAAAATTGCTCAGCCCAGTTTTGTTGTTTATTCATGTTAAGTAGTCGATTAAACAGCCAAAACTAAAATTTCCAAAAAATAATCCACATACAATACGTCAAACGTTACGTTGTCTAGCCTTTTAAAGCGAGTGAACATGCAGTAATATGTCGTCGTGCGTCAACTATTGAGTCCAGTTTAGCATGCGCAACTATGACTCAGCTATGCTTGCGTCATAGTGAAAAAAGTGGAGTAAGTTACTTCAATTATAGAATTTTCTATTTTGATATTTGTATTTAACTCGTATAATTATAATTTTAATAAATATTGTGATGGCGTATTATTAAGTAACCATTTTAGTATTTAATTGAAGCACCAGAGTATCATTACCTTACTAAATAGAACACCACCACCACTGCTCGCCGACAGATCACGCTTGTAGTGTCATAATCATAATGCACACAATTCGCATCACCGCGCAGCCGCACGCACCGATAAAACTACGCTTCGACACTAGTAAAACCGCCTACCGACAGATGGCGCAGTGATTAAGTTGGATGCCACTAACGTTTGTTCAACGCAGAAACATGAACCTCGGCGCTTTGCCGAGGAATATTTGAGAATCGCGATAGGGTCTAAAGGCACGCATGCTATATGCCTCAACCAAGTTTGAGCATTTTAGTGTTGTGACACTAACCCAATGAGCCAGTAATATATCCTTACGACAAATTACTGGCCTAGTACTCATCTACCTAGCTGGGTAATACTCGACAAGTAAGCACTAGAGAGACGACAGAGTACATGTAAATCTCTAAAACAATAAATTTTATCAATAAAGGTTAGGATACAAATGTTGAATTGTATGAAACAATCTTTTACCTAAATAAAAAAAATACTACTATTTATTTCATTATAACAAATATGGTTGAAGGAAAGAGCGGAAAACAACAAATAAATTATAAGTTTACTGTTTAGGTTAGGACAGTAACAAATACAGGTCTGTTGTTAGAAAGAGAGACAAACAAAATACTAGTAAGTTGTAGTTATAGATGCAACACACGTTTAGCATAATTCAGCCCCCAAGTAACACATCAAAGCAGTATAACGGCCGTCTTACAGCATATCTGTATGCTTTTAGCATTTTTAGTTCGTTTTATAGTAGCATTATAAACGTTTATAGTGCTGATATTGCTCTTAAATGGGCACAAATTACCCAGCTTGAGATCCTATATAGGTTATTTAATAGCATTACAGGCGCATTATGTCTGCGCTATTAGCATTATCGTTGTCATGGAAAGTGCCAATCGCATTAAAGAAGCATTAGTACGCTCTATTAAGTTCCCAACCGCATTAAAGAAGCATTAATACGGCCAAAAAACTTGCTAATCGCAGTAAAGAAGCATTAGTACTCGCGATTAAGTTGCCAAGCGCAATACAAAAGCATTATACTAGCATAAGAGTGTAGTAAAATAAACCTTACGTCAATGCAAAAACGTCTCTAATACCGACGGAACAAATGTTATAATACAATGAACGTTGTGATTTAACTACTTTGTCTCGCAATATAAAATAGACGAAGACGGTACAAAAAACTGAATGAGTGACACGTCATATTTGTTTGCATCGTAACAAAATTTATAAAAGTTTTTGACTCTTTTACGTTGTTATATCCTTCAAATATTACTGCGCAATGTAGTTTACTGTAAATGTGTATATAAGTTTCATTTAAAATTTTCACGCGCCTCTGATTTATTGTGGTTTTGCTATAAAATATTATAAAAAGATATGCGTCAAATAAACAAAACAATTGTGTAATACTCGTATAGAACGAGTTTTGCATTATTAACATAATAGTGTTGGTTGAGCAGTCTTAAATTAAGTTATTTCATTATTATATAGGTATTTTCCTTGTACAAATAGGTCCGCATGATTTTATTTTTAGATTATAAATTATTTACAAAATGGCGTTGGTCTATATAGACGGAGAGCTAGCCACGTCAGATATGACACAATAATGAGAGCAACCAAACCCCTCTAGTCAGTTTGGTATACTATGCTTATTTCTAGATCTGGACATCTGGCAGCTTTAAAGTGGTGGAGGTCAAAGAATGCAAACCATTTCAAGGAAACAAATCCTAGAGATCTGGGTTTGATGCAATATTATGAGAAACTATACAAATACTATACAATATTAAGAGAAATTATACAAAAGTTTATGTTGGGGGAAAGTAGTGCTAAACGATGTATATAGTTCATAGTTTGTCGCCTACTGTTTTTGTTTCCGTAATAATACACAATATTTTTTGGTCTAACGTTTTTTATCGATTTTTGACCAGATTTGAGTCGATATTCCAACATATTCACTACAGATAGAATTATAAGGCAAACGACTATCGGTTCTTAAATCTTTTATCTCCATTCTGTAGAGCTGGATCTTGAAATAAATGACCGTTATTTTTTTATGTTATTTTTAAAATATGGTCTAAAAAAACACTTTTATCGATATTCGAATGGTGTAAAGTCTTACATATACGTAATCTGTATATTAGGGTTACTCTTCGATGTCTCTAGAAACTGTGGAGAGATTTTAATTTTTAACTAATTAACACAAAATTTATGACCATAAAACCACTTTTTTAGCCTAAACCGGTTCGACTTTGATGTCAAATATCTCGAAGACAATGAATATTGAAGTAAATATAGGATACTACTCGTATATTGTTTAAATCCGTTACTGATAATATGATAAGCTATATAAATCATTAAATAACTAAGGGAATCAGATCTAAGATCGTTGGCGCCAGGGAGCCCCTTAAAATATAGGCCCTGTCCTTTATAACTGAGACAACTTCGGCAGTTTTTACCTAGTTTGGTATTAATATTTTCCAATTAAAACATTTTGCTAGTCTGTCACTGTGACCTCCACCCATTAAAAGCTGCTAGATGCCAGGATCTAGCAATAAAAATAGTATACGAGGGTTGCTACTTATATATCCGGAAACAAAAAAACAAACAAACGTACACGGCTGAAAATGGTTTTATTGTTTTTCAAAGTATTCCCCTTGATGATCTATGCACTTTTGCATTCGCGTGAACCAATTTTTAAAGCACTTCTGCCACTCCGCCTGAGGTACCTCCATAACGTGTTGTTTGAATGCGTCGACAGCATCTTCAGCGGTCGAAAATCGTTGACCGCGTAATTTATTCTTTATATTTGGAAATAAATAAAAATCGTTGGGTGCCAAGTCAGGGCTGTACGGCGGATGACCCGTTAATTCCACATTTTGACCCTCCAAAAATAGAGTTGTTTCGCGTGACGTATGACAGCTGGCATTGTCATGATGAAGAATGATTCTTCGTCGCTGGTTAGTTTTACGAATTTGTTCAAATACTTTCGGTAAGCAAATGGTCGTGTACCACTCTGAATTAACCGTTCTACGGTTTTCTAGTGGCACTGTAGCTACATGGTCATTAATACCGAAGAAGCAGGCCACCATTTGTTTCAATGTACTTTTTGCACGAGTAACTTTCGTAGGGTTCGGCTCATTTTGAAACACCCATACCGTTGATTGTTGCTTCGTTTCGGGATCGTATGCATAGATCCAGGATTCGTCACCTGTATAGATGTTATAAACGGCTTTTGAGTCACCACGGTTATATTTTTTTAACATTTTATTGCACCATTCGACGCGAGCATCTTTTTGCTCTTTTGTTAAGTTGTGGGGTATCCAACGCGAACAAATTTTTTTTACAGCCAAATAATTATGTAATATGCTATTAATGCTGGTCATAGAAATACCCAGAGTCGCCTCTATCTCGCAGTACGTAACATGTCGGTCGTCCATTATAAGTTTTCGCACAGCCTCGATATTTTGTTGTACAACGACCGATTTCGGGCGACCTGCCTTAACTTCGTCCGTAAGCATACTACGTCCACGATTGAACTCACTAAACCAGTGATACACAGTAGTTTTAGATAGGGCTTCATCACCAAAAGTTGAAGTTAGTTGATCTATGCACTGTTGTTGCGTTAAACCACGCCGAAAATCATAATAAATCATAGCACGAATATTTTCACGAGTGAGTTCCATTCTTGCTGCGAGATGACATTTAAAACCCGTCAAAAACAAAACACGAGCGTTAATAAGAAAGAAAAAATATACCGGCCAGTACTTAAAAAAGTTCAAATTTTACCATGGAGGTCAAATATGCTATTTAAGAAGATTGTAATCCCGGTTTCCGGATATATAAATAGCAGCCTATGTAGCAATCTAACCAGACGGGTTTTGTTGCTCTCATTATTGTATCTACCTCTTAGTCCAATAGCAGCTCAGTGACCCTTAACAAAAGCTTATTAATGCCTACAGCATTACACGTGAATAATTATGCTATTAAACAACATTAAGCATTCTATACGACTTAAAATTGCTATTGTAGACCCTAAGGCACTAAAACAGCTAAAATCTGTATAGGGGCTGTTCATAAATTACGTCATCAATTTTTGATGATTTTTACCCTCCCCCCTCCCCCCATAAAATCATCCAACCCTCCCCCTGCCAAATAAAGTGACGTCATTTTAAAAAAATGCGTTTTTAGCTTAAGTGGGAAATAAAAAACTATTTAGTAGATTATATTTTATGGCATTAAAATTTTTTTACACATTGAAGCACTTTTTAAAGATGCGAGAGATGATGTGATCTTCGGAATGACCGCCCCCCCCCCTCCTACGTCATGCTACCATCATCCGATGGCCAGACCCCCCCCCATTTGACATGACGTAATTTATGAACAGCCCCTTGTAGTGAATTACTTGGCTTTATAATGGTACACCCTAAGGCATAAAAAATTGCTGAAAGCTGTATAGCGAATTTACGTGGCATTATAATGGCTAATATTCATGCTCCTAAACAGCATTAAGCATTTATTTATGCTATTGTAGAACCTAAGGCACTAAACCACACCGAAGCATTAGTGTAGCAAACAAAAACGCAACTATACAGCTGAATGCTGTGCCGTTGCATTTTGGTTCGCTGCTCTAAAACTAATGGCTAAACAAAAGCATTTACATATGCCATCATACAACCGTTATACAGCGTAAAGCATTAAATAATGCTATTGTAGAACCTAAAGCACTTAATTGCTTTTAAACAGCTGAAAGCTATACAGTTGCGTTGTGTTGTGCTGCACTAAAGCTAAAGGCTTTACAAAAGCATTTAGATATGCCCTTATACAACCGTTATACAGCTCAAAGCATCATATAATGCGACAAGTTGCTCGGTGAACGTATATAAGAGTTTATACGGTTCTTAAGTTCGAAATAAGTTAACTATTCATATGTTATAATGCTTCCTGTGTTACTTGGGCCCAAACTTCAGCGAAATTCAGTCGCCCATAGAAAAAATTAGCCGAAAAAGCAAAAATTTGTCTATGGTGACTGAATTTTTGTATGGAGCCATTGGAGCACATAGCGAAATCTAGACGCAAGTTGGACTATTCCGCCATGCGGCTGATTTTTGTCTATGGTCGACTGAAGTCCTCTGAATATTTCGCTAAGTGGGTTATATTTACCGGAATCTTAGCGTAATTCAGCAATATAGATAATAAAAACCTTAAAATGTAGACAATACTCAGACTTCTAGTACTCTAGTAGTTGGCCAGGGAGGAAAATTGTCTATGGAGTCAATACAAATACCAGAACCTAACCACAGATAATTTTCCACATTTCAGAATTTTGTCTATGGTTGGGGGAAATTAGTAAAATGAAAAAATTTTTGGAACAATCCAAAATGGCGGCAGACACGGATGGATCCAATTTCCAAGTAATTTAAGCGATGCCGACGGGCTAGCTTCATACTGGAAGGCCGAAGGCCGACCCCGCTTGGGCTTCCCGGAGCCCGGAGCTTCACTGAGAGCGTCCAAGGCCGTTCAATCCTCCAGCAATTCTGGGCAAGGCCGTAGGCCGAGCCACGGTAAGGACGAACTAAGCGGAAACAACCGATATAAATCCATGTTATGCAAGCCCGAAGGGCGAGCTTCAGGCTGGGAGATCGAAAGCTGACCTCAGCGGAGGGCCGAAAGTCCGAAGCCTTCACCCAGAGCCTCCAATCGTTCATACCCGAATAATTTGATTCGAGGCAGTAGGCCGAACTGGGGGCATTTCGAGCGTCCGAGCATTTTATTAAGGTAAAGTCTCTAAATAACCGTAGAACGAATGACGAAACGAGCGAAGGCCGAAGGCCGAGCTCCGCGTCGGGCCGAAGGCCCGAAGCGTCTACGAGAGGCGCACCAGCATCCGAGGCCGAAGGCTGAGCTGCAGAAAGATATGCTCGCACGCGGAGCACTTAACACAATCACAAAAGACAAATTCCTTCTAAAGCTTTTAGGCAAACCCAAAAATGCACACCAAGACTTTAAACACAAAACCAAAACAAACACATAAATAAAACTCAATACAAAAGACAAGCACACAATAGAAACACACAAGACAAGCATAAAGGCAAACACAGACACAAAAACAAAAGCCAACACCACCACCGCGGGGCCCTCGGGCCCCGCGCACCCGCCCTGCATACTTGTTCCTTTTCCTTTTGAGGTACGGAATCCAAAAATTGTAAGTACAACCCTATACGCAGTTGGTAAACTAATCGCGATTTATGTCGCTGTTTGGAGGCAACAGATTTCAAGGGAAAGTCAAAGTTTGTCCTTAATCCAATTTTTCTATTCGTTACAGCAATGTTCAGGAATTGTTAAAATTGTGTGATGTACGGAACTATCAGGGTGCGAGTCCGACTCGCACTTGGCCGGTTTTTTTTTATAATTATAACATTTCATCATCAATTCCCCTAGCGTTTGTCTCGGCTTTTACCACGGCTCAATTGAGCATATACTGGTAAAATCATAACCCTTCCTTTTATCTTCGCCGTAGTCAAAAGTGAAATATATTACAACTGGCGTACTTTTTTATTTACTCTGTGACTAAGCGTTAGCACCACTGCGAATTAAATTAAATCAAGATAAAATTGCTAACAGTATGGGTTTATTCATGTAGTGTTAATATATATTTTAGTAACGTGCAAAACCATAAATGTAAACCTGTTTGTTTGAGTTTATTAAAGAGGATCATTAAAAAAGTGTATAGGAAGTCACACGCTTTGAGCGAAAGTAGTTAGAGCAAGATTGTTTAGTCAAAGTGCTTACACACGCTGCGCATGGCCCCTCGCGAGGCATCCCCGCTCCCGCGTCCTGCGTCCCGCACGTGCGCATTCCACTAACGAGTGAAATAATAGACATCTTAATTTGTCGTCACATGACGTAACTTTTAAATACGCAGGATATTTTATTTTTATTTTTTTACAGTCGAAAGAAAAGTCTTGAAGGAAATATAATTTAAAAAAAATATTGACGGAGCAATATTTTACTGCGAGTAATAAGCTAATTTTTATACTGAAAAACTTTGATAATGAAATTTTTGGAAATTGTTTGTCTTAAGTAGAAAACATACATTTAATGTCACTTCAGTAAAGAAAAGTGACGGAGCAAATTTTCGATGTGAGTTACACAAAAATAATATATTTTATAAAAAAAATATAGTCTGTTATGGATTTTTTTTTTGAAATTTTTAATATTGATTACATACTTCAAGTCAATATTTCTGGTCAAATAAAATTAGACTGAGCATTTTTCCAAGCGTAAATATAGACGATATAAGAGTTTAGGTAAAAAAACCCAACTAGGACAATTGTTTTTTTTTTGAAAAATAATTATATATACCTAAATTTGACTTTTGTGAAGGAGTGAATTTTCTGTACGGTAGTACTATTAGTTATTCTGTGATGAAGTTATAAAAATGACACATCTTTGTTGACTTTATATTCCATAAGTATTTAAGCACTTACTTCCAATCCGTAAGTGGTCCCTAACAATTTAAAAATCACTACCTAAATGAAAATCTGAAAGTCTTGTTTACGTGTCTTTTGTTATGAAAGTTGATTGTTTTGATTTTCGACTAGATTTCCGCTACCACTTGTTGTCTGGAAGAGATCGCTCTCTAGCGATAAGACCGCCTGTTGACTGCCTCTACTTTTAATCTGTGTACTGTACTGTTTTATTTTATTGGAGTGTGCAATAAAGAGTATTTGTATTGTATTGTTAGTAAATTGCAAACCGATATCACCCGCGCTGGTATAAATCACGAGAAGCAGTTGAGAGGGCGGCGCCGCCTGCTATGCTGATTGTATCCCAAATAAAGAACCAGCCTTTGGACACAGAGTTCGTTATGCTCTTTATATAACAAGGAGCCGTATTCTAACTTTAAAACACGTTTAGATACAATCCAACTTCAATACAACTCAATACAGCTAGCGCCTAAACGTCTGAATCAAAAATATCAGAATTTGCTTGAAAATTATTCCGAGGCAACTTCAATACAACTTGAATATTGGTTGATTGTTTATTTCGTGTTGGAGTTATGTTTTAGATAGATGGTGTTTTAATGTATTGTTTATGTATTTTAAAACTAGAATAGGGCACCAAGAAAGATTTAGCTTAGGGGGCGTCCATTAATCGCGTCATATTGTATAGGGGGGGGGTCAAGAAAAAATCACTAATGATCACCACAGGGGGGAGGGGGGTCTGGACACGTATCACGTCACGTGTAATTTTTTTGTTCCTTCGTGCTATACAGTATTTCAAATATTTCAATAAAATAAAAATTATCAACTTTTATATGAACCAATCTGTGAAAACCAGAGTAAAATTTGCCTCGCAGTTGGACTTCTGCGTTTAGTTGAGCGGGCGAGGCGTCGCTATGCTTTATGCACGGGGTCACTTAGATTCATCTCATTTTTCTCAAAATCAAATTCTAATGACGGGATCCACGAGGAATCAAGGGAACTCCTGAAACCTTAGAGAGGAGACGTATAGCGATTATTTAAATCTAAAAACCAAACAATTGCATTAGAATAGTGCTATTTAGTGAAATTGAAACTGCTTGTGAAGACCTATGGAACTCCTCCATGACAAGATTTTTTACGTCTTGGGACTAATTGTTATGAGATGCACTATGATTGTAAATATTTTTAGTGGCATTTGAAATATTATTTTCTTCACAGTATGTTTTTAGGGTTCCGTAGCCAAAATGGCAAAAACGTAACCCTTATAGTATGTCCGTTTCCCGTCCGTATGTCACAGCCATTTTACTCGGAAACTATAAAACGTATCTTAATAAATATTTGAACATAAGGTGTATTGTTGTATACCGCTACTTATTTAGTTTTGTAGTGAAATTGCTGAAAATATATATTTAGGGGGGGGGGGGGGCACTCCATACATGTAACAATTTCAATAATCACAACCAAATATCAATAACCCCGTAATTCTAAAAAAAATGTGCCCTGTCACTTTTGAACCGGAGATCCAAAAAATATGTATCGGTTTAGGAATTATCAAGTCCAAAAAACTCCACAAAACGTCTTTCATAGGCAGATACGATTTTTTGATATTACTTTTTCGATAGTAGGTACGAAACCCTCCATTATGCGTGGTCCGATACACACTTGGCCGGTTTTTTTCTATTCAATATTATTTTAATGAAATTAGTGAGATGTGCATACATGTAGTTTCATTTTTTTACCCTTCACGTGTACGTACGTTACGTTTTCACGTGTTAGAAAACTGTACTTACTTTAGTTCGCAAAAAATTACACGTCATATTGGACGAGGGGGGGAGGGGTCCTGAAAATATCACCAAAGATCACCATGGGGGATGGGGGGGTCTAAAACAAGCAAAAAACGTATGACGCGATTAATGGACGCCCCCTTATCTACGGAGATTTCATCTAACTACAACTGGGGGACTACAACTTGTATTGTGTGTTGGCATACCTAGAGTTTCCATTCCTAATACGTACTTGTTCTTATAGATCACACTAACAGCTTCTCTTTATAAATTATTTTTGTCTTTATAATTGTAAGTATACTTTTTTTATTCCAAGAATAACATATGAGTATATGAGCGTATACAATCGAGACATTCCCACTTAACAAGCCCATAACTTCTTGTAGTTCATCGGTCAATTTGTATAATATTGTTTTTACAACATTAGGCTAATCTTATTAATCGCACATGTTGGTATTAGGAGCGTTAGCAGCGCCCGCGCACGAGCAGCACTGAGAGGGCGGCGCGACCCGCCTCTATGATTGTGCCCCGAATAAAGAACTCCCAGCCTTGAGGACACATCGCAATTCGTTATGCTCCTTATACGACAAATATTGGAAATATCTAAGTAGGTTCTTGATATACAGTCAGCAGCAGAAGTAGCTAAGCGGATGAGCTGTTCAAAACGAGCTTGACACGACTTTATTGTCAAGAGAATAAGAGCGTGTGAAGGTCATTTCGAACACCTCACCCGCTTAGGTACTTCTTCTCCTGAAAATACCGAACCATAATTAGAGGCAGAGAATCTGAACAACCTGCACCTGCAACTGATTTGAAAAACGCAAACTATTACCTACTCTGTTATGTCTATAGTTAATGGGTTATAGTTATAGTAGATCAATATATTCTTTAAAATCGCATCTATTTCTGAAGATTGTATATAGGTAGGTACCCTTGGTAAAATAACGCAGCATCTGTAATGAGTCATATATATATCGCATGAGGAGGATCGAGGTCTTCATCGGACATAATTAGATATGTAAACTTGAGAAAACACTGTAGTTTATATTTGGACACAGTGAAATTAACTTAATTTTAATCACAAATAAACTGAGTAGGTTCCAACGAAACGCAGTACAGTTCCTAAGAGACAAGCGCACTTGACGGCTGCTCGAAACAGAATGACCAGCCGCCATTCTCGTGCCCCCTCTCCTAGACTCCGTACAGCGCCACAGAGGGCGCTTGCGTTCCACAGCAACTTCCGTCGAGTCATGAGTACGGACTCATGACCATTTGACTATCCGTAATCATGACCAGGATGCGACACGGCCATCCTGCATGTAACACGTCCTCGTGTTAACCTGCAACAGTGAAAACTTACGAACAGATCGTAATCGCGTTCGGTCAATCCTGACCAAGTGTTTGTTAATAATCATGTCCGGGCAATAAAAATAGACTCCAAAAATTACATTTCCTATTATTTGCCTAGTTCAACTAAATAATTTTAAAATTATACTTCTCAGGACTTTATTCTTATGATTTACATAAGCAACTAATGCAACGCTACACGGCATATAAAGAAAATAACTCAAATTATGATATAAAAGAATAGTCGAGCACAAGCACCCATCAACACATGGCCATTTTATTTTTAACAATATTGAAAATATTAGACATAGTGTCTCTTTTGTCCGGCTATCCCTGTAGCCTATACAAATACCATCCTGTGGTCACTCCACATATAACCATCCCTGTGGTTTTATGTGATACACGAAATCATCCCTGTGATTTTATGACTGCGACTCATGAAATCATCCCTGTGATTTCATGACTGTGACTCAAGAGAACACTTGCCAATATGGTAAAGTTAATCAGACTCCACTAGTCCAGAGCTTTCAGAATCACTGATGTTAATGGGTACTTGTCCTTCGGGCATTTTTCATAGCATATCATGGGTAAGGTAAGGTGTGCCTTGAATTTAGAGCATTTAAAACATAACGGTTACCTTCAAGAACCTCTATGACCTTAAACGGTCGCTTAAACTTAGGGTCCAACTTTGTCTGATTGCGCTCTTCGTCCTCAATCAGCACAAAGTCACCCACAGAAAACATATTAAGTTTTGCCTTAGTACTGTCAAACTTTTGCTTATTATACTGAGCAGTTTTTTTTTCTCTACTGCGGCGTTTTCCCGAATTTCCTCCAAATCTATCTCAACCGTAACATCGCTAGCCATCAAGGACAACGGTCTTGCTACTTTACTTATCAATCTTATCATCAACTCAAGAGGCAATAACGTTGTAACCCTATTAACTGTGCAATGTGGAGTCAGTTGAACATATCCTGATTTCTGAATGGATTCTATCGCGGTCAGCATAGACTTCAACACACCATTACCCGCTCTACCTGTCCATTAGCACGCGATTAGCCCGTCGTGATTATAAGCAATTCGATTTTTTCGTCGCGATTAAAAGAAATTCCCTACTCGCAAAATATCTACCTAGAGATCTGCAGTTATTCTCGATGGGGCGCCAAAAACATCTAACCCTGTTAGTTATTGCCCGAATGCTAGTCTTGGTGTCAATGTTTTTGATGTGGTAAAACAAAACAATCGTTGTAAACGCGTCAATAAGAACAAATGCATACTCTAGCGATCGTTATTTCCGCTCAGCTTACCGGTGACGTCAATGTGTATTGTATGCCACGGCGCTGTCACTTTGGGAATTGGATGCAGTTCGGCTTGAACTTTGCCTGTACCTTATGTGACCTTGCGGCTTTACATGTCACACAGTTGTCCACAAACTTACGTGGAAGAAAATCTGCGTGAGACATGTCTACCTTCCCTGTACTCTACATCAAAGTCATATTAAGACCTATTTTTACCAAATATTCAGATTTGATAATGATAATCATCATAATGATAGTGATAATACTGACAGATAATAACGATCGTGACACTGCTAAGTACCAAAACAAAGTCAAATAAGTCACATAGAAATCGCTTTTATCAAAAACACACACAAGTGCACCTTCGTCAGAAGTTAACTATCTCAGCCGCGTAAGTGCTACTCCTCGCAAAGAGCATACTGCACATAAAAAGCAGTCAACGTGCACCTCTTACATGCTCCGGAACTTCTGACGCGGTTACACAATGTACTACATCCATCGAGCGTGCTCTCGGTTTATGGAAAGCACAACACGCTGCCCAATCTATCGGGAAATCTCCATCGAAAACCACCAAAAAGAAATTGTTAATAGCGAATCCAGAAAAAAGAGGCTGTCATTACGGTCGTATTCATCTGAACAACTTTTACTATCAGTATCATCAATATCTAGCTTAGTAGAGCTTGGAACTCAATCTTAAAAATAAAATTCAATTGCAAAGTAAGTTCTACTTGACTCTTTAAAGGCCATATTTAAATCAAAATAAATATTTCGAAATACTTTTAACAAGTCGCCAGTTCCTTGGAAACGCAGAAAATGTTTTGACTAGAAAAATATGTTAGCTTAATTATAAAACACCCACTCCGTTAGGGCGTTTCCAGTCGGTTTAACAACTGCGCTATCACACGTGTTGAGGTCTGTGCATCGAAGCCATCATCGATACCAGTCAGCATCTGCCGCACACACAGGCAACTTGTCACGCCATTCTGGCATGAAGGGGCCAACCAGCTGCATGGAGACTGTTTCTCACCACAGCGAAAGGTGGCAAAGCTATGGCTCATTATGTACTTCAGTCATTATTCTAAGCTTAAAACAATTGGAGCTAAACTTGTCCCTTTTTTTCCAATGCACTGAAGATACTGCACAGCTTTCATGTTGCTCAGATGCCAGCAAGTCGCGTAGGCTCAGGTAGCAGGCGAATACCAGCCATGGCTTCACAATACCAGTGGTCGCTTACTGGCCGGGAGTGTCCATTGCAGCACACTGTAATTTTAATTTTCACACGAGTAGCACATGTTTGCATGGTATTGCTCAAGTAGGAGTCTAGTCTAAACTACAATGTAATGGGCAATATTTAATCGCAATTAGTTTACAACACTAAGTTCTAGGATATGTGATCTTACAATCAGACAACGTCATAGAAAGTAGGGACCTTAAAATTCAAGCTTTAGTTTCACTTCTAATAAAAACTGTTTACTCCATTCAACTTTCCATACGAGCAGTCAAAATCACATAAAGTAATCACACTAATTTGCACCAAACAACAAAATGAGTGGAACTCACCAGGTTTGTTCACCGAGAGGAAGACACATAACCTTACCAGTACCACGTGTCTAGTTGACGACACAATTCAAAATCACGCCACGTGGTTGAATATGGGCTGTGTTTTCTTCATCCCACGATCTGATATCGCATGAGGAGGATCGAGGTCTTCATCGGACATAATTAGATATGTAAACTTGAGAAAACACTGTAGTTTATATTTGGACACAGTGAAATTAACTTAATTTTAATCACAAATAAACTGAGTAGGTTCCAACGAAACGCAGTACAGTTCCTAAGAGACAAGCGCACTTGACGGCTGCTCGAAACAGAATGACCAGCCGCCATTCTCGTGCCCCCTCTCCTAGACTCCGTACAGCGCCACAGAGGGCGCTTGCGTTCCACAGCAACTTCCGTCGAGTCATGAGTACGGACTCATGACCATTTGACTATCCGTAATCATGACCAGGATGCGACATATATATGCAGATGCTGTGTTGTTTTACCGAGGGTAAGTAAGAATTCTGATACTTACACTCGTTTAAGCGCTATCTTTTGGAGTTGTATTAAAGTTGGATTGTGTCTAAACATGTTTTAGAATTAGAATACAGCTCTAGATCGATTGTAAGACTGTCGCATGATCCAAAGATTTTATCGCACGTGTTGCAAGTTGAAGCTGCGCCCGCGCACGAGCAGCAGCTGTGAGGGCGGCGCGGCCCGCCTCGCTGATTGTGCCCCGAATAAAGAACTGCCCGGCCCCGACAGCCCCGTGGAAATCCAGTTCGTTATCCCTTATGCTTATGCGATAGAAATATAGTTACAGTCGAGGTTTTAAATTTGGATGCGATTAATTGGACAAAAATATGTGTGCACGACCTTAATTCCATACAAGTATAGTTGTGTTCATATAATTTTTGTCCAATAAATCGTATCTACTTAGAGCTCAAAGAGGACCCAGTGTGTTGACGATGAGGGACCTTCTTGTTCCTTTAGTCGTCAACACAGTGAATCCTCCTTTTTGTAAAGGGTCGGCAACGCGCATGTGACGCCTTTGTAGTTGCAGGCGTCCATAGGTTACGGTAGCTGCTTACCATCAGGCGGGCCGTATGCTTGTTTGCCACCGTCGTGGTATAAAAAAAAAAAAAAAAAAAATACGCGACTGAGAAATGCTTAGGTACGTCGCTTGATTAAGCTTCCCTTAGGTATTCTCCAGCCTAACAAGCAGTTCCACGTTTTGCCGCAGCAAAATCCATGCAGAGGTATCATGGTCGAGCTCTTAACTTTCTTACAAACTGGTTCCCTAAACTCAAAAGAAAGTACAATGAACGGATACATTTGCTGAAAACAAAACTTCATAATTAAAGCTACACTGAATAATAAATAATCATAATCTGGCATATAAATATATCATTATGTAATTATAACAATAGAAAACTCGATCAAAATTCTAAAGGTATACATTCATAGCCTTCAACCGAGGGTGGTTGCATGTCGCGGCACAGTTACGTTCCGGTCGGCCGCAGCGGTGCTGCCCAAGGAATACAAATGTATGGCGATCCGAGGCGGGGCCCAACCGAACGGTTTTTTCGCCATTTGTGCAACAACTAATGACATGCTTTGAACCCGCCCATAAACAAGAAAAAGCACGTAATTAAACATATAATAGATATGTAGCCAACAGTAATTGCTTACATATATCTAATGGGTAGTTAGGGTCAATTAGGTACACCTGATGTATGACAGCTTGAATGTGGCCTGACATTTCCCCTGCACGAACGTGGTTAGAGTTTGTATTAGTCCGTTAGTCGGTAGTGTCGGTACATCTAAACTGCACTAGTTGTAACTGTCATCACTGTAATAACTACGGGTGATAAAATACCTTTTTTCCATTAACAAAAGTCATTAAAAGCACGTCAACGCCTTTATAAATTAAAAGAAGAAATCATAATAACGTTGGCGCCATCTGCCGATGAGTAGCGGAATTACGTTGAAATTGTAGTCGATATGTATTGTGATAGAATTTACGCTGGGGACTATTTAAAACACATTATAATGTTAAAGAAATAATTAGCTATAATAAATAACACCTACCTGATGCCCCTCATGGGACTCGCTATGTATGCATGGACTAACTATTCTTATTATCCTAGTTAATCATGAAACTTCTTCATCTTAGCACTTGGCAGGATATTCGTCCTAAAAGGAGCTCAAGATCCGCTTTAAGCGCCCACCTTATAAAAAGCATTAGCACAAGCACTAAATTTTACGACGAAGCGACTACTATCAGACCTTCCAATGGTGGAATCAATAATATAGGCCTTAATAGACGAAGAGCTAGCAACGTCAGATATGACACGATAAAGAGAGCAACGAAACCCCTCTAGTCAATTTGGTACTATGCTTATTTCTAGATCTGGACATCTGTCAGCTGTAAAGTTGTGGAGGTCAAATAATGCAAACCACTTCAACATAACAAATCCTAGAGTTCTGGGTTTGATGCAATATTATGAAAAAATAATATAAACAATTAGATTATATAATTGCCTAAAGTTTCTGTTGCGGGAAAGTAGTGCCAAGCGACGTATAATGATATTCATACTTTGTCACCTAATAATTTTGTTTCTGTATAAATACGCAATGTTTTATGTTCTAATGTTAAAATATAGGCCCTGTCCTTCATAACTGAGACAATTTCGGCAGTTTTTACCTATTCTCCAATTCAAAAATTTTGCTAGTCTGTTACTCTGACATCCACCCATTAAAAGCTTCCAGATGCCCGGATCTAGCAATAAGGATAGTATAGCAATGTAACCAGAGGGGTTTTGTTTCTCTCATTATTGTCATATATGACGTGGCCAGCTCTTAGTCCATAATATGGTTAAACAGATTTTGAAACCTCTATTCATCATCAGATTTTCTTTCATCGAAATGCGACTGGTTACAATTAGATGATAGTATGCATATGTATGTATACTTTCAAAGAAACTCATTTCTGCTTGCCGGAGAAAGAGCCCACGACAAGAGAAGAAGTTTAAGCGTCCCTTAAGTCCCAGACAGTCCTATCACTTTTATCCTTTAACATCCTAAGCGTCTAACTTTTAAGATTTTTATAAGTTATATTGACTTGAAATATTTATGAATGTGTAGTTTTCTCATATTAGTAATGAACTACATGTTGTTAAGAATAGGTAAACAAACTCAACCCTTAATCAAATTCAAGAAAACAGTATTCATGTTCGTAGTGTTATTTATAAAATTGCTCATTAATTTTCTGTGGTTAACTAATATTAGAAACCCATTAAAGTGATAGGAAGGAGTATTTAATGGGTCTGACATGGGACCAAAAGTCCCTTTGTCCCATAATCACAGGTTGTAGAGACCGCATCAAAGTAAATGCGACATAAAACTTTATTTTATTACTCCAAATTGTCTCAAATTTGACGAAGATCGTATCATGACATAATTATAACATACTTAGTTTCGAAATAGAATGGTAATCGCCACAGTCACCATGTCAATTATGTGGGTAGGTAGATGTTATGATTTCTTGTGACCACCTGTTTACGCGTTTGTTCTTAACATGTTATTATTTTAGTTTTCCGACTCTTATTATCAATCGAATAAAAATTCGACAAAGAGCAAAGTGTCAAGCCATGCGGACATACCGTTAACTACATAACGTGGAGTTCTGTAGTTAACGGTATGTCGCAATTATACACACTTGAAAAGGGTTTTGGGTTTTCAGGGTTCCGTAGCCAAATGGCAAAAAACGGAACCCTTATGGATTCGTCATGTCTGTCTGTCTGTCTGTCTGTCCGTCCGTCCGTATGTCACAGCCATTTTACTCGGAAACTATACGATGTATCTGAATAAAATTTACACATAAGGTGTATTCTGTATGCCGCTACTTAGTTATGTATTTAAATTTTAAAAAAAATATTTTAAGGGAGGGCGCTCCATATATGTAACAAAATTTCAAAAAAATTGTTTTTACCAAATATCAACATGTGACACATCAATAGATAGGTCTTTAAAAATAATATTGAGGTTTCTTTGATCATTTTGTGATTAAGTGAATATTTTTTGAAATAATCGCTTCGAAAGTCAGAAAAATTGTCTCCCCCCTCCTGTAACTTTTGAACCGTAAGTCCAAAAAATATGAAAAAATTTGAGGAGATGCGCCTTATCATATACTTTCTACGAAAATTGTTTTGAACATTATCGGTTTAGCCATTTTTGAGTTGTCTCCAAAAAACTTCTTCCATAGGCATCAGATACGACTTTTTGGTATTAGTTTGGTTCTTATTCCATTGAAGGTACGGATCCCTCCTATGCGTGGTCTGACACGCACTTGGCCGGTTTTTTGTAGGATTGAGGACTATGGATAAATCATGGAAAAGCAAGTATGTTGGACCACATCTGTATTCCGTCCACTATTGTAACTTTTTGCAACAATAACTAAGTATAACTTTTTACGATCATAAGTAATTTGTAACTTTCCAGCCACTAAGACAATCTGCAACTACTCGATATTCCCTAAAGTACTTACACCTAAGAATATTTCAGCTTGCTAAGTATGTGATATCGTGCGCGTATTATTAAACCTACGTATGTTGGCTATGTTATGCTCCAAAAACATTATCCCCCCTTCATTTATTGCTTCATTCATTTAGTTTCATTGCAAGCTGAACAATAAAATATCTGCTGATAGTCTCTGTCGTATTTTTGCCAATACAACATTTCCATTCAATAAATCGATATAAGAGCGTTTACACATGAATACGGTAGGTAACAGCACATAGATTATGCAAGTTCTTTGTCATTTGCCATTAGAAAGTACCTAGTAGGTGCACAATAAATTGCGTCTTTTGTTAATACGTTCCCGTTAGTTGGCAGTCCCACGGAAACGGCCATCACTGGCAGCGGCTCTATAATCTTGCACTGGCGACCATTATGCAGAAAACACCAGTTGGGACAATAAAAATCCCGCCATTGCGACGTGGAAAATCAAAGCTATTACCGTCCATTATGTGTACAGTCCGCAGAAGTTACGCGGAAACACGTCGTATACTTTTCTTAGAATATAAAAAATAATATTTGCACAACTATTAGAGATCAAATCAAATTATTGATGGCCCCGGGGTATGACCTTAAACTACGTCCTGACTTGGGTATGTCTTCAAACTATGCCAAAAAGAGAGGTATGGGCACTGCGGATGGCATCTCGCCAAGTGTGGTAGGGCACGTTCTGCGAATGTCATGTCGCTCAAATCTGGAGCAAAGCCCAACCAGGGAAGTACCTCCTCCTTACAGAAAACCACAGCCAAATAGCAATAGACCCCGTTCCTGCTGATGAGTAAGGTTGCCAAAGAGCTCAAAGAGGACCCAGTGTGTTGACGAATGAGGGACCCTCTTGTTCCTTTAGCCGTCAACACAGTGAATCCTCTTTTTTGTTTTTACAAACCTTTTGGTCCCTTTGGTCCTTTTGGTCGGCAACGCGCATGTGACTCCTCTGGAGTTGCAAGCGTCGATAGGTTACGGTAGTTGCTTACCATCAGGGGGGCCGTATGCTTATTTGCCACCGTCGTGGTATACAAAAATAATATTTTAATCAATATCTTGATTTGCTTATTTTTGAGTAGATATACTAAGTGGGTACTATACAAATCATAAACATAAATAGATGTCAAGTGACCGAGGCCTCTCGAACCAGCGTCTTCTGTATTCGCGCTGCAGAGCGTTTGCTACGAATGCAGAAGACGCTGGAGGGCGACTTTTGAGATTCGAGCGCTCGAATTCAAGGAAATTAAACTCAATAAAATCTCACACAAACGTTTGACGCCCTTATTTTCCGATGTAATAAATAGTTTAATGATTTTAAATTCCTATCGGTGTTATTTTTAAACTACCATTTCATGGTTTTAGACAGAGTTTTATGTGTTAGATTCGAGCGCTCGAATTTCAAAAATCGCCCCCCTGGTTCGATTCCAGCCCTGGGCACCAGAGGTCTTGGTCACTTTTTCTTTTGTATATGATACCTATCGAAGTTTAGAATATTTGCACCTACAATTGCTTAAACTTTTTTGCCTTTTAAATATTATAGAAAGACGAAAATGACAATGATTTTCGCAACGTCATTCACGAATTTCACTAGCTCGGGAGCTGGTTATTAAAAAACTTAAAAAAGTACTTGTGATAGTAGTATAGATTCACCGTTTCTACCACATGGATTTCCCACCACCAAAACAATGGTTTTTCGGGATTATGGTGGTTTTTCGGGGCTATGAAACCTAAAAAAAAAAAAAAAAAGTTTGGTATGTTTTAGTACGTTTAGCCCCCCATTTAGATCGATTGCACTAGGTCTCAACAGTGCCCGGAGCCTCCTTCAGCACTTAGGCACTCCGCTAATTAAACAATACACGCTCTTCGACACCACAATAGAACCCTTGCTCACCTTTTTCTATTGTCTCTATTGTTAGCTCGACTCGGCGACATCGCATTGTTACCGAGCTCGGTAGAGGCATACTCCTACGTTGTAGTTTGTTCTTTACGTATTTGCAATAGGTTTTATAATTGCTTAATTGGTTACTCCTTATGAAAGACTAGGTATACTACCTAAATTTTCCAAAGTTTAGGTATAGTTTTGGTGGTGGGAAATCAATGGGGTAGAAACGGTCATATAACTTAACGAGATTTTTAATGATCTAACAAGCCCCGCGAACTGACACAATTACATTACCCTTTACTAGTCTGGACTGGAGTAGGTATCAATTTTATACCTAAAGTAATTAATTCACATTTCGCGAATATATATGCAAATTTCAACGTATCTATAAAGTTTCCATAGTTTAGGTATAGTTTTGGTGGTGGGAAAACGATGGGGTAGAAACGGTCATATAACTTAACGAGATTTTTAATGATCTAACAAGCCCCGTGAACTGACACAATTACATTACCCTTTATTAGTCTGGACTGGAGTAGGTATCAAATTTATACCTAAAGTAATTAATTCACATTTCGCGAATATATATGCAAATTTCAACGTATCTATATGTGTTACAGCACAATATGAAACTTCTGGTATATGTTTCAACCCCATCAATTTTAATTATTTAGTATCTATTCGTTTTCAGTTTTTGCCTAAAATTTATTATTTTATGCAAATCCAATTTTTCAAATATTATTTTATTGATTCTAGATTTGTGTTTATATATTTGTGTTGTCTTAATTTTTTTGGGTAAATTATTTTATGCAAATCTAATTTTTGAAATATAATTTTATTCATTCTAGATTATTTCTAGTCTAGATATTTGTATTGTCTTATTTTTTTTTTGAACTCGTAAATAACTTTGGTATATGTGACAACCGACTGCTATTTATTGGTGGACAATAAACATGACTGTGTTTTGAACAAGTTTCAACCTGTAAGTATGCTGTACGTTTCCGTAAAGGAAGTTCCCATTATTTATTATAATATATAGATCTTTTGTTAATGTAGGATTCGGTGTGTGATTTATTGCATTCTTGTTTATACCAGTTAGGTGGGGCGGTGCGATGTTTAAAGACTCCTTTGGTGCTCTAATTTAAAGTCGCAATTTCTATTATTAGGTTTTTCTTGATGCTGTCGGCTTGAGAACTTTACCTTTTTTACTAGATGTCCTTTGAAGAAGGTAATAATTTACTTTGTATTCGTTTCTGAGAAATATATAAATCAATCATCGGGTTTGAAGTCACACGCGATTTTAATAGAAAGTAAATGCACAAAAGATCTGTCGTTTAAATTCTTTAGAATTCTTTTGATAATTTAATCTTTTGTGAGAAAACATTCCGCTGCAAACAAAAATTTACCTGTCCCCGAAATCCTGTTTAAACTCGTCGCTACCTACCTAGGTGGTCCTCTGTCCCCACCAGCCGTGACCTTTTTTTCAACACAAATTCATATAAAAAGGCTGAGGCTGGGGGCTAAATTTTAGAAACGAAGTGAGCTGCAAATCGCATCTATTTACGATTAAGTGAATAAATTTCTTAATTTTAACTAATCAGAGATAGAATTTGATGGAACACTTTAAATTTCAAAGTATAAAAAACTTATAGTATCCTGATTTTTAATCTATATATATATAGCATGCAAATTGGAAATGATAATTGTGATGTTGAACTTCTTCAATTATGTGAAGACGCGGAGAAGGAATATTTTGAAGACCAAGAAATATATAATTTGTGTGAATCTCTAAGTCAACAAAAATATGAAATGTAAGTTAATCAATTTGTTTAAATATTTAATTCACTGTACATTTTTTTTTCTACCTTGCATCTTGTTGGGGTGGGTGATCTAAGTTAAAACCTGTTGTTACATGTTTCCTTACCTGACTTACGGATACGGAGGGGATAGTGGTATAAAAGTGGGTCCCCAGTTTTAAAATTATCTATAGCAAATTGAAGTTTCAGTGTTTTGTACCTGTGGTGTTGTGTAATTCAGTTTTGCAACATGGCATTTTATCTTGAGCCTAAATTAGAACGTAGCGAGATAGCAAGTTTTAGCAAAAAGTTAATAATCCAGAAATTTCATAGACACATCCGATTGTGGTTTATTGATGGCTTATTACCTGATTCAATTTTCGAAGATCAAGATATTAAACCATATTATACCCCATGTTAGGGTCATAGGAATCAAACACAGGATATTCTATAGGAATAAACACAGGATTATAAAGGACCCGGGGTATGTCCTTAAACTACGTCCGGACCTGGGTATGTCCTTAAACTACGCCAAAAAGAGAGGTATGGGCACTGCGAATGGCATCTCGCTAAGTGTGGTAGGGCACGTTCAGCGAATGTCATCGCTCAAATCTGGAGCAGAGCCCGACTGGGGAAGTACCTCCACCTTACAGAAAACCACAGCCAAATAGCACTAGACCCTACTCATAGTGTTGTGTTCCTGCTGGTGAGTAAGGTTGCCAAAGAGCTCAAAGAGGACCCAGTGTGTTGACGATGAGGGACCTTCTTGTTCCTTTAGTCGTCAACACAGTGAATCCTCCTTTTTGTAAAGGGTCGGCAACGCGCATGTGACTCCTTTGGAGTTGCAGGCGTCCATAGGTTACGGTAGCTGCTTACCATCAGGCGGGCCGTATGCTTGTTTGCCACCGTCGTGGTATTAAAAAAAAAAAAAAAAATCATGTATCAGCTACTGATGTAGTAGACGGAGTCCTACCAATGCAAGCGTATTGTTTGCATTGTAAAAAATATACAAGTTAGTATTTTGTAGTTATTATTAATCTTTGTTTCTGGTAATCATATTATAAGTAATGATGTAATTATATTATTTGTGATATTTTATTTTATTTCTTTAGATCCCAACAAGTTGGAGGCGGAATAGAAATGGCAACTACGCATCCTGTGTCTAAGGCATCAACAAAGAAGAGTCAACATTCAACTAGCAGTGATTCAGCATCAACTTCTACAACACAAGCTTGCTGTATTGACGTAAGCACAAAAAATAATGACAAAATTGAATGTTCTGTGTGTCATGTGTATGTGGTAAAAAGATATTTAGCAAACCATTTGAAAAGCAATAACCACAAAAACAATGTTCTTAGTTCAGACAGCGAATTAATCAACGTTCAGCTAATTGAAAATGCATTCCGAAACAGGGTTGCTACGTACAGAATATCAAGTAATAAAAATGATTACCAACCCTTTGAAACCCCCGAATCGTTTTTAGAAAAAAATAAAGATACAATTTTCACTTTATTAAATCGATCAGTTGCAGATCATTGTGCTTTAAAAGTTAATTTTATTTTAAATGCAAATTTTTGTTAGGATACCAAACAGCTAAGAAATACATTTGATTTTCAATTAAACAATCAACTTTTTAATGTGAGCAGTGATAAAGATTTATTTTTCATATCTCTCGTAAATGAAATAACAGAGAGATTTACAAACTTTGAAAGAAATAGTGGATGGAGTTTGGTAAACATAAACCACTTAGACGTTAATGTTAATAAATATAAACCATTGCGTGGTTCTTCATATATTGAATTACCACGTGATATAACAAACAAAAGAGCAGTAATAAACATCAAAAACAATGATCATGAATGTTTCCGTTGGGCATTGCTTTCGGGTTTATATCCACCTAAGAAAAACAATCACGCTAATATGGTGAACTGTTATGTCAAATACAAGGAGAAATTGAAGTTTGGTGACATTCCTTTTCCTATCAAGTTTACTGATATTCAGAAATTTGAAAAGTTAAATGATTTAAGTATTAACGTGGTTTGGAGTATAATTCACAAAATAAAAGTCATGATATTGTTGGTCCTTTACACATTACAAAATGTAAAAAAACAAAACATTTTAATTTGTTATATATAACAAAGGGGAATAGAGGACACTATTGTCTAATCAACAATTTATCTCGATTAGTATCCGCTCAAATAAATAAATCACAACATGCTGTTAATATATGTGATGGTTGTTTGTCAAATTTTTCATCTAATCAGAATTTAGTAGAGCATCAAAAGAACGATTGTTTTCATATATGTACCAATTTACCCTCTGAAGAGGATAAAAGGAAAGATTGGTTTGACAAAATGACTTCTTCAAGTCAACTTAATTTCAATAATTACGAGCATAAATTACGAGTTCCTTTTGTTGTGTATGCAGATTTTGAGGCATTTTTAAGTCCTATTCAGTCAGAACAATCTAATGAACAAACCACTAAAGATAATAGTCACTCTCCAACACCTGACAGTGATAAAGATTATGGAGATGATGATGATTATGTGGATGATAAAATCAAACGTAAACGCAGACATATAGACAAGCGTTCCTCAACCATTAACATTCAGAAACATCAAGTTTATAGTTTTGGATACTATATTAAATGTGCATATGATGACAAGTTATCAATTTATAGAACATACAAAGGGGAGAACTGTGGTCAAACGTTTATGAAATGTATTAAACATGATTTGGAGAGTATTTGTAAAAAGAATACATTTTCCAAGCCCCCTTTACCCTTAACAACTTTAAATAAAGAACAAATTGCAAACAGCAAAGTCTGTTTCATTTGTAGTACATGTTTAAACGAGGATTCCTGCGTTTCCTATAACTGGCATACCGGTGTTTACGAAGGCGTTGCACATTCACTTTGCAATGAAAAGTACAGGCCCCAAAACTTTGTACCTGTGTTTTTTCATAACTTAAGCAACTATGACAGTCACTTTATAGTACATGGGCTTAATTTTGAAGATGGTGATATAGAACTAATCCCACAGAACAAAGAAAAATATATTTCCTTTTCCAAAATGTTAAAAGTGAATAACCGTACAGTGAAATTAAGATTCGTTGATTCCCTTAAATTCATGTCTAGTAGTCTTGAAAAATTAGCTAAAAACTTAACAACAAACCAATTCAATGAACTAAAATTAAATTTTCCAAGTGAAGAAGACTATAAGCGCTTGATACGTAAGGGTGTGTACCCATATGAATACATGACATCATTTGATAGTTTAAACCTTACCGCCCTTCCTCGTAAGGATTTATTTTATAGTTCTCTGACTAATAGCCACATTTCAGATGAAGATTATGAACATGCTGTGGGTGTGTGGAATCACTTTAATTGTCAAAATATGGGGGACTATTCAGATTTATATCTGAAAACAGATGTTTTGCTACTAACTGATGTATTTGAAAATTTTAGAAATGTATGTGTTAAGACCTACGGTTTGGATCCAGCTCATTATTACACTGCCCCAGGATTGAGTTGGGATGCTATGTTAAAAGTTACAAAAATAAAACTTGAACTTTTGACGGATATTGATAAAACTGCTTTCATAGCAAAAAATATTCGAGGAGGTATATCCCAATGCAGTCACAGACATGCAAAAGCTAACAATAAATATATGTCAAACTATGAATCAAACCAACCGTCTTCTTTTCTTGTATATTTAGATGCAAATAACTTGTATGGATGGGCTATGTCTCAACCTCTTCCTACAGGTAAATTTGAATGGGTGAATGTAGAGACGAATTTTAATATTGCAGATGATGCTGATCATGGCTTTATCTTAGAAGTAGACATTGAATACCCTAAAGAATTACATGATTATCATTCGGATCTACCATTCTGTCCCGAAAATGTATGTTTAGGTAATTCTAAAGCAAAAAAATTAATACCAAATCTAAACAAGAAAACAAACTATGTCATTCATTACAGAAATCTTAAACAAAGTTTACAAAACGGATTAAAATTGCTTAAAATCCATAGAATATTAAAATTTGAGCAATCCCCATGGTTAAAAAGTTACATAGATTTAAATACCTACATGCGATCCCAAGCATCTTCTGAATTCGAAAAAGATTTTTTCAAACTCATGAACAATTCAGTGTTTGGTAAAACTATGGAGAATGTAATGAAACGAGTAAACATCAAATTATTAAATCACTGGGAAAATCGTGGGAAATCTCAAGGAGTTCAATCTTTAATTGCGAAACCTGAATTTCATAGTTTATCTGTTTTTTCACATGATTTAGTAGCTGTTCAATTGAAAAAAACTAAAGTTTTATACAACAAACCAATTTACCTAGGTTTTTGCATTTTAGATCTTTCTAAAACTTTAATGTATCAATTTCATTACGACTATATGAAAACCAAATATCAAAATAATTTGAAATTGCTTTACACAGATACTGATAGTTTACTATATCAAATATTCACAGAGGACTTTTATGATGACATAAAATCAGATCTTAATTTATATTTTGATACTTCTGAATACCCAGAGGACAACGTGTATGGTTTCCCTCTGGTAAATAAAAAGCAACTTGGAGTTTCCAAAGATGAAAACAATGGGGAAATATTTAAGGAATTTATTGGTTTGCGTTCAAAAATGTACGCCATAGATGTACAAAATAAAGAAATTAAAGCTAAAGCTAAAGGTGTCAATAAATGCATAACGGAAACGTATGATCTTGATAGTTTTAAAAAATGTTTATTTAAGAAAAAAATTAAATATGATACAATGTTACGTTTCAAATCAATAAAACACATTTTATTTACACAGAAAATTACCAAAATAACGCTTTCCCGTAATGACACGAAACGATATTTGTTAGGAAATTCTATTGATACTCTTGCGTGGGGTCATTATAAAATTCCTCATGGTGTACTTTAAAATTTATTTAATTTACACAGAATATTCAATGAAATGTATTTATTTTTTGTGCAATGTGTATAATTTTTGTAAATTGTATGATTTAGTTTAGAAATGTTATCTTGTGTCAATTTTTTTTTTGTTATGTGTTATTTTTAATAAATGTTCTTAATAAAAGGAGAAACTTTAAAAAAAATTGTCATTTGAAATTAATTCCTTTTCATAACAACACACTCCTCACGTTAATTCAAAATGATTCATTTTTACCATCCCTTCACCACTATTGTAGCTGGTCCGAGTGGTTGTGGAAAAACTAAATTTGTTACAAGTTTTCTTGAACATTCGAAAGGATTATGTAATGTTGAGTTTGATGAAGTGATTTGGTGTTATGATGAAATGCAACCCCTATATAATCTAGAAAATGTGATTTATAGTCAAGGAATACCTGATATGTCCATGTTTGATGGACTGAAGCCCAAATTACTTATAATAGATGATTTAATGCGGGAATCAAATGGGCGACTAGTTGATATTTTTACAAAAGGTAGTCACCACAGAAATTTAAGCCTGTTTTATATTACTCAAAATATATTTCATCAGGGTAAAGGTCAACGTGATATGTCTTTGAATACAAGTTATTTAGTGTTTTTTAAGAATCCTAGAGATAAAACACAAATACGTTATTTGTCTCGTCAAGTATGCCCAGAAAACTCAAAGTTCGTTGACGAAGCTTACAAGGATGCTACTAAAAACGCTCATGGCTATCTTATGATTGATCTAAAACAAAACACAGATGACATGTGTCGTTTTAAGACTAAAATATTTCCATTTGATGGCCATTGCACAGTGTATATCCCAAAGAAAGGATTTAAATATAACAAGGATCATCAAGTTTCAGTCAGTTCTAAATGATGCATTCTCGAGTAAGTACCTATAAACATTTACTGGAAGCCCTGCATTTACTTAAACCAAAATATCGCACTGCTTTGCTTAAATCGTGCGATGAAGATGAGATCAACATCATTTGTGAATGTATCTATAACGTTCTAAAGGGTAAAATTCCTTTAGATAACAAAGAAAAATCTAAATTAAAAAAATATAAGGAAACATTACGAAAACTAGTTTCAAAAGGCAAAAATAAGCTTAGAAAAACCGTTATTATTCAGAAAGGGGGTGCATTTTTACCAATAATTTTAGGTGCAGTTTTAAGTGCATTGGTAAACTCCTTATCTTAGATACATTGGAGAATACAAAGAAAATGTTGTTAGTAGAACCTGAATTTATTGAAAGACTTAAAAAAAGTGAAAATCAGGTGGAAAATTTATCATCCCGTCTGGATGGAGAAATGCAAACAATTCTTAGAAGAAAAATAAATGATCGTGAAAAGTGGGCATTATATTGTCAAGCACTACAACGATTTTTACATTTTGCTGAGGCAGATCGAAGACCATTTAAATTACCAATAGTGATGGATGAAGTGAACTACCTTCCTAACGATAACTACAACGTTGCTTCGAAAGTTAACAAAAAGGAGGAAAATGTAAAAAAAGAGGAAAGTATCCGAAAGGAGGAATCATTTACTCAGAACTTAAGCGGAGACGCAAATTCACCTGTGCCGGAAGAAGATGTTTATGCCACACCTCCTGGTGTATCAAAGGTTCAATTACCTAAACGATATTCTCCATCCTATATTATAGATGTTATACCTAAATCGTACAGGACAAAAAGTCAGACGCTACTGCAAAACATTGTTCTGAATAGACCTAAAATTTGGTGGAAGGAGAACGGTGAAGTAGTTATAAACAGTCAGACAATACCAAATAGCAATATTCTCGATTTAGTAGGCGATGTGCTTAGACCGCTTAAACGCTCAAAACCAGTGGGATGGGAGGATTTCGCTCGTCTTTTAAATGATATAAAAGTTCCATCGTCATGTATTGGTAACCCCGAGACTTTAGAATTTATTAATAAAATTCAATCTAAACCTGAAGCTAACACTTCACAGGCTTCTATTAGCGAGCACAACCTATCAATTAAAGAAAAAAACGCATCTACTCCTCTATCTACTAAGCCAAAAACGAGGTCTCAAAAGAAAGTTGATTGGGAAAGATGGACTCCTTATTAGACATAAATAGAATATATTACGATATATCAAACCCGGCTGGATATAGTAGTTTAAATAATGTTATGAAGGAAATGAAAGGTCAAATGAATAGAGAGGAAGTGAAAAAATGGTTGCAGTCCCAAGAAGCGTACACTCTACATAAACCTGTTCATAAACGTTTCTCGCGTAACAAATACATCCTGTCAAACTACAATGAACTATGGCAAGCTGATCTAAGTGATATGCGTACCTATAGTCAATACAACGATGGGTATAAATACATTATTTGTGTTATTGATGTATTTAGCAAATATACATTTGCGAGACTTATGAAAAAGAAGGATGCTGAAACGGTTAAAACGTGTTTTGAAAGCATATTCACGGAAGCAAATGCAACCCCTAGACATATTCAATCTGATAAGGGTACAGAATTTGTTTCAAAGATGGTGAGAGATTATTTTAAAAATAAGAACATAAATTATTATACAACTAACAACCCAGACATTAAAGCTAGCATAGTTGAAAGGTTTCAAAGAACTCTCAAAACTAAAATGTGGCGTTATTTCACTCATAAGAATACTTACAATTACACTAATATATTACAAGATCTGCTTTATTCATATAACCATAGCTATCATTCCAGCATAAAAATGCGTCCAGTTGATGTTAACTCTAGTAATATAAGGACTGTTTGGTGTAACTTATGTGAAAGAAAAAATGATAAACAACCTTCTTTAGAAAATGCAAGGCTAAATGTAGGTGACCATGTTAGGATAACTAAATATAAACATATATTCCAAAAGGGTTATGAAACCAATTGGAGTGATGAAATATTTGTGATTGAATCAGTTATCAATAGGTCTCCGTGGGTTGTTTATACTTTAAAAGATTTGGAAGGTGAACCAATAATTGGTACATTTTATTCTAAAGAATTACAAAAAGTAACTCACCACCCCTCCATCAAATATAAAATTGATAAAATAATACGCTCGCGCCGTATTGGTGGCAGAAAGGAAGTGTTCGTGAAGTGGCGAGGTTATCCTAATAAATTTAATTCCTGGATACCGTCATCAAGTTTAGAAACAATATGAGTGAAAACAGTTTTTACTTAACTTTGTTGAGCGATAGCTCATCGGAATATTACAATGATAATACAACTGCGCACTTTTTAACAAAATTACCTAAAACCATTAAATTGGAAGGAGAATGGGTCGTGGGTTTAGTAGAATTTCAATACCCATGCTCCATGTACAATGTTCAAGAACATGAAAATACCATTTATATTAAAAAGAAAGTTCGAGGACCTGCAGACAAGACGGATAAAATCGTTGATTCAAAAACTCACATACCAGCTACTTCGTATGATAGTCTTGATCATTTTCTTGATGCATTAAATGAAAACCCACAGCTAAAAAGCAAAGTTAAGTTTAGATATGATAAAATTACAAAAATGGTGGGGATATCAACAGATAAAGAAATAGTCTCAGTCACAACAACACCCATATTAAGTCTACAATTAGGATTTCGACCAAGATCAAATTTAAAAGAAATGTCAATTGGAAAACATCCTGCAAATTTATACTTAGGTTTACCCTCACAAATATTTGTTTATACTGATATCATTCATCCACAAGTGGTGGGAGATGTAATTACATCATTACTGAGAATAATACCGTTAGACCCAACTAAATTTATCTATGGTGCTTACAAAACACATATTTTCTCACCTGCTCACTATGTACCCGTATTACGAAGAGAATTCGATACTATAGAAATAGATATAAGGACAACTACTGGAGCTAGAATACCATTCCAGTTTGGATCTTCTTGCGTGAAGCTACACTTTCAACGGGTAAAATGAATTATAAAAGATCATCTACGTCTTGCCCATATGAACATTACTATTCACACCAAGCTGGTACGGGTATAGGAATAGTTTATAAAGGGGTACCATATCAACGAGGACATGGGATCGGGAGTTTCTTGGGTGGTCTTTTTAGGTCTGTGCTACCATTATTATCTAGTGGTCTTAAAACAGTGGGAAAAGAAACTTTAGATGCAGGAATCGGTCTTTTATCCGATATGGTAAATTCACGACCAATGGATAGTTCTATTAGATCTCGGTTCAATGAAGCAAGCGCCAACTTAAAAAGAAAAGCAGATGAAAAAATTGATTCTTTGATGTCGGGGTCTGGGTATAAAACGTCCACAAAAAGACGTGGACCATTCATTAACTTAAAAGCATCGCACCGAAGAGGAGGTAAAAAATATAGGAAAAACAATATTGAAGATATATTTTCAAACTAAAAAATGTCATTCTTACATAGTCATTCTTGTGAGTGTGCCAAATCTGAGTTAGACTTATTTGCTTTACCATCAACTCAAACAAGCATTGAAAGTGGCCAGTGGATTCATTACAAACCAATTTCATCTCTAAGTGACGATGGTCCTATTGAGTTTCAAGTTCCTGGGTCAGGTGATGACTACATTGATCTATCACACACTTTGTTGCATATAAATGCCAAAATATTGAATCAAGATGGTACAAAAATAAAACCTGATGCAAATGTTGCACCGGTAAACAATTGGTTACATTCCCTGTTTAGCCAACTAGACATTTATTTAAATCAGAAGCTTATATCACCTCCAAACAACACTTATGCTTACCGAGCCTACATGGAAAATCTGCTTAATTATGGTTCAGCAGCCAAAAAATCTCATCTGACTTGTGGATTGTGGTATGAAGATACCCCCAACTATATGGACGCCGTTGACTCGACTAATAAAGGGTTTCACGAAAGAATGGACTTTGTTAAGGAAAGCAAGGAAGTTGAAATGATTGGTCATTTACATGGTGATATGTTTAACCAGGAGAAATTTCTAATTAATGGTGTAGAAATGAGAGTTAAATTAGTCCGTTCGAAAGAAACATTTAATTTAATTTGTCATAAGGATGGTAAATTTAAAGTACAAATAACAGATGCCAGTCTCATTATCAGAAGAGCAAGAATAAATCCTAGTGTATTGTTAGCTCATCAAAAAGTATTAGCATCAACAACTGCGAAATATCCGATAACAAGGGCAGAAGTTAAGGTTCTGACATTACCCGCAGGTATACAGGGTAAAACGTTGGATAATATATTTCTCGGGCAAGTCCCTAAAAGGTATATTATTGGATTCGTTTCAAACTCTGGGTTTAATGGTAATTTAGCTATAAATCCCTTCAATTTTCAACATTTTCATATGAATTCATTTAGTTTGTACGTAGATGGTCATGAAATTCCTTCTAAAACTTTGCAACCCTCATTTAACTCTCCGGGTTTAATAGCAACTGCATATCATACTTTGTTTTCTGGAACTGGTATTCATTTCCATAACGAAGGTAATGCTATAAGCAGATCAAACTATGTGGGTGGTTATTCTTTATTATGTTTCGATTTGACTCCTGATTTATCTGCAAGTTCAACTTCACACTGGAATCTTGTAAGACACGGAAGTGTTCGAATCGAAGTTCGTTTTGATTCAGCTTTAAGTACTACTATCAACTGTATTGTGTATGCTGAATTTGATAACATAATTGAAATAAATAAAAATCGTGATATCACTGTAGATTATAATAGTTAGTAATTAAATAAATACAATGCATTCACTCAATTTTATCATTACCACTTGAACATTGTCTGTAAAACCACCAGTGTTTACTTTTTTAGATTAATTATTATTATGGATTCGAATGAAATACAATTTTGTATGAATAAAATAAACCCGAGGTTTAAGTCAAATGTTTTTGCTGCAAACCGGATTCCTGTTTGGGTTAATCTACCTACTTTTATTATAAGCAATCTGGATCCTGATTCAAAGCCCGGTTCTCATTGGATTGCAATGCACATTGATGTGAATGGATATGGTGAATACTTTGACTCTTTTGGTCGAAAGCCTACTGGTTATCACAGGTTATTTTTAAATAGAAACTCTAAGAGGTGGTTTTATAACCATCAATCACTTCAGAATTATTTTACTTCAGTTTGTGGAGAATACTGTTTAGTTTATCTTTATTTTAAGCTTCAAGGGAAAAAAATGTCTGAGTTTTTATGTCTGTTTTCTGATAATTCTTTGTGTAATGATTTAGTTTTAAGGAATATGTTTAAATCAGTTTTTGTGAATTAAAACAATGTGTTATGAAAATAAATTGGGTTTTATTTTATTTCTTACAACTATAATTACAAAATATTCCTACTACCTAAGACAAATGCAGTGACGGAGAAAGAAACACAAAATAAGCAGTTAAAACTACATCTAATATTAAACATGTTCAATAAATGAGTAATAACATTAATATACAATAAAACAAGAAAGAAAGTAAACATTTTTTATAAGTGAAAAAATAAAGGAACTTATTCTAGTTATAAATAAAGCACTGATTAAAACTATTTTTTATCACCCTTATCAGTCTCTATAAAATATTTTACACATTCGGTTTTAGATGATAGTTCTTTCGTTATATTAAATATAACATCCCGAGCACTTTGTTCATGTGAGTCACCTTCGTTAGCATAATATTTAACACGATAGTCAGAGTGTTTCCAGTGGTCCAGAGGTCCAACGTTTCGTATTTTATTCATGTCGTATACTTCGATCTTTATGAGGTGTGATGCATATGCCCCATCGTCCTGACCCGAAGTGAGATATGAAACACCGTCTTGTTCTTTTTTGGAGACCGTTGAAGATTTCTTATACACTTTTGTCTTCTTCTTAGGCCTTTCAAAAAAGCCATCAATATTATTTGATTGACGCTTCTTCGCAATAGCTTGCTTCACTTTGAAAGCCAGCGTCCCCTCTTCATCACTTGCTTCGTCTTCATTTTCATCAACGTAAAAGTTTTTGAAAGTGTTGTCGGAAAACTGAAACAAAATTCATAATTAATATTAAAGACTTAAAACATACACACAACACATAAATTTTTTAATGCAATAATTATAGAGTAATACTATTTAAATACTTACATCCATTATGAATAGTCTTCGTTAAAACTTCAAAGCGTAGAAACTGAGAGCTCTTAACTGAACTGGAGATCCGAAGGTACTATATAAAGTTACCCACAGCCTCAGCCTTTTTATATGAATTTGTGTTGAAAAAAAGGTCACGGCTGGTGGGGACAGAGGACCACCTAGGTAGATAGCGACGAGTTTAAACAGGATTTCGGGGACAGGTAAATTTTTGTTTGCAGCGGAATGTTTTCTAACAAAAGATTAAATTATCAAAAGAATTCTAAAGAATTTAAACGACAGATCTTTTGTGCATTTACTTTCTATTAAAATCGCGTGTGACTTCAAACCCGATGATTGATTTATATATTTCTCAGAAACGAATACAAAGTAAATTATTACCTTCTTCAAAGGACATCTAGTAAAAAAGGTAAAGTTCTCAAGCCGACAGCATCAAGAAAAACCTAATAATAGAAATTGCGACTTTAAATTAGAGCACCAAAGGAGTCTTTAAACATCGCACCGCCCCACCTAACTGGTATAAACAAGAATGCAATAAATCACATACCGAATCCTACATTAACAAAAGATCTATATATTATAATAAATAATGGGAACTTCCTTTACGGAAACGTACAGCATACTTACAGGTTGAAACTTGTTCAAAACACAGTCATGTTTATTGTCCACCAATAAATAGCAGTAGGTTGTCACATATACCAAAGTTATTTACGAGTTCAAAAAAAAAATAAGACAACACAAATATCTAGACTAGAAATAATCTAGAATGAATAAAATAATATTTCAAAAATTGGATTTGCATAAAATAATTTACCCAAAAAAATTAATACAACACAAATATATAAACACAAATCTAGAATCAATAAAATAATATTTAAAAAATTGGATTTGCATAAAATAATAAATTTTAGGCAAAAACTGAAAACGAATAGATACTAAATAATTAAAATTGATGGGGTTGAAACATATACCAGAAGTTTCATATTGTGCTGTAACACATATAGATACGTTGAAATTTGCATATATATTCGCGAAATGTGAATTAATTACTTTAGGTATAAATTTGATACCTACTCCAGTCCAGACTAATAAAGGGTAATGTAATTGTGTCAGTTCGCGGGGCTTGTTAGATCATTAAAAATCTCGTTAAGTTATATGACCGTTTCTACCCCATCGTTTTCCCACCACCAAAACTATACCTAAACTATGGAAACTTTATAGATACGTTGAAATTTGCATATATATTCGCGAAATGTGAGTTAATTACTTTAGGTATAAAATTGATACCTACTCCAGTCCAGACTAATAAAGGGTAATGTAATTGTGTCAGTTCGCGGGGCTTGTTAGATCATTAAAAATCTCGTTAAGTTATATGACCGTTTCTACCCCATTGATTTCCCACCACCAAAACTATACCTAAACTTTGGAAAATTTAGGTAGTATACCTAGTCTTTCATAAGGAGTAACCAATTAAGCAATTATAAAACCTATTGCAAATACGTAAAGAACAAACTACAACGTAGGAGTATGCCTCTACCGAGCTCGGTAACAATGCGATGTCGCCGAGTCGAGCTAACAATAGAGACAATAGAAAAAGGTGAGCAAGGGTTCTATTGTGGTGTCGAAGAGCGTGTATTGTTTAATTAGCGGAGTGCCTAAGTGCTGAAGGAGGCTCCGGGCACTGTTGAGACCTAGTGCAATCGATCTAAATGGGGGGCTAAACGTACTAAAACATACCAAACTTTTTTTTTTTTTTTTTTTAGGTTTCATAGCCCCGAAAAACCACCATAATCCCGAAAAACCATTGTTTTGGTGGTGGGAAATCCATGTGGTAGAAACGGTGAATCTATACTACTTGTGATTATGCCTTATATATGCCCAGAGATATGGAATCAATACTCACCAGATAGAGACACAAGCGAAGAGATCATTTATAGCAGTCCTCATACCATTTCTGACTACGCAGATCAGGTGCAGTACTGGCCGCCAGCGTTAAATCAATTTGCCTGGTCCTGTCCCGCTACTCGCTCCGCTCCCCGCTCGTGCTGTAATCACTGTCATCTTAGTGGCCAAAGCGTAGAACAAATGCAGCGAGAAAACTTTAAACATCAAACTGAAACACCACCTTTCATGTGAACTAAACTGCAATGATCGGGTCTCTTCGATTGGGATTTCTGTTAGGTATGTTACCTACACCCCTCACGTACTCATAATCCACAAAGCGTTTGTCCTGGCTTTTTGCCACTGCTTAAGTAACAGCCTGGGATCCGCTCGGCAACCTAAGCGCATGAATTGACGTAGTTTTTAAGGTACTTCTATGGAAGCGACTACCATCTGACCTTCAAAACCAAAACCAGAAGAGAAACTAGGCCTTATTAGGAGTAGGTCTGGTTTCCTTACTTAGTTTTCCTTCTCCAAAAAGCGACTGATTTTCTGAAAAACTGAGTGCACGAGCCGGGGTTTGAAACCGGAACCTCCGAATTGAAAACTTATTTTTCATCATATTTGCTCATACAGCGTTGCGTTCCACGCAGGGGTAGCGGGAGTCATAGTAGGTAAGTGTAAGTTTATTCCCTGGAGCCATTAGTTGCTGAAAATAGGTAAGTACCTACCTCTCGTAGCTTAAAACATTTTTTCTTCGCGTTAAACGTACCGTTTTTACATACTTTTATTTAGTCACTTGCCACCACATGTTTCAAATAGTTTAGGCCCCCATTTTCAAGCAGGGGAGAGCGGGGCTGAAAGTGTCGGGGCTAGATTGTGTCGACCTCAATAACTTTTTAAACAATAGAGATAGCGATACGGTCAAAATGCGCAATTATAGCCTCAGATAACGTGCCATATTGGCAACAATTTCGTTTTCCCTAATCATGACGGTTGAGTGGCTGGGTGCGCAAACATCCCGAAGCTATCAAAATGATACACTTGTATTTTCGTTAACCTATTTGGTGTGTATCTGCGCACTTTGGCGGAATTCAAGCATTGCTTTCCTAAATTATAATGACATTATTTAGGTATCTTAATGTTTAGTTATTTTTTAAATTAATCGATACGGTTCCCAGTAAGCCAGTGTTAATCCGTAACTTGGGGCACAATGTTCTTTTTTGAAGGAGCAGGAGCAGGTCCCAAGAACAGCTCACCTCGACATACTACAAAGCAATTGTACTAAAATAATTGTTTGTCGATTTCTCATTAGATACGATGCGAAACCACTAAAAGAGGTAAAATGTTTAAAACATAAGCCAAAGGAATAGAAACCAATGAAAACTGTGACTAGATTTTTTTTACATGATGCCCGACTTAGTCGTGTGTCGTGTAGAGCATAGTTTTTTTTATAACAGAAATCTCATTCATTCTGACAATCTTTTGACATAACCTATCCAGAACAATTTGCCCCACTGGTAGCACAACTTGCCCCAAAGAGGGGCTAAAAGTTCTGCTCCGAAATTTTTCGAATAATGTATAAAAAAACTATCGAGAACTTCGTTGATGAAATTGAAATTACTGCGTTATTTCAAAGAAAAAATAATATTCGTATAATATTTTCACATAATTAAATTGAAACTCGTTTTTTATGACATAACCTTATGATGTTTGATGTCTTGCCGGAATCCGTTGGTATTTCTCTTACCAGTCTTACCCCCACTTTGCACAATATACTATTGAAGTAGGTACATTCAATGCTCAAAATGCTTTGTCGTTACCTAATAATAATAGAAAATGATCATCCAAGTGGGACTGAAAAGTATTTCAAGTGGTCCATCTTCCATACTCTAGTCCGGAGAAACGCGCAACGCCACGGGGCGCGATTATGCCATTAAGTGCCGGAATGTCCCGGATGTCGAGCGTTGAAAAGCTCAATCGAACCATGGCCGACAGCGATGGACCCAATTGTCCCCAATCATATGTTTGATGGCGCTGTGCTGGACCTAAGTTATGGGGTCTTGGATGTAGGTGAGTCGTGCTTTACTGCCTGTACCTAGGTACTATAAAGATATTAAAGATGTAACGTATATTCACAATTTATTAGGTAGATAATAGGTAGGTATGTACTTGTACGTATTCGATTTTGTTACTTATTCTTGGCACTGGTATTCTTTGCGATGAAACTACGGTATTTATTTCGTTAAGCTTTATTGACAGTATTATATTCGATTTTGTTACTTATTCTTGGCACTGGTATTCTTTGCGATGAAACTACGGTATTTATTTCGTTAAGCTTTATTGACAGTATTATGTATTTTTCTTAAGAGGTCCAATTTGGTGCAGCCTGATCTTTTGTTAGCTTTTGGTATGTACCCCACTCCCCACTGTTTTGATTGTAAAATTAATTCAAATGTTTTTATTATTGTTTATTTAATCCGGGTATTTTCTTCCTTCTTTCCTTCATCGTGCGTCTTCCCTGTCAGCATAAATTATTATTGCGGAGCAGCTGGTATGCACGACAATGATTTTGTCATTCATGATAATATAAAATATCTCTTAAACTATGCAGATAAGGGTTTAATCGGAAACTTAAGTTTTACAGCCGTTTAGCTTTCAGTATGTCCACAAGAGAGACGTGAACCTTTATGCACAGCAATAAACAGATTTTTGTTGTGGTCGTGTTTGGGGTTGGTGCTGGGGGGGTTGAAGTTTTCGAGGTGGGGAGTTTGATGGCCTGTCCTTTAGAATCCGTTGCTTCGTTCAATAGGTATTCGATGTTCGCCTTCGACGTAAATATACTCTTTTACTCTCTTGTCACACAATATTTACCTTTAAATTGTCACCAGGGAAAACACGACATTGTTTTTGCCTGCATTTCGCTTCTCCGCCACCCCGAAATTTTTATACAGTAATACGATGCCACTAGAATTTATAATATTTATTACCTATTACTTGTTTCGCATTGATAAGCTAGGTTCGGTGTGTCGACAACAGCATACCATAGATGGACGAGTTCGTTTAAAGGTCGGCCGCCCTGTCAGTGAAGTCAAAATGAAGAGGCAGAAGAGCCACATATACTTCTAGAGTCGAATATTTATAGGCCCTTAAGTAGAGATGGATATGTTCATACAATATAAAGTCGAATAAGTATGGAGACTGAAGGAATAAATAAGTCTTAATTGCTTGCCTATCTTGAACACTCGTAGAAAAAGCTATGTAGGTACCTTCCTATAAGTATACAAAAGTACCTAATATACGCATGCACTTAATTACGCTTCACATTGCACCTACTCGGCATTATTCTGTTTGTCCTTTGGTAAATAATAAAATTAATAAATAATAATAAATTGGAGTGACGGCTCAGATGTAGAGTAGAACCTAAACCCTACTTCCTAAGTAGATTTTAGACCATTTCTAACCAGTGGCGTGATCAACCATTTTAATAGGGACGAAAACGCCTTAAATTTATTTTTTTCTATCGTCGGCCAGGTGTCTTAATCACACCAAACAATATATATAGCCAACAAATCTTATTTCTGGAGATAAGACTTCTTAATCCCAAACTTGCTGTCTGTTATAATTTACTTATTAGGTAGGTAAATACTTAACAAATAAAGAAAGACTATTTCTTTATGAAGTAGGTATACCTACAGTACGTAAAAGTATAATATAAAGTAAAGCCACATAAGGGCATGCTCATCTTCATCAGACCTTGAGGCTCGCATAGTTTTACTTGCGTGGGCGTGGCCAGCGCCGATTGGGCCGAGCGCCGCCAATGCGCGGGCGCTGCACGGTAGCTACGCAACTTATGACGATGCGCAATGTCCGGCTCGGAGGACCAAATACGCTGGCTACAGATACGCCAAGAATTCAAAAGGTAACTAAGGTAAATGCGAAAAAATAAATATTAATGTCAAGGACTGATTTGAACAATTTGGAATAATTCCGAATTTGGTACCCACACCCAAACTCACAAGTTAATTTGAGACGTCAACAAATGATATAACGTCCTACTTAAATGTTAGAGTCATTCCATTCGAGTACCTACCTAATATGAATAGATTAGATAGATAGATTCATTTATTTCTTGTAGAAAACCACACAGTATTTTACAACATAAAATTCGGTTGGAGCAGAGGATAAACGAATAAATACGTAATAAGCTGAAGCGAAAAAACTATATGATAGGTATAAGTTTAAAATTAGAATGGGGCAAAAAAATGCCTTAAGTTATTGAAGGATCTAGGAAGAGCACTCATTCGTCTCTTGGAAAATAAACCTATAAGTAACTGTAAACCTAGTAGGTATGTTGCTGCATAAACATGCAATTACTAATTACTTGGTGATACATCTTCATGAGTAATAATCCAGAACGAGATTCCAATGTCCTTATAATAAATACACGACCACCAACCCACCTGACTCGTCAGTCAGCTTCCTACAAACTTTTAAGAGTCTGATATTACCAATAATTGAAGACGAGGCTTATTAAGCCTGCCGGGGCAGGTTCTATGTTGATTACCTACTCGTAGTTATCATGAATTTGAGCATCGACCGGCCTATTATGAGGGTACGAGGACCACGGGCGCTTCTTCGTAATAACCATGATAAAGCCTGAAATTATACGATTTGTGAGGAATTTTGTTGAAAATGGCGAAAACATTACAGAAAAGTACCGGCGTCGTTACGGCGTCGGCTGGCCTGGGGCGAACACTCCGGTCGTATGCAAATTAAACGTAATCAAAATAATCATTTAGTAAGTATCAGGCGCACAGAACTCCGCAGAGGCCGCCCTGCGCCCTCTCTCTCTCTGCCCTCTACAGCGTCGCTGAATCAGAAAGGAAAAGCACCTTAGCAACTCTACTGACGGAAATGCAAATGGCCTACGCCCGATCTGCTTTTATTATTTCGTATTGTTTCGACCGTATGTACGTAATTACAGTACGATAGTGGCTTAATGCGCGAAATTACTCTAGGTAAGTGGGCTGAAATATTACGGTAGCTATTAAATTTGCAGGCACTAGAGGGTGTGTATTGGCAGTAAAGCGATGCCCCATGGCTTTGTTTAGGTTTGCGTTCCTCAAAATGCATAGAGAAATATACAAACTCAAAACTACATTCATCAACTCCTTGATTTACCTTGCTGAAACATTTATATTTTAAGTTTAAGTTAGAAATAGCAAGCTATCCTCTCCCACTGCTTTATGGAATACTGAACCTTAAACGTTTTTCAACATTTCCCAAGACTCTTAATTTTAATGCTGTACCTAAAAAACCTAAAGCTCCAATATTTGCTTTATATTAAGTACCTAGCTGTTTGAAACAAAAATAAATGGTCATGAAGATTAATTTACACTGTTCACTCATATTGCATTGGGAAAATACCTACCTACTAGATATTTTCGTTTTATATACATATGATCATGCAAATAAATCAAATTTTATTTATTTAAATGTGCAAACAAATGCTCGTGGTCATCTGAAAGCACAATTTACCATTCGCAACCCCTACTGCCTATTATGCCAAACCCCGAAGCAACCATTTGTACGATTCCGAATAACTTTATTAAATCCTATTGAGTTAGGTCAGGCTAGAGCTACTCTATCTGACGTGACATAGGTATGAATATGTAGTTCGGAAGTGGTATTGTACTACGTAGAGCGTCCGTGGTCTGACACAACGGTTGTCAGAGCTACCGTTTAATTAAGGTAACGCTCGGCTAGACCCGACCCAGTGGTTAGCCAGTTACAGCGTCCCGCCAATTGGACACGATTAAAAATAATTTTCATATTTGATGTCATTTCGCTCGTTACTCTACGCCGCGATGCGAGTAATTCTTTTGTTAAGGCTACTAGCCTTAGTTGTTGGTGGAACTGGTCAATCGGTGGTATCACAATTTCTATAAATATTACAAGAAAACGTTAATTTTCGAAACCAGGCCAGAACTTCGTCTATTGTGACAAACTTTTCAATTTCTTTAAGGTCGAATCTTAGCCGCACACCGTACTGCTCCTACCTCGGCCATCGGAATATGTATTCATGATATAATTTAATATAATACCTATTTACCAGTTGCTTATAAGCGAAGAAAAACATTGATAGAAAACATAATATATACATCTGAAAGGAAATTGAAGGCGCGTGTTAGGTCCATTATGCGTACTTATTGGGCTCAGTAGCTAGTGAATGAGTGAAAGCCTAATTATTTCCAGCTTTTCCTACTAGTATGTATGATGCGCCGCTATAGTGCTAAGGCAATTCTATTAATAAACACATATAGATTAAGAGTAGGCCGTAGGCAACCCTACCTCATCGAGTAGAAGAATTCGGCTTATGGAGAGCGATGCACGTTAAAATGTTATGTATTTTGGCCTGGGCCAAAGTTGGAGCATTTTTGTACAGTCAGTGAAAAATGATCCTATTTTTGGCAAAAACTACTTCAGCGACTAGCAAGCGGGCACGCAAATCCGAGCTTATAGTTTTTTTTTCTTTAATAGCGGATGCGTTCTTTCGAATGGCAAAGGTTTTATCTTATACTAGGTTAATTATTCCAATAATTTTTAATGAGGTGGTAATCATGAAGTTTATTTGGGCAATGCAACCTCTTATTTTTTGGCACTTGTTGATAAACAGTGTCTAATGCGTAAAACTGCATTTAAACCATCCCGTTAACTCATTTGCACGTCTTACTTGCATTTGTCGATTTTCACCTTAAAACATAATACTTGGATAACTAATAAAAGATCTTGGTTTAAGGTCAGCTACCATATTTTGTTTTTACCAGGTCGATTAGTACTTTCGTTTGGCATAAAGGTTCCATTTGCTACTCGATGAGATATATTTTATAATGATGTTTATGCTGACAGTGCAAAATGCTCCAAATTTAGCTCAGGCTACCAAGTACTAAAATACATAACTTTTCACCGTGCATCGCCCTACATAAGTTGAATTCTGCATTCTGCTGCTCGATGACGTAGGGTTGCCTACGGTCTACTCTTGATCTAATATATATTACCTATTTCTAAGCTTCACCGTTAGATTGTAAAATTAATTAAACGACTCTGTTAGAATGCCATACGAATAAATAAATAAAACCGTTTGCAAAATCTTCGTGTCTATGAACACTACACTACACCATGACACTGTGACATTTAGATGGAATGTTCTAACTATATGCCTTGTCTTGACTCGGCTTTAAGTCTAAGGGCAATACGATCACAAATTGTCGAACATAGTGCATAAATTCAATCAATTTTACAAATGTCGTCTAAAGCGACCCGTTGTTTCGGTTATGATATGAGTAATTATAATCTATATAATATAAACTTTTCCATTATTTATATAAATATAGACAACGCACAGTTTTAAGCGTTAAAGGTTTTCAAAATTAAAGCACCTAGGTACTAGGTACAATCGAGGTCAAAAATACCTTTACATTTAAATAAGTTTACACACTACATGACAAAAACAGGCTTACAACACACATGACAGATTCATCTTTTCACTTAATGCACCAAAGTTCAGTTTACAATCTGTCTTCCATAGAAACATTGTCACAAATTGTGACATAATAGGTTTACATTGCATGTTACATTGCATGTTAATGTGCCGTAAATATGTTTACAGATTTGATGGGCCCGTTCTTAATTTGAATAATTACCAATTTTCTATTTAATTCACTATAGCCGATGTAGTGAAATTAAGAACGTTCAATAGAATTCTAAGGGCCTGTTTCACAATCTCCAGATAAACTTATCTGCCAGTTAAAATTATTGCTATCCTTTACTCCAGTTATATAAAAGAAAAGGACAGCAAACATTTATCTGACAGATATGCTTTAACTGGAGATTGTGAAACAGGCCATAAATATATTAACTACTAGTGACCCGCCCCGGCTTCGCACGGGATAAAAATGTCGTTGTGGGTTATTCCTAAGAGATAGATATATACCAATCTGAACTTTTTTGTAGACTTTTTTAAGGTGTACAATACTGTGGTACATTATTTTGATCTATCTCATAGGACTCAGCCAGCGTTTGCAATGTAAGCGCAAAAAATGGGTTTATTTACGACATCACATTAGAAACCTTTTAACGGCCTCCTAGCCTAGTCGGTAGTGACACTGCCTACGAAGCAGGAGGTCCCGGGTTCGAATCCTGGATTTATTTGTGTGTTTATCACAGATATTTGTTCCTGAGTTATGGATGTTTTCTATGTATTTAGGTATTTATCCATATTTATCTATTATATATATCGTCGTCTAGTACCCATAACACAAGCCTTATTGAGTTTACCGTAGGCCTATGGTCGATTTGTGTAAGATTATCCTATAATATTTATTTATTTATTTAAACCTCTAAAATCATCAGTGTTTCTCTACTATATTATGCATGTATTATACATAAACCTTCCTCTTGAATCACTCTATATATTTAAAAAAATCCGCAACCGCATCAAAATCCGTTGCTTAGTTTTAAAGATCTAAGCATACATAGGGACAAACAGCGGAAAGCGACTTTGTTTTATACTATGTATTGATGTCGTTCGTATGGTCAGCGTTAAAATCCATGAGATTTTCTTCGGCCTCAGCTGTTTGATCCCAAGCATCAATAGGCTTTCCCAAATGAAATAAGCACGCTCTTGTTGTTGGAGGAATATACAAATGAAACTTCATTAAGATTTTTGCCTTCATAAGTATAGGAACATCATAAATTTCAGTGTTTGGACACCCGCCGAATATACAAGAACTTCACTCGGGTGTTTTACGAAGTAACATTACTGAGTTAGGAATTTCAGCACTCAGAAATATTTTTTGTCACAGAATTTATTATTCTTACAATCCCAAATTGAAACTGACTGACGTGCAAAATGGTTCATTGACATATAAAAAGATCGAATGAAGTGGTCAGTCAGACGCTAACCACCATAAATTTAATGCAACACAAGCACCAATAAAAATAAAAGAGAATGCTTTTATACTGTTTTTTTAGCATGATCGCAATACATCTTAGTCCGGACCACTTTAGGGGATCAATAGCATGATAGGCACGACATCACATGACCACTTTATGGGTCTTTGGCATTCAAAGGGTTAAAAGGAACTCTTACATAATTTGAAATGTGTTAGAATATGATATAAAGAAACCGTCCAATTACTACTAAGGATTTCTTGTCGACATACTATATAATGTATGTAAAAACACTAAACCAAATAAATACAGCTAAAAAAAATAGAACTATTTTTAACTCCCTTAATAAACAATAAATAATAAAGCCGAAAGTTAGTAAAGTTTTGTTAGCGTTAATAAATAATGAAGCTCTCTTTATAAAGCCGAAATTTATATTTATGACGATTTCATGTAATTATTAAAATTAAAAACGGGCTAATCAAATCTGTAAAGATATTTATGTAACAATAGGTGTACGTAATCGAAAAGTAAGCTTGATTGTAAAGTTTCTAGTGTCACTGAAAATGTAAACGTATTTACGGCACATTGGCAGTAAATCTTATTTTGTAACATGCAATGTAAATCTGTTATGACACAATTTTTGTAAATGTTTTTATGGAAGACAGATTGTAAACTGAAATTTGGAGCATTAACTGAAAAGCAGAATCTGTCATGTGAGTTGTAAGCATGTTTTTGTCATGCAATGTGTAATAGTAGATTGTACACCAAGGGGATAAAGCACTGTTTTATGTCACGGGCGCAATATTGAATCCTGAACGTAACGAAGGACTCCAGATTTTACTCCCGAGCGCAGCGAGGGGGTTATGAGTTAATTCCCGAGCGAAGCGAGGGAATTAAGACTGAGTCCTGAGTGCAGTGAGGGTTTCAAGCGCGCCCGTGACAAAAACAGCTTTATCCCCGAGGAGTATACTCTACTTTTCTCACCTCTTGCGAGACAATAAAATAGCTAAGGCTACTAGAAACGGATTTTTATTAAAGTAAATCAAAAGTAAAAACAGGCCAAGTGCGTGTCGGACCACACATAGCAGGATTCCGTACCTTCAATGGAATAAGAACCAAACTAATACCAAAAGGTCGTATCTGATGCCTATGGAAAAAGTTTTTTGGAAATAACTCAAAAATGGCTAAACCAATAATGTTCAAAAAAATTTTCCTACAAAGTATATGATAAGGCGCATCTCCTTAATTTTTTTCATATTTTTTGGACTTACGGTTCAAAAGTTACAGGGGGGGGGGGCACAACTTTTCTGACTTTCGAAGCGATTATTTCAGAAAATATTCACTTAATCACAAAATGGTCAAAAAACCTCAGTGTTATTTTTAAAGACATATCGATTTATGTGTCACATGTTGATATTTAGTCAAAAATATAAAAAAAAAAAATTTTGTTACATGGAGCGCCCCCCCTAAATTTTTTTTTTCAAATTTAACTACATAACTGAGTAGCGGCATACAAAATACACCTTATGTGTAAATTTTATTCAGATACGTCGTATAGTTTCCGAGTAAAATGGCTGTGACATACGGACGGACAGACATACAGACAGACATGACGAATCCATAAGGGTTCCGTTTTTTGCCATTTGGCTACGGAACCCTAAAAATTGATTCTTGATACATTAGTCCATTTTATTCTAATTTTATCTTCTATTTTTATAGAACCTGCAGTTTTACTCCGTATACTGCAGCGTCTTATGACACTCGCGGCATTTGTTTTAGGTATTTAAAATTGAGGTGGCCAGCACGATTTTCCGGATAAAATTCGATTTTCAAATCAGCTCGACGCGGCGGCGCGGGCCCCGGCTGGCGTCGCGGGGCTGTGCACCGTGCGGACTTTACGAAATTAGACTTTAAGCACATAACAATAAGAGCTATGGGAAGTGGATTCACATTATTAACCAGCGGGTTATAATGAGATTTAGTACAACATTATAACCCGGCTAAAGCCAAGGGCTATAATGATTTGCTTTCGGTGAGGTTTGCATGATATATAATTTGGCATTGTCGAGCAGGTGGTGTGAAAACATATTTAAATGTAAAGGTATTTTTGTAACACTCAACTGTAAAGGTATTTTTGACCTCGACTGTACCTATACTTCGACGGATATATGGAAAAGATGCACTAAACAAGCATTTTTATGGGAGAAAAGCTTTTACTTTTGTATCGGAAAACAAAAACATTTATTATTATAGAGTAGATACTTATTCAGATTTTTATAGAATAATTAATATAAGAACCCAATACTATAGAAATATTTTTGAAATAGAAATGCATAGCTTCATTTTGGTATCTAACTCATCTCGTCCTTTCTACCAGTTCATAAAACGTATGAAGTATGTAGATAATTGGGTCTCGCTTACAAAGGTACCCGCGCAAAGTGTTCAAGGGTTGTGGTTATTACGCAAATTACTTCAAATTACAGACTCACGACAACTCTAATGACGTTCGCGTTCTTATGAATGCGAATTGATGTGTGTCTTCCTTCACCTACATACCTAACGTATGTCTTCATCAATTATGAATCCTTGAAATATACAGAGTGATTCAGGAGACGTGAGTAGGAACAACCCTACACACTATTAAGTAAACGATAATGAATCGGCGGCCATCATGTTTAAGAGAAACAATAACGCCTTTTTATTTATTTATTACCTTCTTGGTTCATGTAGATTGTATTATCTGTAATCATGGTCACCCTACATAAACATTAAATCTTTGATTATGAAAAAAATAATGCTGAAAGAAAATTTTACTTCCAAGACAGTAATTTTCAATATCTTTTGATAATGATTATGGTCTAAAACTTTGGAATAAATATAAGTAAGTTTAATGATGGCAGCAGTTACCGTGTGCAATGCAGGACACTTCCTAAAAATAATGTTCCTGACATGGTCTTCTCTTCCTCGTAGCGTTTGTCCCGGCTTGGGGTCCGCTTGACAACGTAATCCCATGAATTGGCGTAGGCACTAGCCTTATCGGGATTAGGACCGGTATTACGATGATTTCCTTGACCGAAAAGCGTCTGGTAATTATCAAATGATATTCCGTACATAATTTCCGAAAAACAGTGGTACGAGCCGGGGTTTAAACCCAAGACCTCAGGGTTGAAAGTCGGACGTCTCTCCGTCAGGTTATAAATATACCAGCACTTTCAATAGAAAGCCGCGATTCCAATAGTAAACCAATCCAGAATAGAAACGATGAACTATAGGTACAACAGTTAGGTACTTGACATCACTATACATGTGTCGTATTCTAATTTTAAAATACTAAACAATACATTAAAAACACAATCTATCTCTAACATAACTCTCTTCTGAAATCACATTATACCTTTCGCTGCCTTAAGTTGCCTTCTTTTATGTATGCATTTATGTATTTATATATTGTGTATTTATGTATGTATTATGTATTTATATATTGTGCATTTTTGTAAATATTATGTGTTTATGTATTTAATTATAAGTTTTTAAAGTAAGTACTTACTATTACTAATTGTTTTGAGTTCATAGTTTCCAGCTACCCAAAGGTTGTCTGGTAGAGATCGCTTTTTAGCGATAAGACCGCCTGTTGTTACCTAGTTTTTATCACTGTATCGCTGTATATTTTTCTCTTTTCTCATGTGGTGCACAATAAAGAATATTTATTATTATTATTATAACTCCAACACACAACAAATAATCAACCAATCTTCATCCAATAATGAAGTTGTATTGGAGTTGCGTCGGAATAATTTTCAAACAAATACCTACTGATATTTCTGATTCAGACGTTTAGGCGCTAGCTATATTGCGTAGTTAACGCATTGGAGTTATATTGAAGTTGGATCATGTCTATACGTGTTTTAAAGTTAGAGTACGGCCCCATGGCAGATCAATGCACCGTTTCGCCAGTGCGTTAGAAGTGCCGAAACATTACCCGCGTCCCATTAGCATATACTTTGTTGCTGAAACGATTCGAGTTCACGCTTTTACCAGCAGTCGGCATGATGAGCGGCAGTGCGTTAGATCTGCACAATTTGCCTCCATTTGGCGTAATGACAGGCCGCGGCGTGTACTCGTGGATTCTGCATAATGAGCCGATCCTCGATTGATCCGCGCATATATAGGTTATACTGCAGTACCTAAGCCTATGTGCCCATACATTAAGTACTAGGAAGCCCGCAGGCGACCAGAATTACTAGTGGTTCTAATTAGGTTTGATTAGAGATGCTTTGCATTATGGTTAGCGTGGGTTTTGCCGTTGATTTACTGCTAATTTGTATGTACTTACTCGTATGCGGCAGCCGGATTCCAATCTGTAGGTATAATTCATGATGAGTGGGCACCTAAACAGTTTAAACACATCTAAGTGCAGAAGTAGGTATCAATTCAACCAAAGCATATCAACTCTATTATCATAAGCCAATGCGGTAAAGTCGCTGTTAAGAAATTTATGAGCAAAATTAACTACACAAATCCAAGGCTAACACCCTACAGGTAACAGTCAGCTATGATATAAATAAATACAGATGGGTTATGCACGCTCCAAAAATGAAGCAATTGAAATGAGTCATTTCAATCTTTGTCTCTAGACGCGCACTACCAAGCGAGAGGCGGACCTCGTGAGAAAGAAACAACAACGAGAGTGGCAAGGATATAATGATTGTCAATAATAGTAGATTGTACACCAAGGGGATAAAGCACTGTTTTATGTCACGGGCGCAATATTGAATCCTGAACGTAACGAAGGACTCCAGATTTTACTCCCGAGCGCAGCGAGGGGGTTATGAGTTAATTCCCGAGCGAAGCGAGGGAATTAAGACTGAGTCCTGAGTGCAGTGAGGGGTTCAAGCGCGCCCGTGACAAAAACAGCTTTATCCCCGAGGAGTATACTCTACTTTTCTCACCTCTTGCGAGACAATAAAATAGCTAAGGCTACTAGAAACGGATTTTTATTAAAGTAAATCAAAAGTAAAAACCGGCCAAGTGCGTGTCGGACCACACATAGCAGGATTCCGTACATTAAATGGAATAAGAACCAAACTAATACCAAAAGGTCGTATCTGATGCCTATGGAAAAAGTTTTTTGGAGATAACTCAAAAATGGCTAAACCAATAATGTTCAAAAAATTTTTCCTAGAAAGTATATGATAAGGCGCATCTCCTCAATTTTTTTCATATTTTTTGGACTTACGGTTCAAAAGTTACAGGGGGGTTGTGCCCCCCCCCCCATTTTCTGACTTTCGAAGCGATTATTTCAGAAAATATTCACTTAATCACAAAATGGTCAAAAAAACCTCAGTGTTATTTTTAAAGACCTATCGATTTATGTGTCACATGTTGATATTTAGTCAAAAATATAAAAAATAAAAATTTTGTTACATGTATGGAGCACCCCCCCTAAAAATTTTTTTTTTCAAATTTAACTACATAACTGAGTAGCGGCATACAAAATACACCTTATGTGTAAATTTTATTCAGATACGTCGTATAGTTTCCGAGTAAAATGGCTGTGACATACGGACGGACAGACATACAGACAGACATGACGAATCCATAAGGGTTCCGTTTTTTGCCATTTGGCTACGGAACCCTAAAAATTTATTCTTGATACATTAGTCCATTTTATTCTAATTTTATCTTCTATTTTTATAGAACCTGCAGTTTTACTCCGTATACTGCAGCGTCTTATGACACTCGCGGCATTTGTTTTAGGTATTTAAAATTGAGGTGGCCAGCACGATTTTCCGAATAAATTCGATTTTCAAATCAGCTCGACGCGGCGGCGCGGGCCCCGGCTGGCGTCGCGGGGCTGTGCACCGTGCGGACTTTACGAAATTAGACTTTAAGCACATAACAATAAGAGCTATGGGAAGTGAATTCACATTATTAACCAGCGGGTTATAATGAGATTTAGTACAACATTATAACCCGGCTAAAGCCAAGGGCTATAATGATTTGCTTTCGGTCAGGTTTGCATGATATATAATTTGGCATTGTCGAGCAGGTGGTGTGAAAATTAAAGAATCATTGCTGGGTTATGAAATCAATTTAGAAGTATTTTTTGTGCACATTTATAATATAACCAGTAGAAAAGTATGTAGATGGTGAGGTGTTCAAACTTATTTGGCACGCCTTAATTTAAAATAATAAGAGCGTGTAATGGTATTTTTGAACACTCCACGCTACTTCTGCTGCTGACTGCCAATACTGTCCGATGACTTCACCTACGTAAGTTAGGTTTGAGGCTGATGGTAACTCTTTCTAACTTTACAGCTTTTCCCTTTTCCCAGCAATCCTAACCGTTGAAGAAAACCTCAATTTAAGGGTTGTTTAAACAAGACAGGCCAAACCGGGGTGCCCTGGTGGAACGAATGAGTTACAAAGCATATGTTTTGAGCACTAGAGCACACCTTATCATTTACCACATTACGAGCGCCTTGATTATAGTAATCTGCTCATGGGGGAACAATAGAGCTGCGCTCGCGCGCCACCACATGCGCTGCTTTGGTACACGTACAGGGTGATCCAGGTTAGCATGCATTGCTCATTATTACAGACAAAAACAAGACTACCGCGTATATAATTTTGTAAAACATCTGTGTCATTTCAGGAATGATAGTTTCCTCGTGATCCCGGGGAACCTATTATCTAGAGTTCACTGTAGGTAGGATATTTATTAACTACCCTTATTGTTGAAGGTACGCTCAATAGAACACAAAGCTGGGACAAACGCTAGGAGGAGGGGGATTGTTGAAGGTAGGCGGCTAAGGCGGCACTTTAGGTACCTAACAAGATACACCTTTACTAGAGAGAGCTATAACAGAGTTGGTTTAGATTTTCTTTATGCTTGAAATTAGAGAATAAGCTGCCGGTGTGCCAGTTGAAATAAATGTCTATTCCATGCTATTAGTCTAAAAGGGATGCTAAAGATTATTTTCAATCGTCGCAGTATTATAAAAATCTGAAACAATAAATATAATGTCATTGAAAAATATACCAACACAGCTTCTTCGACTTTCGAGCTTATCAGGTAAAATCGACAATGTTTATGTGGGTTGTAGATAATATAAATATTATTTGAAAATACCATGTATATTAGAGTTTTTGAGAACCCGATATTTCGGCGCAGTTGCATGCGCCATCATCACGGAGTAACTGACGTTGCGGCGAGTTATATACCGTTTCAAATAATATTTATAATGTGAATGACCATGTGAGCTTGAAATCGTATATTGTGGGTTGTAGATACTTTTTAAAAAATCATGCCGTATACGGCCTCCGTAAATTAAATAGAAAATATGACCCTTTCATTGTTCCACATAATTAAGGAGTGCGCAACGACACAAAAGAGTTGATCGGCTACACGATGTTAACAATGTTTTGTCATAGCAATCGGTTCACAATGGCTGCCGGCGGGACCCTTTCTTCAGCAATTTGCCAAGCAGCAGGCCCCGGAAACGGAACCCTCACCCTGGAATTAGGAATCCTTAGGCGCCCCAGGATCCTCATTGTAGTGTTAGGAACTCCGCCCTCTAGTTTTCGACGACAGCACGTGACACATTTTTCTTAAATTCGCTTTTCAAAAAGACGTTATAAAGTTAAGGTGCGAGCCCTCGTTGTAAAAGGGTAGATTGAAAGGAATGTGCGTACAAACTCAATATTGTTTTATTATCTTGGAAGACCGTTATGTACGTTTTTTTAAATAACAGGTTACCTACCTAACCAGGAACTGGTAGGTATCGTATAGGCATAGACATAAACAAAAAGGAAGATGAGTGACGTTCATAGTAAACAAAACTGGAATGTGGTCCAGCATCTACACACTTGTAAAATGCTACACACTACACACCGCTATAATGTATGTGAATCATGGGCAAAAGAGATAAACCTATATACTTAACACGGGTATGCAAGGGAGACCTCCATGGATTTTGCGCATTGCACAAAGTGTGACAGAGAAACTCTGCCACACGACTTATTCAGTATAGGTGCCGGAACCTATATTTGATGGCTCAGAATCGAGCGCCTGGTACCATATCTCCCTTTTTGTATAAATCAATGTGTATAGGTGAATATTTCCATACTTATTAAATTTAAACTTTTGTGAGACATACTAACACTTTGAAATATACGGTTACACTCACGTCACTTTAGTCACTTCGCGCGAAATAAAGTGACGTGAGTGTAAGAAAGAATTAAGTATGGAAATACTATAAAATATACTAATTTCAACTTACACGATTTTCACTCATTATTTTCACAGGAAAATAATAAAAGTAAGTGTACGCGATTAATTCCCGTTTTTGTCAAAACTATAAAATATAACGGTATATTTTATAGTATTTCCATACTTAATTCTTTCTTAGGTAGGAAGTTACTTATTTGTAGGAATTATAAAATAGGTTTACGATTTTAGGATTATATGTAAGTACCGACTGTGTAAGTAGGGGAAGATTGAAGATTGGCACCATTCGTACACTTTTTACTGTAGGTAACCCTTGTAAAAAAAATAACGTTTAACAATTAAACACTACTAAATAGTCCACTTATTCGGCTTTAATAATAGTGTAATTTAGTCTTTATACTGAGCGACAAAGTCAAGCTATGACGGTTCTCGTAAAATATGCAAATTGCACGAATGTACCCCACATCACATGCTAGCTCCATACACTGGCTCTATTATAGCAAGTTATTGTACTTACCTATATATACTTTCTCTTAAAATGTCAGTTTTTATTTGAAATACAATAAAGTTCGAAGAAATATTTATGTTGTAAACTAGCTATTTTAACTTAAGTGGGGCACATTTATACAGCAAGACTGTTCATGCATTTATATTTATAAATATGACTGTAACTGAAATAATCATAAGGGATATCCCAAAATTAATATTCATTGTATCTTGTTTGGTATTTGGTCATAAACTATGCAAAATAAAATAACTCTGCAATTGTAACAAATATTACTACAAATAAGTATATTTAAAATGCGCCCAAGAATTACATACAGTTATAAAAAAACACAAAATCTCTCTTTTCAACGAAACTAACAGTGTTATTGTTACCGTTCATCGTGAGTATCCTAAGCATATGAGAGAGACTGATCTTCCATACAAAGATAATGTGTCAGCGCGTTTTTAAAACCGAGATATGAATGTTCCCGGCGTACGAATAGTGGAAATCTTCCCCTACATATTTCAAAAATTATCCCAGCTTTACCTCAAATCTGCTTAAGTACCTATAATATAATTATTACTCATGGAATTGGGTCAATATGACGATGAACTATCGGCTTACGGTCCGCCAGCAAGACGCCGGTGCTTAGCTAAATTATCTTGTTGGACCGACGACCTTGTCCCGCCGTGAACTTGCAACCACTGATTACCGAATTACCAGCCACTCTTGTCTATACTTAACGCTCGTACCGTCTCATACCACGATTTAAATAATAAATATCCTATAACACCCGAGCATTGTTTTAAAGTTTTAACCCTCCCGACAATCTCGTTCGTAATGACGTGCATTAACTCAAATCGCTAATAAAATTAGACCCACCACGTAATTTGACTTAATTTTGCAACAATCATGTCTGAATCAGAACCAACGAATCTACAGATTAAAAAAATACAAATTGCAGCGAAATAAATACATAATCAGTTTTTGGAATCGTGCTGCCTAATCGGAAAATGGGCATGAGTGAAGACTAACTATAATGCAGGTGTATTGCTAAGTAGGTTTCGTCAATGCCACAAAATTGAGGGGTTTTGAAGGACTTCCATGCCTACTTATAATCTAATTATATTATGATAGCTAGTAAGATTATTGTGAAAGATCCAATATCTGCATCAAATTCCCGCCATACATCTAGATAGGAAAGGAAGTAGGTAATCATAATTAAAGCTCTCTTTGCCAACAGCGTAGGTGAAGTGTGGAAAATATAAAGACAACATTTTCCACATAGGCTTATGCAAGTGTTTGATTCACCACTGTTGGTAACCTACACTACCCAGTGACGTAGAGATGGATTGGGGGGCAGGGATGCCATGGCCCCGCGGGTGGCACATTTTCATGTGGTCTTTTGGGGGCGGCAAATTTGTATTAAGTAAGTAGGTACCTATTGACCAACGGGGGCGGCAATTTTTCTGCCAGCCCCGGGTAGGGTTGCCATACGTCAGAATTCGACCGGACATGTCCGGATTGCGGCCGGACTAAGAAGCTGTCCGGATTTTTGGAAACATCTTTAATTAAATAAAAAATAAGTTTTTAATGAAAGAAACACGTTGCTAAATGTATTTATTAAAAACTGAACAATAAACTAGTTAAGGGGCTGACAACAGCTAAATTCCCTCCCTATCTTATTCAGTGCGAGTGAAAGAGAAACACTGTGTTACGATTACTATGGGAGCTCATTGCAAATTTTACAAAATAATGAATTTAAAAAAAATTCACAGATCTCGAGCTCTACACGACTTGAAAGGGCATTGAAAATGAACCTAGCTATTATAGATTATCAATGAAAAAAAAATAAAGAAAATCATATTTGTAATATATTTTTATTTGCCGTCACCGTACATTTGTCACAAAACTCAAATACAGTATTTAACGTACATTTCATTTCAGGGACCGGCCCGCTATCCCTTATAAAGGGTTTTGTATGGGTTTTGCATAAGGCTTAACTAACCATACCCTTTCCCCGACGATACCCTTTCATATTGCTTTTAAAGCCCTTATATAAAGGCTAGCACCGCTATCCCAATACCCTTACGAAACCCTTATCATCCGCTCACCAAACCTTACATATCGCTTATAAGTGTTAGCCTTATATAAGGGCTTCCCTTTTAGCATACTGCGTGCTAATTTAAATCGTCTACCTTGTTCATAAAGCACACATTCCTCCGAATCCACGCGCTCGATGTTCGCGCGCTTCGAAATGATCGAAGCCGCTGTAGATGAAATACGGTTCAATTTTCAATGGCAAAATGCTGTGATGGCTGTTTCTTACTTTGCGCGGGTCGAGCGACTCGAGCGCATCGTCACGGCGCTTTTTTTTAAGTCTTAGACACGTGCCAATGTTATCATTATTTATTAATAGATGTCAAAGTGGAGTGAAAATAAACATCATGATAAGTGAATTATTATGTTTAGAACACTTTAGACCTACTTGCTGTATGTATAGTGTATAACTCCGTATGTCAAGCGCGCTTTAATGTCGTTTGCCCAATATTACAGGGTTGCATGTTTTACTTTAATCGAATTGAAATTTGAACCTCTATTGAAAGTCTAAATTTAACTATCCTCAAAATCTAACATAGAACCCTGTAATATTAGGCCAGCAATATACGACCTATACATATATGAAGCGATACAGCAAGGTAAACGAGATGGCGTGGGCCATAGAATAATAAGAAAGCATGGAATGCCATTTCAAACAACCTATTAGTAATCAATTTTAAATGAAACGAAAATGAAACGAAAATGAAACGAAAATGAAACGAAAATGAAACGAAAATGAAACGAAAATGAAACGAAAATGAAACGAAAATGAAACGAAAATGAAACGAAAATGAAACGAAAATGAAACGAAAATGAAACGAAAATGAAACGAAAATGAAACGAAAATGAAACGAAAATGAAACGAAAATGAAACGAAAATGAAACGAAAATGAAACGAAAATGAAACGAAAATGAAACGAAAATGAAACGAAAATGAAACGAAAATGAAACGAAAATGAAACGAAAATGAAACGAAAATGAAACGAAAATGAAACGAAAATGAAACGAAAATGAAACGAAAATGAAACGAAAATGAAACGAAAATGAAACGAAAATGAAACGAAAATGAAACGAAAATGAAACGAAAATGAAACGAAAATGAAACGAAAATGAAACGAAAATGAAACGAAAATGAAACGAAAATGAAACGAAAATGAAACGAAAATGAAACGAAAATGAAACGAAAATGAAACGAAAATGAAACGAAAATGAAACGAAAATGAAACGAAAATGAAACGAAAATGAAACGAAAATGAAACGAAAATGAAACGAAAATGAAACGAAAATGAAACGAAAATGAAACGAAAATGAAACGAAAATGAAACGAAAATGAAACGAAAATGAAACGAAAATGAAACGAAAATGAAACGAAAATGAAACGAAAATAAAACGAAAATAAAATCAAATTTTAAATTTCATCTTAGATTAAACATTCAACGAAAACTTAACCGCACGAGAAAATCTCTATTCGTTTGTATGCCGCTAGAGTGAGAGAGACGGAAGATCGGTCCACTCACTCGAACGCTATGCCAGCCTCCGCTCGTGAGGATTCCGCGTGACAAGTTTCACGGAATGACTGGCAGCGCTCGAGATGAGACGGGAGATCGGTCCGTCTCTCTCTCGTTATACCTGCGATCGCGCTCGTGAGGTTTTGGTGTGACACAAGTTTCTGAACATGTCACCCGACTAAAACGATTTTAAAGACGTTATCACGTCAAAAAAATAAAAATAAAATTAACATAAAATAAAATTAAAATAAAATTAAAATAAAATTAAATGAAATGAAAATGAAATGAAAATGAAATGAAAATAAAATGAAAATAAAATGAAAATAAAATGAAAATAAAATGAAAATAAAATGAAAATAAAATGAAAATAAAATGAAAATAAAATGAAAATAAAATGAAAATAAAATATACATAAAATATAAATAAAATATAAGTAAAATGAAAATAAGTACTTGCTTAAAATGAAAAATTCACACTGAAAATGTAGAATGTGAATTAAAATAAGTTAACTCTTTACCGGGCAAGACTGAAAAAATCCTCATCGCCAACCCTAAAAATTCCTATAGTCCTAAAAATTCTGTACAAAAAAAAATTCAAAAAGCTGATGTTACAGGCAATCTTTTTTGAGACCGCTGCCGTATAAAGGGTTAAAGTGCGCTCAACAAGTTTTGATAAACCTTGCTTAAAATTGATTACTAATAGGTTGTTTGAAATGGCATTCCATGCTTTCTTATTATTCTATGGCCCACGCCATCTCGTTTACCTTGCTGTATCGCTTCATATATGTATAGGTCGTATATTGCTGGCCTAATATTACAGGGTTCTATGTTAGATTTTGAGGATAGTTAAATTTAGACTTTCAATAGAGGTTCAAATTTCAATTCGATTAAAGTAAAACATGCAACCCTGTAATATTGGGCAAACGACATTAAAGCGCGCTTGACATACGGAGTTATACACTATACATACAGCAAGTAGGTCTAAAGTGTTCTAAACATAATAATTCACTTATCATGATGTTTATTTTCACTCCACTTTGACATCTATTAATAAATAATGATAACATTGGCACGTGTCTAAGACTTAAAAAAAAGCGCCGTGACGATGCGCTCGAGTCGCTCGACCCGCGCAAAGTAAGAAACAGCCATCACAGCATTTTGCCATTGAAAATTGAACCGTATTTCATCTACAGCGGCTTCGATCATTTCGAAGCGCGCGAACATCGAGCGCGTGGATTCGGAGGAATGTGTGCTTTATGAACAAGGTAGACGATTTAAATTAGCACGCAGTATGCTAAAAGGGAAGCCCTTATATAAGGCTAACACTTATAAGCGATATGTAAGGTTTGGTGAGCGGATGATAAGGGTTTCGTAAGGGTATTGGGATAGCGGTGCTAGCCTTTATATAAGGGCTTTAAAAGCAATATGAAAGGGTATCGTCGGGGAAAGGGTATGGTTAGTTAAGCCTTATGCAAAACCCATACAAAACCCTTTATAAGGGATAGCGGGCCGGTCCCTGAAATGAAATGTACGTTAAATACTGTATTTGAGTTTTGTGACAAATGTACGGTGACGGCAAATAAAAATATATTACAAATATGATTTTCTTTATTTTTTTTTCATTGATAATCTATAATAGCTAGGTTCATTTTCAATGCCCTTTCAAGTCGTGTAGAGCTCGAGATCTGTGAATTTTTTTTAAATTCATTATTTTGTAAAATTTGCAATGAGCTCCCATAGTAATCGTAACACAGTGTTTCTCTTTCACTCGCACTGAATAAGATAGGGAGGGAATTTAGCTGTTGTCAGCCCCTTAACTAGTTTATTGTTCAGTTTTTAATAAATACATTTAGCAACGTGTTTCTTTCATTAAAAACTTATTTTTTATCCGGACATGTCCGGACATGTCCGGATTGCGGACATGTCCGGACATGTCCGGATTGCGGCCGGACTAAGAAGCTGTCCGGATTTTTGGAAACATCTTTAATTAAATAAAAAATAAGTTTTTAATGAAAGAAACACGTTGCTAAATGTATTTATTAAAAACTGAACAATAAACTAGTTAAGGGGCTGACAACAGCTAAATTCCCTCCCTATCTTATTCAGTGCGAGTGAAAGAGAAACACTGTGTTACGATTACTATGGGAGCTCATTGCAAATTTTACAAAATAATGAATTTAAAAAAAATTCACAGATCTCGAGCTCTACACGACTTGAAAGGGCATTGAAAATGAACCTAGCTATTATAGATTATCAATGAAAAAAAAATAAAGAAAATCATATTTGTAATATATTTTTATTTGCCGTCACCGTACATTTGTCACAAAACTCAAATACAGTATTTAACGTACATTTCATTTCAGGGACCGGCCCGCTATCCCTTATAAAGGGTTTTGTATGGGTTTTGCATAAGGCTTAACTAACCATACCCTTTCCCCGACGATACCCTTTCATATTGCTTTTAAAGCCCTTATATAAAGGCTAGCACCGCTATCCCAATACCCTTACGAAACCCTTATCATCCGCTCACCAAACCTTACATATCGCTTATAAGTGTTAGCCTTATATAAGGGCTTCCCTTTTAGCATACTGCGTGCTAATTTAAATCGTCTACCTTGTTCATAAAGCACACATTCCTCCGAATCCACGCGCTCGATGTTCGCGCGCTTCGAAATGATCGAAGCCGCTGTAGATGAAATACGGTTCAATTTTCAATGGCAAAATGCTGTGATGGCTGTTTCTTACTTTGCGCGGGTCGAGCGACTCGAGCGCATCGTCACGGCGCTTTTTTTTAAGTCTTAGACACGTGCCAATGTTATCATTATTTATTAATAGATGTCAAAGTGGAGTGAAAATAAACATCATGATAAGTGAATTATTATGTTTAGAACACTTTAGACCTACTTGCTGTATGTATAGTGTATAACTCCGTATGTCAAGCGCGCTTTAATGTCGTTTGCCCAATATTACAGGGTTGCATGTTTTACTTTAATCGAATTGAAATTTGAACCTCTATTGAAAGTCTAAATTTAACTATCCTCAAAATCTAACATAGAACCCTGTAATATTAGGCCAGCAATATACGACCTATACATATATGAAGCGATACAGCAAGGTAAACGAGATGGCGTGGGCCATAGAATAATAAGAAAGCATGGAATGCCATTTCAAACAACCTATTAGTAATCAATTTTAAGCAAGGTTTATCAAAACTTGTTGAGCGCACTTTAACCCTTTATACGGCAGCGGTCTCAAAAAAGATTGCCTGTAACATCAGCTTTTTGAATTTTTTTTTGTACAGAATTTTTAGGACTATAGGAATTTTTAGGGTTGGCGATGAGGATTTTTTCAGTCTTGCCCGGTAAAGAGTTAACTTATTTTAATTCACATTCTACATTTTCAGTGTGAATTTTTCATTTTAAGCAAGTACTTATTTTCATTTTACTTATATTTTATTTATATTTTATGTATATTTTATTTTCATTTTATTTTCATTTTATTTTCATTTTATTTTCATTTTATGTTCATTTTATTTTCATTTTATTTTCATTTTATTTTCATTTTATTTTCATTTTATTTTCATTTTATTTTCATTTCATTTTCATTTCATTTTCATTTCATTTAATTTTATTTTAATTTTATTTTAATTTTATTTTATGTTAATTTTATTTTTATTTTTTTGACGTGATAACGTCTTTAAAATCGTTTTAGTCGGGTGACATGTTCAGAAACTTGTGTCACACCAAAACCTCACGAGCGCGATCGCAGGTATAACGAGAGAGAGACGGACCGATCTCCCGTCTCATCTCGAGCGCTGCCAGTCATTCCGTGAAACTTGTCACGCGGAATCCTCACGAGCGGAGGCTGGCATAGCGTTCGAGTGAGTGGACCGATCTTCCGTCTCTCTCACTCTAGCGGCATACAAACGAATAGAGATTTTCTCGTGCGGTTAAGTTTTCGTTGAATGTTTAATCTAAGATGAAATTTAAAATTTGATTTTATTTTCGTTTTATTTTCGTTTCATTTTCGTTTCATTTTCGTTTCATTTTCGTTTCATTTTCGTTTCATTTTCGTTTCATTTTCGTTTCATTTTCGTTTCATTTTCGTTTCATTTTCGTTTCATTTTCGTTTCATTTTCGTTTCATTTTCGTTTCATTTTCGTTTCATTTTCGTTTCATTTTCGTTTCATTTTCGTTTCATTTTCGTTTCATTTTCGTTTCATTTTCGTTTCATTTTCGTTTCATTTTCGTTTCATTTTCGTTTCATTTTCGTTTCATTTTCGTTTCATTTTCGTTTCATTTTCGTTTCATTTTCGTTTCATTTTCGTTTCATTTTCGTTTCATTTTCGTTTCATTTTCGTTTCATTTTCGTTTCATTTTCGTTTCATTTTCGTTTCATTTTCGTTTCATTTTCGTTTCATTTTCGTTTCATTTTCGTTTCATTTTCGTTTCATTTTCGTTTCATTTTCGTTTCATTTTCGTTTCATTTTCGTTTCATTTTCGTTTCATTTTCGTTTCATTTTCGTTTCATTTTCGTTTCATTTTCGTTTCATTTTCGTTTCATTTTCGTTTCATTTTCGTTTCATTTTCGTTTCATTTTCGTTTCATTTTCGTTTCATTTTCGTTTCATTTTCGTTTCATTTTCGTTTCATTTTCGTTTCATTTTCGTTTCATTTTCGTTTCATTTTCGTTTCATTTTCGTTTCATTTTCGTTTCATTTTCGTTTCATTTTCGTTTCATTTTCGTTTCATTTTCGTTTCATTTTCGTTTCATTTTCGTTTCATTTTCGTTTCATTTTCGTTTCATTTTCGTTTCATTTTCGTTTCATTTTCGTTTCATTTTCGTTTCATTTTCGTTTCATTTTCGTTTCATTTTCGTTTCATTTTCGTTTCATTTTCGTTTCATTTTCGTTTCATTTTCGTTTCATTTTCGTTTCATTTTCGTTTCATTTTCGTTTCATTTTCGTTTCATTTTCGTTTCATTTTCGTTTCATTTTCGTTTCATTTTCGTTTCATTTTCGTTTCATTTTCGTTTCATTTTCATTTCATTTTCATTTCATTTTCATTTCATTTTCATTTCATTTTCATTTCATTTTCATTTCATTTTCATTTCATTTTCATTTCATTTTCATTTCATTTTCATTTCATTTTCATTTCATTTTCATTTCATTTTCATTTCATTTTCATTTCATTTTCATTTCATTTTCATTTCATTTTCATTTCATTTTCATTTCATTTTCATTTCATTTTCATTTCATTTTCATTTCATTTTCATTTCATTTTCATTTCATTTTCATTTCATTTTCATTTCATTTTCATTTCATTTTCATTTCATTTTCATTTCATTTTCATTTCATTTTCATTTCATTTTCATTTCATTTTCATTTCATTTTCATTTCATTTTCATTTCATTTTCATTTCATTTTCATTTCATTTTCATTTCATTTTCATTTCATTTTCATTTCATTTTCATTTCATTTTCATTTCATTTTCATTTCATTTTCATTTCATTTTCATTTCATTTTCATTTCATTTTCATTTCATTTTCATTTCATTTTCATTTCATTTTCATTTCATTTTCATTTCATTTTCATTTCATTTTCATTTCATTTTCATTTCATTTTCATTTCATTTTCATTTCATTTTCATTTCATTTTCATTTCATTTTCATTTCATTTTCATTTCATTTTCATTTCATTTTCATTTCATTTTCATTTCATTTTCATTTCATTTTCATTTCATTTTCATTTCATTTTCATTTCATTTTCATTTCATTTTCATTTCATTTTCATTTCATTTTCATTTCATTTTCATTTCATTTTCATTTCATTTTCATTTCATTTTCATTTCATTTTCATTTCATTTTCATTTCATTTTCATTTCATTTTCATTTCATTTTCATTTCATTTTCATTTCATTTTCATTTCATTTTCATTTCATTTTCATTTCATTTTCATTTCATTTTCATTTCATTTTCATTTCATTTTCATTTCATTTTCATTTCATTTTCATTTCATTTTCATTTCATTTTCATTTCATTTTCATTTCATTTTCATTTCATTTTCATTTCATTTTCATTTCATTTTCATTTCATTTTCATTTCATTTTCATTTCATTTTCATTTCATTTTCATTTCATTTTCATTTCATTTTCATTTCATTTTCATTTCATTTTCATTTCATTTTCATTTCATTTTCATTTCATTTTCATTTCATTTTCATTTCATTTTCATTTCATTTTCATTTCATTTTCATTTCATTTTCATTTCATTTTCATTTCATTTTCATTTCATTTTCATTTCATTTTCATTTCATTTTCATTTCATTTTCATTTCATTTTCATTTCATTTTCATTTCATTTTCATTTCATTTTCATTTCATTTTCATTTCATTTTCATTTCATTTTCATTTCATTTTCATTTCATTTTCATTTCATTTTCATTTCATTTTCATTTCATTTTCATTTCATTTTCATTTCATTTTCATTTCATTTTCATTTCATTTTCATTTCATTTTCATTTCATTTTCATTTCATTTTCATTTCATTTTCATTTCATTTTCATTTCATTTTCATTTCATTTTCATTTCATTTTCATTTCATTTTCATTTCATTTTCATTTCATTTTCATTTCATTTTCATTTCATTTTCATTTCATTTTCATTTCATTTTCATTTCATTTTCATTTCATTTTCATTTCATTTTCATTTCATTTTCATTTCATTTTCATTTCATTTTCATTTCATTTTCATTTCATTTTCATTTCATTTTCATTTCATTTTCATTTCATTTTCATTTCATTTTCATTTCATTTTCATTTCATTTTCATTTCATTTTCATTTCATTTTCATTTCATTTTCATTTCATTTTCATTTCATTTTCATTTCATTTTCATTTCATTTTCATTTCATTTTCATTTCATTTTCATTTCATTTTCATTTCATTTTCATTTCATTTCATTTTCATTTCATTTTCATTTCATTTTCATTTCATTTTCATTTACTTTCATTTCATTTTCATTTCATTTTCATTTCATTTTCATTTCATTTTCATTTCATTTTCATTTCATTTTCATTTCATTTTCATTTCATTTTCATTTCATTTTCATTTCATTTTCATTTCATTTTCATTTCATTTTCATTTCATTTTCATTTCATTTTCATTTCATTTTCATTTCATTTTCATTTCATTTTCATTTCATTTTCATTTCATTTTATTTTATTTTAATTTAATTTTAATTTGATTTTAATTTTATTTTAATTTGATTTTAATTTGATTTTAATTTTATTTTAATTTTATTTTAATTTTATTTTAATTTTATTTTAATTTTATTTTAATTTTATTTTAATTTTATTTTAATTTTATTTTAATTTTATTTTAATTTTATTTTAATTTTAATTTTATTTTAATTTTATTTTAATTTTATTTTAATTTTATTTTAATTTTATTTTAATTTTATTTTTATTTTATATTAATTTTATTGTAATTTTATTTTATTTTTATTTTATGTTAATTTTATTTTAATTTTATTTTAATTTTATTTTAAAATTATTTTAATTTTATTTTAATTTTATTTTAATTTTATTTTAATTTTATTTTAATTTTATTTTAATTTTATTTTAATTTTAATTTTATTTTTATTTTATAGTATACTTCCACCCCCCACTTCCCAAAAATGGGGGGTGGAAGTTTGTATGAAGCATTCCGCAATTTTCAAGGTAAAAAGCTAAAAATTGGTATGCGAACTATTTGTGTGCGGTTCTGCGGTTTATTCTGTTCCGAGTTCTCTTCTGTGTTTTAAATCAGGAAAGGGGAACCGTGTTACCCCGAATTTAACGCGATCGAAGCCGCGGGCAAAAGCTAGTAGTCACATAAAACTTAGTCGAGAACATTTCCGAGTACATTCTCCGGAGCAAAGAGAATTAAGCTTTTTTAATGTTAATAATCTCAATTGGAGACAAAATTGCTGTACCAGTATCAATTAACATATATGGTAAAATTATGAAGAAAAGAAAAGACAATATATGTATATATGAAGAAATAAATGAGTCCTCTTCCAATAAAAGTACAAAGAAATATGCGAGAAAGTTCTCGAGAATGTTCTCGTGAGAACGTTCCCGAGAACGTTCTCGGAAATTTCCCGAGATAGCAGAAATTTTTGCACTTAGAATAATTTTTTCGGTTTACAATGATCGTGAATATCTTTCAAACACCTTTAGGAAGATTAACATAAAATAAAAAAATCTGAATTTGTGCAGATTTGATGTACTTTCTCGGAAATTCTCGTCACAGAGAACGTTCTCGAGAACTTTATCGCAACATTCTCTCGTTCGGAAATGTTCTCGAGAACGGCACATCTTTATGTGTGCTAGCTATGTACTTATTAGAATAATTGTTTCCGTTGTTAAAAAATATGTTATAAAACGTAGATTTTTTTGATTTATTTAATTTTCCAAAAGAAATATCGAATTTTCCAAAATTTGTTTATACTATCCTAAAGCCCTTAATTTTCCGCGTCTATTAAGTCCTAATAGATCTTCGTCTAAAACATAGATTTTTTTTTTTTTTTTTAAAGAAATAATCGACTTTTCCAAAATTTGCTTATACTACCCTAAAGCCCTTAATTTTTCGCGTCTACACTCGCGAGCAAAAGTATTGCATCACTTTGCAATTTTTCGTCTACATCGCATAACTTTGCAAAGCTACATCCGAAACAAAAAAGAAAAATACTAAATGATAGCTAAGGATGTAACGCACAAGAAAAGGTATAAAATATTCACATTCCACATGAAAGGACTGAAAAAAGCTTGGATTGCTGAAAGTAGCCGAAAATGCCTAGAATGCATTTTTGGGAGAAGGCAGAATAAAAGGCAAATTAATCAAATATAAAATTTATTGTGGGCCTATTAATACCTGGTGTTTCCACCCCTAGCCTTTTTTACACAATTTATGCGGTTCCACATGGACCTAATTAAATTCCTAACGTAGTTCTGAGGAATCGCGTCCCACTCTTCCAGCAAAGCCGCCTTCAACTCCTCAATGTCGGATGGAGCCGGATTCCGCTGCCGAACCCTTGTTTTTAGGTAGTCCCACATATGTTCAATTGGGTTCAGGTCGGGACTTATCGCAGGCCAGGCCATAACCTCGATACCAACCTCCTCAAGGTAGTCCTTGGTGGCCCTTGCGGCATGACAAGGGGCATTGTCCTGCACTAGGACAAACCCCTCATCAAACATGCCAGCGTAAGGGACGACGTGCTCCTCCAGGATGTCGACAATGTACCTAGTGGCGTTCAAACCACCGCCACGGCCCCCGGAAGGCACGAAAACCAGCTCAGTTCTCCCATCGAAGGAAATGCCGGCCCAAAACATCACGGACCCTCCTCCGTAGGCGACCCTCTCGGAGAAGCAGCACTGGGAATACCGCTCTCCTTGCCTTCTGTAGACCCTTGCTCTTCTGTCGGAGCCATTGAGACACATCCTGCACTCGTCTGTGAAGAGCACTGGGGTCCATTGTCGAAGAGTCCAATTTTCGTATTCTGCGGCGAAAATTCGTCGAGCTGTTCGGTGACGTCCGAGCAACCTGGGACCCGTTGCAGGACTTTTTGGCGTCAAGCCAGCATCCTTGAGCCTTCGTCTCACTGTCCACTCGCTGACAGCCCGTCCCCGGACCTCACGGAGTTGCTGCTGAAGAGTAACGCCTGTTTGGTGACGGTTCCGAAGAGCAGACGTGACTAAGAAGCGATCATCCCTCTCTGACGTGCATCTCTGGCGGCCAGTTCTTGGTCTCGAAGTGAAGGTCCCAGTCTCTTGAAACCTCTGGTATACCCTGGATACAGTAGATTGGTTTACATCCAGCTCCGCGGCTATTGAACGCTGGCTTCGGCCTTCTCGCAGCAAACGGATGATTTCGGCGACTACAGCTTCAGGAGTTTCCATGTTTTCCAGGTCTTCTTGAGCAGATTATGTGCGTAGATGTGTACCGGTCGACTTGTGGTAGAGGACTGATAACTTACCCCCCCACACCCCCGTTATATAGGCTACACGAGGTGGTGAACTCGCGGGGGTTATAGGGCGCAAATACCCACAATTTAGACAAATGGCCGTAATATGAAAAATATTACACCAATTTCAATGTTTTCTATCATTTTTTAAAGCTCAGATTCTAAGGAAAATGATTTTAATAAAATATGTCAGAAAAAAAAACTGGTTTACAAAGTTATTAGATGCAGACGAAAAATTGCAAAGTGATGCAATACTTTTGCTCGCGAGTGTATTAAGCCCTAATAGATTTTCGTATTTCAAAGCTGCGGAGTTCCACAGGGCTATGACGCCCGAGTAATACCGCACGGCGACGCTCCACGCGCCGCTAAGGGGGAGCATACCGCCCCCCCTATCACTCCCACAAAAAAAAGTATTAGACATAAAATATTCCCCGTCTCAATATCTCTAGGCGTCTCTCTCAGTTTTTTGATTTTTGACCTCGTTCACGAGATATCGAAGATATTCCGAGGAAAGGTGTTAAAAAATCAAGGTTTTTTTTTGTTTTTTTCAATTGTCGAAAAAAGTTTTCGACTTTTACAAAAAATTTTTTCACCATCTGAAAGCGATTTAAATTCTGCGTCTTTTGAGCTATCATACGTCCTCATGGCCCTAAACCACTATATACCACGGGGCAAACACACTTTCAGCGAAAATGGGGCCCTACCAGAGCGATCGAAAAAACATTTTCAATGTTAAAACGACGCATTAATTGACAAATATAAGGCAACGAAGTTTTTAGTATTAGTGTGGTGGAATTTTGTCCTTAGTTACAGACGTATAAGTCAAGAAACTAAAGACATACAACTGTTTAAAGCTAATTTTAAGATGTAACTTTGGAATTATTTTCTATCGAGCCGATTTCGTCCAATCGTGTATCGGACGCAACGAAGTTCTTCCAAATATAACGAATATTAACATACTTTTTTTTTACTTTCTCAAAACAAGTAGTTATAGCTGAAACACTGTTTGAGTAAAGTCAAATTGAAGGTCATCGGGTGTTGTCAGCCTCTTAACCCTTTGACCGCCAAAGCCGTTCAAACACGTCAACGAAAAGTCGTGCTCTCAGCGCCATGACGTGTTAAAACGTCCAAAATTAGAAATAAAAATACTCCTTAATAAACAACCTTTATAGAAATATTTATTATAGCTCTACCATTCACCTACCTTTTTAGTTAAAATTTCATTCAAAATAACCCGTAACTCAAGAAAAAATTACAAAATACCTCAAAGCTATTTAAAAGAACAAAAAGGCACTGCCCTCCTCGCCGTTGACGGGTAAACACGTCAAGCGGCGTGACGTCACTTCGAAATGGTGTTGTTCGTTTGAAAGCATAGTGGTCGATGTTGATTATTGTATGAACATTAACCAAACACTGTAATTATGAATGTTTTTCGCATTTTAAGCTTTATTATATAATAAAACTTATTAAACTGTGATTCGTGTAGAAGATTAGTTTTAGGAATATCGTAATGTTAAAAAAGGAATATATTTTAAATTTTTAAAATTTTAACTTTAATATATGCATTATTAAAAAAGAAAGAGTTTTATTAAAGTCGCAATGGAATAAATACAATGCGTGTTATAAGGGCCGTATTTAAAACCTAACCTACAATATGTATGTCGTTTCTTTTAATCTTATTTCTTCGCCGCATTCTTGTTAATCCTTAAACAATGATAAATGTCAACCAATATGAATGTTATCGGTGAGAGACCGAGTTTAAGTGAACAAAGAATATGTCATTATTAGGGATACACCAAGTTTCTTTAGGTACAAAAGAATGAAATGTGCGCGAGGTGTTTTTTTACCTACACACCCGTTCTGCCCGATGTTCATCAGTTTTTATCATAAAATTTATTTATTTGATGGTATTGTTCATCATTTTTTTACTCAACTAAACACTTAAAAAACCTAACGTATTTTCCTTCATACAGTTACACCACGGAAATATCGATACAGAAATGAATATCTCTCACCCCCAACTCTAACATTCATAATAAGTTACGGTGCCACCAGCGCCAAAGCCGTCATAACACGTCAGCGCGGGACGTTATCACTTAAGTAGTGCTGTGGCTATATTAACAAAATTAAATAAAATTGTATATTATTTTTCATATTTCTGCAGTTGCTTTTAGGTGTATAAGAAAAATACGAAATGAATATTCTTTACTATTATGATTTCTAAATATCTAAAGTGATTTTGCCTAACTGAATCCACTATTAGGCGGAAAGAAATGTTTCGTCGATATGTTGTTTTCCAATCACTACGGTATCTGAGTGCGCTCGTGCAAATTTCGCTCTGGCGCTGGTGGCATGATTTTTCTGTCCGATGCGTGGCGTTCAAAAGGTTAAAGTTTCCATTAGCCAATTCTCTGTTACAACAAATGTCAGGAATTTCAGGCGGATGTCAGGACTTTTTTTCTATCAGGACATTTCATTTCTCCATTATGGTAGTACCCTAGCCCCGGGTGGCATAGATACTAAGCGAAAAAGATGCTACGCCTCTGACTCTAGGCATAATAGGCAGAGATACCTAGACATTTCATAGAAACAGAATTCGAGTTTTAAGTCTATTATCTCAAGTATTTTTTAATTTTGCAAGGTTTCAGTTATAAAATAAATATTGACTTGTCATCTACTATAGTTTTAGATATGACACATAAAACTGAAAGACACAAAGTAGGTACCTACCTGAGATTGAATGTTTTGTTTCCATCTACTTGCCTATCTATCTACGCCACGTACCTTTGGTTATGAATACATGACTATAGATACCTACAAATGCTGCAAGGCACGATTGAGTAGATACCTACATGAGTTATTCTCTCGTAATCTTCAATTTCTCTGATTTCCGCAGTATAGATCGTGAAAGCGGCATTGTTATGCTCAGACACCTACCTTTCGTTCCATTACCTTTTTGCATCGCAGGCAGGTGTCATTTCAGTACAATTACAAGTTTTAAAATTACACTCATTCAACTGATATTTTTCTGCCTAGCTACGATACAGTAAAACTCGCTTAAGACGATTTTGAAGGGACCCAGCCAAAAACGCGATTTAAGCCGGAGAGCGTACCTATTTATTATGCGAGAATGACCTGCGGGGGCTGCGGGACTTCAAGTTGTAGGGTCTGATATAAAATGGCGAAATATGCAAGACAAAAACGCGTCTTAAGCCGAAGAGCGTATTTATTATGCGAGAATGACCTGCGGGACTTCAAGTTGTAGGGTCTGATATAAAATAGCGAACTATCAAGACAAAAACACGTCTTAAGCCGGAGAGCGTATTTATTATGCGAGAATGTCCTGCGGGACTTCAAGTTGTAGGGTCTGATATAAAATGGCGAAATATGCAAGAAATTATATCAAACGTGATGGTATTAAGCGGGTCCTACTATAGTACTTAATAAACAGGTATCCGCCGATGGATCCGCCATATTAGTTAATTGTTCCCACCCGCGCACTCCCCGCGCGTCACGCTTGGTTCACGCTACGATAATTGCATGTCTTCATGTATAGACGGAGAGCTGGCCACATCAGATATGACACAATAATGAGAGCAACGAAACCCGTCTAGTTAGTTTGCTATACTATGCTTATTGCTAGATCCGGACATCTGGCAGCTGTAAAGTGGTGGAGGTCAAAGAATGCAAATAACTTGAAGAAAACAAATCCTAGAGTTCTGGGTTTGATGCAATATTATGGAAAATTATGTAATTAATTAGATTAGATCATGTCCAGAAGTTTCTGTTGGGGGAAAGTAGTGCCAAATGATGTATAATGCAATTTTTTGTTAGTCACGTACTGTTTTTGTTTCCGCAATAATAGACAATGGTTTTTAATGTAATGTTAAAATATAGGCCCTGTCCTCTGTAAATAACACAACTTTGGCAGTTTTTACCTATTTTGGTATTACTTTTATCCAACTTAAAAACTTTGTTGCAGGGATGTCACATTCGCATAATGCGAATATTCGCATCATTTTTAACATTCGCATCGACATTCGCATTCGCATCAAATGATGTTTGCAGGTCGCGTCTTGTCTAGCTGTAATTTACAATGTAGGTTTTGCAACAATAATTTTTTTACGTTACATTTCATTAAAAAATACTTTTTGTATTCAATTACAATGTTGATTTTGTAACAATAACTTTTTTATGTTTGATTTCATTAAAAATTACTATATATCTGTGGTATTTCAATTTTTTTTCCATACATTCTCATTCGCATGCGAACATTCGCATCCTGGACATTCGCATTCGCATTCGCGAATGTGTAAATTTTGACATTCGTGACATCCCTACTTGTTGGTATGTCACTCTGACCTCCACCCATTAAAAACTGCCAGATGCCCGAATCTAGCAATAAGAATAGTAAAGCAGTCTAACTAGACAGGTTTCATTGCTTTCATTATTGTGTCATATGTTCTGACATAGCCAGCTCTTAGACCAGTATGTTTCCGTTCAATTATTTAATTTTTATTGTGCTAGTATGATTTTTTCACTGTAAATTTTTTTTTACTAATTTTTTATAGGGAAGCGGCGTTGTTTCAACAAAGCTAATTACCTACTCACTTTAATTTATTTCTTTTGAATGCCATTTTCGTAGTGTCCGGTAAAGTTTTTTTTCGATTTCGCTCAACTTTTTAACACTATTTTACAGTAACTAATAAGACTACTCTTAGTTTGTATACATATTTTCAAAGTTAGTTTCTTTTTAAACTGCATAAGTGGAACACTTTTTCGATTTTATGTTTTATTTATAAATAATTCACCTTAATCTAACAGCCGTTTCGCGATTTTTGCGTAGAGAGGTGAAAAGAATAAGGTTTTTATTTATTAAACTGATGTTAAACTAGTATGTAAAATATATAAATATATAAAAACTAGTATGTAAAATGAGTCGTGTAAGGAATGAGTGGAACAGTTTTTTTTTTCATTTTCATACATATTTTTTAAGCAAGAGTATGTTTACTTAGAGCAATATTAAGAAAAATTGCTGATGAAAAAGACCTAAAGTATTTTTGGGAATTTGTTACAGTATTTCATAAAAAAATGAATGTAGAAATAAACTTGACTTCATATTCAGATAATATAAAACATATTGGAGAACATAACAAATAATAATAAAAAATCAAACGACAAATTTGCACGAATCAACGTCCTCACTAAACAAACTGCCAGAATTGAGTTTTCGGGTATTAAATAATAATACATTTGTACCCATTGATTTATACAAAAAGGGAGATATGGTACCAGGCGCTCGATTCTGTGCCATCAAATATAGGTTCCGGCACCTATTTTGAATTAGTCCTGTGTCTCTCAGTCATACTTTGTGCAATGCGCAAAATATGAAGGTCTCCCTTGCATACCCGTGTTAACTATATAGGTCTTTCTTTCTTTCTTTATTATTATTCATAACAATATAAATTGTGTTGAACATTAATTACTTAAATTATTAAATATACCTTATATTAAATCAGTCTTACGTTTAATATTAACATTGCAATGCAATACAAGTCATGACATAACATTATACATAAAATTTTCAAAACAATAATTAATATGTATGAATTAAAAAAGTTCAAGTATCTCTTTTGCCCATGATGCACATACATTATAGCGGTGTGTAGCATTTTACAAGTGTGTAGGTGCTGGAACACATTTCAGTTTTGTTTACTATGAATGTCACTCATCTTCCTTTTTGTTTATGTCTATGTTTGTACCAAAAGTATTTTTTTGCAATAACGAGACTTAAAACTATCGTATCAAATGCAATCTCATTATTAGCGATTTTCGTTTTCAAATCGTTACTGGACTCTTAAAACACTCGTAAATTATGTAATTATTAAGATTTTGTGTGGATAATTAAAAGAAACCTAACTATACCCATATATTATATGATTATAGTTGACCATATTGGTTAAGTTGATTTCTATTTGGTTTGCTTGGGAAAAGAGAATAAGGGAAAATTGTTGTCGGAAGAACAAAATGGTAGTACCTACATAATTATTAGTGGTAAGTAGATAGGTAAGAGATCTATGATTTCTATGAATCAATATCGGCACCATGGACCATTTGAGTCCAGTCTCTCTGTTTTAAATGTTATAATGCGAAATAGGTACCTCAGCATTGTTTACTACATTAGGTATATATATATATCCACGCCATATCGTCATCTCTACTTCGAGTTAAATATGTAATGCAGTGCTTACTAATCTAAGCTTAGATCAGCCTTAGGCCATTCACGGTGACCGTAACAAATCAATTAAATGTTATGACCCTCTGCTTTTTAGTCATAGCCTCATAGCGTAGGCAGGGTGTGGGTATATCGTGGGGACTGATGTCACTGTCATTAGCTGGGTATAGGTAGTCACCTAGATTACATTGATATGAAGTAATTTCTGTAGGTAATAGGTAAGTATGACTAAGAAATTATGTCACAACAACGAAACGCCATACCTAATGCTTCACCAAGACGCAAGTAACTGGGATTTATTTTATGGATGGATGGATTTCAAATATCAGCAGATGAAGCGTGAACCACACAAAAATTAATAATGCATCCTAAGAAGATTTTTTCGTGCTTAGAGCGTGAATAAATATTATTTCATTAAATGCAAGGTAGCCTTCGTCATTCTGTTTTTCAGCAGTAAATTCTTCAGATTTAGAGAAGTAAAACATTTCTTCGGCATCAACGACGGGCCAGCTCTAACCAACATTATCCCCTGCTGCTGACAGGTAGCTTCAGAGGTCAAGGCTTGGCTTGGTTCTACAAGATCTGATTAGTAATTACCTACTATGCAGAAAATATTTGTGAGTCTTGGTAACGCTTTTAATGTTTGGTGGATTTTTTGGAAGATACATCCTAAGATTATTCCAATATTTTTTGTGGCATAGCCTATACCTATTTGGCAAATACCTACATTACCTACTCATTACATTAATATTCACAAAACATCTGTGTGTGTAGGTGTAGTTATAACCGACTCCATGTGACTCCACGTGATATTTCGAAGGAGGAGGTCCTCAATTCGTCGGGATATTTGTTTTTGCATTTTTTTTTTCTTTTTTTGATGTATGTTCACCGATTATTCGAAGACGGCTGGACCGATTTAGAAAATTCTTTTTTGTTTGAAAGAGTACACATCACAGTTGGTGGTCCTATTATCAGCAGGTCAGAATCTGATGATGGGATCCTGGAGATATCTAGGGAAGTCTTCAAATATTATAGGCACACCTGTAGTGATTCGAGTATTTTTTACCGAATCTCGGGCATTTCCTTTTGGACAGGTGGAGGTTAAGTGAAGTCGGTTATTTTTTTGTTTAAAATTATTTTTGAATAAATTGTCCTCCGTAGGTACTTTAATCCAATGACAGGCTATTTTATTTTGTAGATAATTTTATTATACAAGCGAACAAAGTTGCTGTTAACCAGAGCAAGCGAATTATTCCAAAATTTCAGTACGAGCGTAGCGAGTGTTACAGAAGAGTGGTCTGAATCCTAGGCCTGAAAAGTTGTATGAAATCCCATTACATTACTGTCCTCTCGAGTTGCTGCACCCGAAAAAGGAAATTGCCCAGCCTATTATAAAGAACGTATAACGGCAATATTTCATTATAAGTTTGAGAAAAAGATATAAATTTCAATTTCCACATTAACCATGTAAATAAGAAGTGATATTTATATTTCTACATTTCTCATAATCTAATGGCATATAAACGTCCACTTGGATATATGTATATCCAAGCCGCTGGGACATATTTATGTCTGTATTATTTTAGATTTCACATGTAAACAGCAGGGCCCGCGCGCCATAGGCGGTGGGCGTACGCAGTCCGGCCACCGGCCAATGGCGATCGGCCGCCGACTCGAGGAATTCTACCTTTTTTACAGCAGTTACACTAATTGAAAGGATTTGCATATTTTTACCATTATTAATTTTGTTGGCGTTCGTGTTTTTTTTTTATTCGGATACCTACCTATGTACAGGTTTAGGTATACCTATAAATACCTATCTAAGAGCAACGCTGTTTGATACGAGTCGGGTTACCTGTAGGCAGCGCTGGCCCGAGCCCTCGATCAGGGTAGAGCGAAACCGATTCCGCCCCTTTGTTAGCAATAAAAATAAAAAAACGAGTAGTCCGCCTCGAACTGAGAACTCGCGATTTCCTTGCAAACGAGATGACCAATATAACAAGACCCATCTGAAGATTTTTTTTTTTGCATTCTAGCTCCATAACCCCTTGATCGATCCTGCTCAGATACGAACTCTCAAATTATATGTATCTCTGCTACAACGCCAACAAATTTCATGATGATCAGAAAAACGTCCCAGTAGCCGAAGTTGTTTGTAAGAACTTCACTTCGCTTACGCTCCGCTCGTTCAATTAATCTGTCTTATCTAAGCTAAGGCTGCGTTTCCACCAGAGATGAGCGAGGATTTATCAGGCTTTATTTCGTGCCTTTCAAAATCAAAAGCAGTGATTTAAAAAAATCATACTAACATTATAAATGCGAAAGTGTGTCTGTCTGTATGTTACCTCTTGACGCTTAAACCACTGAACCGATTTAGATGAAATTTGATATGAAGATAGTTTGAGTCCCGGGGAAGGACATAGGATAGTTTTTATTCCAGAAATAATCGCTTAAGGGGGTGGAAGTTTGTATGAGATTGTTGCTCACTGTTGACTTAAAATAGCATATTCCTTAAATTAATATTTGGTATTCGATTTTACCAAGGCGTTTTATTCATTCCTTATGGCGAATTTTAATCCCACACAGATGAAGTCGTGGCAAAAGCTAGTAGATAATAAAATATAATTTTGATAAACCCAAATTGGGTTAAGCAATCGCTTAAAAAATTATAAAGTACGTAAATATTTCGGCGCCTTTATCAGGCTTAATTTCGCACCTTTCAAAATTAAGTCAGCGATTTTAAAAACAATAAATAATTTTAATCATGATATAACCAATCGCTTAGAAAATTATAAAGAACGTTACGTTTTCGGCGCCTTTATTTCGCGCCTTTCAAGATTAAAAGCATAGAGTCATGCCTAAAAAAAATACTTGAAATAACAAAAATACCCAAAAAAAATTATGCTGTACGCTTTCGACACCTTTATCAGTCTATATTTCGCGCCTTTTAAAATCAAAAGCAGCGATTTAAACAATAAATAATAAAATGTAATCCTGATAAACCCAATCTCTTAGAAAATTATAAAGAACGTAACAGTTTTTGGTGCCTTTATTTCGCGCCTTTCAAGACTAAAAGCAGCGAGTCACGCCTAAAAAAACCATCCATGTGTGATTTGGACTCGCGCACCGAGGGTTCCGTACAAAACTGTAGGTATATGGGGTAGTAACTTTAACAACTAAAAATTTACGGTTTTCGCAATTTTTGCTTTATCTTTGCTATAAGACGTTGCTTCGTACCAAATTTTAAGATTCTAAGTTCACGAAAAGTACCCTGTAGGTTTTGATTCCCTTGCGAGTTTCGAAAAGTTGCGGAAATTTGCGGCATAAACGGCTGTATCTTTTGATTACATTGGCTTAGAAGTTTGATTTTTTTCACAGCTCTAAGAGACAGTAGACCTGAGTATTTGATATAAATTTCAGCTTGATAGCTCCACGCGTTTCTGAGAAAAAGGATCTTGACAGACGGACGGATGGACAACAAAGTGATCCTATAAGGGTTCCATTTTTCCTTTCGAGGTACGGAACCCTAAAAATGTTGAAAAACAAAAACACCAAAAGAATATACTGTACGCTTTCGGCGCCTTTATCAGTCTATATTTCGCGCATTTAAAATCAAAAGCAGCGAATTAAAAACTAAATAAAAAAATGTAATCCTGATAAACCCAATACCTTAGAAAATTATGACGAACGTAACTTTTTCGGCACCTTTATTTCGCGCATTTCAAGATTAAAAGCATCTAGTCACGCCTAAAAAATTACTTGAAATAACAAAAATACCAAATAAATTATAACTACGTTATCAGCGCCTTTGTCAGTCTATATTTCGCCCCTTTTAAAATCAAAAGCAGCGAATTAAAAAATAAATAATAAAATGTAACCTTAGAAAATTAAAAATAACGTAACTTTTTTGGCACCTTTATTTCGCGCCTTTCAAGATTAAAAGTATCGAGTCACACCTAAAAAAAATACTTGAAATAACAAAAATACCAAAAAAATTATAGCTGTACGTTTTCGGCGCCTTTGTCAGTCTATATTTTGCGCCTTTTCAAATCAAAAGCAGCGAATTAAAAAATAAATAATACATTGTAATCCTGATAAACCCAGCCCCTTAGAAAATATAAAGAACGTAACTTTTTCGGCGCCTTTATTTCGCGCCTTTCAAGATCAGCGCAAGCAGAAGAAGAGAGAAAAGCAGCGAGTCACGCCTAAAAAAATATTGAAATAACAAAAAAAACAACAAAATTATATACAAAAAGGTTAATTACACCAGTCGTTTTACCGAAACCCGTGAACCGAATGAACGCGCAACTCCAAGCCTACATATTTTGCGCCCGCGCAACACTTGCACTCGCGTCTTTTAAAACTTTTTTTTTCTCTTTTGCCATTTTGGCGCCCCCCTTGCCATCCGGCGCCTAGAGCGGCCGCTCCACTCGCTCTACCCTAGATCCGGCCCTGCCTGTAGGTATACCTACTAAAAGAATTTTATTAAGTAATGCCTGAATGTTCCGTCGTTTAACAAATTAACTTTTTCTTCAATAATTGACGGCCTTCTTGCCTAGTCTAGTGACCCTGCCTATGAAACAGGAGGTCCCGGGTTTGAATATTAGTAAGGGCATTTATTAGTGTGTTTATCACAGATACTTGTTCATGAGTCATGGATGTTTAAATACTTTAAATTACCGTAATGTAAACACATAGGAAGCGTGTGAACCAAGCATGAACCAAGCGTAACGCACGGGGAGTGCGCGGGTGGGAACAATCTATACATATAATACAGCTGAAGAGGGTCGAAAGTCTGTACATGGAAGATAATCGAAAAAAAGTTGGCTGGGGATATACTCTGAACAATTTGAACTGAACTCATCCACTTAGTGTCTTATCTTTTGTGTGTAAACCGCAGGGGCGCGTGCCACTATGAAAAAAATGGTTTGGCCACATGTTAGCGTTTATTGAATTTCTACTATATGGACCACGCAATAAGATTCAATATGAACTAATACGAAAAAGCTCTAAGTTCTATACGGTTGCACCCAATACAAGCGATTCAAATGCTCTAGCACCAGCGTAACCTAACACCGAGATCCGAAACAAACGTGCGTAATTGGAGATCGCGCTTGCACTGGTATTCCGAGCGCACGGCTAGTTAGCGATAAGGAGGCAATTGTAATTTTCCCGAACGGGCAGGTAAAACAGGGTTGCATTCTGATTAAAATATTTAATATATGAAATATATACCTATACATATATAATAGATTTTAATAAATATTGGGTATGTTAAAATTATAATCAGACATATTAATAATCAATTATTTTAAAATTGCTTTCTTAATTTTACAGCTTAGACTTACCTTTACCTATAGCAAATTATGTACTGAGAATAACTCAATTCAAATATAAATAATATGAATCTACATTATAGTTGTGCTTGTTATCATAATTCGAATGTGTTGTAGAAGAATATAAAAAAATATATATTTATAGTACCTACATATTAGTCAAAACAAATAATCATATTAATCTTTTCATCATATTAATTTAATTTTTTTTTTCTAAATTAATTACGTGCCTACAACTATTTCTCGAATGAGGGTTTGTCATGTTTATTACATTTCCATCAGATTTACAAACGTTTAAAAAGAAATAAAAAAATAACAGATTTTAATAAATATAGGCTAAGTATGTTACAATTATAATCAGTCCTTTAAATACTCAAAGTCAAAGTCAAAAATGTATTTATTCAAGTAGGCATAGCAACAAGCACTTTCGAATCGTCAGTAATGATTATTATCTTAAGCTATTATATAATTAATAGAAAGATATTGATGCAATTATACAAAAAAAAATACGGGTCAAAATGTATCATCATCATTTCACAATAAGATCGACAAAACTTAAAAGATGAAAAAATGTATAATAAAATACTAGTTTAGAATGTTTCTAGAATAAAATTTAAATGTCAGAAGGAAAATACAAAATCATTTATTTTTTAATAAATCATTTATTTTTTACTATACTATAATAAAATAATCGTCTTCTATACTATAATAGGCTTTAGAAATAAGCTTACGTTTTACATAATTCTTGAATTTATTGAATGATAATTTGGTAATTTCTGTTGGAAGCTTTTTATTATAAAACCTTAGAGTGGTGGGCACTGCCAGTTTATACTTATTTCTAATATTAAAATTATGTATTTCACAGTTCTTTCTAAAATTAACAATGTTTCTATGTACATACACAATATTTTCATTGATATATTGACTATGCACTGTCATTATATTAATGTCCTTAAACATATCTCTAACTGAGGCTCTATATTCTCTTAATAATAAATTATTTAAACATTGCTTTCTTAATTTTATACAATATGATAGTAATAAAAATACTTTAAAGGAAAAAATAACACTTCACACGTCTTTGTTGTAATTGATAAATACATGGTATATGTACCTGTTTATTTCTGAATGTTATCTACCGTAATTTTCCCTTACATACCTAACCTCAATCATGAAAGAGGGAGCGAGATACCAATAAAAAAAATCTACCTGGTCTGTTATCAATTTCTGAGACACATTTGGTTATGACAGTTTTGAGTCTAGTGTTTGACTGGCTTTCGCTTGCTCAATACATGTTTTATTTCCCGATTCATGGTGCTCTTTTACGCAACTTGGCTACGTTTTACCGGATATTCCCTGCTTTCGATTGGATTTAGTACCTTGCGATTTAACGACCCCAGGCTGTGTCTATTGAATTATGATAACAAGCACAATTATAATGTAGATTCATATTATTTATATTTGAATTGAGTTATTCTCAGTACATAATTTGTTATAGGTAAAAGTTAGTCTAAGCTGTAAAGTTAAGAAAGCAATTTTAAATTATTTATATGTCTGATTATAATTTTAACATACCCAATATTTATTAAAATCTATTATATATGCATATATTTCATATATTAAATATTTGTAAATGGTACATCCACCCAAATGTTTTAATCAGAATCCAACCCTGTTTTACCTGCCCGTTCGGGAAAATTACAATTGCCTCCTAATCGCTAACTAGCCGTGCGCTCGGAATACCAGTGCAAGCGCGATCTCCAATTACGCAGATTAGTTTCGGATCTCGGTGTCGAGGTACGCTGGTTCTAGAGCATTTGAATCGCTTGTACTGGGTGCAACCGTATAGAACTTAGAACTTTTTTCGTATTAGTTCATATTGAATCTTATTGCGTGGTCCATATAGTAGAAATTCAATAAACGCTAACATGTGGCCAAACCATTTTTTTCATAGTGGCACGCGCGCCTGCGGTTTACACACAAAAGATAAGACACTAAGTGGATGAGTTCAGTTCATATTGTTTAGAGTATACTCAGAATCGATAACAGAACACGTTACAACAATTTTTTTATTTTTTGTCTGTTTGTCTGTTTATCTGTTTGTCTGTTTATTTGACCGCGCATCACGTGAAAACGGCTGAACGTATTTTGATGAAATTTTGTATAGAGATAGTTTGAGTCCCGGGAAAGGTTAATATATAGTTTTAATCCCAAAAATCAACCCTGGTGGGGGTGAAAATGGGGTTGAAAGTTTGTATGGAGAATTTTTAACCGCTGAAACGATTTAGATAGAAATGAGTATCGAGATAATTTGAGTCTCGAGAAACGTCATAGGATAGTTTTCAAACCCTTGTGGGGGTGAGAAGGGGGTTGGAAGTTGGTATGAGGATTTTTTTACCGCTGAACTGATTTAGATGAAAATTTGGTATGGAGATAATTTGAGCTCTGGAAAAGGAAATAAAATAGTTTTATCCCGGAAATTATCCCTTAAGCGGATGCAAAAGGGGTGGAAGTTTACATGGGGAAGAAAGAACCAATAACCGCTGTACGTATTTAGATGAAATTTGGTATTGAAATAATTTGTAATTTTTTGGTCAAGGTGTTCATATTTATAACATGTCACCCGTCGATGCTTTAAATTTACCTTTAAGAAATATTTGAAAATTTTATGAATGTCAAAGGGTTATTGCAGGTTCGAAGACTATATATGACGGACAAATATGCATGGCCCAAACCAAAAAACTACTACAAAATCTTCTAACATTTATAGGACACCGTTTAGGTAGGAAAACATATCAAACGTTTTGTGAAACAGTCAGATTAGGATTTATTTTCCTTTATAATTAAACAATGGGTACATTATCTGTCTCTCAAGCTGTTTAGATATGTCTTCTTGAACAACTACGCATTATTTTGTGTCTTGAAGATCTAATAATGTATTACTTACTGTTTTGAAAAAAATAAGTCCCATCGAGTTTCTTTTCGGTCATAATACTTCTTGGGCCAGAGGTGTAGGGTTAGAACCGGTGGTAGTTTTGGAACGAAGTTCCTTATCGAACGGTTCGCGGATGGGAGGCTAGGCGAAAAAAAGTCACGTGACCGTCACGAAAAAGCGTCACGTCACGAAAACGCGACACCCATACAATTGAGAAACATGTAAAATGGAATGAAATAAAAAATATATACAATAGAATAAAGTGAAGTGAAGTGAAGTGTAGTGAAAAGTTAAAGTGAGAAGTGACAAAGTGATAAAGGTGAAAAAAGTCGAGAACCTAAAAGTGAAAAATGACGAAAATGCCAAAAATGGCACAATTTTCCAAAATTTCCTAAATTTTCAAAATTTCCAAAAAATACACAAAAAAAAAATTGCAAAAACAATCTATATTTATATAAAATAACATAACTTCGTTCCAATCGCGTGCTCCACGACACTCACATATTTTATTTTTCTTTGACGTTCATTAGTGCATTGTAATGTGCTTACATTGAAGAATAAATATCTTGATCTACACCAATATCATAAATCCTCTATTCCGCGTTCACAACCGTATGTTATTACCACCATTATTGCAACCAGTAACGTAACATCAGTGTATTATCTGTGACAGTGTGGTAAAACGTATGAAAATTAATTACCTACGGTAATGTAATGAATATCCGCCCCGCCCCGACCGCCGGTGCAATAAGATTGGTCATGGCGGTGTAATGGCGGTCATTCTAATGGTTTCAATGGATTTTTAATGTGTGTAGGTAAAGCAGTGTATGTTTCTGTACATAATTAGGCTTTATTACGTAACATTACGTAACAGTTACATAAACTACTATTTATCTCTTTTTAGGGTTCCGTAGTCAACTAGGAACCCTTATGGTTTCTCCATGTCCGTCCGTCTGTCCGCGGTCTAGCTCAGTTACCGTTCGCACTAAATCGGTTTAGCCGTTTTTGAATTATCAGTCAAAAACGCATAGTGAAAGGAAGTGCCGAATAGTAAAATGACGTAAGCGCCGCCAAATATCCCTTAATAAACGACCTTTTGAACGGATGTTTTGTAACAGGGTGGCATCTACGAAACTCTACACTGAGCATCGCCCGACATGCTCTTGGCCGGTTATCCCGGAAATCACCCCTTAAGGATTACTAATTCCAATTCAAGAAAATCCCCAGCCAGGTTAAACGAAGCCGATAAAAATTCAACGTCTAAAGGGGGGGGTAATTGAGTTAAATTTGCATGGGTCATGGACCCCCTCCCCCCATTCAAAAATCATTTCTGCATTTGTGACCACCCCTACCCAATTTCAACCGGGCCTGTTCATGCCTTTCATGCTTAGACTAGGATCGATTTGGATGATATTTGCCGTGGACATGAACGTATAAATACAAAAGTGTCCTGTATCGTCCGATATACAGGTACTACTCTATGTCGTTTAAATCATTCCAAAAAAATTAATATGATAAAAAAAAGTATTCATTTTTGAGTGTAGTTTCATTTAGTGGTAATTGTAAAATATTTTATTAGGACTACTGTCCTCTGGCGTATCCAGCTGTCAACTTTACTTCAAGTTCCGCCTCCAGGGTAGCGGGAGAGAAATTAGGGGTGAATTAGCCGCTTACTGACACAGACCGAATTCCACGCGGGCGGAGCCGCGGGCACAGCTAGTTAAGTAATATGGCGGATTCATTAGCGCCTAGGTAACTTTTTATTACTACAGTAGAACTCCCTTAATACGTTCATGTTTAATATGATTTCTCGCATAGTTAATATGCCATTTTATATCAGTACCTTTATAGGGAGCCTACAAGTCCTACAACTTGAGGTCCCGTGAGAAGACAGTTATGCGTAAATACCTACGCTTTCCCGCTTAGGACGCGTTGTTGGCTGGGTCCCTTCAAAATCGTCTTAAGCGAGGTTTACTGTATTGTGTTTTTATGGGATTGCGACGCCATTTGCGAATATCTTTGCGCGTTTATCCTTATTCCGCTAATGCTGTCTACAGACGTAAGCGAATAGTCAACTGTGACGTCAATGTGTTGCGCCTTAATGCATTTATTGAGCTCGCAATAAGTCGCCTGCGATTTTGAATACATTGCGGTATTTGACCTATCGATTGATAACGTTGCATCTACCTAGACGGAAATGCATCAAAGGTACATGCGATTTTTGCATGGAAGTTGCATCATGTATGGGCACCATTACTATAAGGAGTGTATAGGTTCTTAAAGGGAAGGCAACGCGCACGTGAATCCTCTGGGGTTGCAGGCGTCCATAGGCTACGGTAACTGCTTACCATCAGGTGGGCCGTTTGCTTGTTAGCCACCGTCATGGTTTAAAAAAAAATACCATTACTCATTCCCAATTCCCAAAATTCAAAAGCACAATTCGGACATGAAAATACCGGATTGACAGCTGTCACCATGACTTAAATATACGATGACATTGACATTTAGTGTTTGTGATATCTGCAGTTTTATCAGAAGTAAATTAAATTAAGTAGTTGATAAATTAATATTTATTTGATTAGGTTTAATCCAAGTTCCATTACATTTTAATTATTTGCGGGCCAATCCTCAAATTCCAAAAGGTAAGATTTAATGATATTGTCGCAATTCAATTCAACTAGGTGGGCAAGTCCTTGGTACTTAAATGGTACTTGGTAATAAATAATTTCAGATGCAATTGACATCGGATCCACGAAGAGCTGACCGCGAGCGCCGCTACAAACCGCCACCGCCCTCGTCGGCCCCTGCTGAGGACCTCACGACAGACTATATGAACATTTTGGGTATAACCTAAATTGCTTTGTACAGTCGCCATCAGATATATCGGAGCGGCCAAGGTGGTCACAAATATCTGAACAACGCCTCTGTTATCAAGGTGATAAAGTGCATGTTCAGATATTTTTGAGTACCTTGGCCGCTCCGATATATTTGATGGCGATTGTACTTGTGCGATACAATGCTCCGTAATTTGTGTAATTTTGAGGATAATTTTGGCTGAGATTCATATTCTGAGTGTAAATAACACTTAAAAATATACAATATGAAATATGAAATTTCAGAATGCCTTGTACAATTGGCAGCAGAAGTAGCTAAGCGGGTGAGGTATTCATAATCCGCTTGACACGTCTCTATAGTTATGAGAATAACGGTGGGTTGCTCCACGCATAACTAGCAAACTGATCAACGTTAAATATGGCGATGGAGCTGTCATCCCATAGAAAACTGTCAAAATTTCCATACTAGATTTTTTAAACAATGATGTTGATGTTAACAGATGGTTTGGTGCAACCGGTCCTAAGAGTGTGTGAAGGTCATTTTGAACACCTCACCCGCTTAGCTACCTCTGCTGCTGACTGTACCTTTGGCTGTTAATTACATTCTCAATGTTAAAGAAAGATCACAAGACAAAGTCCAATCTACACTAAAAGGATATTTAAACACCTCACATGCAATAGTATACACACACATATTTACTCGAATATATAAGGTCTTGCAGTAGGTGGTTTGTAGCAGGTAATTTAAGTCAAATCTTACCCGTATTCATTGATTCAAAGATGCCTTTGCAAAAATCTGTATGCCACACAATAGGTTAGAGGTCTTTTTTACCAATTACCATATCCATAATGTATAAATTATGTACTGCTGGCACACAAAGTGTGACAAAATAATCTTTTGACTAATGATTTACCAACATTATCCTCAAAGAAGTATAAATCATTTTCCAGGGATCAGGTACAGTCACCGGCAAAAGTATCTTCCTACACAAAAGCCTCAAAAATATGTGACATGCGCTTATGGCCCGTGCCACATATATTTGCGGCCTTCATGTAGGAAGATACTATTGCCGGTGTCTGTATTTGCTCTCTGAAAAAATACCAGTTTAATGTTGTTTATTGTTCTTTGGTTTGTTATTTAATTTTTAATTGGCCATTCAAATAATTCGGAGTGTGATTTATAAATAGCATAAATTAATTCAAGGTAGTAATTTACTATTGGAACAAAGTTGCATTACTTTTGTTTTATTCAAATCTTGTTTTGTAAGCTGCACAATTTCTGATTTCAGGCATGGTATTCTCCATGTGCGGTCTCATGATGCGCCTAAAGTGGTGTGCATGGACGGCTGTGTTCTGCTCTAGCATCAGCTTTGCCAACTCCAGGGTCTCGGATGATACTAAACAGGTGCTTATTGTTTCTGTCTTTTTAAAGCAGGCTTTTCTATGAAACTATCATTTTCATTGTAACTTTGTACCTGGGATGGACATGGACAATACATATGTAGAAGTTTTCTATAGTTAAATCTAAACTAAATCATGATAGAAGAAAACAAGATATCGCCATCACTATGTAGCAGACACCACTTAGATTATTAAACTTTAAATTTTTGGGTTAATTTTAACTAAACCCTGACCACAAATATGTGACCATTGTCAAGAGGGTGCTATTATTCTCATTTATATGGCAACAGTTCAGTATAGTCATAGAGTGTATTATTCTCTATGGTATGGTTACATCTTGATTTGTTTACTTGTCAGCTCTGATGTTAATTTGAAAATGTTTCACAGCAAAATGGTTTCATTTCCTGCATGTATTATTTAAGGATTTTTATATATGTACACTATTTGCAATGTTTCACTCTTGACTATGAATAATTTTGGGAATTTTTTGTAGTTTATTATTTAATATTCAACACTTTACTATTATTCAAATAAATCGCCATAATGACACTGACAACTGGGACAGCCCTAGAGACTATCACATGCCCTCACACATGTGTAAGAAATTTGTTCCAATGAAGTTCCGCAACATGGCGCATGATCATATTTTTCTGGTCAGGTTCTATAATATTATTAATATGCAATATACTGTACCATCTGGACCTCGCAGCACTGGCTGGATTTTCTTGATCATCTACTTTCCCACTACTACTACCCGAGAGAGGAAATGCCCGTCTACAACATACTTAGTCGGTTCATAAGTTCTGTCACTAGGGTTTGGACTGGTAAAATACGAACTGTTAGAGGTTGCTTACTATTTCAATATATGATTAAAAAGCCTATTTAATACTGATTAATTTACGATATTATTTAAGGCAAATAGTTGTGGCAGTTTTACACAATTCCCTGTAACATTCGAAAAAGCGGAATAAAAAACCACGTCAAAAACACGCGCCCTGTTCGAGTTGATTTTGACCATCATTATTTTTATTCAATTTTAAGAGGCTTCAGTCTTGCATACTGCATTAGCTTGATCTTTAACCTTCATTTTAATATATAATTAACATGGGTCTGACTGACAAGAAGGCTAGTATACGCAATTTTGGAAGACTACCTTGATGTATGGCATCAAAATCATCGTGTTTTGCTCAAAACTGAAAAATACGTTGAGGTTCAGGAGAAGAATAGCTGAAGCACAGACTTGTAAGTCAACTAAATATTGGTTTTTAAATATGCCTTAATCATCTACTTTCATAAAAATAACAATTTGTAACTCTGGACAACTATAAAAATGATCTAAACCAATTTTTGTGAAGTACAATTTTCATAAATCATCGGCGTGTTTTGGACTGACAACAATCTTCAATACGCGATCTTGATTATAAGTTAATCATATTATATTTTAATCTGTATGAAATATGCTTTCTAATCAGGTCTAATTTTTGTGAATAAAAGCTTTGTATTATATTTTATCACTTAAAACCCTTGTGACAGAACTTATGGACCGACTAGGTATATCCAGTGACATGTAGCCATACGATCTTTGAGAATTCAACCAACCGGAGTCGCCATTGACAGGCGTTCCCCTCTGCCGAAAACATATGACCAGTGGTCATACACATGTATGGACTGACGTTTATCTGACGTAGCTATTTGTACGTTACGTACGAATAGCCATACATTTGACGTTCCCCTCCCCCGCAAAAATCGGCAGACTTTTTTTGTATCGGTAATGACAGACGTGGCTACTCCATCCGGGTTGAATTCTCTAAGCATACGATAAATCTAGACACACGGCAGTGTGTCCGCCAAGTTCGAGCAAAAAAAAGCGACACACCGGCCGTGGGTTATATTACACGAACCATTTCGGGCCAATTTCGACCATCCTATAACTCAAAACATATTTTATCTACGCATATGAAATTTCGAGTGTCTGTTGACATCCCCTTAATTGTCTAGAATACAAAATTTCATTATTCTACCTATAGCAGTTCTTGAGATATTGACGTCAGAAAATCGCTATTTTTACTATACACTCACTCACTGACTCACTCACTCATCAAAAACCTAGACCACTTCCAATGGTCGTACTGACTTGAAATTTGGCATGGAGATAGGTCTTAAGGTCAAAGTAAAGGGAAAAATCTGAAAACGGCCAAGTGTGAGTCAGTTTTAAAAATAGCGAAGGTGTAACTTTGTTCTACTATGAAGTCATAATGAACTAAATGGGTCTATCTTCCAATGGTCGTACCGACCTGAAATTTGGCTCGAAGGTTTGTCTTTAGGTCGAAATAAAGTAAAAATCTGAAAACGGCCAAGTGTGAGTCAGTTTCGAAAACAACGAATTTGTAATTTTGTTCTAAATACTATAAGTAGGTATGGAGTGGAAATGAGATAAGACTTATTTAAATTTAGATACATACCAATTTAAGACAATACATGTGTGTTTGTCTTAAAGACAAGAACAATAAAATTGTTCACCACTCTGTGTGTGTCTGTTGCGGAAACCGAACCCACGATTTACGAAGTGCAAAGCAGGTCACTAGGTACACTAGGTGCGCTAAATCAGTCAAACAAAAATGAAAAGACTATTTTTTCTCGCAAGTCTAAATAATTTCTAATTTTACAACTAATAAAATCGCAGATTCAAGAACATGGAAATCATATATACTCTAAGATGGAATTATATATACTACTGCCCATCTCACCCTCCGATTCGCCACGGGATGAGATGGGATGGTGCACTTCAAGGGCTACATAATAGGCCACCAATTATAATACCTACTGGTAGGTAGGTATTACCAAGTTATTAATTATCTATGTAGGTAGCGTACTTACAAACAGAATAAAGTACGTTATTGATGTATGTAATTATATGTAAGTAGGTACATTTTATAGGTGTAGGGAGCCAGTTTATTTGTAAAAATCACCTATAAATAAATAGTAAAATAGAATTAGACGCTTAGTATAAAGGGTTATAGTATAAAGTACATACCTAAATGGAATGAGACATTTCCTAAAGCAAAAGTGATAAAAAAATAATAAAGAACCTACACCTAACAAAAATAAATGAAATCAGGCGGGCATTCTATTTAAGTTTTAATAGAAAATTATATACTTGACACATTGCAGTCCAAAGGTGTCGATTCATTGCATTGAAAAGGTGTGTGGTGTGTGAAAACTTGCCAAGTAACATCATTAAAAAGTACTGAAAATAATAAATGTTATCAGGAAACTGCTAAAAAAAACCGGTGTGCGTTTCTCTGACTATTATAATTTTAGGTATTTCTATGTAACGTGATACTTATTCAAAATGTACCTTAAAAACTGCTGGAAATCAAGTGTGCATTCCTATAACTATTTATGATTTGAGGTATTTTTATGGAACTTGGTACTTATTCAGATCTCACTTCTTTTATAGGCGAAGCATTCCCATAGTATCGAACTTGGCAGCCTTTCACATTTATGTTTTTGATGGGATAATGAAATATACAGTATGTATAATCATTAATCAATACCTGTTTTACTTTTTTTCAGATTGTAAGCTCCTTTATGCTCTCAATATCAGCTGTGGTCATGTCATACCTTCAGAATCCTCAGCCTATGTCACCACCATGGGCAGCACTCACCACTTAGTATTAAACTGAGAGAACTATCGTAATAAATTAAGCATATTATTTTATCTGATTGTGTTGAAATAAATATTATGAATTTTACTAGTTATTTTTATTAACAAAATTGTAGGGAAAATGTGAAATACAGAGATTGGCAGATAATGTACAGCTGCAGTCTAGTCGCAGAGGATCTGCTTGTGAGAGTGTACAAGTCATCTGGGGTTTTTACAAAGCATGATTATTTGATATAATGGGTAGTTTTCACTGATGATGATTTGGAATATATTTCTAGAAGAAAGTTACTAGGTACTGCCGATTTATGAGGAACACTTTCAATGCGAAGCTCCCTAAATCCTATACAGAATGAACCCGACTAATGGGTTCCTGGCTGTGAAAGGAACTCCGCCCAGATATCAGCGGAATTCAGCACCTGTTCGGAAAATTGTTAAAACAGCTATTAGACAACAATTTGTAGGGCCCAACCTGTTGTGTACCCTACCTCTCCCTCACCCTCCTTCAGCTCCCTACGGGCCCAACCTCCTATTACACCTCCCAACACAACAGGTTGGGCCTTACAAATTGCCATGTCTAATAGCCGCATAATGGGATGGGATCTGGTTTTTTTGTTGGAGCCCATAGACAACTTTTCGCCCAGAACTATGATTGACTGAATTCTGTTAAGTGTACCTGTCTCTTTTTTCTAAGGTTAAGTGTGTTTTTTCTAAGGTAAATTAATTAGGTTAAAAGTGCCCACAAGTTAGGTGGAGGGTATCGATTCTGTTTGTCTTGATTTGTACGGTTGTTAAGAAAAAGGAGTCATTTAACATATTCTAGCTTTTTGTGGTCCAGATCTCACATAAAGTTAAAAAAAAACAATAAAAAATTACTACTTGGGCTGTATGTTCAACTCTGCTAGTCTAAAGAAGACAAAATTTTAAAAATAAACTCTGACATTTGACACATTTCATTTCATTTCATTTTCATGCCCATACGGCGAAGATAAGATAATCTTTAAATGTAATAATTTCCAATTAAAACATAAGTGAGATATATTATAAGTGAATTATTTAGTGTCGGGTGTTATTAATACAGTCCGCAAGGTGAGTATTTCAGTATTAACTTTTTGCTTAGAGGTTAGCCGACTGTTATATTTTATTAAAAAAACACCTGCTTTATATTACAATAATTCGTTAAGATGTAGGAGTTAAAATTACCATTAAGAATACAAATTAACTTGCAAGTGCTTCAACTAGCTATAAAGCGACCTATCTTGGTTAGGAGTCCGCAATATGACCGCAATGTATGCTTCTCCAGCCAAAGCACTGCAGATTTTCTGTGTCTGTCATTAGAGTAGGTTTTAACTGCAACCACTTTTTAACAGACCCTCTTAGCCATTTTTAGTAACATGTAGAGGAATAATTATGACCCAATAAATAAATAAACATACTTTTGTTTAAGATATAGGTATCCTTAATATAGTAAGAAATAAGGTCTTAATAATATTTAGGCAAAATTAAATGTTAACATTCTTTTGTACTTTGATTTCAGGATGCCACCTAAAAAAGTTGAAGAACCTGAAAAGAAACCTCTGATTGGTAGAGTGGGTACCAATTTGAAAGTGGGTATTGTGGGGGTACCTAATGTAGGAAAGTCAACATTCTTCAATGTCCTGACAAAAAGCCAGGCTGCTGCGGAGAATTTTCCTTTCTGTACCATTGATCCGAATGAAAATAAGTATCCAATTATTTTTCATTTTAACTGCCCTCATGCTACTTTAGTTCATACATGTATTCTAATTTGCAACCTACTATGTATACCAGCAGCATTGCCACTAACAGTTTTCCTATGTATGAGGAGTGATCCCAGGGTTGAGTATAGTAATAGAGCATTGAAAATAGTTACAATATCATAAAAAAGTACAAAATATAAGTACCTAATTTCATTGCTTTAACCCTTTCACCGCCACAGTCGGCTGCGGCCGACATCAAAAAGTTGTTCCATGGATGCCAACGACGGCTACAGCCGACAGGCTTTGTAATGCAATAGGGACCTACGCGGGCTTCCGCAAAGTTCAATTTAGCTTGACAAAACGCGATTACGTGGCGTCGGTGGCGCGTCATTTTTGTTGAATGCATGGCGGTCAAAAGGTTAAGTACATGAATTAGATGCCTTAGCAATTTTTTTCATTCTTAAGCCACCTTTTTTGTTACTCGGCCTTTTTATTGGTGTATGACTTTGGTCTAGACCAGGGGTCGGTAAACATTTTTGACAAAGAGCCCAATGGCAGAAAATATGGAATTTTTGGAAGCTCATAGAGCCGCAGTTTTCTGTTTTTCACTGTAATATTTGTTTTTTTTATTTATTTAGCGGAACTTGAAGAGCCACAACTGACCCTTCAAAGAGCCGCATGCGACTCGCGAACCGCGGTTTGCCGACCCCTGGTCTAGACCCTAGATTCTAAAATGTATGTGAAGGGCTGAACCCAGTGTACTTTAAACCCTTTGACCGCCATACACGTCAAATCACGCGCACGGAAAGTTCTGCTCCCAGCGCCAGCACGTTATATCACATCCAAAATATAGCCGGTTTGCCTTGCGCACTGGTGCTGAGGGCAAGATTTTTTTCATCCAATGCTTGGCGGTGAAAGGGTTAATAGCTATCTTAATATGTGTAATATCAGAAGTAGAAAGGTGTAGAAAGGTCATGTCCATACCCCAGACAGATTGGAGCAATTTAGGTTTGACAATAGTGCAAAAACAAATGAAAGTTGAAAATCAGGCAGCTATATCTGCTTTATTTTTTAACTTTCCCAACCATGGAACAATGGTGTCTGTCCAGGGGATATGGTCATGTCTCTTATTGCATACAGGTTGCATATTTGATCTCAGTTTTCAAGGAGTTTGTATAACATAATAGAACTGGTTACAAATAAAAAATATAATAAAGTCAATTAAATGGCAGATGTCACATGACAGTCACATCCAATGTTGTTGTTAAAAATGATCAAAAATGATGCAATTTGAAACATTTAAAAGTAATTTAGATGAAGATGACAAATCTGGTATTAAAAATGTTAACATTGATAAAAGTGTTAACTATAGAGGTTGTATTGATTTAGTAAATAAAACCAGTGAAAATTACACAGATGTCACAAAAATTCCACCACTTGGTGCTGCTATAGTCGGGTTGAATAATACTGATGCCCCCTTGCACTCAAAGGCTAAAGATTATAATGCCTGGACTGATATTGATGCTCAAGAGCTATTCCTAAGCTCACAGCCTACTTGCTTTCTCATTCTTGGTAAGCCTGGAGTTGGAGCATACACATTGGGTGAATCTATATCTAAAAAACTTAAATGCATCCACTTATGCCCCAGAAATGTACTTATAGATGAAATGGAGCAGAAGAGCTCAACTGGTAAATGTATGGACTTTAACATGAGACATAATAAGGTATGCAAGTATGACACAGTCTTTCCGATTATTAAAGAAAAAATGAAGTCACCGGCAGTCCAACACAGGGGCTATGTCTTGTCAGGCTTACCACTGGTGACTACACGTTGGGATGAAAAATACCTTATTGATAGTTTGCATGATGAAGAATCTGTATTAGAAGCAGATGATTTTCTATACAATGTTATAATGAATTTAAAGAAAAAGAAAAAGAAGAAAGGGGATGAGACCACCACATCTCAAGGTAGTCAAGTAGAAGCAGAAGGAGACACCAGAGAAGAAGAGTCTGAAGAGGAACAAGAACCCGAAGAAGATAATATAGAAGAAGAAGAAGATGTCCCAGTTGAATTACCAAAATTTATATTAGAACAATGTTCTGGAATGATCACATGCAAAAAATCATATATGATCTCAAAAAAAGTTGCTGTGCTAGAACAGATCAAACAGATTATGGATTTACCTATGAAACCAGATGTCATTATTTATGTCACCTGCTCAGATGCCGATGCTATTTCAAAAAAACTGAACACATATTTAAATTATAAAAATCTATCTACCATTTATAAACCAATTTCTAACATAACCCAAACAGACTTAAGATGGCCCATTAAATGTGATATTACTGTTGATCATACTTACTATCAAGATAATCATTCTGTTAATTCAAAGTATTATTGTAGGCAACCAATGAATTTTAAACAGAAATCTGTTGAACAGATGTGTAATTTCAGAAACCACCTGTCATTTTTGCAATGCCAACTTAAACAATTTGAACCAGCATCTATAATTAAATTAGATGGTGGCCTTCAAGTCAGTCAAATGATGCAACAAATTTCAGAACGTCTTCTTTTGCTGCCTATCAAACCTGTTTGCATCCCTGAACCTATGTATCTTGAAGATCCGGCTGATGATATGGAGGAATTCTGGCAATCTATCACAGAATTGACTGTTATTAGTAGTAATAATATCAGTTTTAATAGATATGCATCTCCATGGTACAATAGATGCCCAGTAGAACTCAAGAAACGACAATCAAAAAGAGGGCATCCCAAATTTGCTGTCACTTTCTTGAAACACGTATATATTATGTCTACATTGCCGTCTATGATACAGTTTTGCAGAAACCCTCGGCCTTTTCTGAAATTAGCCTATTTAGAGCCAACATGCAGAGCTATCGTTATTGGCACTAAAAGTTCAGGGAAAACAATGATTTGTAAATGTCTTGAGTGGCTTTTTGACACAGAATACATTAATTATTACAAAGTATATGAAGAAGAAAAGAAAAAAAAAGAAATATTTATGCAGAAAAATATTTTTTCAGAAATAATTGCAACTATAGAAGATGCCAGATTTGGGTTGTGGCAGACGACAGAATTTGAAAGAGTAAAAAATTTAAATGCTTGGTATGACACAACTTTGAAGAATCTCAAAGAATATCTCCCACTACTAGTTAAGTACTTGGCGCAAGCGGAGTGCTACTGTTTTGATGAAAATGGGGAACGTAAAGGCGAAGAACAAGAGGAACATGAAGAAGTGCATACTCCTCTAGATCCGGAATTTTTAAACAATTTTCAGGAATTACGAAAGCAGTTGTTAACTTTTGAATTTGTCAATGATGTAGCGGAAATAGAAAAAGCCATTGCTGATAAAGATACTTTGTTAAGATATTGCCCTGATTATCTGATTATCCCAACAGAAAAACCAGCATCACCAGCTATAGATGATGCAGATGTAATTGAAGCAATTAATGGCTACATCGTAGCAAATGATCTTCAAAAAGATTTGGAACCTGCTCCTGAGGAAGTGGTCACTGAATTGTGCAAGATTTTGGACAGTATAGACAAGCAAGCTGGTGAAAGTACATGTAATGAGCAACAATATGGAAAGTGGGTTATTGATGATTTTCCGTCAGATCCAGAAATTTGGGGACTCTTATTAGATTCCGGCTTCATACCTGATTATACCATAGCTTTAATAGAAAACAGGGAAATAGAGCCAGAGCTTGTAACAAAATATAAAATTATTGAGAATACCGTTAAACATTACGAAGAAACATTTATTACAGCTAATGATCCATTGATCAAGACAAAACTGAAGAAAAAACACCCGCCGTCGCCACAATCAGTTGTACGAATTATAGTGAACGGTCACCTGGCACAAGTTTTGGATAATATTTTCAATGACAGCCAAGAAGCTGCTCCTGATGTTTCAGACTTAACTGCTGATGTAACGGCATTTACTGAAGCTATTGATAAATTCCGAGAAAATTGGAATGAAATTCAATCTAAAATAGAAGACGCTAACAAATGTCACATTGTGATAGAACTGGAGAATAAAACTGACGTTTTAATTACAGAAGAAATGTTATTGAAATTACGTCAGTGCTATTATTGGCCGTGTATTCCTGGCGAACCAGAGGAAATAGAAAATCTTGACGAATACGAGGATCAACCAAAGGATATAATAAATTTACCTTATTTCTTGTGTGAAACCAATATTTATTGCCCGATTGCGTATTATGAATATGGCGTATTATGGGAAGGAAAACCTGAATACTCTATAAAATACGACAATAAACTCCATCTTTTTTGTAATGAAAATTCTTTACATGAAAAATTTTCTAGAGATGTTACTAAATATCAGTCATACAACAAACCATTTAAACAAATCCCTTGCTTGAGAATTTGTGTAATGGGATGTATTGGCAGTGGAAAAACTACAATATCAAAATATATAGCCAAAGAACTTGGTTTAATTCATGTCGATTTTGTTGAACTTATAAATGATTATTTACTACCTCGTCATTTTAAGAAAATTGGTCGCAAGTATGAAAACAGTTTCACTAATTCGCCGGTTGAGGATGAAAATGCTGTAGAGATACAATTGGGTGAAGAGAACATGGAAAACCTCGAAGCTGATCTAATGGCAAATGAGACAGAGTTTAGACGCATGATAAATAACTACTTTGAACAAGGGACACCACTTCTATCGATATTGATGCAGAAATTGTTAAAAAGGATGTGGTTTCAAAAACCGTTTTCTTCCACAGGTTTTGTTCTAGATGGGTTTCCACGAATGCTATCTGATGTCGAGGATATGGTAGCTTGCTACTGCGTTCCAGATATAATTATTGATGTAAATACTAGCTCAGACGATGTACTAGAAAGAACAGCGCCTATTATGTACAAAACGTGGAAAGCTCAAATTACTGAAGCTAAATATTTAGCTAAAATGAAGTTTGACAAAGAAAAAAGTGAATGGTTGGCTTTTATAACACGACAAGTTGTTTGTAAACTAATTTTGAATGAAATTATAAACGCTTCTGTAAGAGAAGAGGAACCAGTTAAACCACCATCGACAGAGAGTATTAAAATAATAGCTGATTCGCAGGAATCTGACTTGGTAACGTATAACGAATTAGTCCAAGAATTTCCAGAGCCTGTTGATTTAAGCACTTGGGAAAACGCAAATGATGCACGTGACAGAATCGAAGCTAGAATAGAGAGCATTTATGAAACTGACGACGGAAACATTGAAGGTCTGAGGGAATTTGCGGAAGAACAAAAAATGAAGTTGATTCCTATCAATAACGCAAGGTCATTAAATAAAACTCTAAGAAACGTTTCAGCCGAACTAGGAACTATTAGAAATAGATCAGAATCATTTTTTGAACAAACATTTATACTTGATCCGGACGTAGCAGAAAATCTTCTGATGGAAGGTTTCTACTTTATTAGTAAGTTTAATCGAATGTGTCCAGTACATATTTTAGAAAACCCCAACATCGTATTTAACCCCTACAAAGTAATGAAGTCTAAAGGTATGATTTATACGGTTGCCCATCGATGTTACATTTATTTCATCAGTGGTAAAACAAACTTAAAAAAGTTTAGATTAAATCCGCTGAAATATATTGTAAACAATAACATAACTTATTTTCATCAGTACCCATTAAGATTCAGTGTGATTGGACCTCCAAAGTGTGGAAAAAGTGAACTAGCAATGAAATTGGCTAAAAAATATGGATTGATATGTATTTCAAAAGGCAGAGCTATTCGTCATGTTGTAGAGAATATACACTGGACCGAATTAGCAAACCAAATCCTAATGCTTATAAGAGAAGGAAAATGTATTGAAACTAGCCTTATTATGAAAGCTATCCAGATTGTTGCTACAGACCATCGTACAGTTACCAATGGTTGTGTCTTTGATGGATTTCCTGAGAATGTTGCTGAAGCAATGGAATTGTTGACTTTTGGGCTTTATCCTCTGATAATATTCGATGTCTACTGTGATAAAATGACGCTTCTAGACAACTCCCAAAACGAAATATATTTAGATATCGTAAAGTATAAACCGCCTTATTCACGACCATTTATTGAAAATAGGTTTATAAACTGGTCTAAAACCTGTTTACGTATAAGGGATTTTGTGAATGACGATATACAAAACCTTCATGTCATAAATGGAAACGAGGCGAGATGGCAGTGTTTGCAAGACGCGAATCTCAAGATTCAGTCAACGACTCTAGGGGTGTATCATTACCTGAACAAAGTGCACTCAGATGTAGTACCTGCCAGCGTCATGTGTGTTTCGAACGAAGCATTCAACCGAAAAATGTCTTCTTATAAAAACCTGTGTCCCGTTTGTCTATCCAAAAATATCCTAAGACACAGTGAATTCCCCGTTGATAAAAAAGGTGTACTCCAATATAAATACATATATTATTGGGTTTGCAAAGAGCATATGGAGTTGGTCCTTAATAATCCAGACCGTTATTTGGTTAACAGAAACCTCGATGTTCCAGAAATCCCGGCAGTTGTTAAAAGAGTCAACCATTCACTTGTTTACGAAAATGGCATTTGTATTGTAACATATGCCGAAAACCTGCCAGCACAAAAGATAGAAAGAGGGAGAAGTAAATTTGCAGCTAACTACCTCGGTCAGACTTATTTGTTCTGTTCTGATGTTTGTCTAAAAAAGTTTGTAGCGAAACCTCAGTTGTACTATGATATTGTTATTTTCAAAGATGCGAAGATATTCCCAGCGCTGTCTCTAAAGAACTTGCCTCATATTGGGTACCTAGAACAAACTGTAGGTGACATGATTACTGAAGCTTGCTGTTCAGTAAATGTCCTGAGACCGAAGTACCCTGGCTTGGATATACAGCTTTCGGGTCTGTTTTATATAGCGCTTTATCTCAAAACGCATAATATTCACACAGATAAGAATTTCTTGCCCAAGTATTTAAGATGCCTTGAAGTGTTTGAAGCCAGGTGTAAGTTGATGATAAATATCGGCTTACGCTTGAGAGCCACGGATAATCCCTTTTCTAGATATCCTATATGTCACCATCCTAAAACAAGGAAGGTGTCTAAAAACGAACTGAAGCCTCTTATATCCGATGCCAGTGGGGATTGGTATAAGTAACTCATCCTCAAATGTTAGAATTGTATCGTAGTTTATACCTATTTAATACAACATCTGTTTTTTTGTTTGACAAGATATAGTTGCGTTGACCCAATGTTACGAGTAAAAGAAGAGTTGTTTTTGTTATTTTATAGTAATATAATATTACTGTAAAGGGTATTTTACTCGCTCATGGTTTTATTTCTGCATGTACCTTTTTAAAGAACCTTTGGTATGTATATTTTGATGATGGTATTTTGGTGTGAAATCTTGCAGATGTCTGACCATTTATTTTATTCTAGCAAGCAGGGTACCGGTGCCGGACGAGCGGTATGATTACCTCTGCGAGTATCACAAACCGGCAAGGTGAGTAATATATAAATAATTTAAAACAAAAAAGAACCGACTTCACTGAGCCTTCACCTTTCCAAAAGCTCGAGCTGCTGTAAAAAAATTCTCAAATCACTAGGTGTGCCTATAATACAAGTGGTTGAAGAGTTCCCTCGATTTCTCCAGGATCCCATCATCAGATCCTGTCCTTGTTACAATGGGAGCAACAGAAGTATACTCTTTCAAACAAAAAAAAATCCAAATTGGTCCAGCCGTCTTCGAATAATCGATGAACATACATAAAAAAAAATAGCAAAAACAAAGATTCCGACGAATTGATAACCTCGTCCTTCGAAATCCTGAAGTCGGTTGAAAAAAGGTCTTATTACTCTTATTAGGTACCTTCTTTTTGATTCCTGACAGATTCCTTGCAGTTTTGATTATTTATTGGTTTTAACAAAGGTAATGGATATTTTAATTTGGATTTTAGCAAAGTGCCTGCGTTCCTGAACGTGGTGGACATCGCCGGTCTCGTGAAGGGCGCGGCGGAGGGCCAGGGGCTGGGCAACGCTTTCCTGTCCCACATCAAGGCTTGCGACGCCATATTTAATCTTTGCCGTATGTTTCTTTACTCATCATCATGATCTTCTTTGAGTTTGTTTCTATAGACTCTGGGGTCCGCTTGGCAACTTAATCCCGTGAATTGGCGTAGACACTAGTTTTTACGAAAGCGACTGGCATAGGACCTAGGAAATCATAGGAAAATTAGGTCTTATTGGGATTAAGTCCGGTTTTCTCACGATGTTTGCTTCACCGAAAAGCGACTGGTAAATGTCAAATCATATTTCGTGTATAAGTTCCGAAATACTCATCAAGTCAGGATTTTAACACGATCTCCAGATTGAAAGTCTGACGGCTGACCGCCAGGCTTCTTGCGCTTGCGTTTCTTTACTCATGATATGATGATACGATATTAGGAATATATATGTTCCTTGTGTTATGGTATGGCCCAAGAGGCCACAAGAGGATACATTCACAGAAATTTCAGACTTCTAGCTTTATCGACAACAGAATTAGAGGGGGATCGAAAATGGCTTTGATGGCTTCGGGAATAGGATGGTACGGCCGTGCCTTTGTTGTTTGTTTTGCTCGACTTGGCGGGGGCACGGTAGTCTTTTATCAGAGACCCCAAGTAATCACCTTCCCAAGCGCCAAGTAACATTTAAAACTTACCATCGACGCACACGCAGATTTTACTGATCATTCTTAAACCCGATTGCAACGTAAAGGATGAACACTATTAAATTGTCGCCTACATTTTTACTTTGCTAGCGTGTTGCATCGAACCTTTTTTGAATATTCTTTTGAAATTTTAAATTTATAAGTATCGTGAAATATTAGACAACCATAAAACGTTTATTTGTTTTTTATCTATGAAAATGGCGTTACACGAAAAATGTTCGTGAATTAATTTTGCAAGAATTTAGTAAAAATCCTCATTTATCAACTTCAGATCTGGCAAAATCTTATCAACTAAGCGGAGGACGGTTCAACGGACCCTAAAAAAAATAAAACAAGGAGAAACTATAGATAGAAAGCGTCCGTGAGGGTTAACCCACCAGAAAATATAATGTTAAGTTACAATCAAAGGTGTGCAAGCTATTTGATAAGAATCCGAGCATCTCTTCCTGGGATGTGGCGAAAAAAGTAGGAACAAGTCAAGCAAATGTCCAAAAAATTAAAAAATAATGCCGCATTACAACATACAAGAAGCAAAAAGCTCCGAAGAGAACTGTGGATCAATATAATCGTGCTGTTAGACGTTCCAGGTTATTGTATACCTTGTTAATTGAGAAAAAATGTTGCCTAATTATTGACGATGAAACCTACGTTAATGCAGACTTCAAGTCTTTACCAGGTAACCAGTACTATTCCTCTCGTGACATTTCGAATCTCGATGAATCGGAAAAGGTAATCCCAGTAGAAAAATTTGCTAAGAAATACCTTGTTTAGCAAGCTATATGCCAGTGCGGCATGAGGAGCTCACCATTTATCACTACCGGGACAATTAACACCGATATTTATATATGCTTGAAAAAAAGACTGTTACCATTCATGAAGAAGCACACTTCCTCAACATTGTTTTGGCCAGATTTAGCAAGTTGCCATTATTCGTCTTGAATTTTGGAATGGTATAAGGCGAATTCAGTTGAGGTAGTGCCTAAGGAGAGTAACCCACCGAACTGTCCCGAACTTCGCCCCATCGAAAAATATTGGGCTAATATAAAAACTAAACTGCGTAAAACTTGCCAACCTGCCACTTCATTGCCAGATTTTCAACGAAAATGGGTTAAATGGACAAAATTATTAACCGATGGTTACGTGCAAAGTTCGATGAATCACATCAAAAGTAAAGTCCGGGAATTTTCTCGTTGTTCGTTGAAATAGCCATAATATTTTTTTATTGATTTTACTTTATATAAAATTAGTCATAGAAACAGTTTTAAGTACTTTGGATTTTTATTTTCTCTTCTGTAGCATGTTCGACCTGCGATAATTTAATAGTGTTCACCCTTTAGCTTATCATTATCAACAAACAAACATCAAACAGAAATATTTCTTTGTTCCACTGCTACAGTCAAACTGTTCCAGGGTATACAAGTGTATATACTTAATTGCAGGTGCTTTCGACGACGAGGACGTGATCCACGTAGACGGCGAGGTGAACCCCGTGCGCGACCTGGAGACCATCGGCGAGGAGCTCCGGCTCAAGGACGAGGAGCAGCTGCTGAGCTCGTTGGACAAGCTGGAGCGCACCGTGGGCCGCGGCGGCGACAAGAAACTCAAGCCCGAATATGTATGTTATGAGGTTTTACGTCACACCTGGCCATAATGTAAGTTTTACTGCACGCTACGCGTACGGTAAAACTCGCATTATGGCCAGGTGGAGACGTAAAATTATGTACACACCACGGGTAGTAAAAAAGAAAGCCCTCTATCGCATATTTACCACCCTCGCCTGCGGCTCGGGTAACAAATACCTGCGATTCCGGGCTTTCTTTCTTTTACAGTCCTTGGTAAGTAATGTACTATAAAACCATAGTAAAACCACAGCCAAAAAGCACTAGACCCTATTCATAGTGTTGTGTTCCTGCTGGTGAGTAAGGTTGCCAAAGAGCTCAAAGAGGACCCAGTGTGTTGACGATGAGGGACCTTCTTGTTACTTTAGCCATCAACACAGTGAATCCTCCTTTTTGTAAAGGATCGGCAACGCGCATGTGACTTCTTTGGAGTTGCAGGCGTCCATAGGTTACGGTAGCTGGTTACCATCAGGCGGGCCGTATGCTTGTTTGCCACCGTCGTGGCATAAAAAAAATGGTTTCTTGACCACCTAAATACATTATGAGACCATAGAAATGAGGAACAGATACAAAATCGCGTTTCCGTAATATATGAGTATGAAACGCACCAGTGCCATCTAAAGTGCGTCGCTCTCTCAGCAGCTCTTACTTCCAATGTTCTAATGCATTTTGTTCGGGAATTTAACGCTGTCAAAATAACTCCAATTCTGTTCGATAGATGGCGGCACCTGATACGGAAAATATTTTATGATTTTTTTTTGTGATGCACGTTCATTTTTTTTTGTTATCATTGTTATTGTCTCTCAATATTCTTGTATTAAGCGTCACAAATACATGTTTCTATACTTATTTTTATTTATTGTTATATGCTATGGTTGCAAGTAATGGTCCTTGTCCAGAACAATTTAAGAAAATTATTTATTTAGGAGATATTCTTATTTGAATGAAATATCCTATAGACTTTTTCCGATCAACATGCTTACGGCTTGCCTACAAAATAGCAAACTCTGTAGTCTGTATTGTTGATTATAAAATGTTTTTTTTTTGTTTTAGGACGCTCTGTTAAGAATAAAAGCTGTTTTAGTTGATGAGAAAAAACATATACGATTCGGAGACTGGAGCGCAGCTGATGTAAGTTTTACATTTTTTGTTTAAATGTTCGAATTATATTTCTTGAGTCTCGCCTAACTTGGTATTAATTGGCACCTATCTTCATAGTAACGTAATATAAATTGATCAATAGGTACTCTAGATACATATCAATTTGAAACTTGAATACCTACATGCCTTAAGTATAAGATAGGTACCTGACTTTTTATTTTGTGATTTGATTGCACAATACAAAAAAGTACAAAATACAAATGGGAAAAAGTTGATCATATTCTACATGCTCCTTTTTTGCTTCTCATCTGGTTATCAACCGGCTCAATTCGTAGGGATCTTTTTGTTGTTGTTACTTTTTTTTGCATTTTTTTTTAATTTTATGAAATATATGTTTATTTCAGGCCCGGGAGCGCATAAGAATTGTTAGTTACAATGTTTTAGGGTCTAAGTTAGTAAAAAGTACGTAGTTAAATAATAATAAAAAATAAAAATAAAAATAACAGCTAAATGTACTAAACCGGATGAAATAATGAGGAATAAAGGCTTATGTAATGTAATGTAATGTAGGGTCTAAGTTATCAATGATAACTTAGCGTACCACTGTACCTAACAATTCTTATGCGTTATCATACAAATGTAATGGCAGTATTATAATATTATTTATGTATGTTCACCGATTATTCAAAGACGGGTGGACCGATTTGGACATTTGGTCAGGATGATGGGATCCTGGAGACACACAGAGAACTCTGATTTTTTAGGCACACCAATTGAGATTTGAGTATTTTTTTACAGTAGCTCGGGCATTTGCTCTTGTAATTTTGGAAAAGTGGAGTAGCGAAGTCGATTCTATTTAAAAAAAATATTTTGTGTTTCCAGATAGAAGTACTAAACAAGTACTTGTTCATTACATCCAAACCGGCGCTTTATCTGGTCAACTTGTCTGAGAAGGATTACATTAGAAAGAAGAATAAATGGTAAGTACATAGTTTTATTTCAGGACTTGACGATTTACGACAGTGTCATGTATTTTAAATTTAGCTGAAATCAAGGTTTTAATGCAATACGTGTGTTTTAAGTTTAGAACTCTTAAATACTTACAACTACACGAACGCCAAATTTCAGTTAAAACAAGCTGGTCTTTTGACCCAGACAGAAACCGTCATTTTTAGGGTTCCGTAGTCAACTAGGAACCCTTATAGTTTCGCCATGTCTGCCCGTCCGTCCGTCCGTCCGCGGATAATCTCAGTGACCGTTAGCACTAGAAAGCTGAAATTTGGTACTAATATGTATATCAATCACGCCGACAAAGTGGTGAAATAAAAAGTGAAAAAAAATGTTTTATTAGGGTACCTCCCCTATACGTAAAGTGGGGTGTGTTTTTTTTTTTTCATTTCAACCCTAACGTGTGATATATTGTTGGATAGGTATTTAAAAATGAATAAGAGTTTACTAAAATCATTTTTTGATAATGTAAATATTTTCGGTAATAATCGCTCCAGAAATAAAAAAAATGTGTCCCCCCCCCCTCTAACTTTTGAACTATACGTTTTAAAAATATGAAAAAAATTATTTTGAACTTGATAGGTTGAATAGTTTTTGAAAAAAAATTACAAAATAATTTCTGAATTAAGTTTGTAATTTAACCGTATAAGCAGGTGTTTATTGTACCTGTAATTTCTACAAAATCACAATGAAATGACGTGCTTTCAAATAAAGTAAAAACGGTAAAATTCGGTTCACGCATTAAATAATTATCCCATAAAAATCATCTTCCGTACTTTAAGCTCGCGCGCAATAGTTTACTTAATTTGCCGATAGATGTCGCTGTACGTGGAACGCTCATATCATATCCTACATGGCGGTGTTATTTTAACTCTTAAGTGGGGACACTTACTGTGACGGACGGAAAACTACGGAACCCTACACTGAGCGTGGCCCGACACGCTCTTGGCCGGTTTTTTCTCGTAATATAATATCGAGTTTTTTTTTGTAAGGAGAGATCGTTTGATTCAGCTACATAAGCAATAGATATCTTTCTCACGAAAGTGTTGCGGCGGTTGAAATGTTTTTTTTTGTAGGTAGGTACTAATACATATTGGTTTTTTAGGTTACCCAAACTGAAGGAATGGATCGACAAGAACGACCCCGGCGCGCCGCTTGTCCCATTTTCTGGTGTACTAGAGACTAAGCTGATGGACATGGAGCCAGCCGAGAGACAAGCTTTCCTCAAGGAGCATGGCATCACCAGGTATGAATCTTGAATTATCTTGTTCAATATTTTTTGATTTGCAATTTTTTTTTAAGTAGTTACACTACTATATATAAACTGAAAATAGATGTCATATACTTCAGAAAAAGTGGCCAAGCCCTCCGGTGTCACCTCTTATCCGGTGTCATCTGGCCTCGGACACCGGAGGGCTTGGTCACTTTTTCTGAAGTATATGACATCTATTTTCAGATCACCAGGTATTTTGATAAAATGATCACATAAAATATACAGTTTAACCTATTTGCAGTTGGTAAACTGACCGCCACATATGTCTCTGTATTAGGGCAACAGTTTTCCAACGGCATCATTTAGTTCGTTCACTTGCCATCAAATATATCGGAGCGGCCAATTTTGAGTACCTTGGCCGCTCCGATATATGTGATGGCGACTGTACCTTTGGAATATTAGTTGTTATGATTGTGAATTTTGGAAGTGTTACCTAACTATACTTAACCGTCGGTGTGAGAGTTGAACTAGCATTTTGTCTTTTATAAGACTACTTCTACATATTTGTTTTTTGTTTTGTTTTAGCGCACTGGATAAAATCATCGTGTCAGGCTACAAGGCTCTGCAGCTGGAGTACTTCTTCACCGCCGGCGCCGACGAGGTCAAGGCCTGGATTATACAGGTAAATAAAAAACACTTTAACAATGGGGTTGGCCGGTCGGAAGTATTTACTAGCATATCTTACGTTGTCGCCTGTCAATTCATACTTCGAGTCGCGCTTGAAGTATGAACTGTCGCGTCACGCGTCAAGTTATGCTAGGCGTGCAGCATTGGTTGTACCTGTCAGTCTTACCAATAGTGTCAAATTCTGCTTTTTTTGGTCTTGTCTAGGTGCTACTCCTTTAAGCCAAATCCCATAGAACAACACTAGTGACAGGTACGGTACGGTCAGCTGCAGAGAAATAGACCCCCCCCTGCATACAAAGTTTGTATGCAGGGGGGGGGGGGTCCTTTTCTCTGCAGCTGACTATACAAGCTATTCTGGCACCATCTGGTCAAATCGTTGAGTTACCTTCCCCATTTGGACGCCAAAGCCTACAGTCGTGGTAAGTGGTTGAGCCGACAACGCCATAAGTGTTATGGAGAACGCTGTCATTGTAAACTTCATGTTTAACCCTTTGACCGCTAAAGACGTCAAATCACGCGCACGGAAAGCCGTGCCCTCAGCGCCAGCACGTGATATCACGTCCGAAATATAACCGGTTTGCCTTAGCGCGCCTGGTACGATTTTTCCGTCCGATGCTTGGCGGTCAAAGGCCTAAAGAAAGGTATGTCGGTTAGCTTACGTTCACTATACAGTGTGTTTTTTTTAAGTGGGACAGTATGGGGAAATCCAAAAGTATAGGAGATACAGGGAAACTGCCTTAGGAAACATTAGGTATTTTTTTGAGAAAAAAAATTTGGTAGAGTCAAAATTTTGGTCGTGTGAGTTGTCCCTAAACATTAATAATATTGATGAATTTTTTTGACGCAGATCTACTCAGTTTCATGAGAGGATCATTTTATTGTATGGAAAGAAAAAAATCGGAACAGAGACGGCATTTTCCGCTACAATATGATTGTCTGGAAGTGATCGCTCTCTAGCGATAAGACTGCCTGTTGTCTGCCTCTATTTTTAATGTGTACTATTTATTTGATCCGAGTACAATTGTGACGTAATAGTAATTTCAACTAGTTTTAGTCCTAAAATCTATCTCCTACTCGGAAATAATTATCCAACAGTTAAACGCCCAAGTAACACAGGAAGCATTATAACATGAATAGTTAACTTATTTCGAACTTAAGGACCGTATAAACTCTTATATACGTTCACCGAGCAACTTGTCGCATTATATGATGCTTTGAGCTGTATAACGGTTGTATAATGGCATATCTAAATGCTTTTGTAAAGACTGTATCGTTTGTTATAAATACAAGAAAAAAATGCGACAACTTTTTTAAAATTATTTATTGACATACTAAAATCAATCAACTATGTACAAAATAATATGGACAACTCGAATAGTACCATAAAAAGCCCAAATTATTCATTTCTGGCCAGTTTTCTAATTTTTTGCCTCATGGTGCCCATTAATGACCGGACAGCGACTTTGTCAAAAGTTCGAGCCACCTTATTCCAATCTGACCGAAACTGTTGCTCCGTATCGGCACTACGGGCTGTTTTACGTAGTTTAGCTTTCATTATAGCCTAGTAGTGTTCAATCGGGCGAAGCTCTGGACAATTCGGTGGATTTAACTCTTTGGCCACAAAATTTACATTATTGTCTTTATACCATTTTACTACCTTAGCCGCGTAATGGCAAGACGCTAAGTCAGGCCAAAATACAGTTTCGGAGTTGTGCTTTTTGATCATCGGCAATACTCGTTTCTGAAGGCACTCTTTCATATAAATATCGGCATTCATCGAAGAGGTAGTGAAAAAAGTAGTTGACTTCATTCCGCATTCACAAATGGCCTGCCACACCATGATTTTCTTACCGAACTTCTCAACGCAAATGGATTTTTCAGCCTCTGTGATTTCTGTTCCCTCACGAATAGTGTAATACTGGGGGCCTGGCAAAGACTTGTAGTCCAGTTTTACATACGTTTCGTCGTCCATTATTACACAGCTGTGTTTTTTCGATAAAATCGAGTCATATAATTTTCGGACTCGTGTCTTAACAGATGCTTTTGTTTTTGACTTCTTTTCGGCTGTTTCTGTTTTTTTAATGTCTTTAAATTATTCCTTTTCTTTGCACGTTGTACCATCCCGATACTCGTACCAACTTTTTTCGCGACATCTCGGACAGATAGCTCTCTATTAGATGCGAATAATTTTACTATCTTTTGGTCCAGTTTTGGATTGGACGGACCTGGTTTTTGGCCTGGCCGTTGTTGGTCCTCGAAGGTATAATCCTCCCCGTACTTACGTATAGCAGTTTGGACGGCTCCAACAATAACACCTTCCATTTGTGCGAGTTTTCGGTACGTAATACCTTTAATCGAACACCATTTGTCCACAATAGATTTTCGCTTTTCCGGTGTAAGACCCCTCATTTTTTTATTGGAACAAGTTGAGCAAAAAAATAATAAAGATATCGGTTCTATGACAAATGTCAATCAATTGTCTTGTATCAGAATATTTTTAAATGAATAGATAACTTATTCCTGCCAGAGCTAACTTGTATTTACAACAAACGATACAGTCTTTAAAGCCTTTAGCTTTAGTGCAGCAAACCACAACGCAACTGTACAGCTTTCGACTGTTTAAAAGCACTTAAGTGCTTTAGGTTCTACAATAGCATTATATAATGCTTTAAGCTGTATAACGGTTGTATAATGGCATGTATCAATGCTTTTTTAAAGCCTTTAGTTTTAGTACAGCGAACCAAAATGCAACTGTACAGCTGAATGCTGTACAGTTGCGTTTTGGTTTGCTACACTAATGCTTCGGTGTGGTTTAGTGCCTTAGGTTCTACAATAGCATAAATAAATGCTTAATGCTGTTTATGAGCATGAATATTAGCCATTATAATGCCACGTAAATCCGGTATACAGCTTTCAGCTGTTTTTAGTGCTTTAGGTTCTACAATAGCATTTTATGATGCTTTACGCTGTATAACGGTTGTATAATGGCATATGTAAATGCTTTTGTTTAGCCATTAGTTTTAGTGCAGCGAACAACATGCAACTGTACAGCTGAATGATGTACAGTTGCGTTTTGGTTTGCTACACTAATGCTTCGGTTTGGTTTAGTGCCTTAGGTTCTACAATAGCATAAATAAATGCTTAATACTGTTTAAGAGCATGAATATTAGCCATTATAATGCCACGTAAATTCGCTATACAGCTTTCAGCTATTTTTAATGCCTTAGGGTGTACAATAGCATTTATAAGTAGGCAATACGTTCCTAATGCAGTATAATAGCAATAATATAAACCATTATAAAGCCAAGTAATTCACTATAAGGGGCTGTTCATAAATTACGTCATTTCAAATGGGGGGGGGGGGTCTGGACATCGGATGATGGTAGCATGACGTAGGAGGGGGGGGGGGGGGGCGGTCATTCCGAAGATCACATCATCAATGTGTAAGAAAAGGAATGAAAGTCGTGTTTCTATAAACTTTTAATGCTATAAAATATTATCTACTAAATAGTTTTTTATTTTACAATTAAGCTTAAAACGCATTTTTTTTAATGACGTCACTTTATTTGGCAGCTTTACTATCAAAAAATTGATGACGTAATTTATGAACAGCCCCTATACAGCTTTTAGCGGTTTTAGTGCCTTAGGTTCTACAATAGCATAAATAAATGCTTAATGTTGTTTAATAGCATAATTATTCACGTGTAATGCTGTAGGCATAAATAAGGCATTTTTTAAGGGTCACTGAGCTGCTATTGGACTAAGAGCTAGCCACGTCAGATATGACAAAATAATGAGAGCAACAAAACCCGTCTGGTTAGATTGCTATACTATTCTTATTGCTAGATCCTGGCATCTGGCAGCTTTTAATGGGTGGAGGTCACAGTGACAGACTAGCAAAATGTTTTAATTGGAAAATAGTAATACCAAATTAGGTAAAAATTGCCGAAGTTGTCTCAGTTATAAAGGACAGGGCCTATATTTTAAGGGGCTCCCTGGCGCCAACGACCTTGGATCTGATTCCCTTAGTTTTCTAATTATTTATATAGTTTATCATATTATCAGTAACGGCTTTAAACAATATAGTATCCTATATTTACTTCAATATTCATTGTCCACGAAATATTTGACATCAAAGTCGAACCGGTTTAGGCTAAAAAAGTGGTTTTATGGTCATAAATTTTGTTTTAATTAGTTAAAAATTAAAATCTCTCTACAGTTTTTAGAGACATCAAAGAGGAACCCTAATATGTAGATTACGTATATGTAAGATTCTTTACACCATTCGAATATCGATAAAAGTGTTTTTAGACCATATTTTTAAAATATCATAAAAAAATAACGGCTCATTTATTTCAAGATCCGGCTCTACAGAATGGAGATAAAAGATTCAAAAACCGACAGTCGTTTGCCTTATAATTCTATCTATAGTTAATATGTTGGAATATCGACTCAAAACTGGTCAAAAATCGATAAAAAAAAACGTTAGACCAAAAAATTTTGTGTATTATTACCATACATCGGGGTTTTCGGTGCGGGAATGTTTGACATTAGCCAAAGAGTAGGCATTAACTTAAAAAACAGAATGTACTCTAGCACGTTTCTACCTAAAGAATAATTGATCGAATAAATCATAGGTATATGCAATTTATATATAATAGCTGACTATTATGTATATATATTGTAGGTACATATACCTATGATTTTTTCAAGTATTTTTTTATTAATTCATGTAATGACTGATCATTGTCAACCTCTTCAGTTAATCAAATAGTTCATAAATATCGGACGTCAAGATTAATATTTGACACTTACTATACCGTGTCTTTGTCTTAGGTAGATCTAGTTAATAAATTTCGGATATGCAATTGCATTTTTAAAATACTAAGTATATCAGTAGTAGTATAGTCAATACAAACATGCCTCTAAGAAAAAAAGCTCGTATCATAGTGTGTAAGCTATTCACAGAGAGGTAGTTATTCATTAAGCATAATATGATATTTTCTCAGACTAACTCTCAACCTATCTGTTTATCTCTATTCTTTCTCAAATCGTTCCCGCACCGAAAACCCCAATGTATGATTATTACGGAAACAAAAACAGTAGGCGAAAACTATGAACTACTTTCTCGCAACATAAACTTTTGTATAATTTCTCTTAATATTGTATAGTATTTGTATAGTTTCTCATAAATCTCATAATATTGCATCAAACCCAGATCTCTAGGATTTATTTTCTTGAAATGGTTTGCATTCTTTGACCTCCACTACTTTAAAGCTGCCAGATGTCCAGATCTAGAAATAAGCATAATATACCAAACTGACTAGAGGGGTTTGGTTGCTCTCATTATTGTCATATCCGACGTGGACGGGGCTAGCTCTCCGTCTATATAGACCAACGCCATTTTGTAAATAATTAATAACCTAAAAATAAAATCATGCGGACCTATTTATACAAGGAAAATACCTATACAATAAAGAAATTACTTAAGGTGACAGGTATCACGATTGACGACTGCATTTTGCGTTTTTATAATCGCAGCTTCCGCTTCTGCCATCTAGTATACTTGAGATGAACTATGACAATTCAATGTTGACATGTTTAAATAGTCAAACAATCGCGGTCTTTTACAGTAAGATGGCGCTTTGATAATAATTTCATTTTATGTGTACTTACTTAATTAAAGTTACTATTGTATGTAGGTAATCAATGACGAAATAATTTAAGTTACCTATAATATAAAACGACTTGGCCAACGCACGCCATTACCTACAGTATCATAATCGCACAATTATAATGTTTTATTCTAAATATCCAAAATAAGCATTCATCATGGCGGTTATATTTCTATGTGTCAAGTACGTGTCAAGTCTTTAAAATAAAAGTTCAAATAAAATGTACTTAACTGAAGATAATATTATTTGTAACTAATTTGTTTTATGTCCTCTTCTGCTCTGAAAAATCCAGGTTTTTAGTATCTATAACGAAATTAGAGATGGTCAAAAACGCTTTCAATGAGGACGGTGAAGTGCGTTGGGATAAGACCGCATCGGGAGAACATCGGATAATTCAATTACCTATATGGAAAATTAGCCTTTAGTTGCAAATACAAACCACACATCCTCCAACACTATTGTGTACCTCTACCTAGTTGCATTTTGATATAATGGCGATGGCGCTTTTTTCAGGTACCTACACATTTTACTTAAATGTTTCTTCCGGTATGCTTAATAACAACGACTGTTGGTTAACTGAAAGGTTAAAAAAACCGGCCAAGTGCGTGTCAGATCACGCATAGGAGGGTTCCGTACCTTCAATGGAATAAGAACCAAACTAATACCAAAAGGTCGTATCTGATGCCTATGGAAGAAGTTTTTTGGAAATAACTCAAAAATGCCCAAACAATTTTCGTAGAAAGTATATGCTAAGGCGCATCTCCTCAAATTTTTTCATATTTTTTGGACTTACGGTTCAAAAGTTACAGGGGGGGGCTACACAATTTTTCAGACTTTCGAAGCGATTATTTCAAAAAATATTCACTTAATCACAAAAAGATCAAACAAACCTCAATATTATTTTTAAAGACCTATCGATTGATGTGTCACATGTTGATATTTGGTAAAAAGATTTTTTGAAATTTAGTTTCATGTATCGAGCGCCGGGCCCCTTAAAATATTGTTTTTTTCAAATTTCAAGTAGCGGCATACAGAAATACACCTTATGTGTAAATTTTATTCAGATACGTCGTATAGTTTCCGAGTAAAATGGTTGTGACATACGGACGGACAGACATACAGACAGACATAACGAATCCATAAGGGTTCCGTTTCTTGCCATTTGGCTACGGAACCCTAAAAATCACTTATTCTTTATTTGACGATCTCCTAGCCCAGTCGGTGGTGACCCTGCCTACGAAGCAGGAGGTCCCGAGTTCGAATCCTGGTCAGGGCATTTATTTGTGTGTTGATCGCAGATATTTGTTCCTGAGTTATGGATGTTTTCTATGTATTTAAGTATTTATCCATATTTATCTATTATATATTTTATTTATTTATTAATTAATTATATGACCATAATCTTTATTTAATAGTTACTTTTTAGGGTTCCTTACCTAAAGGGAAAATACGGGACCCTATTACTAAGACTCCGCTGTCCGTCTGTCACCAGGCTGTATCTCATGATTCTCATGAACCGTGATAGTTAGACTGTTGAAATTTTCACAGATGATTTATTTCTGTTGACGCTACGAGTATAACAACAAATACAAAAAAAATATATAAAATAAATATTTAAGGGGGCTCCCATATGACATGATTTTGGTATAATAATGGTACGGAACCCCTCGGTTGGCCGGTTTTTTTCAGTTTGTCATGTATGCCATACAAATAAATAAATTAATTTTATACTGAAGTACCTAATGCATATTTTAAGAAGCGCTGGTAGCCTGGAGGTACAAACCCCGACTTTCAATCCGGAGGTCTCGGGTTGAAACGTAACGAACGGACCTTATTCCAATAAGAGTTCGCTTCCTATCTGGGTTGCAAGGTAAGATGGCAGTCGCTTTCGAAAAACTAGTGCAAGCAGGAGGTTCCGGGTTCGAATCCTGGTCAGGGCATTTATTTGTGTGTTTATCACAGATATTTGTTCCTGAGTTATGGATGTTTTCTATGTATTCAAGTATTTATCCATATTTATCTATTATATATATCGTCGTCTAGTACCCATAACACAAGCCTTATTGAGCTTACTGTGGGCCTAGGTCGATTTGTGTAAGATTGTCGTATAATATTTATTTATTATTTATAGTAAATGTATGGAAAATATTTAATTTGTAGCTTTTTAGTACATTACCGTAAGTTGACCCCTAATAGGAAACTATTAGAAACGATAGGAATGGACTCGATTGGCATAAAAAAGCAGCATGTGAAAAATAAAAATAAATAATTTTCATAAAGTATGGGAAAAGTTTTTCTCAATTTGTGGCTTTTCTAGCCGCAAATTATTTTTGATCCCATACAAGAATGGGATCGATTGGCATCAAAAAGAAGTTTACCAAATGTGACCTCTTTCTCGCATCCTGTATGTTTTTTCCAAAATCCGTAACGTTATTAGTTTGAAATTGAGGGAAGGTCTTCTAAGACCATTTTTGCGTTGCAGCGAGGGATCTGGTAGCTGCCCCCACTGACCCAAAAATAAATTGAACTTGTATATTATTTCAAATTATCGAAGTTACAAGTAAAAGTAGTTAAGATAAAAGTAATTGCAATTACAAATTATACGTAATCGGAAATACTACTAACATGTCATCTCAATTACAAGCAATTTCAATTACTTAATATAATTGATTTTCTTGTAATTTAATTAGCAATTTAATACATTACAAAAGTAGGTACCATCTAATAAATTACGCCCAACACTGAATAAACATCAGGTTCAAGAGGGTCGTTTGGAGGATGTATGCTATCTGCTGCCGAAGTCACGCATACATGTGATCTTTATAGACAAAAAAGTTTCGTTCTATAAATTCAATTGTTTGTCACAAAAAGTGGTTTGATTTGTTTTTGCGTGGCATTTAAGACTGGATCTTATTAATTGTTGCTGCTGTGAACATTTTTTAAATGTGTACCTAGTTGGTTACTAGGAACAGGTTTAGACACGGGTATGTTACGTCCAAAAGGGAGGTATGGGCACTCCGAATGTTATCTCGCTAACTGTGGTAAGGCACAGTTCAGCGAATGTTATCACGCTCAAATCTGGACCTGGCTCAGAGCTCGACTGGGGAAGTACCTCACAGAAAACCATAGCCAAAAAGCAAATAACTTAATTCAACCTAAAGTTTAAGATTAATTTTTTAACATATTTTAATCATTTTCATTTATACATATACCATAAGTGTTCTTTACTAAAACAAATTACAAATATAAAAGCGTTTGTGGTCTCACATAAGAATTATAAATTGAAATTACACAAAATAACTAAAAACATGAAAAGTCAGCACGAGTAAGTTAATAACATATAATACCTGCTTTTGCCCGCGGCTTCGCTCGCGTTAAATTCGGGGTAACAAACCATACAAACTTTCACCCCCCATTTTAGGGAAGTGGGGGGTTAGAAAGAGACAAAAAGTAGCCTATGTCACTCTCCATCCCTTCAACTATCTCCATTTAAAAAATCACTTCAATTCGTCGCCCCGTTTTGCCGTGAAAGACGGACAAACAAACAAACACACACGTACACTTTCCCATTTATAATATTAGTATGGATTGGTTGTATCGTGTCGTGTATAGGGTCGTCTCGGTTTTTTGGGTACATTTTTGGGTTAGTTTTGGTTAATTGCCATCTATTTCAAAAGTTTTACTATATCAAAATCCATTACAATACTAAAATACTAGCTTTTACCCGTGACTTCGTCCGCGCGAAATTAACATGAGCGATATGGAATTACATAATAAAACGCAAAATAAAAGTTACTAATAGTTAGTAAAATCTAAGAGCAAATATAAAACTAGTACGTATGCTATTTCAAGTCAACAGGGAGCAACAATTCCATATAAACTTCCATTCCGTTTTCACCCCCTTATACATACCAAATTTCATCTAAATTAGTTGAGCGGTTTAAGCGTGAAGAGTTAACAGACAGACACACTATAATATTAGTATGGATACGTCCATATAATATATCTCTTCAAGTAGGCTGGAAAAAAAAAAGAATTATAGCCAAAAGAGTTTTTTAAATTTTTTTAAATTTTGAAACATCTTGCTTCAAAGGTTTGAAACATCTTGTCTTTCCACTCTCAATATTTTTAACTCACTCGTTTTTGAAAAGTTTGAGAAAATGCTGAAAGGTTGACATGAACATAATACAGGCGGTTTATAATTATATCTATTATTTGAAACCGTGCATAGGGTGGTTATGCTAGTTTCCCGTCCGGGTTGCCGTCCACCTGATTAAACTGCTACAAATTTATTGGACTAAGAGCTGGCCACGTCAGATATGACACAATAATGAGAGCAATGAAACCTGACTATTGTGTCATATCTGACGTGGCCAGCTCTCCGTCTACATGGAAAAAACTTTTTGAGGTCAAATTGGCCATTGATAATAATTATTTATTCTTTAATTGATATATTAATTATAAGCTTTAATTTGAAAAACTTGAATATCAATATATCAATAAGTATGGACGGAAAACTGACACATACTCCACTTTTACAAAAAACGTTTTAGTATAAAAAACCTTTCGAGTATGATTTATTTTCGTATAATATTAATCTAAACAAGATCATATAAGCTCTAGAACGGGCACTTCAAAATTTATTATTGCATTACAAAGCTGGCAATATCGATAAGTGGAAGAAAACTAGCACCTAAAAACTTACTAAGAGTACATTTTATTGAATAGTCCAATCTTAAGTAGAAGAAGTAGATTTTGAAATTTTATACACGACAAACAGCTTAGGTACACTTCATACTGATTTGAAACAAGGATTAATATTTCGAGAAAATTTTACAAAGGTAAAGCATAAAAGTCAGCCCTGAAAGCTGACCAACTAGTTCAAAAATGGTCCGATCTTACCCCATCGTACCTTACGAGTACTTATTGGTTTTTTCATTTTAGGGATTGTGAGAAATTATATTGGTAGGTATATATACTTATACGATTAAATTAATTCCATATCTACTTACCTACCTAATAATAACATTAATAATTCACTATATCTTTTAAATCGTACGAAAACGAACATACAATAAGCCATAATAAACCTAATGGCGCGACCAGACATCGCAGAGTACCGGGACAGCCGAGCCGATTGTTTCTTTCTTATTCCATAGTAAAGAGAGAGATACCTATCACGATGATGTGGACAAATCATTGACAAATGCACGAATGTGTTTCAACTTCAAGCGCATTTGATTCTATTCAATGAATCCGTCATTCATATCATAATATAGATCTAGCTTGCAACAGCGCAAAGCAAGAAGCGAAATGAGCAAATGAAAGTAAGCTGGCAACGTCGCCTCGGATGGAAACTGCTCGAACAAACGCGTTCTTGTAATACAAATTATGGTAAAAACATGGATGAAGCCGTCTATGGTAAAAAGTACCCATACCCACTGTAAAAATTTAATAATGAATTAGTCTCTTTTATAAGTTGGTAGTTTAAATATATTGGGTAAAAAAGTCAAAATAAAAAGATTAAACTAACTAGTAACTTGACTATACTATAGTATGATTTGACTTTTTTTTGTCCAAAAATACCTATAAATCGCTTAGGATCAGGATTGAAAATATAAATGAGAAATGAGATAAAAAAATAAACAAAAAAGTTAACATCAGCCTAGATTTGAACTCGGACATATCTACTTAGTAAGCAAGCGTACTATAACCTAAGCTATGTGGAACGAATTTCCGCACTCAAAATTACTAATCATATTACTCAAATTTGACACATGAAACATGTCTCTGGCTGCAATAGAATAAACGCCTATAAGTTTTATTAGCAATTGCATAGTTCTGATTATTACAGGCTCTTACAAGGTTTTGCGTCTTAAACCTTTATTAAGCGCTTAATACGACTATAGTATCTGCCGAACATTAGTAATGTGCTAAGACGTAGTTATGTTTAATTTCGCAACATAGAATTATTTCTGACCGACATAAAACTTGCGACAAGTTTTCTCCAAAACAGTTTCTTAACGATGATATATATACCTAATTATGTTATACAAGACCAAGCACGTATCGGTACAGCAAACACAACTATATGCCCCTACAGAAAATGTAACATTCATGCTCCAACGTGGTTTGTTTTCTTCAAAAACCTTGCACAAAAACACCTCGATTTGACGTGTTTGCATATATCGTCGCCTTAATTTAAGACTGCTCAACCAACACTATTATGTTAATAATGCAAAACTCGTTCTATACGAGGATTACACAATTGTTTTGCTTATTTGACGCATATCTTTTTATAATATTTTATAGCAAAACCACAATAAATCAAAGGCGCGTGAAAATTTTCAATGAAACTTATATACACATTTACAGTAAACTACATTGCGCAGTAATATTTGAAGGATACAATAACGTAAAAGTGTCAAAAACTTTTATAAATTTTGTTAGGATGCAAACAAATATGACGTGTCACTCATTCAGTTTTTTGTACCGTCTTCGTCCATTTTATATTGCGAGACAAAGTAGTTAAATCACAACGTTCATTGTATTATAAAATTTGTTCCGTCGGTATTAGAGACGTTTTTGCATTGACGTAAGGTTTATTTTACTACACTCTTATGCTAGTATAATGCGTTTGTATTGCGATCGGCAAGTTAATCGAGAGTACTTATGCTTCTTTACTGCGATTAGTAAGTTTTTTGGCCGTATTAAGGCTTCTTTAATGCAGTCGGCAACTTAATAGAGCGTACTAATGCTTCTTTGAGGCGATTGGCACTTTCCATGACAACGATAATGCTAATAGCGCAGACATAATGCGCCTGCAATGCTATTAAATGACCTGTATAGGATCTCAAGCTGGGTAATTTGTGCCCATTTAAGACCTATATCAGCACTATAAACGTTTATAATGCTACTATAAAACGAACTCAAAATGCTAAAAGCATACAGATATGCTGTAAGACGGCCGTTATACTGCTTTGATGTGTTACTTGGGCGGTAGACCTATAAATGTAAGGTATTTTTTATTGAATGTTTTGTCGCATTGCAGAAAGGCACAAAGGCGCCACAAGCCGCGGGTCGCATCCATACCGACTTCGAAAAAGGCTTCATCATGGCTGAAGTCATGCATTACAAGGACTTCAAGGAAGAAGGTTCCGAAGCAGCCTGTAAATCCGCCGGCAAATATCGGCAACAAGGTAATTTCAACCTACTGTCGTAGTTCATAAGGTGCAATAAGCTACGAATCACGAGGCATACAGAAAAAGGTTTCAACATCGCTAAAATCATGCATTACAAGGACTTGAAGAAGGAGCCAGCAAATAACGACAACAAGGTAATATCAACCTACTGTCGTAGTATATAAAGTTTAGTTTCTGTATCGCAAGCCATACAGAAAAAGGTTTCAATATAGCTATAAATCATGCATTACAAATATGTACATCAAGGAGGGTTCTCTAAAGCTCGCGTTAGCAAATCTACTAGCAAATACCGACAACAAGGTAATTTGGGCATACTATCGTAATTCATAAGTTTCACAAGGTTTCATCGTGGCCAAAGACATTCATTACATTTATGAATTTGCCAAATTGTACTAATAATGAATGAACAGATGCAATGGGAATTGAGCTCTTCCAAAAATTTGATTTGTTATCAATATCATCTATATTTTACGAGTATATACTTGCAAAGTTTCAAATCGATTTCGCTATTAGAAGTAGGTTCAAAACAAATGGCAAGATTTTGTTACATCGTTTTGTATACTTGGTTAGTTACAAGTCAATTTAATAAACAAGGTATAACGAAAATGCTGGCGATCCTTTTAGTTGCATATTTGGTATCGCATTCTAATTATGGAAAACTAAGAAAAAAGTTTTTGTGCGCCAAAAAAAATGGTTGTCCGGCCGGACCACGTGTCCCATACAAAAAATGTTTTCTCAAACATACTCCGAAATGTATGCGTTAATGTCACGAAATGAAGACATGAAGTTGCTCATTTATGGCTCCTTACATTACTTCTAAGAAGTAATGTAGGGAGTTAGTATGAAACGTACATTATTGTCCACTGCTCTAACTTTTTAAATTTCACTAAGGTTAGACTGACAAAGGAAATATTACATACAGCCAACGACCACTCTCTCTGTAAGTATACTTGCGACATTAAAATTAAAAAAGAAAAAAGAAAATCTATGGTACTAAATTTATAAGCGGTTAAACATGGTGCTCGAATAGCTTTTTCAAATGTCAAGTTTAAAAAATAAAAAAGACGGTAATTTAAACTTATTTACTTGATTACTTAGTAGTTATTTTTATTATAATATTTTTTTACATTGTTTGAGAAAAGTACTATACAATCCTTGGCCGGAACAGGGATTGAAGGACTCGCTTTATCCGGCCTCATCTACGACTCGGCCGTCTACCACAATCTCGTCCTTAAATCCCTTACTTCACGGCCTCTGCAATAATGTACTATTTTTTTTGTCCTACTTTTTCATAGACGCAATACGATGCCAACTATGCCCTTTAACGGTTCACCAGTATTTATGTATACACTCTGTATTTAGCAGTAATAAAGCACGGACATAAGATGTCCATTTGAGGTCCATAAACTTGAAGAATTCAACCAACCGGAGCGGCCATTGACAAGCGTTCCCCTCTGCCGAAAACATATGACCAGTGGTGATATTGATTGTATGGAATGACGTTTATCTGACGTGGCTATTTGTGCGTTACGGATGAATAGCCATACATTTGACGTTCCCCTCCCCCGCAAAAATCAGCATTTTTTTTGTATACGTATACATAAACGATGTTTTTTTGTTATGGCGAAGGCCGGCGAAAACTTATTATATTATAGAGGGCGCTCCTGATTCCATACAAGGAAAGAGAAAAGATGAATGATCCTTAACTATGTACGGAAACGATATATAGTCAGCTTTTGTTAGGCATTTTTACCCTCTAGCTTTATTGTACAGCATTTTAATTTTATAGTATTATGGAAACCGGCGAATTTCTCTTTCGGACGAATTCGAGACGAAACTGTGAGTTCTTATCGCTAAAATAAAAACTTCCCGCCATACAAATTTAGCTTTCCCAGGGACCATTGTTGGAAATGTCATTGTGGTAGTTGCATTTCCCATTGTTTGATTATTATGTTTTTTTTCAGGTCGTAACTACCTAGTAGAAGACGGCGACATAATCTTCTTCAAGTTCAACGCCGGCGCCGGCCTGAAGGACCCCAAGAAGAAATGACGTGACAAGGTGCTGCTTCTGTTAGTACACTGTCTGTACTTGAACTTGGTTCTCTATACTTTAATGCACGTTGCTTAAACGATTTAAGATTTTTTATTTACAAATTAAGTTTTCAATAAGTGTCCGATTCGTATTTATATTGATTGTCTGTAATGAAAATAATAATAAAGCTTGTTGAAGTTTGTAATTTTACAAGCTTTTATTTTGGATTATCTCTCAGTTTGTAGTGTGAAGTGTTTTGAATCAAATCTTATGAAAATTTACTTAACGTTTTAAACTAACGCGTGAATATTATATACATAATACATCAGTTGACCATACAAATTTACATAATCTTAAGCCAGATCTGACGAATGCAGGGCAGGGATTTTCATTTAAAGAAAACGATAGCAACTTCGCCACAACTTCAAATAGTTTGATAATTAAACAAATAACTGAACAAAACTTACAAAAAAGATAACTTTTTACGGAAAATCCATATTTATTTATGCAAACATGTAAGATTATAACGAGTATTATAGATTAAATTAAGTACTTAATTTACCTGATTTTGGTTTATAAAAATCAAATGTATATTTTTAAGAAATTTGAGTCCCAAAGTTGCATATTATATTCTTATGATTAGAAAATTATATCACGTCTACAAACTCTTCGATACGTATAAGTTTTTCCTTTCCCTTGTCAGTCTCAGATTCGCCTATCTTGGCCTCATCAAACATACGTTCCATGATCATTTTGATCTGCTTCAAAAACCTCTTCAAATTGATATGAGACAGTATCCCCTGCTCAGTAACTGGAGCTAGTTTCTCTCTATCCTTCTCTGATTTTTTCAACACTTCGTTGACAATATACGACAATGCTTGGGTGACAGTTTCTTCCAATTCCTAAAACATAAATGGACATTCAATTTTAAATGAATTCAATTTTACTAATCGAACGAGCGGAGCGTAAGCGAACTGAACTTCGGTTCTTACAAACAAATTCGGCTACTGGGACGTCTCGGTATTTCGATGGCTTTTGATTTTGAGAGTTTGTTCCGCGATAACTTTAGTAACGTTTTTCTGATATTTATGAACTAGTTGAGGTTGTAGCAGAGATACATATAATTTGAGAGTTCGTATATGAGCAGGATTGATCAAAGGGTTGTTGAGCTAGAAGGCGAAAAAAAAATCTTCACAAGGGTCTTCGTTATATTGGCCATCTCGTTTGCAAGTGAATCGCGAGTTCTCAGTTCGAGGCGGACTACTAGTTTTATTTAAAATAGAAACTTGACTTACTTGAAAATCTTCATACAATGAATTTAGCGCCAACATTTCTTCTATCAACTTGATTTTTAAAGTATCAGGCATCGTATGTCTCAAAACATACACAATGAGGTTCCCAACAGCAGTGACAGTGCTACTTGCTCTGAAATGAAAGAACACTTCAACTGTTACTATACAAAATTTCATGAAACTTTGTGCAGTAATTTATGCGTTTATTATATGTATAGATGACTTGCGACTAAATCTACTATTTAAAGCAATGGCGCGTAGTTTCAGAGTCCGAGAGGCAACCGGATGGCTTTCGGTATTTAAGCCCCCTAAGTGTCGTGGAACCACACTGAGCTTCGACTTTGTTTTTCATCTCCCCCCTCCCCCCCCCCCCCCCCCTTCCGACTCTGACAGATCGATAACCGACCAGCCGGTGTGAATGGCAATTTGCTTGCTCGTTCTTTATCATAAATAGATACTGGAAATTGAGGTGGGGAGAGGGGGGGGGGGGGGGGATGAAAAACAAAGTCCAACGTGGGTCAGTTCGAGTTGCACAGGGTGGTTCCACAACACGTCCAGTGGCGCCCTCATTGGGGGAATTGTATTTCCTAATAAACTAATAAATTTCTGTATAATCCATCATTGTTAAGTTATAGTCCTACCCTACTAATTCCGCAACTTATGATCGATGTAATACAGTAAAAATACAGTAAACGGAAAAAAGTGGCCACCATTTGCCGTTTAGGTAATGATTAGTGAAGCAAAAAATACGCAAAATTAAAATATGTGACAAAGATCAAAAGTTGCGTAATCAGTAGGACTACAGCTTAACACTGAGGGATTATACAAAAATTGATTCGTTTATTAGGAAATACAATCTCCCCAATGAGGGCGCCACTAGACTGTCGACACAGTCTTAAATACCGGGAGCCATCCGGTTGCCTCGCGGATACTGAAACTACGCGTCATTGCTCTGAATATACGTCTTCTTACAGAATATGTTTATTTTAAAAAGTAAAAGCTTATTTCTACTGCGACAGAATTGGTGCATATTTAAAAGTTTAGTTGTATGTAACTTAACGTGTATTAATATCTTACATGATGCTGTGCGCTAAAATATCTGACACAATCATATTAACATGTCACATAGTTTTGCTATCTTCGTTGTGCGAGATATTATTACAGATAACTGTAGGGTAATTGTGCTAGTTTCCCGTCCAGGTCCAGTTTACCGTCCACTTGATTAAACTGCTGCAAATAAATGGGAAAAACTTTTTAAGGTCAATATAGTTTATATTTATAGTTTATTCTTTAGTAAGTATTCGTTTTTTATTTTAAGCTTTTATTTTGTGAAAATCTTGAAGATAACATAAATAAGTATGGACGGAAAACTGACAAGAGTGGACGAAAACTAGCACAATCACCCTACCTACCTTGAAACAGCTTCCTTGCCCTGTATAATCTTGTTGACACAAGTAACTAATCTGCAGTGAGTGTCCTTCATGAGGTACTCCAAAGGATCGCAGTCCCCTGGCGGGAGTGAACCGTATTGTACCAGTAGCCTTTTCTGAACTAGCGTGAACTGATTTTGAAGTACGTTTAATTCATCCTGGAAGTTATAAATTCAATTTGAATAAGACTTACATTCTTATTCTGCCGTAGACTTTAATTAAAGATCGGAAAAATTGGCTTAGAAGGAATATTTTTGCTTATCTTTTGAATCTTTCAATGTTGTAGGAAAGTACATAAGCAGTGAATCACTCGAAACTCTTTTTCCGGAGAAAACTAGAGATTTATATCTACACCCGAGATAACAGGATTTATGATAAATCCTCGTATTCTTCGTTCGGAAAACGTACATAATGACCACCATTATTGACCCCAGTAGTGTAACATCAGTGTATTATCTGTGCCAGTGTTATAATAATGTGTGAGAATTCATAACTACATCGATATTGGTAACGTTATGAAAATCTAGTTGGTCATCCTCCGCGGGGGTTATCCTCCCCTCGCCGGCGCAATCCAATTGGCCAAGGCGGTTATTCTAATGGTTCCCGAACACGTCATTAAGTATTTATAATAATATATGTGTGTAGATAAATCAATGTATGTTACAATACATAATTAGGCATTACGTAACAGTAAACTACTATTAAGCATTCTGGTACTAAAGCACTGTGAACACTTTAAGGGTCTGTTTAGAATAGCGTCTTAAAGAAAAAAGCAGCTGCAGTAGGTATAGTAGATGCTGGTTAGGCTGCCTATACACTCAGGCGGAGATGGGAGGAGACGTGTGGTATCAACCAATAGTATCACCCGCCGCTCATCTCCAACTCAGCGGAAAGACAGCCTATTGGTTGATTAGGCTCTTCTCATCTCCGCCTCAGTGATACAGGGGGCAATCCCCCCCCTCTGAAACGCAAACCTCGTATACTACGGTGCCCATAGGTGCGGACCGCAAGATTTAAATCCTAGATCCGCGCCTGTTTACAAGCAACTTATTTCTTACCTCCGAGCTTTTTAACTGTATTCTTTCTTTTGCATGAACTTCAATGCTTTTGAGTAACTTGACTATAATCTCCTTGCTCGATTCAGACTCAAATTGAAAATTGTAGCGAAAATCTGCCTTATCCATCCTTGTGTAGTGGTCAGATAATTTAATAACCATATGGTCTAATATCGCAATAATATCGGAATATTCCTTCGCCTCTACGGAATATTGTTTTTCCTCAGCCTTAACTGTTACGTTTCTTTTCGTGTTTCTGTATGTGAATGTGACTGATTCTGTTAAATGTCCATGTTGACCTATTTCTTCTTCCGAAAAATCTGTAAATACCATGTATTTTTTAGTACTTACTGCAATGCAAAAGCGCTAGCTAATAAAGCATAGAAATACAAATAAACAATTGAAGGTAGTTAATAGGTCCCAATGTGCCTTAATGCCAGGAAAAATGGGCAGGGATCTCTTGCTTAGGAAGACCTAAACCATATGTTTGATATAAGACCTGGATTGCCATGTCTATGCAAAATCGTGTTCCCATATTTCAGATACTAGCGCCATCTATCGTGTTTCAAACGCAGTAAGTCTCAGTTTCATACGTTTTGTTCGGCGATTAACGCCGACAGAATACCTCCAGACCGAATATATTAATAATACCGAAAACAAACACTATAACCCGAAGTTAGAAAGGAAGCGATTTTGTATAGACAGTCAATCCAGTTCTTACATCATCTTTGATATAAACACACCTGTAAATATATCATTAAACTTTATACAAGGTTTGTTCACATTTAATTTTAGAACAATATTATTCTCATGCTTTTCTCCGCTAGGCTCGCAATACAAACTCGCCGGCAGCAACACTTTCTTAGTCAACACATCTATCTTTCCTTTAGCATCCGTAACGGCTAACATTATTCCAACGAAGGTATCGGAAATATCTGCGTCGCTGGACATAAATACTTGAGTTTCCACTATTTCTGTGCCATTTATATTGTCTAAGCATATCACAGCTTCGGAGCATGCAAACGGCGGCGAGCATACGTAAGTGATTTGAATGCTTTGTACCAGCTTCGGGTCTTCGCAAGTTATTATAAGAACAACAGGACATAAGTGTAAGGCGTCGCCCTCTTGAGTGAATTCTTGGAACAAATTTTGGACAGGTTTTCCGGCGTCAGCTTTTATGGTTATAATTTTGTCCGTTGAAGGATACTGGTCATGTATATCTGGAAACAAAAGATTAACTATAGGTACCCTCAATGGATACAAGTTACAACTAATCTCTCATTGAACATTTCAACTTTATAGTATTCGCTAATATGTGCGAAGTGCATGGTGGGGGTAACGTGCTCCCCCGCTCAGTTCCTTTATAAGCCGTGTCCACACCAGGCGCACAGCCTCGCGAGGAAATTGCCGAGGCATTGCGGCCGCGCTTGCGTTTGCCTCGGGCGAGGCTCGTCCACACTAGCCGAGCTCCCTCGCGAGGCGGTGCGTCCGGTGCGGACACGCCTATAGACGTACGCGTCGCCGCGAGCAGGTACTTACCTACATCGTAAAAGCTACGAACTAAAATTTCGATACCGAAATACTAACGGTTGGTTATCGTTATAATAAAGGTATAAGTACCGTATCGGAAAATACCGATATCGTAATTGTATATCGGTAGCGTATTTCAACCGATATAGTTCTACTTTTATAACATAAAGGTATCGTTATTCTATAGCGCTACCATACCGCTTATAGTACCGTTACGCCTGCTTTACCGTCGTTACCTTTGGCTTTAGGTGACATTCGACTCTCATTTGGCTCTACTGTATTGTAAATATTAATGGCTTAATATCTCTGAAAGCGACCATGCCATGCCTACCTTCTTTACTCTCCAAAATCCTCTGCAGGGACTGTTCAACATCATCTAACTCTGCCTGCACCGCTTCAGGGTCCATAACATCATTTATCATCGACCCAGCATTCGCGTTTAAATCCGGTTCCGTCCCCAAATAGCTAACTTGAATGGTACCATTATTGGAAAGTGTAACAACGCCACCTGGTAGCAACTTTAGGAAACAACGTGATATCGATATGCTAAAATTGGGTAAATCGCAGGACCATAGCAAAGAGGTGCCTTCGTATACAAATAGCTTGGAGTCTTCGGAGGCGACCATTACCAACAGTCGGGATCCTGGCTCTAAAAATTTAAAAACTGTATTATACGTATGACTTAGCAAGCTGAAATGAAAGTGTTGCGCGGCTTTTACACTGCTGCGGTTTCCGCATGCGCTAGATAGCGCTCTGCATGTGTATAGTGTGATATTCGCCTTACAGGCTAATTACAATGATTACTTGACATACTAACCGACTTTAAATATTCTTATTAATTCAGCAAGTTAAATGTAGCCATGTATAAATTGCACTGAAAGTATGTCAAATGCCTCTAGGCCATAGACATAAGATTTTAGGTATAAACGGGGCAAGACATAACACCAAGACCGAACGGAACAGTCTTAAAGAACTTTTAATAAGTATGAACGAGAAAGCACTATTGTCGTTGAAACACGCGTACGCCCAAGAAGGACAGAAAACACGTAACGCGACTAATTTGGAAGCGCATTCAAGATGGCATACCGTAGCTAGCCTACATAATTTAGTCGGATTCTTTGTTCTCCTTCAAAAAGCGGTGGAGGGTAACAAACGTTTATATTGAACTTAGGGCATTTTAGACGTAAGCAATAATCTCAATGTGAGACTATGACAAGGATCAGAGAAAATAACCAAGCATGACTTAAATCCACAGCGCAGGCTTCGTCAAAAAGGATACAAAACGACATCCGCAACAAACTTCGTCCAATTTACTCCAGTAATAATCTGCCACAGGCTTCGTCAAAAGTGTACAAGATAAAATCCGCAACAAGCTTTGTCAAAAACCTAACCCTCTAAGCCCGCCTTCACGTTAATCCCCGAGACGACACGTACCCAGCGCAAACGTTCCAAAAATGCTGGCCGCATTACCGCGCTGCACTGCCAACGATATTTGCTGGACCAGGTACGAGCCGGACCGGGGACCACAACCCCGGTCCCTCAACCGCTGCGCAAGATCTTTAATATTTTTTTTCCCCTCCGAACACCAAGCAACATAACAAGACGACCACAACAGGACAAGGATTAACGATAATAGCGCATTCTCTGTCATACCTATTGAAAGCTTAATGAGACCATCCCATTCAATCTTGGTATATATATTACCATGACAGGTCTATGGTTAAGTATGTATGTTTTAAATTTTATAAAGGTGTATCTACAACTTACCATAATACCAGCCAATTAGATATGCGTTGAAACAAATGGGCATGTAATCAAACTTGATCATGTACTTCATAAGACCGTTATCTTGGAAGCAGTACAGGTGCCTCTCGCCTAGTGCGATGACGCTGGAGAAATTGCTGCTTGTCTGGAGAAAATAGTATGGTAAGTGTTAGAGCTACCCGACAATAGATGGCGGTAACTTAGCATTTAGGAAAACTTAGGACGTCTCTTAGGTATTTGAATTGTAATAAGGACCAAAATACTCGTAATACGTAGGTAACTAAAAATTTAATTGCTGGGCCAATGATTCCACGTTTGTAGTATTTCCCGGCGACTGAGTCTTTCCTAATTCAGAGTTTACATTAGAGATTTACGAGTAGGTTGGCTAGTTTATATCAGTGGCGTATTTATCAAAGGGCTGTGGGCGATGCCGTTGCACTAGTGCATTTGCGCTCAGGGAACGCTTGATAGACCCTGATTAGAAAATTTTAAACTAAATTTACGATGTTTATAATTACGTATTCCTAAAACCATAAGTGTTTCGTAAATCAAGTTTTGTACGAAACACTAAATAGGTATTGATATGAATTTATGGTTCTATGTTTGCTCGAGATAACGAAGGAGTGCTGTTCGAGGCATATAAAGAGTAAAGACTAACCTGAATAGCCTGTAGCGCCGTCACTTCTTCGCCCGCGTTATACACCCATTGCGGCACGCTCTTTTTATTTTGTCTGGTGTTTAGCTCGCTTAGCTCCCTCAACTGCTGATAGCTGAAACATCACATGTAGAGCTAAAGCCCACATCGGTGCATGTTCCTTACTAAAGCGAGGTCCGTAGAAGCCATAAAACCGGTAGGTATTATAGACTATAATTTCTCGGGCACAATCTGTCGTGTACCCTGCCTTTTCCTTCCCTTCCTTAACTCCCTACGTGTCCAAACTTTTATCCGACAAATTAGGCCTGACAAATTGCAAAGTATGATACTGGTTTCAAACTTTACGTGAATGTAGTACGTTGCGCGCTGCTACTTTAATCCCTTATATATGACATAATACAACTCTAACTAAGGTCTCAGATTAGATTAGGCATAGGTATTTACCTGTATATTTCCAGCACCCACGTCGATTTGCAAACAACGAAAGAATCGCAGCTAGCTACATAGCAAATAGGACCTGGGATGATGACATCATTAAAGATGCACATAAAGAGAAACGTGTCTTGGTCAAAGAAGCTCAAAGTACCATCGAGAGACTGCACGCATATGAAGTCCCTAGATTTTATATTGCCGAAGGGACCGCATGTTACACTGTAGGCTCGTCTTGTGAACGAGTGTTTCACAACCGGCTCGAGAGCATTTTGGTCTCCTGAAAGTTAAAGTTATTCGGTAGATGAAATGTGAGTGTCCTGCATTTGACGGGTGTGTAACACTGCGTAGCAGTAAATTAGGCAGGGATGCCTCTTGAAGTCAGGTGTACTCTTAGGATAATTTAACATTTTGCAGGTAATTTCAAATGGTAATCATAATATTGTAAACAGCATATAAACAGTCTATTTGATATATTTACCAACATCTGTATGACCTTCTTTTATGTTTAATTGGTAAACGGCGTAGCTTTGTGGATGGAGAACTAAGATTTGTCTGTCTTCTTTTCCACTGTAAGTTTGAAATAAATAATTAAGTATGTTATCATTACTCAGTTGGTAATTTATCAGGTAAAAATGTTAAGCAGTTCAGAAGTGGGAGTCCTCAACGCACTTACGCTATAAATTTCCCAGTTTCAATTTGCAGTATAGGCGTATTAAAATTATTTTCCAGAAGAATATGCGATGCATCTTGACCACTCGGCTTGTAAAGTTTAAGTATTGATCCTTCACCAGTAATAATACAGTCGCTATCGCTGTGAGAGCTAAATCTGTCCACTTTAAGACAACCACCATTTTGGGTTCCTACTTCAGCTTGGTCACCTCGTGTATCATTGTTTGTCCACCACTGTTTTACTTTGAATATAGACATTGTGCTATGAAACTTCAGTCTACATAAGTTGGTCTAGGCAGCTGATTCATGTTGCTGGGGGCAACTACCAATATAAACATTTCGATGTAGAGAAGAGATAACCTTGCCTGTGCTATACTACGTTTCTAATAGATAATGATTCACATATGCGAAGCTACATTTGACTAATCGCTTTTTCAAACGTAAAACATCGCACCGTAGATACAAAATCTACTAATTAATTATAATATTTGGAAGGGTTTATTTAATACATTTGCAATAGAATAGCGAAAACTTTAGTAACGAGGCTCTCTTGAAAATTCCGAGCTTAATATTATTTAAATTTGGTCTTCCTTTCCACATTCTCTGTACTCGTCTTCCTATGCTGCTGCTGACTGTAGATTTTTGAAGTTATAGTTTTGTTCCTGGTCACATTATTCATATGTCAGTGTAACAATTCTTTTTTCATTTGTAACACCTGCCAAGACGCAGTGTCATTTCTGTAAGATTGGCAACACTGGTTATCAAAACTGCTTTGCTTTTCTTTTCATTTCATAAAGTTGTTTGTGTCGTCACCCTGTGGTGGTGATTTTCAAAACTAGTGTTCGAATTAAATTTTCAACGTACTATTGTGCAATTAAAAGCGTTTACTGTGAGACATTGGACTGCGATTGTTGATTTATTGTGATCGTTGAACAGAAGAAACTACGATGTCGAAGCCAAAACCAGAAAACAATGGTAATGGTAGTAACGGAGACGAACAAAGGGAAAACGGCGGAGGAGATGAAGGTGACGCGTGGGGAAGCAGCGATTCCTCATACATACGGCAAGTGGCTAAAATGCCTGTCGATAGAAATGCCGCATATTATAACATGAACCACAAAAGCCGCGGCATGGCCGTTATCTTCAACCACGAGCATTTTGATATTCATAGCCTCAAATCACGTACAGGAACGAATGTCGACAGCGATAACTTGAACAAGGTGCTGAAGGCTCTTGGCTTCAGAGTTACAGTTTGCCACAATTTGAAATCTGAAGACATCAATAGGTACATACAAGATCTTTCTGGCATGGATCACACCGACAACGATTGCCTGCTTATTGCCGTCCTGAGTCATGGTGAACTTGGTATGCTGTATGCTAAGGATACCCACTACAAGCCAGACAACCTGTGGTACTACTTCACCGCTGATAAATGCCCATCACTGGCTGGTAAACCAAAGTTGTTCTTTATCCAAGCTTGTCAAGGTGACAAGCTTGATGGTGGAATTACTCTAGCGACGTCAAATCGCACTGAAACTGATGGCCTGTCCAGTTCAACTTACAGAATTCCTATTCATGCTGATTTTCTGATAGTGTTTTCTACCGTGCCTGGATACTTTTCATGGCGTAACACAACCCGTGGCTCCTGGTTCATGCAGGCCCTTTGTGAGGAACTGCGGTATGCTGGAACTGAAAGAGACATTCTGACACTGCTAACATTTGTTTGTCAAAAAGTGGCTCTTGACTATGAGTCAAACACTCCGGACATGCCGACTATGCACCAACAGAAGCAGGTGCCATGCATCACCAGTATGCTGACCCGACTCCTTGTATTTGGCAGTAAGAAATAAGTTGTTTATTCCTGCTTTTTTATTTAACTTTCTACTGATCTTTCAAGATTGTACAATCTTCTTTTTTTTTTGTTTTTAGAATAATTCAATTAATTAAGTAATTCTGCATTTTCTGTGATCTCTAAAGAGGTGCGAGCTTAAATGTATGTAGTTGCAATTGTTGGAGATTATAGCAGCTAGAAATTCATAATGATTATTAGAATAATGTACTTACAAGAGATTTTTTGATACATTACTAAGTACATATTATACTTATACATATAAATTCAATTATATCAAAATTTGATAAACATTTGTATATGGATAGCTAATTATTATAATAATGTATTAATTTTCCTCTATCTTGGCTATAAATAAATGGTCACAAATAATTATAATGCACAAAGTAGAATAATAAATATTTATGTAATTGCAGATTATCTGGGGCCTCCTAAAATAATGTCAAATATGGGTAGCTTAGATCCTACCCTGTTACCTTCACCTCTAGAACATTCCTTGCGAGAACTTTGGCAAAGGAAATCTATATTGTTTGGTGCATTTATGATAGTTATGATGGTAACTATTACTTTGTTATTTACTTGCTTGAAATGTTTTAATGCAGACAATCATGACATTCACAATAATCAAAATGCTCTGTATTAATGATCTGATATTTTAATAAACAAGTTTGTTTAGATCTACTTACTTACTTTGGGATTTTATAAATTCATAATGTGACCTAAATTACAATTATGTATGATTTTTGAATTTTTTGCCTGAAAAATGGGCAGGTTTTGGTATAAGCAACATTACTCCTTACATAAAGTAATCTGTTCTAATTAGGTATATTTTATTTCTATCTAATTTATCCCTTTTATATGCATTAAACCCTATGAAAATATTAAAATGAACAAACATTAACATATGTTTCCTATTCACCTACTTAAATATGTTGCTCCTTAGTTATGTTATATTTTTTGTTAATCTAGGAAATGTTTAGTTGAATTTTGTGTTACTTGTGAGCTCCTTTAATAATAGTACTGGTAGTTAGCTGTGGCGAGGCGTCATACAAATTTGATGGCAGGTTGGGACTAGTTATGTCTTCAAGATGCTGAATAGGTGTCAAATTAGTTAATTATAATGAACCCAAGAAGCATTGAATTCCTCAAAGCCTCGCCCTGATAGGTTCTGTAGTAACTTCAAATACACCTAATAGCATTTAATTGTGTGCTAGTTGTAAAAGTTGAAACTGCCACTTTTTTAAGTAAAAAATTGCCAGAAAAGATATGCCATTCATGTTTCCATGTTCTTTACTTTAACTTAGTCAATCTGTATGAGCTTAATTTTATTTTTGTGTATTTGAGTAATAGTTTTTAAGTTATTTTTATTTGCATAACATGATAATGAACAAAATAGTGAAAATGAGTTGTCCTTGATGAAGTCTTGTCAATTTTGTTTTAGTGTAATTTTCTTTGAGATGATATTTAAACTACATATAAGATTTTTTCTGCCATTTTAGTAGTATAGTATAATATTCCATGTATTCATATCAAAGTATCATACCAATGATGTAAAGGAGAAAAATAGATCAAAAGTATTTAAATACAAATTTGGTGATGATTAGAAATGTGCTCAATGTTTGAATGGTATATGTGATATACATTGGACTGATAATGATTAGAATGTGATAAAAAGTATTCAAGATGCCTGTGAGGAAAATAATTGTAATGATCTGCTAGGTGTGATTTATATGCATATTATGCATTCTTTTTAAATGTGTGCCTTTAAAGACACTTTAATATTTCTTAGTTATGTGATGATCTTAAAAAAACTTTTTTAAACGCACAATTTCCTCATAGGGATTTTAACAAGAGCATAATAATGGAGTTTGTTAGTGAAACTATTTTTATAATATTTGTGTAAGGTTCATTAAGCAATAAACTTCTCTTCCAATAATGTTTTTTGTTCTCCGAATTTGTTGATGTTTCGAATGAGCGAGATTAGTCATATCTTAGTACAGTCACCATCAATATATTGGAGCGGCCAAGGTGGTCTGAAATATCTGAGCTCTATTGTCAAGGCGATAAAGTGCATGTTCAGATATTTTTGAGTACCTTGGTCACTCTGATATATTTGATGGTGACTGTACAAGTTCCCTCAATAGCAGAACAAACAGAAATGCCACAAAACAGACTGAGTATGTCTTGCCTTAATTAATTCGACCATTATACAAGGCATGTTAAGGTATTAATTACGGTTTAAGGACTTTATTCTTAACAAGGATTGTAATAATCGCTTACTTGTGAGCCATTTATACAGGCTGTTTTTTCAATAACTAGCCATATTGTGAGAGGTACGAAATCCCAACAAAAATTTTGGCAGCCCCAAAGAAAACGTCGACGTCTGATCGGCCGAAATTTATGAAAAAGCAAAAAAAGTTTTTGTGATTTCGGAGTTGGTCCCACAGAAAAATATGACCTACCAAATCACCTCGGACAATATGGCTAGTTATTGAAAAAACAGCCTTTACACATGTTACGTGCAGACAATACAAATTTAAAACATTACATTAGTTAGTTTTAACCTGTAGTAAGTACGTAACCCTAATAGGTAGGGATTATGCCATGTTTCTCATAAGATAACATAACTATAACAAGTTAGAACGTGTACTGCGAGGTCTGAACGAGAACATAGAAAGAAGCTTAACACTCCTATGTACCTCCTACCTAATCCTTAATCCTATTTTGTTCCTGGCAACGAGTGTTAAGAATTAAATAATGCCGCAACTCATTTCGGATTGTTATCTGGTTCAGCTATTCGGTCCTTTGTCCTCTAGATATATATTAAAAAAAGTGCCGCAACGCTAAACAAACCCAGAAATGAGTTTCGTCGATACGTATTGGAATTAACATGTTTTTTTATCCATTTGAATTTCTACCTTAACGCGAATAAAATAAGGTCAATATTCAAAACGGCACCAAATGGTATGACGCATATAATGTCGACTTTATGATTATGACAACAAGGTAGAAATTCAAATATACCTATAGATGTCAATCGCAATCTGATTATACTATAGATTGCACCTAATGGCACCTGAAATAGGTTACTTTCCTTATAATTACTTTCCTCGGAGCACCGATCACAATCAGGGATACAAAATCAGCTCCACAATAGTGCCGCAAGAATGACTCGTGCAGCAGTTGCTCTGTCTTATTACGGTATAAGACTGGCCTGGCTGGTTACAAATTTTCACGAGCAATATTTTCAGTCAATCTTGTTTTGAGTTTGTATTGTATCTCCTTTACATTGTGGCTCGAAACCTCCGATTTATTATTTTAAACACTACTTTATCTAAACTATTGTTGTAATTGTAACCAGGATGAAAGAAACGGCAATGTTACCGTGCCTCAAATTGTGTCTGCAGTGACTGCAGTGTGAGATCTTGGAACAATATCTAGGTTTAGTAACTTCTCCGTAGTCTTGCCGTCATGTACCATCGGATTCATAATTGCATACCCAATTTATCAATTAATTCATTCATAAATTGGGTATGCAATTATGAACCTGATAGTACAAGTAATGTACAAATCTTTGTCTACCATGTCTGACCGATTTCTCTCAGTTGCTTAAAGGTTAGCTGGAAGAGATCCCTTAAAGGGATAATTTCGCATTTGTACTCACTCACTATATTTTTGTTGGTCATGTATTTGTTTTGTGCAATAAAGTGTTTTTACACGCTACTGTTCGGAAATGTGACAGAAGATGGTCAAAATCCAAACTGGAAAGTAAGCATTTGCTGTAGCACCTGAACCACCACTACAGCAATGTTATTGTAGCGATGAAATGTCATTAGTTGGAAAGTAAATTGTCCAGTTATGTCATTGCATTCATTAAAAACATTAAAAAGTCTTTTTTTGGCACAACTTTATGTTTCAAAAATAAAATAAGGTTCAACGTATCGGGCCAACTACCTGTTTAAAAAAAAAAGAAACGTCAAAACCATTTATTAACCCTTAAGGCGTTTTTACTTTTTTAGCCGTTTGTGGTTTTCTATCAAAAACGCCTCTAAGTAATGAGTCGGTTTGAAGCAAACAACAGAAAAACGCTTCTTGAAAGTGAAAAAAAAAGTAAAATGGCGGGAAGGGAATACTGAATTGGATATTCTATAAAAGCATTTATATTATTATTACAAATGTTTTTTTATTTCCTCACAGTAGTCGTGAAAGCACTATGTAATATCTCGGCCGAAAGCGCTATAGGTGGACTCGTATCTTCGAGGGCCTCCCCTAACGGGTCGGCCCTCGAACTAACTCGATCCACCTATAGCTTACTTTCAAGCCTCTACAACAATGTACTATACTACTACTACTACTACAATGAGTTAATACTTTTCCAGGCGTACTAGATACCTACGTTTTATCAACCATATCCGTGTCAATTGAATTTCAACCTTAATCATTCGATTTAAGGGCCAAATTAGGTTGGACTCCTTTAAATTGCAAAACGTAACTACATATTTTGGAGATATTTAAGATTTTCGAAAAGATCTTCTAGATTGGCGCGGCTTGGAAAAGGTTTAAAATGCATACACCTCCTCATATGAAGGATAAGTAATTCACCTGTTTCTGATAATGTCAATAAAACAATTTTTAACGTAAAAAACTGCTTACATTTAATAGTTACATATTTTTGGTGTCATTAAAAATAATTATTCTAAATCAATTCCATGAGCTTTCTCTTGAAGCTCCCAGCACTGATCCCAAAACTGGCTAAGTCGTTGTTCCTGATTGGCGCAGAAGTGTTTGAAGTCCCGCAGCATGCGCGTTTGGAAGGCCTCGTCTCCGGTCGCCGGGTACTGTGACCATTTCCACTTCTTCGATATCATGTGGTTCCAGGACCATAGGAATCCCATCTGAAAATAAAGAACTTGCAATGTTGTTTGTCTATCCAATTTCGCGACGTGGCGTGGGTGGGAAGTTATTTATGGATTTGGCAACAGGAAAATTGACATTGCAGTGGATACAAAATTACGTTGGTTGCGTCGTAATATGATTTTTTCACCTAAAACTAGCTGTTCTTATCAAAAGGCACCTTATGGCAACTGCATAAGGTACAATTTGATATGAAAAATAATAAATAATGGTAATAACAAAATGATGTAGCTATTTTTATTATTGGTAAAGAGTCTGAAAATATACAGGTGCAGGAGACTGTAGATTGGAGCTAGTGTAACAAAGATAATGAGGAAGTTTTTATGTCTACTATTTATATAAGCGCTGGTGGCCTGACGGTAAGACGTCAGACTTTCAATCCGGAGGTCTCAAGTTCAGACCCCATACCACTGAGTTTTTCGGAAGTTATGTACGAAACCAATCGTGAGGAAACCGCACCTAATCTTAACAAGGCCTAGTTTTCCCTCTGGGTTGGAAGGTCAGATGGCAGCCGCTTTCGTTAAGACTAGTGCCTACAGCCAATTCCTCGGGTTGGATTGTCGAGCGGACCCCAGGCACAATAGACCCGTGGCAAAAAGCCGGAAAAATACGCTAGGAGGATGATGATGATGATGATAGGTCTTATTTTTGGCGTTGACTTTACCTACCTAGATAGGGAGGTCTTGTTTAGCTAACTAATATTGTAGGTACGCCAGTTGCGGTGCATCAAAAACATTTATAGGTAAGTTGAAGCTAGCTTGGTTTTAATTTGTTCACGAGCCGTAGTAAAAGTACTTGACTGGCTGATAATAAAGCAAGACGTGGGAATTAAATTCTTTGAACGGTCCGCCACTGACGTACATATAAACTGGGTTAAATCAAATACAGGGCTCAATATTTAATGAATGGAACTGTACAACTATCAGTATATCATAACTAGAGGTACTTATAGCGCAACATAATAAATGGTTTCGACAGTTTGCGTAGATATGACAAGAGATAAAATAAATGCATGCCTACTCGATAGCCGTTAATGTATGCACTATTGATACGACCAAAGTAGAGGTACACACCTCATACTGTACATGCAGTCGCCATCAAATATATCGAAGCGGCCAAGGTACTCAAAAATATCTGAACATGCACTTGATCGCTTTGACAATAAGGGCTTTATTCAGATATTTGTGACCACTTTAGCCGCTCCGATATATGATGGCGATTGTACATACAGCATACTTTTCCTTCCTTTTAGCAGTCTTATATATTTTTAACCTGTCCCTTCCAACTGTATTTATCACTACATTTTGCAAATAAATATTTGATTTAAATTTGCACATCGCGCCGTACCATAAAGCTCTATAAATGGAGTACGCTTCGCCTCATCTTTCCAAACAAAAAAGTCTGCCAAAATCTGAGGGGGGCGAGGTAGCACGCATGTGAAGTTTTCAAGTCAAAGGTACATCATTGTTGGTTGTTAATACAGTTTATTTCTAAATGAATTTTTATGGCAGCAACGCTTTATTGAAAACCGACAAAGATGTACCTTTGACTTGAAAACACCAAACATATTTGACATATTCTTTTTATACTTCATAACACTAAATGGAGCAATAAATAGTCGACTGTACATATGTTAACATATGGTTCATTATTGAATGCAGTCTTTGGAAATGTCAAACAAAAAAGCCAAGGATCATTTCTGATTGTATTTTCAAACAAAATATAGAAGACAGCAATCCTTAAGCGCGTTAAATATGGAGAAGTGTCAAACGTCAAATAGTTACTGCCCGTCAGAAAGAAAACGATTGTCTTTGAATCGATTCTGTAAACGAAGCTTGATTTTCGATTTAGGTTAAATCTTTTATTACGAAATTAATGAAAAATAAAGTAAAACTGTACTTACATCTGAAATGGTATTTCATCTTTTTGTAAACTAGACGAAATATAACATTTTTTACATCCAAAAACAGCGCATAAGGGCATTTTCACGGAGCTTGTTATCCATTGACAGCGATGACGAAAATGCGTGACATCGATTATTGAAATAGTTTTTATAGATGTACTAGATTTTCCGCCAATACTTTTGACAGAGGGGAAATGATACTCAGGGCCTCTCCTGGTTTAGAACTCTCTGCGCCGTACGAATTCGCTCTTGTTTCGAGGCGTAATGTGTAGCCCGGTACAGTCGTCAGCAGATATATCGGAGCAGCCAAGGTCACAAATATCTGAACAACGCCTCTATTATCAAGGTAATAGAGTGCACATTCAGATATTATTGAGTACCTTGACACGCTCAGATATATTTGATGGCGCGTGAACCACGGTGTCGATTCGGCCGCGGAAATGTGCAAAGGTCCTTCAACATAAAGTGGTATAGACCACTAAGGTGATTGTGCTAGTTTCCCGTCCAGGTCTAGTTTACCGTCTACCTGATTAAACTGCTACAAATGTATGGAAAAATCTTTTTATTTTTATTTATAGTTTATTCTTTACTAGATTTTTAAAAATCAAACTAAGGCTCGTTATAGTTTATACTTTATATCTATATTAATAAGTATTAATATTATTTATTAATTATGTACATATGTACCTTCATATATCTATTTTCCTTTTTGCTGTTTGAATATAGTAATTTGTGTTCTTTTCATATCCCGCACCAACAATAATTCTCTGTTTGGCCTGTAGCTTCACTGGTAGAGAATGCCTCTTGGCATTAAGTCCGCCTTTTGTAACTGTATATTTTACTGTCCAATAAAGTTCAAATAATAAATAAAAATAAGTATGAACGGAACACTGACATACAGTTAGGTGCAAAACTGTCCCAATAGTAGCATCTTAGTAGAATGTGGAGAAGTGGATGTCGATCGAGGAGAGGGGCACATGATTGATACATACCAGTACTATTTAAAATTTCCTACAAATCAGCCTTACATATGATATATTTAGAATTTACGGTTATTTTGTAATTTAGAATCGAAAAGTAGAAAAAAACACATTTTTATTTTTTCGAATATTTCTAGTTCCTCTTATGGAAACTCCAAATAGGGAACCATACATAATTAAGAAATTCTGCCTCTATAAAATTATCATGCAATTGCTTTAATGGGGCATATTTTTCAAGTTACTTTTAGGTGGCTTTTAGTTCGGTGCAAAAGTGTACCATTAAAAACAGCCATAGAAAGTGTTTGTTAGTTCAATGTTCAAGACGACTTTTACTCTGCCATAACTACAAAACTATGTTTGTGATTTAAACCGTTGATACCTTATTTTATAGAGGCTGAATTTCTTAATTGGCTACTTTCCTAAAAAAAATATTTAGTCCGTCAGTTAGATTATCAAAAAATATTGGACACATATTTTTTATTTTGTCAATCTAACAACAATTGGTCAAGATATAGCCCGTTAAAGTTCCGCGTGACGTCACATTTTAGTACTTTTTTTAGTATAATGTGACGTCACGTGGAACTTTAACGGGCTATATCTTCACCAATTTTTGTTTGATTGACAAAATAAAAAATACGTGTCCAATATTTTTTGATAATCTAACTGACGGACTAAATAGAATTATAATTTTTTACCCAGGAAAGTACCCAATTATGTATGGTTCCCTATTTGGAATTTCCATAAGAGGAACTAGAAATATTCGAAAAAATAAAAACGTGTTTTTTTCTACTTTTCGATTCCAAATTACAAAATAACCGTAAATTCTAAGTATATCATATGTAAGGCTGATTTGTAGGAAATTTTAAATAGTACTGGTATGTATTAATCATGTGCCCCTCTCCTCGATCGACATCCACTTCTCCACATTCTACTAAGATGCTACTATTGGGACAGTTTTGCACCTAACTGTATGTGGACATATGTGCACAATCATTCTACTTAACTAACACATTCATTGCCACCCAGCCAAACAAGACATCCGCGCCAGGCCACAAAAATTTCGTCATATAAAGCTGTAGTACCACGATCCCGACTATCGTGTCGTCCGGCCTGGGAACGAAATCATAAAGTACCCGATAGTCGGGTTTTCGGCACTGAATGTGTTAAGGCACTCGTCCCTCCGGCGGCGAGTAAGCGAGTAAAGTTAAGCGAGTAGCATTACATCGCGGGCCTTGAAAGGTCGATCGTTCACTCTATACCTCGACAAACCGCAATGTAATGCTACTCGCTTAACTTTACTCGCTTACTCGCTCTTGATGGGACCAGTGCCTTAAGTAACAAACTTACTCGTCGGCTGTTGTCGTAGTCGTCTTTGTTCTTGCCGCTGACGTGCCGCGTTATGTAGGCCTCGTGTGGGCTGGGCGCCGCTTCTAAATGCACTGGGTACCTGATAGCAAATATCTATTTTAGAACTAATGTACAATGCACTTTGAGCCCTCGGTGTTTTACGCTAAGGTCCAATACGGTAAGGCAGGTAAGTCTACTTTCCTATGAAGTCAAATCAGCTACTCTATAGGAAACGTTAAAACGATTTGTTACTATGGACTTTATGTATATGGGAGACGAATATTGTGACGTCAAAATACTATATGATAAATACATCTCCTTTATAACAGTTTAAACCATCATAATAGTAGTTTATGTAACTGTTACATAATAAGATCACACGAGTGTTTTAAGGCCTAATTAATTACGTATACAGTTGCATACACTGCTTTATCTACACTCATATTATATATATTAAATTAAGTGCTCGGAAACCATAGAATGACCGCCATTGCACCGCCATGGCCAACTCGATTGTGCCGGCGGTCGGGGAGGCGCGTGCCGTTGGTCAGGAAGGAGCACAGGATTTACATTATGTTATCAAAACTCATAGCACATCAATATTTGAGCATGTAAAGTTAAAATTACGTTACTGCCACAGATAAAAAGCTTATCATAGTAAAATCGGTTGTGGTAATGCTAGCCATTGCCTACCGTTTTTGAACACGTTTTAGAGGACTTACAGTGTGAGTGTAGATAAAAGCATTTAAAGCTTGCGCTTGTTACAAGTGTTACAACTGGATTTTCCCGTGTATTTTTGAAATTTTGATTTTATGAATGCAACGAAACAGTTCAATTTATCTATTGGACAGTACCCACTTCTACAACTCTGTATCCATTTATGTAACTATTTTGTGAGAATTTAAGCAGTTTTGATATGCATGGACACACATGTAGGGAAAATCGCCAGTAACTGGCATCCTTTCAATAACTGCCCCCTCTCATACTAAAAATTAACTCTATTCACCTACAAACAGAATTCATTTTAGAATAACTTGGCCAGTTATTGAAGGGTGGCCAGTAATTAAATCCTTATAATGAATTGAATTCTGTTTATAGGTGAACAGAGTTCATTATTAGTATGAGGTGACTAGTTACTGGCGACAGTAGTTTAAAGTAGGTACCTACTTGGAACAGATTTACCTAAACATTCCATCTATATGTTATACATATGGAATTATGGATCTAAATACATAGTCATATAACTGAAGAACAAATCAAATTATTTTTAATAAATATTTTGATTTGTTTATTTTTAAGTAGACACACTACTATATAAATCATAAACTTATATAGATGTCATATACAAAGGAAAAAGTGACCTAGGCCTCTGGTGCCCAGGGCTGGGATCGAACCAGCGTCTTCTGCATTCGCGGCAGACGCCTTTACCACTTCAAGCAATGCAGAAGACGCTGGTTCGAGCCCCGCCCTGGGCACCGGAGGCCTAGGTCACTTTTTCCTTTGTATATGACATCTATATAAGTTTACAGTCATATGTCTAGGCATCATCATCAATAAAAAAATCATCGCATCGCATATGCATACTTACCTATGCGATTGACTTTTTTATTACACTCTAACTCATTAGCTAAATAGAGTGTGCACAATTGGTGTCAGTGCAGGGAAAAGGGTCCCACTTTGTCAATATGCAGTTATTAGTAGGTATTTACTAAAACTACCATGCTATCTATTAGTGAAAGAATACAGTGTCCATCTAAACCGATAAAGTGGGTCCTTTCACTAAACTTATCCACATTTACTGAGTGTTTTGAAAATCATCAATGACATCCTTTTATCAATATGTAACGAAAAGGCGAAGTATTACAAATTCAATTATTCTTTAGTCGGTAGCTATTTTTGGATGAGCCCCAGAACGAACGTTGTGCTCGGAAAAATATACACTACTATTTTGGGGCTTAAGACAGAAATCACATGTAAAACGAATTTACCAATAGTAGACTTTATCTTACCACAATAAGGTTTACATTTGATCAGTTAATTGTGCTGACGATGGTACAAACTTGTTTTGCTATTGACAATTAGTTAACCTGTTTGAGTGCCCATTGTCAGGTAAGTAATTGTATGTACAGAACAAAAGTCGAAGGTTGACAACAGACTGCCGAACTCTTTTCATACCTGAGCAGGTATCGTTTTGAACCGACAATATTTTTTACTTTAGCTAAAAATGTTAAATAAGGTAAAATAATGCTATAAAACATGCAGTTTCACGAAATGTTTCTACGTCACGTCATTAAAAAAAGTTACTTAAGTGTATGTAGAGTAAAGTAGAAATTATGCACAGTTCAGAAGCGTGCTCTTGTGATATACACGGTGCCCGTGAGCATTGCGAGAGATTTTAACTACGCATTTCTGAGGTCAAAAGAAGGAAAAAACATTACGTGACTTTGTTGTAAAACGCCCAAAAAAAATTATTTTTATTTTATTTCACTTTTTTGGAATTCTGTTCTACACAATTCCACAAACCGATAATATAATTTGCTGCATTTTATCTCGTAAAAACTAGTTCATGCAAAGTGTTTCTTTGGTCTTTGATATCTGTCAATAAGAAAGGTCTAGCTAGACTATGCCCCATACTGGTGAGATCGCCATCAAAAAAGCATTTTACACTGAGTAACTCTTAAAAATGTTATTTTTTGTAAGTAGTATTTACTCTGAAACTATGGCGAATTTCGGAAAAGTTTATAGGACATTTTTTCCCTAAATATGATCATGAAAACACTGTTAAAGTCTCTCGCAATGCTCACGGGCACCGTGTATATAAAAATAATTACTAATTATTTGTTAGTATGATCCGAAACGCGTGACTCACCTGCTAGCGTTAAGCGGTTTGTTGGCAGGCCTGGTTCCTCTCGTCTTCTGCTCGCTCTTGACCGTGGTGATGATCAGGATGAACATGTTCCCGGTGACATGAACGTACAGATGGTCGCCGACGCCGGCCGCGTGCGACGTGCTCTCCACGGTGCACTTGATGAACCCGAAACGGCCGACTATCGCCTCTTGGAACAGGAACAGTCGCTCGAGCCAAGTGTCTTCCGGGAAACCTAAAGAAAGGGTTGATTGGTTCAATGTATTGCTGTTGTTGGTATTGTTGTTGGGTTTCAAGTGACACAACCATAAAGTTCTATACAAGGAGAACGCTTCGCCTCATCTTTCCAAACAAAAAAGTCTGCTAAAATCTGAGGGGACGAGGTAGCACGCATGTGATGTTTTCATGTCAATGGTACATCATTGTCGGTTGTTAATAAAGTTTATATCTAAATGATGTTTTATGGCAGCAACGCCTTATTGACCACCGACAAAGATGTACTTTTGACTTCAAAGCACCACACATATTTGACATATTCTTTTCATACTTCATAACACTAAATGGAGCAATAGATAGTAGACTTTACATATGCAGTCGTTCCAAATGTCATACGAAATAACTAATAAGCTAAGTATCATATTTGCTTGTAATTTCAAACAAAACATAGAAGACAGTAGTCCTTGCTGCAGTGTTGGGCGTAGTTAACTACTATTCCGTAATCTAACTACTTATTACGACTAAAAGTAGTTAACTACAAGTAGTTATGATTACATGTAATCTAACTACAATAATCTAGTTATATAAAGTAGTCGTTAATCTGATTACTGTAATCAAGTAGTTATAACTACTGATTACTTTAGTTCTAAAAATATCTTGTTTTGTAGCATTTGTATCTGTATTAGTTTAATTTGGTGCCTATACATTTATGCACAGCGCAACTATTGATTTGGACCTGAGTTCTGGTGATGATAACCATGATCTGATGATGAACCCTTGAAGTGCCTACTGGTTCTCAGGATTGGTCAGACATAACCATGTGTCCTTTTGGCTAATTCGACTCATCTTGATGAACATTTACAGTTAGTATCGGGCATTTGCTCTCGGAAAGGTGAAGTAGGTCTTGGCATGGTGGAAATGATCAACAGAACTTCATGACACATTGTATTTTTTTATACTACGACGGTGGCAAACCAGCAAACGGCTCGCCTAATGGTAAGCAGCTACCGTAGCCTATGGACGCCTGCAACTCCAGATGATTCACATGCACGTTGCCGACCCTTTACTAAAAGGAGGATTCACTGTGTTGACGGCTAAAGGAACAAGAGGGCCCCTCATCGTCAACACACTGGGTCCTCTTTGAGCTCTTTGGCAACCTTACTCACCAGCAGGAACACAACACTATGAGTAGGGCCTAGGGCTATTTGGCTGTGGTTTTCTGTAAGGTCCGGTACTTCCCCAGTCGGGCTCTGCTCCAGATTTGCCCTACCTGTGCTGTGCCCTACCACACATAGCGAGATGACATTCGCAGTACCCATACCTCTTTTGGACGTAGTTTAAGGACATACCCGTATCCGAACGTAGTACGGAACCCTAAAAACTACCTTTTGAATGGGTGTATTGTGACGGGCCGACAACTACGGAACTCTACACTGAGCATGGCCCGACATGCTCTTGGCCAGTTTTTTAAAGATTTTATTGAACTACGGTATAGTACATAAGTTACATAACATAGCAAAGGAACGTGCTCACTCTTAGTTAGACCCGCGCGCCGGGTCTTGTCATATTATCTGAAGTACCTAACCGTAGGTAGGTAGTTACAAAAAGTAATCACGTAACCGTGATTGCAACTACAATTAGTAGTTAGTAATCAAAAATTTTAACTACTTTATACGATTACTTCATGTAATCAATTATTATGATTACTAACTACAAAATGTAGTCGTAGTTAGTAATCAGTAGTTAGATTACAATTTGCCCAACACTGCCTTGCTGTTTTAAATATGGATATGTGTCAAACGTTAAAATAGTTACAGCCCGTCAGAATGAAAACGATTGTATTTGAATCGATTCGGTAAACGAAGCTTGATTTTCGATTTGGATTAAATCTTTGATTATAAAAGTAATGATCAGAGCTCGGATTTTTCACGGCAAAACAAAACACTAGCGTAATTTAGCCAGTGCTTGAAATATTATTTTATCGATATCGATAATTCAGAACTAGAAGAAATAAAAGTCACCAAATAAAATTAATATGTAATAAAACTAATAAAAACATTTGTATAAAGTTACTATATATTAGAAACAGACGCAATTTCTTCTTCAAAATCTACGTCAGTACACACAGCAGCACAAGACATTTTGTTTGGGTAATAGGGATAGGAGTAGATGATCATTATCTTTTCAACATTCTCTGGGAGTAAACAGTTGCGTTTATCACTATAAATCCATTTATGTACACTAAATGTACGTTCAACTTCAGTTGACGTCAAGGGAGCAAATTTATAGAATTCATTATCAGTTCGGGTAATATTTTCAGATATGTCTCTTAAAATTTCGTAATCAGGATTTCGTTCAAGCACGGCTTCAAATTTACGTATCACTGGTAAAAGTTTACTCCAGTTTACGTAGCAACGAACAGTATCCAGAATGAGGAAGGATTCCGCAATGGATAAAGTCGAACATTGCAATTGTTCTATTGAAGAGGCTATTACTTCGTAGTTGTCGCGAATGAAATTTAACTCCGGTCGTAGTTTGCGTGTTTGAAAACATTTTTTTGCAGCTCTTATAGCTGCCGAGTCATTAGCAAGTATGGAGACGACATCACGTATTTGCTCATAGTATTGAGCGTAATATACCGCAGCAGATATCCAAGTTCCCCATCTGGTGATAATTGGCTCGGGAGGTAGGGGAATGGACGGATATTTTGCCTTAAAAAGGCGTACACGCTCTGGAGATTTTAGGAATATCTTTTAGACATTCGATATCAACCCATCCACACCTTTGAAATTATCTCGCACTTCTTCGGCAACCCGGTGCAGACCATGAGCTAAACACGTAATGTGTTTCATACGAGGAAACGTTGCTTTTAAAATACGACCGGCTTTAAGCATATATGCGGCACTATCTGTGCAAAGTAAAAGCAAATTGTTTACGTTGTCATTGAAAGAATTTTGAAACAAAAATTTTAATTGGTTTATTATTAGGTTTGCTATTGTTTCCCCATTTACCTTCTCTAAAACCTTCGACCCCAAAAGATAAAATTGCTTAGAACAATTTTTTTGCAAAGACCGAATCACCACGTTTGTCACACATTTTCCCATGAAATCTGGTGTTTCGTCTATAGATATCCACAAATAATTGGTTTTGTTTACCTCTCTTATACCCTGTATAGTTTTTTTGTACACGAGATTTAAATAAATTTTTCGCAGGGTCGATTCGTCCGGTAAAGAAGTCATAGAGCAGTCGCAACATAAATACTTGTTAAAAAAATGACGAAAATTATTGTTGTTGACTGTTGCCCATGGTATGTTGCATGAAATAAGAAAAATAATTAAATCGAAATAAAATTGATGTTTCCTATTTGGTTGCCCCGAACGGTAATTGTGGCGGTTGCTTTTCACATGATTCTCAATATTGCATTTCTTCAGTTTTAGATGCATATCGCACATAGAGCAGTATATAGTGGAGGTCACTTCATTATAGACTAACTCAGGGTGATTTTCAATCCACGTTTTGATCCGCTCTTGTACATTACTCATTTTTGTATTAATTGATACCTTGCAATATTAAGTTATTATACGTATATCCAACACGTCGGATTCAATGCGTTGCGAAATAAATAATACCTAGATGCAATTTACGTTTTATACGTAATGAAATGACAGTTAAAGTGTGAATGTCATATGTCATGTGAGATGAAATTTGCAGTCGTTTCTATCATTTTAAATGAGGTGGTATAGTTACTTCGTTCTAAGTTGTACATGCAGACCTACCTCTTTGTTGCTCGACTATGGCAAAGCTAAAATGAAAAGTTATTTTATTACTTATACAGGATGTCCGGTAATTAATGCACAACCTTCTAACCCCCAGTAGGTCACCTTAGACTGGTCAAAAATATTGATTTTGAGCTCTAGTAAGTCTCCTGTTTTTCGAAATTTTCGCACGTTTGTTAGTTTTTAAATTTTGACATTCACACTGATAGGTGTACCATCGAATAAAAGAAGAAAAAATGTACTGAGGCAATACCTGTCATATACTCTAGTAAGACTCGATAGGTGTCGATAAAATAATATTTCAAGCACTGGCTAAATTACGCTAGTGTTTTGTTTTGCCGTGAAAAATCCGAGCTCTGGTAATGATAAATAAAGTTATACTACACTTAGATGTGAAATGATATTTCATCTTTTTGTAAACTAGACGAAATATTTTTTTTTACGTCCAAAAACAATACATAAATACATTTTCACGGAGCTCTTGATCCACAGAAAACGATGAACGAAATGCGTGTAATCGATTTTTGACATAGGTTTTTATAGACTGATATGATTTTTCTGCATATACTTTTAGCAGTGGGGAAATAGACTCAAACCATAGACTAATAACCCATGACCCAGCATAGCCGGGCGACCCCTGTTGCCACGTTCGAAGTAATTTCATCCTATAGTGAGACAATAATTTATTGTAGGTGACAGTAAACTTAGTACGTCTCCATGGCAACTATTAATTCTGACTCTCTCTTACGCCCGACGGAACAATAGCGCGTTCCCTCTAGACAGGGTGTTGCCCATTGCGTGTTCCCCTCCCGCACCCCTTATTTTTGGCAGCTTAGGTTTCAAAGAAATAACGCGCTAAGCGGAGTATAGAGATATCTTGTATATGACTCAAAGCCTCTCCTCAAAGCTCAGCTTAATGGACACAACAGATATTTTTGCAATCTAATAAAGAGAGTATTCTTATGTATATAGATTTGGAGTTACGCACTTCGCATTTTTCATTCCACGGAGCAGTTTGTTTGCGTCTGTTTCGATACAAACGCGCGTCGACGCCGCGACTATACAATGTAGGTATGCAAAGGCGACTGACTCACATGCTTTTCGCGTGTGTATCGATACAAATACAAGGTGTAACAAAAATGCTGGTGATCCTTTTAAGGGCATAATTGAGGAGTGTCTTTTCAAAAGGGCTTATTTCCATTTTGAACTTTTTTTTAACTGTGAATGTAGTTTTGCTTAAAATAGAGAATTAAATATATTCTTTGAGTTTGAAGTTCTAATAAGTCTCTTCTTGTCCTCTAAAAAAGATTCAAATTTCAAAGTCCGGATCAAAAGGGCCTATTTCTTTCTTATAGTATGAGAAAGAAATAGACAGATATGACAACTTGGCCTCTTTCAGTAAATAAAAAAAAGGATGTACAAAATTTCTTAAAAAAAACAGGTTGGAGACGATTGGATAAGGTTACCGTAGCTGGCTTGGTGTAGAACCATATTAGTACCTAATCATTATATAGTATCAGTATATGAAAATCGAGGCGAAGTCTGCGATTGTTGCGTTGCGAAGATGATGCAGACGAAGTTCACGTTTAGTAACTAAATTTATTCTGCCTTAACTTATTTTTAGTAGTTAAGTTTAATTTCACAATAAAAAGTTATCCTTTTCAAAAGAGTTTATCTCTATAATGTCCAAATCAAAAAGGTTTATTTCTCACAAGGCCGCAACAAAACGGCTTAATTCCAAAAGTTCGCATCAAAAGGGCTTAATTCTGAAAATGTATGGTAAATTAACATAATCATTTAGTTAGATAATACAAAATATGTGGTGCCATAACATTTATATCAACTTACTTAAATACAATATCGAAAATAAAGTAATAATATCGAAATGGAAACCGTGGATTTCTGATTTCCTCAATTTCCCAAAAAAAGTTCAAAGTGGAAATAAGCCCTTTTGAAAAGTCACTCCTCAATTATTATCGTATTCTAATTATTAAAAAAAATAAAAATTACCGAAAAAAAAATGTATGGACGCCGGCTGGGACAACGTGGCCCATAAAAAACAATTTATTTTCGCATCCAATTTTTTTTCTCCTACTGTTTCTTACTCGCAATACGATACCAATGGAGAACATGCATGAAAAATATTTAATTGAATTTGTTTCATAAACACGTTCAACAACCCCAAATTAATATAAATAAGTGGAAATCCGTAATATTTTTACCAGTTTTTTAAAGATATTGCGGATTAAAAACTTAAAATTTTAAGAATTTTTTTTATACCTCAGATGCATTTTCGAAACTTCAGTTCGATTACTTATGTTCTAACAAGAAAAAAAATGTACGACAACTATATAGCTAAACGCATTTTTTCGTGCCTGAAATTTTGGACCCGGGGTATGTCCTTAAACTACGTCCGGACCTGGGTATGTCCTTAAACTACGCCAAAAAGAGAGGTATGGGCACTGCGAATGGCATCTCGCTAAGTGTGGTAGGGCACGTTCAGCGAATGTCATCGCTCAAATCTGGAGCAGAGCCCGACTGGGGAAGTACCTCCACCTTACAGAAAACCACAGCCAAATAGCACTAGACCCTACTCATAGTGTTGTGTTCCTGCTGGTGAGTAAGGTTGCCAAAGAGCTCAAAGAGGACCCAGTGTGTTGACGATGAGGGACCTTCTTGTTCCTTTAGTCGTCAACACAGTGAATCCTCCTTTTTGTAAAGGGTCGGCAACGCGCATGTGACGCCTTTGGAGTTGCAGGCGTCCATAGGTTACGGTAGCTGCTTACCATCAGGCGGGCCGTATGCTTGTTTGCCACCGTCGTGGTATAAAAAAAAAAAAAAAAAAATTACAAAAATCTTACAAAAACTTGTTCCTTCCAAACAGTTTTCTGCAACTTTGTGAACGGTGACGTCACAATCGGCACACTTTTTGTATGGGGCGTTTTGACGCGCGGCGCAGACGCCTAACGTATTTTCACATTTTTGACGTTTCAGGGCTATCATAGATAGTAGGTTTATTAGAGACATTTGAATCTACAGGGAAATAGAATCGAATGAGGTCTTCCAAAAAAATCATGCATGTTCTTAATTATGCCCTTAAACGGATCACCAGTATTTTGTTACACCTGTATGTAAGGCATGTAGGCAAAAAAATATAAGGCGCATTTATTGTCATAAATAAATAATAATAAATAAAGAATAAATAAATATTATAGGACAATCTTACACAAACCGACCTAGTCCCACAGTAAGCTCAATAAGGCTTGTGATGTGGGTACTAGACGACGATATATATAATAGATAGATATAGATAAATACTTAAATACATAGAAAACATCCATAACTCAGGTACAAATATCTGTGATAAACACACAAATAAATGCCCTGACCAGGATTCGAACCCGGGACCTCCTGCTTCGTAGGCAGGGTCACTACCGACTGGGCTAGGAGGCCGTTAAAATGTGTGTCATATCTCGTGTCTTTCCTGCTTCTGGTAATTAATGATAGTGACGCACTTATATAATTAATGCGTATAAAACAAATATGCGTCCAATTTATGTCAGTACTGTCCACTATCAAGTGAGGTTGCGGTCAATCGCTTATCGCGAATAAAATCCCACTGCAATCAATTAGTGCAAACACAGTTGATCTAAACTTAATAGTTGAACGACTGGAGGCAAATGTTATCTTACATTACTGTTTGGTCAACGGGTACATGCATACTGGGTGCATATCAATTTACACCGCCGTACATTAATTAATAACAGGAAAATGTGAAGCAATGGTGCTAATTACGCGAATAATTACGAAGAACAGAACCACAAAACCGTTATTTTAGAATAGTTAATTTAGGAATTTCATTACGACCCAGTCGATAATTTGTAAATTGGTAGGTGGTGGTTGGTATATTGCCTTGTGATGGTCAGCTGCCACTCCGTTGGTGGGTTGAGAAACGGCAGCCATAAAATCAGTTTAAAATAACCGGCCAATTGCGTGTCGGACCACGCATAATGGATGGTTCAGTACCTTTTTTTTTTTAATACCACGACGGTGGCAAACAAGCATACGGCCCACCTGATGGGAAGCAGCAACCGTAACCTATGGACGCCTGCAACTTCAAAGGAGTTACATGCGCGTTGCCGACCCTTTACAAAAAGGAGGATTCACTGTGTTGACGGCGGAAAGGAACAAGAAGGTCCCTCATCGTCAACACACTGGGTCCTCTTTGAGCTCTTTGGCAACCTTACTCACCAGCAGGAACACAGCACTATGAGTAGGGTCTAGTGCTATTTGGCTGTGGTACCTACTATCGAAAAAAAAATTCTAGACTTTCGGGGCGATTTACTCTGAAAATATTACCTACATCAAAAGTGTTCCAAATAACGTAAATGTTTTTTTAAAGACCTATCGATTGATGTGAAACATGTTAAATGGTAAAAAAATATTGACATTTAGTTACATTTGCATGTATGGACTATGGAGTGCCCCCTGAAATATTTTTTCAGCATTTTTACTATAGAACTAAGTAGCGGCACGCAAAATACCTTATATTAAAATTGTATTGAGAAATGTCTAATAGTTTCCGAGTAAAATAGCTGTGATATACGGACGGACGGACGGAGGCACAGACAGACATGACGAAACTATAAGGGTTTCGTTTTTGCCATTTGCCACTGGCTACGGTCATCGGTATTTTGGTCATCACATACCGATTGGAAATTTGTCAGATCTTTATATGCTCCTCATCATCATCATCGGCCTTTGCGTATATTGCAGACGATTTAAACATGAACACTGTGGAAACAACACCTTTGGTGGCTATAAAGACCGATATGGGAACGACACGACTCCACATTACTGACAGAAAAAGTTACGTCAGGGGCTCTGAGCATCGATATGTTGCCTGCGCAACCTTTTTCTAGCCAATTACTCGAAAGTCGAACCAGATCTCATCACAGAATTTTCTGCCTTCCACAACACTTGCACGCTATCCATTCCTGTCATATCCATTTTCAACCGACTTCAAGATTTCGAAGGAGGTTATCAATTCGTCGATGTATGTATGTTCACCGATTATTCGAAGACGGCTGGACCGATTTGAAAAATTCTTTTTTCATTTGAAAGAGTATACTTCACAGTTAGTCCCATTGTAACCAGGTCAGGATCTGATGATGGGATCCTGGAGAAATCGAGGGAACTCTTCAACTATTATAGGCACACCTATAGTGATTTGAGTATTTTTTACAGCAGCTCGAGCATTTGCTTTTGGAAAGGTGGATGTTTAGTGAAGTCGGTTCTTTTTTGTTCAAAATTATGTGATGCACGTTCATTGTTTGTTTTCATTGTTATTGTCTCTCAATGTTCATGTAAGTGTCACAAATAAATGTTTTAGCGAGAGTTTCCCAGACTTGATGGTCAATTTAAAATATGCTCCTACAAACATGAAAAATCGTCAGCCGCTTGTACCGAGTTGAAGAGACCGTCAGCTGATGCCCTGATAGACCGTATGTTTACGTGACCAGCTAACGGCCTTTTTACCGCGATACAGCCAGTTGATGATTTTTTATATTTATGATGTTTTAAACCGCTAACCGTGCTTTTGCCAAAGACAATGGCCAAGCTAATAATGATACTCAGGGGGCAAGCAGGTAAAATAAATCAGTCACCTTCAAATAGAGCGTTTTTGTTTCTAAGCAGCGGTTCCTCGTTGAGCGGAACATAGATTGGACCACGCAGAGGGTCCGACTTCAGCGTGAATGGCAGTGCGAGAGGGTCTGCTGGGATCGGGACCATCTGAAGGCGGCAGTTCTGCGCTTTGCGAGCCCAGCCAAAGATCTAGAGAAGCAAAAAAGCCTTTTTATAAGGATCGAATATATATTTGGTTGAGTGTACCGTCATGGACATTAATTGTTGTTAGGGTTTACTTTACAATGAATATTTCATAGAGTACGTACGTGTCTCAACTAGTCCATGATTGTACTGGTCGAACGGGATTCAAACCACTAGCCTAGCTTACCAAGCCATCGTCTAAGGGCTAGTTACTACACTGAACCGCCTGTTACCGCCATCGTCATTTTATTACGAGTATGTGTCAAGTTTTACAGTTTTCTATGGGATGACAACTGCGCCGCCATATGTAACGGTAACCAGTTCATTTAAACAATGTTTATTTAAAAATACATAAGAGATATAAGAAATTTACAAACAAGACTGATTAAATTCTTAGTTAGTAAAAAGGTTAAGAAAGATTGTAAACACGATTATGATAAACTATTTCCCTTATGTAAAATTTTACCCGTAGATAAAAAAGTCACATACTTATTAGGTTTAGAGCATTATTACAATGAAAAGAACAAAGTGTCAATTAGCAATAAATATAGTACTAGAAAAAGTTAGTAGAGCCAAAGATGGGAAATTATTATGGCAAAAGAACTTCAAAATATCTTGTACCAAAAATATGTAATAACATTAGCTTACTACGACAAAGTCCTAAATCCATGATAAAAACGAGACTAAAAGAGTGTCTTCTCAAATTATCTTGATTTATGTTATTAGTATTTATTTTTAAGAAATTTAAATATAAGATGAGTTTAATAGGTTAAATTGTTAAAGTATAAAACAGAGCGCCTCTCGCCATCAAACGTAACAGTTTGGCGAGAATATACATGTACAAAATCTAAGTTGTTATTTGAATATATAAATAAATAAAAATTAAAAAAAAAACAATGGAATAGTTCCACCGAGGCCCATTCCATATAAAATGACCTGACGTGACGTTAAACCTTTATATTATATTATAAGGCATAAGGATCTAAAAAAATACGCGTAATTGAACCCTCTCACTTTGAAATAATGTTCAAATAATGGTGGGGAATATTCCCTCCACCTTATAAAGGCTTATACTCCTGGTTCTGGTTCCGGTTGGTAAGTATCACTTACCAATTCAGCAACAATATTCCCACAAGTGACGGCCTATTGTATACACTATCTACCATGCTTGGCAGGGCCGGACAGTAGATACAGGACCAAGATTGGTAGCTTGCATGGCCCCAATCAAAGCGGTTGTTTTCATTGTTTGGTTAGGTATGTGTTCTTTCATCTCTCGATGCTGGCCTAACCTCGACGCTGCGCTTACGTCACGCGATAACGTCATGGGTTCAATATAAAAAACGTTAAACTCCAAGTTCTGTTATGACTTACCAGTTCAGCGACAATGTTCCCAGAAGCGACGGCCCACTGTATACACATCTCATAGGCTTGGTCGGGTCGGAATGTGGCTTGGTAGCGCGCATGGCCCCACTCGATGCGGTCGCTCTTGTTGTTCACATCGATGTCGAGGTGAGTGTTCTTGTAGAGTGGCACTGGGGACAATAATCTCATGTCATCAAACTAAATTTAAAAGTATTTTCGAATCTTGAAGTACTTCAAGATTTCGAAGGAGGAGGTTATCAATTCATCGAGATCTTTGTTTTTTGCTACAATTTTTTTTTATGTATGTTCACCGATTATTCGAAGACGGCTGGACCAATTTGGAAAATTCTTTTTTTGTTTGAAAGAGTATACTTCACAGTAGGTCCCATTGTAACCAGGTCAAGATCTGATGGTGGGATCCTGGAGAAATCGAGGGAACTCTTCAACTATTATAGGCACACCTATAGTGATTTGAATTTTTTTTACAGCAGCTCGAGCATTTGCTTTTGGAAAGGTGGAGACTAAGTGAAGTCGGTTCTTTTTGACGTGACAACGTCTTATAATTCGATGGAGCCGGCTGCACGCACGAAAAAACATGACTCATGCGGCGTTACCTCGCTCTGAGGCGTTCCATTTAAGGCTCGAAGTGCAAGCGAGAGCGCGGAACGAGCGACAAAGAGGCACAATCGGCCTTCGCGTTCGGCAGCGTTCGATATCTGTCTCTCTCCTACTTGAGTGAGCGATGCGTCCGCGTGGACAGCTGCTATACAATAATACATTTACATATTTTCGTCAAGTATGAAGTGCAGTGAAATTAAAATTTTCTTTTGAAAAATGCAACCATTCCATCAGTATTTTCTTATGACGTTGTCACGTTCAACTATCGTCAGTAAACCGACTTTACAGACAACCGATTTTTAGGGTTCCGTAGTCAACTAGGAACCCATATAGTTTCGCCATGTCTGTCCGTCCGTCCGTCCGCGGATAATCTCAGTGACCGTTAGCACTAGAAAGCTGAAATTTGGTACTAATATGTATATCAATCACGCCGACAAAGTGGTAAAATGAAAAGTGGAAAAAAATGTTTTATTAGCGTACCTCCCCTATACGTAAAGTGGGGAGTGATATTTTTTTTCATTTCAACCCTAACGTGTGATATATTGTTGGATAGGTCTTTAAAAATGAATAAGGGTTTACTAAAATCATTTTTGATAATGTAAATATTTTCGGAAATAATCGCTCCAGAAGTAAAAAAAATTGTGTCCCCCCCCCCTCTAACTTTTGAACCATAAGTTTTAAAAATATGAAAAAAATCTCAAAAGTAGAACTTTATAAAAACTTTCTAGGAAAATTATTTTGAACTTGATAGGTTAAATAGTTTTTGAAAAAAAATTACAAAATAATTTCTGAACTAAGTTTGTAATTTAACCGTATAAGCAGGTGTTTATTGTACCTGTAATTTCTAAAAAATCACAATGAAATGACGTGCTTTCAAATAAAGTAAAAACGGTGAAAATCGGTTCACGCAATAAAGAATTATCCCATAAAAATCATCTTCCATACTTTAAGCTCGCGCGCAATAGTTTACTTAATTTTCCGATTGATGGCGCTGTACGTGGAACGCTCATATCCTACATGGCGGTGTTATTTTAACTCTTAAGTAAGGACACTTACTGTGACGGGCGGAAAACTACGGAACCCTACACTGAGCGTGGCCCGACACGCTCTTAGCCGGTTTTTTTGTTAAAAAATATTTTTATTTAATGATCGAATGGCAGGAAGAACTCTTCAGTATACATCCAGATATCTTTAAAAAAAATTGGCTTTGTGACATACATACATACAACACACAGATATACAGAGTCGCACCATAAGGTTTCCTTTTTTATCATTTTGGTACGAAACCCTAAAAAGTATACTCGGGTATACAAAGATAATGTACCTCCCCGAAGAATTTTACATTAACGTATTATTGCGATGTCATTGAACGAGTGCTATCGGTTTACCCACTGGGAGAGTTAAAAAGGTTATATATTAATTTCATTTAATGAAGCAAGAATATCGTATTTTACAATGATTAAACAAGTGTTTAATTAAAATATTCTATATAAGCACAAATTAACGAGTATGATTGAAATGTAATGTGCTGTGATTATGAAGCAAGCATTAAGTATAAGTGTAATGAATAGATTAATTTAATATAATTAAGAGGAGTGTCAGTGACCGACCGTCAAAATCACTAATATAATATAACAAACTAAGCATATTTCATATATTATTTCGCCAAGGCCTAAGCACAAGGATGCACGTCCCGCCAACAGTAGGTTTTTAATTGAAATGATGATTTTTTTCGTGAATTTCGTGTGTAGTGTAGAGCAGCGCTATATAGTTCCATTGCCATAAGCGTTCTAAAATAGGCACGTTCTTCAATACAATTGTTTACGTCTGTTCTGTTGCCTCTATGGTGCAGAACACCTTGTGGCAACTTTTTGTACGCATGTGGGATGAGGAACAAGTACCAGAAAGTTTCAAAATCTCTCACATCTGCTCACTGTACAAAAACAAAGGAGTCCGGTCCGACTGTAACTCGTACCGGGGCATATCGTTGCTCTCAGCCCCGGGGAAGGTGTTTGCCAGAATACTCCTCAACCGTCTCTTGCCTCTTTCGGAAGCGATATTACCAGAAACCCAGTTTGGTTTCAGACCGGACAGGGGGACTTGTGAAGCCGTTTTCTCAATTCGTCAGCTGCTTGAAAAAAGCAGAGAACAGCATCAGCCCATGTTTATGTGCTTTGTAGATCTTGAGAAGGCTTTCGACAGTGTACCCCGTGAAGTGCCAGAGCTAGTGCTGGCCAAGCTGGGATGCCCTGACAAATTCGTGAAACTCCTTCATCTCCTTCATGATGATATGAAGTGCTGCATTGCAGTCGTCAATGGAGAACAATCCGAGCTTTTCTCAGTTACGTGCGGTGTCAAGCAGGGTTGTGTTCTTGCACCAACTCTGTTTGCACTATATTTTTCCGTTGTAGTTCGCGAGTCTCTACGTAATTTATCAGAAGGAATAGGCATTAGCTTCCGTATGGATGGGGGTCTATTTAACATTTTGAGATTAAAATCCCGCACTAAAGTGTGCCATGCTGTTATGACAGAAATTATGTACGCGGACGACCTATGTTTTGTTGCCAATTCTGTGGAAGGACTGCAAAAACTAATGTCGAGCCTTAATGATGCTTGCGCTACATTTGGCCTTAAAATCAATGTTAGGAAGACTGAAGTCATGGTCAACGCGGAAGTCTCTGACAGCGCGCCAAATGCAAGTGTAAGCATCGGAGGCGAGGTGTTGCAGCAAGTGGAGAGATTTAGGTACCTGGGCAGCACAATTACTTCAAAGTACGACCTAGATGCTGAAATAAATAGCAGAATAGGCGCTGCGGCAGCAGCTTATGGCAAACTCCGGCTCAAGGTGTTCCGCTCCCATGACCTAAAACTCTCCACTAAAGTGAGCGTTTACATGGCAGCGGTGCTGCCAAACCTTCTCTACTCTTCTGAAACGTGGGTCCACTACCGTAAGCATATCCGCACACTCGACAGATTCCACCTTAAGTGTCTCCGTGATATCATGAGCATCAGATGGTCGGACCGCGTCAGAAACACCAATTCTGAGGCGCGCAAATGTCGGAGGCATTGAGGTGTATCTGATGAGACGGCAGCTTCGGTGGTGCGGGCACGTATTTCGCATGTCGGAAGACAGAGTGGCAAAGCGCATCTTCTTCTCAGAGCTCCAGAATGGTAAGCGTAAAAGTGGTGGCCAGTACTTGCGTTACAAGGACGTTCTGAAAAGACACATGAAGAGATGCAACTTAGAGCCCTCTGACTGGGAACAAAAGGCAGCGCTGCGGCCGGTATGGCGCAAGCTGATTCATGACCACATCGATGCATTTGAGATTAAGCGTCGTAATGAGCTTGATAAAAAACGTGAAGATCTGAAGGCTCGTCCGCCAATAGCTATAGCATACAACTATGTAGGGGGTGTGTTGTCATGTCCAAGGTGCTCTCGTACATTCAACAGGAAGATCGGGTACGCAAGCCATCTAAGGGCGCATCAGAGAGTAGAACAGCAACAGTCTCGTAATAGCTGATAGAACGCCTGTACAATAAAGGAACCTATCGCACTCCAGAAAGAACAGTCGTTGTGGCCGAAATCGGTCAGGAGAGATCATCACAGTCGCCATTAAATATATCGAAGCGGCGAAGGTACTCAAAAATATCTGAACATGGTCTTTATCGCCTTGACAATAGAGGCGTTGTTCAGATATTTGTGACCACCTTGGCCGCTCTGATATATCTGATGGCGACTGTACAATCAGAAGTAGTACAAGTAGCTAAGCAAGAACTGCGTTAGTGATATTGGCAGGTCCTTATTTATTACAACGACAACAAGAGCGTCAAAATCATTTTATGAACCTCGTCCGCTTGGTATGACCAGTGACCGTCTGTACTGTCGTTGTCGTGCCCGTTCTGCATGTATTCGGGGTCGATGTTGTCGCACAGGAAGGCGGGCACGCCGGTGAGATCTGTCTGCGGACTGTAGCCGGAGATGTCTACGGCGCCGGAGCTGGCCTCGTGCGGTATGACCGGCGACCGTCTGTACTCACTGTCGTTGTCGTTCCCGTTCTGCATGTAGTCGGGGTCGATGTTGTCTCACAGGAAGGCGGGCACGCCGGTGAGATCTGTCTGCGGACTGTAGCCGGAGATGTCTACGGCGCCGGAGCTGGCCTCGTGCGGTATGACCGGCGACCGTCTGTACTCACTGTCGTTGTCGTTCCCGTTCTGCATGTAGTTGGGGTCGATGTTGTCTCACAGGAAGGCGGGCACGCCGGTGAGATCTGTCTGCGGACTGTAGCCGGAGATGTCTACGGCGCCGGAGCTGGCCTCGTGCGGTATGACCGGCGACCGTCTGTACTCACTGTCGTTGTCGTTCCCGTTCTGCATGTAGTCGGGGTCGATGTTGTTGCACAGGAAGGCGGGCACGCCGGTGAGATCTGTCTGCGGAATGCAGCCGGAGATGTCTACGGCGCCGGAGCTGGCCTCGTGCGGTATGAGCGGCGACCGTCTATACTCACTGTCGTTGTCGTTCCCGTTCTGCATGTAGTCGGGGTCGATGTTGTCGCACAGGAAGGCGGGCACGCCGGTGAGATCTGTCTGCGGACTGCAGCCGGAGATGTCTACGGCGCCGGAGCTGGCCTCGTGCGGTATGAGCGGCGACCTTGGCCCGAGGACTTCTACCTCCATCCACTCGTTCTCGAAGCTTTGCAGGTCGCCGAGTGGCCGAACGTAGTCTGTTGGGTCTGGGGAGAAATTTGAGAATATTAGACCGTTTACAAACGGGTATATTGAGATTATTTCAGAGCAGATAAATACGGCTACGATTAAATACGTTACGAATACGACGGTTCTGCCGCGGGCTTAGAAGCCGGTTGTCCAAGCTGTGAAACATGTGTCCACGTCCACGGACTTGGCAGCTGCACTGTCCCATCTGGACCTCGCAGCACTCACTGGATTCCCTTATCATCTGCTTTCCCACTACTACTATCCCAGGGAAGAAATGCCTATCTATATCCAGTGACATGTAGCCAGACGATAAATAAATAACTCCACGGACATTTACTAGAACCGTACTATAGGCGCGGGCAGACAAAGCGACACACTGCGAGACGTATCGGTACTAAAAAGTGCTGAAGATTACTCGAATTACCCGATGCATTCGAATTGTGTGGCGCTAATACTCCAGTTGAACCTCTGTATTTTAATGACATTATGACTCACTATAGTTAAAATATGATTCAATTTAAAACGGATTTTATCGCGTGTACTGAGCTTAAATTACATCCCGACGTTTCGAACACAGCGTTCGTGGTCAACGAGTCGACTGAGGAAAAATATACTGTTACATTTTTCCTCAATTTTTCCTCAGTCGACCCGTTGACCACGAACGCTGTAGTGTTCGAAACGTCGGGATGTAATTTAAGCTCAGTACACGCGATAAAATCCGTTTTTAATTGTTTTATTTCATGAATAACTATCGCGGCAACCGAAGACAATATTAAAATATGATTTCCAAATATTCAGTTATTATTCTCTGACCTTTGTCTTTCTTCTGAGGTAGGATGTGATACATGTAGTACCCGACGATGAACCGCTTGGCAGTGTCGCCGGAGGCGTGACATATCATTTTCTCATCTAACATTTTCTGAAAAAGAAAATAATTTTGAAACCTGACTTCCAATTATATTACTAAGGGTTAAGGATATAAGGGTTTTTTAGGCAATATTAATGATGATCCTTACAAACTTCTACAACAATAATCTGTATGGCTACGTGGCTTGGCGCCTAGAGCCTATCGCGTCATCTAGCGAGTAGCTTAGTAAAACAAACGTCCATCAATGTTCGCGACCGGTGTTGTCCAAGTAAACAAACGTGTTGGTTTTTTGTGCCGAGGCGCGAAGCAGTATCGGAGAAAACAATGGATGAAAATTTTATTCGGCTGATATGCTTTTTCTAAGATTAGTATCCAAACGAGTTCATTTTCCTTCCACTTTACTGAGAAAGTAGATCAAATATTTATCTGGTACGCAAATATTCGTAAAATTTTTCATCAAAATTACGCAGTTGATTATACAGAACACTAAACTCCCCAAGACGACCGTGACTTATTTATGTCATGAACCCAATATGATGGAGAAGGCCGTGAAATAGTATGTACTTAGCAGTTAAGAGCTATTTTTGAAAGTGACATCTCGTCAAGGTGCCGATAAGCAAATGACCGGGCGCCTAGCGATCCACCACGAAAATCACCTCCAGTGCTATTGTATTGCTAGTGTATCCTAGCATGTAGCCAGACTGCAAGCCACTAGGCTCTAGGCGCCATGCAAGCTGCCTGCCTGTGCGGACGTAGCCTATGGGTTTCTATCCAAGATTACAATGGATATATTTTGTAAAAATATAAGTGGATACAAACTTTTTATTTACTCATAATTTCTTTCCCTTTATCCATCAGCCATCCTGTCAGAGTCGAGGAATTTTAATATGGCAACTACGCTACTTACAAACAGCAACACTCTTTACTGACTCCATCGGTAGACCTTATGCCGTTGCAATAGGGATTACAAATGGTCAGTTAACCTCTGAAATCCCAGCCGAATATCAGGTGACCGCCGGAGTCTCAGATAGGAGTTTCAGTTTATATGTGACCTCCATGATATGCGATGCCATCTAATATCTGACGCCTACCACATTGGCCTGCACCCAGTGTAAGGTGTATATGGAGACGAAGGCGTGCGACGGCAGGCTCACGGTCTGTTGGAAGAAGCCCACGCCCAGCTGTGGGTATATGTTACCTCCATGATGTGTGTGGCCTTCTCATACGTGACGCCCTCCACATTGGCCTGCAGCCAGTGTATGGCGTATATGGAGACGAAGGCGTGCGACGGCAGGCTCACGGTCTGTTGGAGGAAGCCCACGCCCAGCTGTGGGTATATGTTACCTCCATGATGTGTGTGGCCTTCTCATACGTGACGCCCTCCACATTGGCCTGCAGCCAGTGTATGGCGTATATGGAGACGAAGGCGTGCGACGGCAGGCTCACGGTCTGTTGGAGGAAGCCCACGCCCAGCTGTGGGTATATGTTACCTGCATGATGTGTGTGGCCTTTTCATACGTGACGCCCTCCACATTGGCCTGCAGCCAGTGTATGGCGTATATGGAGACGAAGGCGTGCGACGGCAGGCTCACGGTCTGTTGGAGAAAGCCCACGCCCAGCTGTGGGTATATGTTACCTCCATGATGTGTGTGGCCTTCTCATACGTGACGCCCTCCACATTGGCCTGCAGCCAGTGTATGGCGTATATGGAGACGAAGGCGTGCGACGGCAGGCTCACGGTCTGTTGGAGGAAGCCCACGCCCAGCTGTGGGTATATGTTACCTGCATGATGTGTGTGGCCTTTTCATACGTGACGCCCTCCACATTGGCCTGCAGCCAGTGTATGGCGTATATGGAGACGAAGGCGTGCGACGGCCGGCTCACGGTCTGTTGGAGAAAGCCCACGCCCAGCTGTGGGTATATGTTACCTCCATGATGTGTGTGGCCTTCTCATACGTGACGCCCTCCACATTGGCCTGCAGCCAGTGTATGGCGTATATGGAGACGAAGGCGTGCGACGGCAGGCTCACGGTCTGTTGGAGGAAGCCCACGCCCAGCTGTGGGTATATGTTACCTCCATGATGTGTGTGGCCTTCTCATACGTGACGCCCTCCACATTGGCCTGCAGCCAGTGTATGGCGTATATGGAGATGAAGGCGTGCGACGGCCGGCTCACGGTCTGTTGGAGAAAGCCCACGCCCAGCTGTGGGTATATGTTACCTCCATGATGTGTGTGGCCTTCTCATACGTGACGCCCTCCACATTGGCCTGCAGCCAGTGTATGGCGTATATGGAGACGAAGGCGTGCGACGGCAGGCTCACGGTCTGTTGGAGGAAGCCCACGCCCAGCTGTGGGTGCCGCATGCGGTCTACCATGTCCGCGAGAGATGCGGTCGCCTTTAGCTTCGGTTCTACCACACTGTTTGAAAGAACAAGATTTAATAACAACAGTTATACAATTTTCAATTCAACATTGAAGACTCGGTTTTAAGTATGCTCAACGTTATTTTTCACTACAATTTCAATTTAATTATTATTTATTTATTTCAAAGACAGCAACGCCCCATAATTGTTAGTAACATTTAAGATTTAACAGAACAGTACAGCAACACAATCATTTAGTACCTAGCTACAGTACATTTAGCTTTAGATGAAGCGTACTCTAAAAATTGAAATATTTTTTTTTTAATTTATGAATTTAATCATACTTGTATATTTCTCTCCTAATAAGTATGATGGACCGAAAGTTTATGAACAAAACAATTCAGGCTAATATCAGTTTCGAACGTTAATACACAATACTAAAGATTGCCTGGAACAAGATAAATCAAATAAAAACCTGTCATCGTATGTGTCGTCCGATTCCCCTGTTTGTGACTGCGTCCTCTCTAACACGGTTTTCGCCGCCGCCCTGAAATATAGAAATGGTATTAGTGTTAGCGTCTCATTTGGGCTGTATAAGTACACGGTCATAATTTCAGTAGCGTTCGCAAGCCATTTCCAGCTGAAGCAAAATTAGTCGACACGCCAGAAACAAATTTTGTTTTGGTAAAGATATATATGTACTTAATTACTCGTAATTTAAGTAAACAGAAAATAAATCATTTTATATTTTAGCAGTTGTTTTTTATATTTTGCAGTGGACCTTTCGGAACTGCAGAGATTATTATTATTGTTTCAGTTCGAAATGTTAACCTCTAATATTTTACCAAAGAAGTAATTAAATGGTCAGCCAATAAAATATAATAATAATAATAATAACCGATAGTTGTTTCTGCGAACGGTCTCATAGCGAAGAGTCTCGACCAACACCTAGAGAGACTTTCGCTACGGGGTTGTGGTTGGATCAAGGGTCAGATTCAGAAGGCGGTTATCCTGGACACGGCGCGCATAGTCCGAAGGTTCCTCTCTCTGCGGCCCTGACCACCGGCAGCCTGGGCCTTGCTCCGTTGCCGGCGGCACCCTAGGATAGGTTTTTTACAATGTTTTTATTGTTTTTCTATGTTTTAGATGTATTTTTATATTTTACTTTTATAAAAATATTGTAAAAACCTAATCCTAAGAAGGAAAATAAATAAAGAATAATAATAATAATAATAATAAAAAAAAAAAAAAAAACCGCTGACACTGACACACGCCTTGTTAATTTATTTTGCTAAAGATTTATTTTTATACGTGTTTTTTGCCTCTATTTGATCGTATTTACTACGCAGTGAACCCTAAAAATACAGACAATATGAAGACTGATACAGTTATTGTCTTTAAATACTACGACGGGTCAAAATTAGAAATAGACAACCAGCTGAGAGCTAGTACTGAAATCAATTACGGCAAAGCGCGTACATCTTAAAACATGATTACAAGGAGTAAAGCAAGAGCGGATACTACCCACGCACGACCACCACCCTCGCCCGCTTCGTCCTCTTCTCCGTCCACTTCGTCGCCGGGCGGCGACTTCGAAACAGCGCCCGACACAGACGGATCCAGTGACGAAAGCGAGCCGCCGCCACCGCCGCCACAACAACCTGCGCGACGCGGGCGGCCACCGCTACCGGCACGCTTGGGGCTCGCGGGGCATTCCGCCCCGCCCACAGCTCCCGCTGCCGGTGGTGTAGTGCGTCGCATGAGATGGTCTCAGAGTATGAACGAGAATGTCATGCGCGCCTACTATGGGGCTACAGAGGGGGGAACTAATCTGTGCGCGTATCGTGTCCGGATACTTCCTCTGTTTCAGGCCCTTGAACCAACCATTGACACGACTGCGCAACGATTATCGGATCAGGTGCGCGTCATTCAGCGGCTAAAGCGGTTGGATGACGCGACACTTGATCGGCTTCGCCTGCAGGCTCTCTCTGCTCGCGCGACCACCACCTCGGCGCGGGATCCGCCCGCCACGTCGCCGGATCCGATGCCCGCACCCTACCTGGCATCGGGGGCGCCGCGGGTTGATCCCAGTGTCGATGAGGAGATCGCGAATCTGAGTGTGAGTAGTACAGCCAATGAGCAATTGAGGAGGACTTTGGAAGAGGCAATTACGCAGTATCGCTCCTCAAACATCTCTAGGCCACGATTACCACGCTTGCCTATGAATAGACGCAATCTAGCGTTAATGAGTGCCCTAAATGATTTGCTAGATCCATTCCTGCGGACTAGTAAAGACTTAGATGATACGCACTCGATCATGTACTGCGGAGTCATCGCGGCGTGCCGTGTTGCTCGAGTCAAGTTTCCGGACGCTGAACGTGCACCTAGGACCGCCGGGGGTGTCCCCGCATGGCAGGTGCGGATCGAGCGCCGTATCAACTCATTTAGGACTCTCATTGCAAAGCTGATCTGCTTCAGGGGGGGCAACAACCGCCCCCGAGTAATGCGCTTTGTGCACCAGGCGTTCGCGGGGACGGAGACCGAGCCCCGCGACTACATGGCCGTCACAGAGCGCATCGACTTTCTGAAGCAGAAAGTTTATGCATGGGCAAGCCGTATTCGCCGCTACAGAGAGCGTGTGGATCGATTCAAGCAGAATCGTCTTTTCCAAAGTGACCAAAGGAAGGTATACCGAAGGTGGGAGGAAACCGACCCCCGTGTGTCCGACGTGCGACTGCCGGATGCTACTGCCATGACTGACTTCTGGCGTAGCATCTGGTCAGCGCCCGTTGAACACACGGAGGGCGAGTGGATGCGCGTTGTCGAGCGTGAGTGCGAGTCCATCGAACCTATGGGGGCTATCACCATCAGCCCCGATGACGTAAGTTGTGCAATCCGTACGGCCCAGAACTGGAAAAGTCCTGGCCCGGATGGATTGCACAACTTCTGGCTAAAATGGTTTCGATGCTCGCACTCGCGGCTGGCAACGCAATTTCAACAAGCTCTCGAACTTGGCTCCCTCCCGCCTTCGTTAACAACTGGTGTAACCTTCCTGCTCTATAAGTCCGGTAGTACCACGGAAGCGAAGAACTACCGACCCATCACGTGCTTGCCTACACTTTACAAGCTCCTTACATCCATTTTGAGAGCAAAAATAAACGCGCACATGGTCTCAAACAATATTTTGGTCTCCGCTCAAAATGGATGTAGGGTTGGGTCCCGCGGTACTAAAGAGCTCCTCCTCATAGACATGACCATTTGCCAACGAGTCCGGCGGAATAGGGGGGCCCTCTCGGCCGCTTGGATTGACTACAAGAAGGCCTACGATTCGGTGCCTCATTCATGGCTGAAGAGGATCTTAGAGCTGTATAAAATTGATGCAGCTTTAAGATCCTTCCTTGGCGCGTGTATGAGGCAGTGGACCACAGTCCTTCGTCAACCAGGAGGCGGGGATGACCCCCCTGGCCCGCAGGACTTTATAAGGATCGAGCGAGGAATATTTCAGGGCGACAGTCTGAGTCTCCTGTGGTTCTGCCTAGCTCTAAATCCGCTCAGCAATCTGCTGAAGGATTCGGGGCTAGGTTGCCGGCTTCGGAGAGAGGGTGAAGTCATATCTCACCTTCTGTACATGGACGATCTCAAATTATTTGCACCAAATAACCAAGACTTGTTGGAACTACTGAAGACCACTGAAGTGTTCAGTAGTTCCATCAAGATGGAGTTTGGTGTTGATAAATGTGCGGTTATGCATGTACAGCGGGGGAAAGTAGTAAATTCAACAAATCTACAGCTTTCTGAGACAATGACGTTCAGATCTATCTCTGAATCAGAAACCTACAAATACCTTGGTATGTCACAGTCTTTGGGCATTGAGGATGTGGGTATTAAACAGTCGTTGAAGGAGCGCTTCTTCGGTCGGCTGACAAAAGTACTTAATAGTCTTCTGTCAGGTGGCAACAAGGTGCGCGCCTTCAATGCCTGGGTAATGCCCCTACTCACATACTCCTTTGGCATACTAAGGTGGACACAGACCGAGCTGGATGCCCTGGATCGGAGAGTCCGTCTATTGCTCACCACACACCGTATGCTTCACCCACGCTCGTCTGTTATGAGATTGTACATCCCACGGAAGTGTGGAGGTCGCGGCTTTTTAAACGCCAAAAATCTCCACAACCGTGAGGTGTACAATCTCAGGAACTATTTCCTTAACAACGAGTGTGGGATGCATCGTGATGTGGTGGCAGTAGATAAGGGTCTCACGCCGCTCTCCTTGGCAAACGAGAACTGGCGCAAACCTGTGGTGCTAAACACCGAGGATCGCAAGGCGGTATGGGAGAGCAAGGAGCTACACGGGCGGTTCTACAGGGCCCTCACGGGACCCGACGTAGACCTGCTCGCGTCGGTGAACTGGTTACGATTCGGGGACCTCTTCGGAGAAACCGAAGGTTTTGCCTGTGCAATTGCGGACGAAGTTATCATGACGAATAACTACCGGAAATATATCCTGAAGGACGGTACGGTCGACATTTGTCGGGCATGCCGCCGTCCCGGAGAGTCACTCAGGCATATCATCTCCGGTTGTTCTCATCTTGCTAACGGCGAGTACTTGCACAGACATAACCTCGTAGCCAGGATTATACACCAGCAGCTTGCTCTCCTATACGGTCTTGTGGACTACGAAGTGCCGTACTACAAGTACACACCTGCGCCAGTTCTCGAAAATGGTCGTGCCACGCTCTATTGGGATCGATCTATTATCACGGACAGGACTATTGTAGCCAATAAGCCTGATATCGTGGTAATAGATCGACCGCAACGCCGGGCCATGCTCGTCGACATCACCGTCCCATGTGACGAGAACCTCGTGAAGGCCGAGAAGGACAAGTCCAGCAAGTACCTAGACTTGGCTCACGAGGTAACCGCCATGTGGGAGGTTGATTCGGCGATCATTGTGCCGATAGTTGTTTCTGCGAACGGTCTCATAGCGAAGAATCTCGACCAACACCTAGAGAGACTTTCGCTACGGGGTTGTGGTTGGATCAAGGGTCAGATCCAGAAGGCGGTTATCCTGGACACGGCGCGCATAGTCCGAAGGTTCCTCTCTCTGCGGCCTTGACCACCGGCAGCCTGGGCCTTGCTCCGTTGCCGGCGGCACCCTAGGATAGGTTTTTTATAATGTTTTTATTATTTTTGTATGTTTTAGATGTATTTTTATATTTTACTTTTAGTTATATAAATATTGTAAAAAACCTAATCCTAAGAAGAAAAATGAATAAAGAGAATAATAATAAATACTCTTTATTGCACACCTCATACAGTTACAAGCACAAATTTTACAATTAAATAAATTTAGGTAGAGGTAACAACAGGCGGTCTTATCGCTAATGAGCGATTTCTTCCAGACAACCTTTGGGTAATATATTTTGTTTTGCAGAAAAATTTGATGGTCAACAACTTCGAGCATTCAACCCGGACGGCTATGTCTGACATTTTCTATACAAAAAAAGTCTGCCGATTTTGTGGGGAAGGGGAACGTCAAATGTATGGCTATCGTACGCAACGTAAAAAACCGGCCAAGTGAGTGTCGGACCACGCATAACGGAGGGTTCCGTAGCTTCAATGGTATAAGAACCGAACTAACGCCAAAAGGTCGTATCTGATGCCTATGGAAGTAGTTTTTTGGAAATAACCAAAAATGGCTGGACCTATAATGTTCAAAACAATTTTCGGAGAAAGTATATGATTACGCGCATTTTCTAAAATTTTTTCATATTTTTTGGACTTAGAGCTCAAAAGTTACAGGGGGGGGGGGACGCTATTTGTCCGACTTGCAAAGCGATTATTTCTAAAAATATTCACTTAATCACAAAATGTTTAAAGAAACCTCAATGTTAATTTTTAAAGACCTATCGATTGATGTGCAACATGTTGATATTTGGTAAAAACATTTTTTTGAGATATAGTTACATGTATGGAGCGCCCCCTTGAAAATATTTTTATCTGCAATTTCACTACATAACTAAATAACGGCATACAAAATACACCTCATGTCTAAATTTTGTGAAGATACGTCTTATAGTTTCCGAGTAAAATTACTGTGACATACGGACGGACGGACGGACAAACGGACATGACGAAACTATAAGGGTTCCGTTTTTGCCATTTTCGCTACGGAACCCTAAAAATAGCCACATCAGATAAACGTCAGTCCATGCACTAAATGACTATGAATATGTATGACGGTCATATGTTTTCGGCAGAGAAGAACGCCTGTCAATGGCAACTCCGGTTGGTTGAATGCTCTAAGGTCAACAAAGATTAGGTTTGGTTTGGACCAGGTAATTTTTCTGGTGTCCAAAAGATTTTTTTTAAAGACCAGTTAAATCATAAGTAACCCTTTTAACAATAAGTGTTATGTTGTCACTAATAAAAAAACAAATTTTGTTTCTGCCAAATGCCAACCAGAAATAAGGAAATATAGATGTCATTAGTTAAAGGTACATAAATGGATGATGAAAGCATTTGTCTTACTTACTTGTTGCTCTGGCTAGTGTTTAGTGACTTAGTAGGTGAAACTTGCTGCAATGAAACATTCGGTAGGTAAGGTGTACAAGCAACCAAGGGAGCTCACAAGCCACTCAATGATAGCATACGATAGAAATAAAGGAATAATCGTTAAAAAATCTGTAAAAAGAAAATAGCTTTAAGCCCCATTTAGACGGTGCGGCAACTTGCATGTGATTTCCTTTTGATTGCGTTGATCGTTTGGTTGAATGACGTTCGACAATCGTCTTTTGTTTTGGAACATTCTACAAGTTAAACCTTTTTATGTCTACATAATATACATATTTATGTATGTGACATATATACATTTGACATATCCGAAGGGACGTTTTCTTTTTGAACGATCACCAGAGTGGCTAGATCAGGTCCCCAAACGCGTTAGTTCCGCGTAGCACAATCCCCAGTCGCGTTTTCCCCCACTCTTTTATTTTCCTATGCGATTGTTTTGCCATTAGGTTTTTTTTCCGTACGCATTACTTTCTACTCGTTTTTGTTGGTAGACGTATTTTTCCCGTTCTAGTTCGCAGACTTTAAAGAAAAAATTTGAAGATAATATACTTATAATCACGGAAGACTGTCATTTGACAGAACCTGGTAGGTGCGACGACGAGCGAAGCGAGGAGGAGTGTTAGGTGAACTGCGAACTAACAGGAAAAAACACGTCTAGCAATGAAAACGAGTAGAAAGTAATGCGTACGGAGAAAAAACCTAATGGTAACACAATCGCATAGGAAAATAAGAGTGGGGAAAAACGCGAATGGGGATTATGCTACACGGAACTAACGCGTTTGGGAAATTGATCTAGCTACTCACTAAAATCACATGCAATTTACTCGCAATATCTAAAAGGCTTTGATTAAATTTGAAGAAACCCGCTGTAGAATATTTTTTTAAACCCTACCAGAAGGTGCTACAACATAAATTGCGATAGAGAAACAGAGAACACATATTTATAAAAAGGGAAATAAGGTTACATACATATAATATAGGCACATGAAGAAATAATATGGGTAAATATTACTATTATATAAGAAGCGAATGAAGTGACGATAAATAAGAACCGCAGACCATGCCCGCTACAAGCAACTAACTACTTCTAAAATAAGTACTAAAAATAATTACAGTCATACATTTAGGGTGTCGTCAATATACAAATTAAAAATACTCTTAATTTCTCTAGTGTAAAGTTGGAAAAACGATACATTGTATTGAATGCGCACGCGAGTCCCTTTTCAATAACATAAAAAAAGAAAGAACCAGCACCAAACTAAAAGTTTCAATGAAAATCTAGAAAAGGTTAGTTCAACTGACAGGTATTTGGTAATATGAATACAGTTTTACTCAACATTTATCACTACGGATAAAAAATGAAAAAACTTGTCAGAGGTAAACTTTTGCTAATCATCTTTTAAAGCGCCGTAGATAGAGTATACAAGGTGTAACAAAAATGCTCGTGATTCGTTTAAGGGCATAATTGGTATCCTATTGTAATAACGAAAAGCAAAGAAAAATTTTTTTTACGCCAAATAAATGGTTTTGTATGAGATCCGTCGCCCCAATCAAATTTTTTTTATCTCTATGGAGGGTTGAGCGGTTGGGACGACGGATCTCATACAAAAAAAAATTTTTTCGCGGCAAAAATTTTTTTCTTTTTTTATTAATCGCAATACGATACCATGCAATTATGCCCTTAAATAGATCACCAGTAATTTTGTTACATTCTGTATAGGTACGAGTAAGCGTGATAGCGCGGTGCGGTACTGACATAGCCTCGACGCGCAGCCGTGGCCGGTCCGGTAGCCGGGTGCTGCCGACGCGCTCGCGGAACGGCGAGCTCACTCCGCCCTGACACCACACCACACGTTAACATGGGGACACGGAGGCCGAGACGACGACGAACGAACATTATTCACGATTATGCAATATACGCGGTGCCCGTGAGCATTGCGAGAGACTTTAACAGTGTATTCATTATCATATTTAGAGAACAAAATGTTCTTTAAACTTTTTCGAAATTCGCCATAGTTTCAGAGTAAATACTACTTACAAAAAATTGCATTTTGAATTGTTTCTCAGTGTAAAATGATTTTTTGATGGCGATCTCACCGGTATGGGGCATAGTCTAGACATCTCTTATTGACTGATATCAAAGACCTAAGAAACACTTAGCATGGACTAGTTTTTACGAGAAAAAATGTAGCAATTTACTTTTTCCGTTACTTTTTTCTAATGACATTTACTTTTTATGTAGAACATGCATTCAAAAAAAGTGAAAAAAAAAAATTTTTTTTTGGCGTTTTACAACAAAAGTCATATAATGTTTTTTCATTCTTTTGACCTCAGAAATGCGTGGTTAAAATCTCTCGCAATGCTCACGGGCACCGTGTATACTGAACCCATATTATAATAGAGAGAATTACACTCATAGTCATCAGCATTCGCCCGGGAAAAAAATTTCATTTACTGTGCCAATTTTGCGTACTGACTGTTAATTCTCTGTTTTACATGGGTTCAATGCCGTTACGAGTCGTATTGGGCGAGCATAGCTAGGGCATCCTGACACTTCTTTTAACAGTTGTGACGGAGATCAGTACCGTATAGTATGCGATGCACTTATCGTAAAAAAATGCGTGCCGTTATAATCACCGTCCATAAAAAAATGTTAAAAAAGCGGAAAATTTTCATTAAGCCACATTATCAAGCAGCGATTTTTATCTGTTCTGTGATGTATAATCGAAATATTAAGCCATATATTAATTTTGTAACGACATGTGTCAGAATAGATGCTCCCTGAAAGATCGTTATGCAGGTTTAAAATCGATTTCGTCATGTTCGTTCGACGTCGTCATACAAAGGCGACAATTCCTCTAATGAAAAATAAATTAAAAATAAGCCAGCAAACAATATCACAGTATTTAAGTGCAATCCGTGCATTTTAATCGCATAATTTTATAATAAGCAGTGCAATATACGCAGTTCACATTTACAATTCTGCTTGGTCCACTCCAAATCTTGAAGAAGATCGCTATAAGTAGGACCTATAGCTTATAACTTTACCTAAACTGGTACCTACATACGGTGCGCTTCTTGTTGCAAGGGAACACGGAAAATACACCTGCAAACCCGTTCTACTAAATAGATAGTAATTTAGAGAAATTTAGTATTGCGAATTTGCGACTGTCAATGTTGAAGATTTGTTACAATTAGTTTTTGATGGTTAAAATGGTAATGTGCTGGGAATATTAAAATGCCAATCGCCGGTTTAAAGATGTTAATTTTTCTTCCAGTCAAAAATTTCTTCTCGTCGAGCCAATGAAAAAATCTGTGCGCAGAATATGCCACGAAACAAAAAGTATAACGAAAAATTTGGATTGTCCTAAAAATATAAATCGTCTGTCGTGTGGACTAACGAGCGGAATGATTAAACATTTGGAACATTTTCTCTAGATTGAGATATCGGATATACTTAATTTGTGTTTTAGAGAATATTTCCAAAAATAAACAAAACTAAGTGGCGTGGCGCGAAAAGTTTTAAGGTTTAAAAGACGATTTGACATTTACTTTCTCATGGTGGAGAACAACGGAAACAGTACAGTTTATTGCATATCTTAGTATACATAAACTCAAATTCAAAGAATAGGCTACCGACATATCAGGTCATAGTATTAAAAAAGATAGGGTGTAATTGGTTTAGGCTAGGTTGTTCACAGAACGCCACGCCACTGTTAAATTATCTGTTATGGGGATTCAATACATTAGGACAATACTCAACAAGCCATGAAAAAATAGCTCCGAGCAAGCTCGATGCGAACGCTGGCAGCATCGCCCGCCGTGCATCTGTTCAAAATAAATGAATAGCGGAGAACGCTGCTAGTGTCTAGCAAATTTGCTTGTAACCATTTTTTCTAGGCCCTCAAGCTGGGGTAGACTCATTCGCTCGCTAGGCCTAAGTAAGAGCCGGTCACCGGTCACGGTCAGTACCTGGGCGCTGGGCCTGAGGATGGAGGTGGAGTGGCGCCGCCGCGTCAGCGTCTCGCAGCCGCCGAGCGCCATCTGAAGCCACCACAACTCAATCCGCTATTCTACACCCCTCCCTGGAGGGGACTCCTCTGTGCAAATGATCTTCGATCTGTATCCCTCAGTTTTCTAGTTTTTATATGGTTTATCATATGAATAGCAATGATCTTTAATAAACAAAACAGCATCTCATATGTACTTCAAAATGCAATGCATTACGATACTACATCAAATTGGACGAGTTTAGGGTACATAAATCAGTTTTATGGCCACAAATTGGCGTACCCAAATATAAAATATTTTAAAAATAAAATTCCTGTCAGTGTGAACACAAACAGGTCCCAATTATCAAAAAAGAAGTTATTCTGTCCACGTTCACAAATTCATTAAGAAATAAGTTTTTTTAAAAGAAAACAAGATTAAAGAGACAATCGTTTATCTTACAAATATACATTTACTGAGGTGGTAAATTCGACTCAAACGTCGTCATAAATCGAAGATCAGCCCGTGGAGCCCCTCGACTGTAGCCTCATTCAACGCGACGCTTCAACATGAGATTGAGAGCCGCGGCCTCGAGGCGTTTTTGTACTCGAATGTTGATCTATTTCCTCCACCGATCGACGCCAATTTGTATTTTACAGTTAGCTTTCGAGTTAATATCATGCATTCGTACCCAAACAGGAAATTAATGACGTGCACATGAAATATACTGGAATAGAAACATCCATACGCGTGAAATTCGAATTAATCCTTGAATAGTCTAGTTTTCTTTTTAAAAGAAGATTTTATTATGCATGCTTTTTAATGAGTTCAGAAATACAATTAAACACAACTAAAGTGTTCTTCACTTTTTGTCATCACACATTTAACGATTCAGTGATACAACGAATCAAATAAACTTAACAACAACTCACATATGTTTTTAAGCTGCCTGCAGTATTTACATTAAGGAGGTACCATTGCCCACACTGTTAATTAACAATAGAGAACATGCATGAAAAATATTTAATTGAATTTATTCCATAACACCACACGTTCAACAACCCCAAATTAATATAAATAAGTGGAAATCCGTAATAATTTGTAACAGTTTTTTAAAGATATTGCGGTATAAAAACTTAAAATTTTAGGTTTTTTTTTTATACCTCAAATATATTTTCGAAACTTCAGTTCGATTACTTATGTTCTAACAAGAAAAAAAATGTACGACAACTATATAGCTAAACCCATTTTATCGTGCCTAAAATTACAAAAATCTCCCAAAAACTTGTTCCTTCCAAACAATTTTCTGCAACTTTGTGGTCGGTGACGTCACAATCCTCACACTTTTTGTATGGGGCGTTTTGACGCGCGGCGCAGACGCCTAACGTATCTTCACATTTTTGAAGTTTCAGGGCTATCATAGATAGTAGGTTTATTAGAGATATTTGAATCTACAGGGAAAAAATTCCTCTTAAATCTATCGCGCACAGTACGATTTAAGAGGAATTTCCTCCCACGAACGCTGCGGCTGTGGAATGAACTCCCTGCCGAGGTTTTCCCAGTGGGCTACAGTATGAGGTTCTTCAAAAAAGGAGTGTATAGGTTCCTAAAGGGTAGGCAACGCGCATGTAAATCCTCTGGGGTTGCAGGCGTCCATAGGCTACGGTAACTGCTTACCACCAGGCGGGCCGTATGCTTGTTTGCCACCGTCGTGGTATAAAAAAAAAAAAAAAAAAAAAATAGAATCGAATGACGTCTTCCAAAAAAATCATGCATGTTCCTAATTAGTAAACCTTATTGCAAAGATATTAAGGCCCACCGATAGCCCCTTAATAATGTTGCTATATTTTTGTTGTAAATTTTACAATTGCCTTGTACCTTATATTTAAGATAAAATTGCAAATGAATGATTGTATAGTACTGTCAATTATGGTAAAATAAAGGCTATTTTCATTTTATTTATAACTCAGTTGTTTCGTACATTTTATTATATATTTCTGTTGTGGCTACGCAAGGATTAACTCGACAGTAGAAACATCTAAATTTCTTGCTTACAATTCAGGGTACACCCTTTCGGATGTAAGGAAAAGAAAATACATGTCAAATATAGGTCATTCGGTAAAAAGTTGCGTGCGATACAACATATCATTCTCTGGACTTCAATTTCATGTTTGAGTTACCATTTAGTATATACTGTGTAAGTTATTAAAAGAAGACAACTCTAAAAATACTCGGGCACTGGTTAAAGTATACAATAGAACTAAAACTTAGTGCAATTATACAACCATGCAGTGCGTTAACTACGTTACTTACATAACATGTGCAAACAAAATCGTCATGCTTTAAAGACATTTATGTACAAACATACTGTTCAGTAGCTAATTATGCTTTATATACAAATTATACAGGGTGTTTCCTGTAATAAGAGCAATAAATTAAAACGTAGATTCTACTCCTCAAACAATGAAACGTTTGTTCTACAATAAAAAAAATGAAGTTTTTATATTGTCTCTTTTTCATACATACTAAATAGTATTTTCAATGTACGTTAAAATCCGTCTAATTGACATTGCTTGTCACTCTTGTCACCCAACAGAAATAATCAATTTCGCAATACATTGCCTGTTCAAATAAACTTTAAAGTGAAATAAAAATCAAATTATAAGTTATTTTTAAAAGTCGCTGAACTAATATTGTCCAGTTTGAGGAGTAGAATCTACGGTTTAATTTATTGCCCCTATTACAGGAAACACCCGGTATATCAATAATAATATCTGTATGGAAATTAAAATGTTCATATACTTATTATTAAAATCAAGTTGACTTTAAATTCATTTATGTAACACAATAGAATAATTATTCAAATATTTTTTTTAAGAAACTGATTATAATACAGGCAAATCTTTCGTATTAACATTGATTTAAAGCAGTCAAACTTACTGGACAAAAAATAACATTAGAAGAGTCGATCCGACATATCAGATGTTTTAAAACGGAAATCCTGTCTAATGTTTGTTTATTTATTCTTTGTGTCAATGCCCAGAAAGATTTACCTCAATAATATTTAACTCTCTAATTTAATATTCTGTTTGTTAGGTAAACTTACCCTCTGCTTATTGGGCCTTTTGACCTTATTGAAATAGGATTCCGTCATTTTGAGGAATCCATCCGTGAGTTGGTCCAAGTCTTGTCGCGTGGGTGTAGGGTAAATGTCGCAATGAGTGGACTCATCTTCAAGAATCTGTTTGGTTGCAGGGTTGTGCAAAGGTAGTAGGAGGGTGCGGAACCGCCAGTATTTGAGGGCCTGTAAAAATTGGAATATTAATACATTTCCATTTCTAAATAATAAGGCATATTAACGTTAATCCAAAAAAAACGTGTCACTAATAGATATGTGCTATGTTGATATACGATGCCTATGTTGATGCATGAGATGCATTTTAATGCTGGTGGCGGATTGATACTCGTACAGTCACCATCAAATATACCGGAGCGGCAAAGGTAGTCAAAAATATCTGAATGTGCACTTTGTCGCCTTGACAATAGAGGCGTTATTCAGATATTTATGACCATCTTGCCCGCTCTGATATATCTGATGGCGATATAATATCTAAAAAAAAACTTTCCTAAAAATTGTAGCGAAATTCTCGTAATACTTGCAAGTATTACGAGACTTTTACAGACATTTCAGGTAAACAAGGTGTATTAACTATGAACTTTTTAACTCTGTTTAACCTCAACAAGGGCAAAGTCGGTGTCGCCCCGGGTGCATATGTAGTGGTCCATGTAGTTCCAGTTGTAGTTCTCCAGCTTCTCCGTGGTGAAGGACACCCAGGACACCTCGTACGTGTCGTGGTTCGGCGCGTGGAACCGGTACCGGTAGTGGATGTTGAACGGCGGGTACGGATGTCTGGAATTTATACACATTGATGTAACTGTTGAATTAAAAAAATAAAACTTGGTCCGCCTGTCTATTTAATTTTTTTAAATTTACACTAATTAGGGTAAATCGCCAGTAACTGGCCACCTTATGATTTCTATTTATAGGTGAATAAAGTTCATTTTAGTACAAGGTATAAATTTAGTAAAAATTTCAATAACTGGCCATATTTTAGTTACTGGCCACCTATACTAAAAATGAATTCTATTTAAAGGTGAAGAGAACTCATTTTAGTATGACGAAAATGGCCAGTTACTGGAGATTTGCCTACTAGCCACTCGTTCAATAACTGGCCGCCTCTTACAAAAATGAGTTTATATGTACAGTCGGTTCCCCAACTTAAGTACCCACATTGCAATACAAAGTTGTATGGGAGAGTGGATACTTATGTTGGGGAACCGACTGTGTACATTCACCTATACACAGAATTCATTTTAGTATAGGTGGTCAGTAACTGAATGGTGGCCAGTTACTGGCGATTTACCCTAATTACTGAAATAATTTTGATTAATCGAACGAGCGAAGTGAGTTCTTACAAACAACTCCTGGCTAGTGGGACGTCTCAGCATTTCGATGGCTTTTTGATTTTGAGAGTTTGTTCCGCGATAACTTTAGTAACACTTTTCTGATCTTCATGATATTTGTTGGGGTTGTAGCAAAGATACATATAATTTGAGAGTTCGTATATGAGCAGGATCGATCGAGGGGTCATGGAGCTAGAAGACGCGAAAAAATCATCATATGGGTCTTGTTATATTGGTCATCTCGTTTGCAAGGAAATCGCGAGTTCTGAGTTCGAGGCGGACTACTAGTACCTATAATAATGTCACGCTTCTGTGGATGGTATCCACAGTTCAAGCGTCAGTGTGACAACCGCCTAAAATGATGGCATTTTAATTTTGAACTCCTCGAATCAATCCCGTGTGAACAAACGAGATGCATTTATCGAACGAGCGGAGCGTAAGCGAAGTGAAGTTCTTAACAACTTCGGCTACCTAGCATTCTATGGCGTCTGTGCATTTCGATGGCTTTTTGATTTTGAATAGTTGTCGCGCGATAACTTTAGTAACGTTCTTCTGATTTATATGAAATTTGTTGGGGTTGTAGTAGAGCTCAATACTATGTGAGAGTTCGTACATGAGAAGGATCGATTAAGCGGTTGTGGAGCTAGAGGGCGAAAATAAATCTTCAGAAGGGTCTTGGTATATTGGTAATCTCGTTTGCAAGTAAATCGCGAGTTCTTAGTTCGAGGCTGATTACTAGTTATATAAATTGAACCCTGATCACCAGCCGTACACAAAATACAGTCTTGGAGTCCTGCCGATGGAGACCAGAGATTTCCTGGTAAGTGGCTGGTTGACGGGGGAGCCCACTGCGGAACACCATCGCTGCATTACTATAGTGGTACACACCTCGGTCGGTATCTAGTGACGGTGATGGTAGATCCAACGAGGGTCAGCTTATGGAATATCCTGCCTATAGAGAGCAGGAACCTCTTTGTAGGTGCGTGATTGACAGGTTTGCTGAGTTGCGGCGCCACCTAAAAATTTACACGGTTTAGTAGAGATGAGATTTAATAAAATGTAAGAGTACGCTGATTGCTGTGTAAGGTGTATTATGTACAGTCACCGCCATTAGTATCTTCCTACCCGAAGACCGCAAAAATATGTGACACGCTCTTATTGCCCTACAAATAAGTGCGTGTCACATATTTTTGCACCTTTCGTGTAGGAAGATACTATTGCCGGTGACTGCACTGAAGTGAAATGTAGTTTTACTTAATACGGTACACTCTGTTGTCACGCAACGTTTTTTCTGTATAAATAAGAGTTTCTCAAAACGGTTAACTGAGGGGTTTGCCAGTTATAAAGGTTTTGCGACAAGATGCAACAAATAACAGGTGCAAAGGTACTGGTTGGATCACGTGTTATGAAATGATTTTGGGAAAAAATATGTAAAATTGAACAGAGGTATGCTGTAGGACGAAAACCTTGATAAATACTGCTATTGACAAGTCACACCATTATATTGTAACTAAGCCGGCCGCCTGGCACGTTGGCAAACATATTTTATCTACACTCACATTGTAAGTCCTCTAAAACGTGTTCAAAAACGGTAGGCAATGGCTAGCATTACCACAACCGACTTTACTATGATAAGCTTTTTATCTGTGGCAGAAACGTAATTTTAACTTTACATGCTCAAATATTGATACGTTATGAGATATGATAACATAATGTACACCGGCACGCGACCGCCGGCACAATCGAGTTGGCCATGGCAGTGCAATGGCGGCCATTCTATGGTTTCCGAACACGGCATTTAGGATAAATAATATGAGTGTAGATAAAGCAGTGTATGCAACTGTACGTAATTAGGCCTTAAAACACTCGTGTGATCTTATTATGAAACTCGCCTGCGGCTCGTTTCTTATGAAAGAGTGGTTTGGAGTGTGGTTTTATAACCACACTCTTATTTTAAGGACCCCTATTACGTAACAGTTACATAAACTACTATTACATTAATGATTTTTATTTTTTAATTATTAATCCTACATTTTTTATTTACCTTGGAAGGCGGAGGTGCCGGCGTCGACGGACAGTGTGCTTCGATCACGTCACTGTCGCTCACCCCCACTATCAGTTGGAAGCCCTGTCATAAATAATAGTTGCGATAAAATCAAATATTTCCTTCTATAGTCAACCTATTACATATTTATTCATTATTTATTTTACTTAGTCGGTTCATAAGTTCTGTCACTAGGGTTTGGACTGGTAAAATAGAGGTTGCTTACTATTTCAATATATGGTTAAAAAGCCTATTTAACACTGATTAATTTAAGATATTATTTAAGGCAAATAGTTGTGGCGGTTTTACACACTTCCCTGTAACATTCGAAAAAGCGCAATAAAAAACCACGTCAAAAACCACGCGCCCTGTTAGAGTTGATTTTGACCATAATTATTTTTATTCAATTTTAAGTGGCTTCAGTCTTACATACTGCATTAGCTTGATCTTTTACCTTCATTTTAATATATAATTAACATGGGTCTGACTGACAAGAAGGCTAGTATACACAATTTTGGAAGACTACCTTGTAAGATTATAAGTTAATCATATTATATTTTAATCTGTATGAAATAAGCTTTCTAATCAGGTCTACTTTTTTTTAATAAAAGCTTTGTATAATTTTTTTTTTTTATACCACGACGGTGGCAAACAAGCATACGGCCTATACGGTAATATTTTATCACTTAAAACCCTTGTGACAGAACTTAAGGACCGACTAGGTAATTAAGCTTTATTGCACTTAAGAAAAACACTAACGTACGACAGCTGGACTTGATGCAGCTATCTCTACCAGTCAACCTTCAGGCAAACCAGATAAGTTTTAAGCAGTGCAACATAATTCTTGTTTTGCGACAAATATTCGAATATGTATTAATTCGAGCATGGTCTATGTTTGGCTAAGCCAATCTCTGCGATTTAATTCCTTCAACACCTCCATACTAGTCAAGGTTCCTTGTAAATCGCTCTTTTCTATACAAAGTCGGCATTCACATCATCAGATAGTAGATCGTAGTCGGAGACAAGGCAGTCCTATTAAAGAGACCGTTTGTCACAGGAATAGTCGACTGAAATCCGTAGTAGGGATTTATAAACATACCTGAGCCAACCTCTGCGATACCAGTTCCTTGAACACTTCCATAGTAGTCAAGGGTTCCTTATAAATAGCTCTGTTCTGTGCAAAGTCGGCATTCACGTCATCAGGAAGTAGATTGTAGTCGGAGACAAGGTAGTCATTCTGAAGAGACCGCTTGTCAGGGAAGTAGTCGGTCGTGATTGGCAGACAAGCCGGGATGGTTAGAGACTTCCAGTCCACGCCTGTTCAAAAATTTCTAAATGTAAAGTACTTATCAAGAGATTGGATTATAAAAAACGGTGAAGAATCCTTTGATTTAAATTTTTTTAAATATGTTTTAGAAAAAAGAAATATTTTGACATTTCATGAGAAGCTTGAAGCAAATCAAATTATTTTGTTCAATATTTTTTTTTATTTGCAATTTTTTTTTAAGTAGTTACACTACTATGTATATATAAGCTGAAAATAGATGTCATATACTTCAGAAAAAGTGACCAAACCCTCCGGTGTCCGAGGCCAGATTTGAACTGGCGTCTTCAGCTTTCGCGGCTGACGTCCTGACCACTAGACCACCCGGTCACAACGTCAGGACGTCAGCCGCGAAAGCTGAAGCTGAATTTCATGGGAAGATTAAAAAGTATGGAATCATTATAGACAGCTGTTTTTTGCCAAATGATTAACAATCTGATACATAAAGGATTTTTAAAAATGTCCTAAATATCCACCTATTAATATCTGAAAAGAAAGGCATTCTACAAACATTATGTTAATTGATAATTTGACTGAATTCATGCTGTTTAAAACATACATACAAACATAGTTATAACTTAGTCCTTTATATAAAAGCATAGAAACTAATGGCGAGAGATGCGTATGAGATGCATGAATTTCAGTTTGACAAGGCATTAAGTTCTCTTTCAGGCATTATATCAAAACCGGCCATGACAAAGTGTACACTATAATCATGCATTTTAATTTATATATTTATGCTTGCAGCAAATGTTATGTGCGAATGTCTGAATAAACTTTTTTTAAAGCTTAATTTTTCTAGTTGCATATACATAATATAAAATTCCAATCAGCTTTATATGAAATTTCTAAACTACTTGCATCTATAATATAAATAATACCTCCAAAGCATTTATTTCGCCCATGGCCTCCGTATCACACCTCAACTGATGACACTACACTCAATAAAACGGATATATCCCTGGAAGCAACCGATGTGGCCCGCGTATTTGTGAATAGAACAACCCTTTATTGACTTTACTTTATTGGGTTTACTTGCAAACAGTAAGTGGTCCCTGACAGGAAAGACATTTGTACCTACAGCGGCTGAAAGGTTAAGAAAGATTCAGCTGACATAATAATTCAGAAAAAAAACCATTTTTTTGATATAATGTGTTCTTTAACAACGATAGCCGTGTTTACGTCGGAACTTTCGCTCGTCACCACTTGAAAAAACGTATTCCAAGCATATATCTTGGAGTGTAATCCAAGCATATATCTTTTTGATAAAGAAGTTAGACGTGTCAATAAAAACTAAACGTACTGTCATGATATTAAAGTATCCATTACAATGCTAATACAAAAACGCTTTAGAAAACCACATTCGGGTTTTATAAAGTTACAATTTCAAACGAATATGGTTGTTAGAAAGCGAGGCAAACAGAGAAATCGTAACGTGTAGCTTTATGCTACGTGATCTAGGCCACTCCAGGCGTAGAAATAATTAAAAAAAGGACTTTTATTTAGCTTGACCCCGTATATTTATGTGCTTCAAATTTATGCAAAATTTCATCATTTTCCGGTATCTGATTGAGCTGCAATTTGGTATACATCCGTAATTTACATGACAATGCAAAAAAGAATTAACACGGAGCTGATGTGTTCGGAAACCAGTAGCATGACCGCCATTGCACCGCCATGACCAACGCGATTGTGTCGGCGGTCGCGCGGGCGCGTGCCAGCGGTCGGGGAGAGGGCGGATCTTGGTAACGTTACCGTGGGTAATGAATTTTCATACGTTTTTACCACACTGTTACGTTACTGGTTGCAATAATGGTGGTAATTACATACGGTATCCGAACGCGGAATAGAGGATTTATGATATTGGTGTAGATAAATATTTGTGGGGGTTACTTGTTGCAGGAAGTATTCAAGAAGCCGCGGTAGTGACACAGGAGACCATAATAAATATTATATATATATGTATACCTACGCATTAGCTACTCGATGCAAACATAAATTAGCTAAATATCAAACCTATGGCTCGGTTGGCTTTGTCCCCCAACATCCAACGCGGGACAATGCGACGATGTCATGAAACATTAGAAATGAGGTGAACGATTAGTATAGGACTGATCATAATTTGCCACTAATCATAATATTCATAGTTACAACGATGAAAAATAATTGTGGTCGAACGTTTCTTAAGAAAATGCCCCTGTTTAAAATTGCGTTATTTTTTTTTTTTTTATGTCTGCTCAGAATCACGAGCTCTTTCAAAGATAAAAGGATCAGGAAGTCCCAGTTTTCTTTCCCATTATCCATATTTAAAATATGTTACCATTTCCCATATACTTTGTATGGCGATAACACATAGGAAACTTTCAAAAATGTATATACATTTTGGGACACTTGTTTTTCTCTTATTGGGATAGTCTGCCTGTAATTTTATGTAAATATAACAGAAAATAACACAATGATTGATAAAAGGGGTATTTTTTTAGAAACGCTCGGTCGAAGAAAGTATGGGACCGCCACCCGCTTCTAAAATTTCGACTATGGTGTCCCAGTAGGTTAAAAGCTACGGCGCTATATAAAACTCGGATAGTTAAATTGGACCCTTATAACCAAGCAAGACGCCCATAGATAACGGTCCTATTTCTACGAATGTTAAGAAATTTACAAACCCCAATCAGTTCAATGTTCTACATCTGAAAATAAAATCTGACTACTTAATTAATACTTATATAGGTAAACATATATACTGAACTCGCATATGACCCTCCAAAATGCCGATAATGGTAGGCAAGTTAAAATGATTGATGGCAATACATGATCAATATATGTTGCACAGTTATATATAAAAAAAAATCACGGTTTAGTATACAATTTCATATAAACATCTTCCAAGTATTCATCGTCGGTTTTCAATAGAAAAAAAAAACACAAAACAAAAGCAAGCATACATTTCAAACGCTCACTCGCGATTGTGAACACTCCTTGTGAATCTGTGAATGAACTGACCTGTAGTTAGGGCGGGCGTCCACTCCTGCTCTCCAGTGGCGCCCCATAGTAAAGCCAGGGATGCGTTGTTGGTGGACGGCGGGCCTAGCACAGTGCCCAGAATGTTCAGGGCACCTGATGCACTGATCATGCGCTTGCGGGTTTGTGACACTATGTTACCTAAAAAAATGTAATTGTAAATTAAAATAAGTCGAATTAAAAAGATTAATAAAACCCGTCTGAGGTATGACTTCGCAGGCGATTTAATTGTTGACACCTTTTTGTTTTGATGGAAGGGCGTTCTTTTATATTCGTCCGTCCGTCAGACCTAGATTTATTTAAAAATAAATAAGCTCATCATAAACTTGAAAAATAGCATGGTTGTTTTTGCTCACACACGAGCACTTTATTAACCTTTCGAGACCCGTCGGCTCCCTGGGTAGCCAGCTTCAAAAACCTCTAAAACCCGTCGGCTCCCCGGGGAGCCAGCTGACGCTGTCAAAAAATCGCTCGGGTTTTGACGGAATGTCGCCATATTTGTCCGGGTCTCGAAAGGTTAATGGTAAGCGGTCCGCCATCAGGTAAGAAGATACCGTAGCCTATGGATACTTGCAACTCTAGAGGTGTCACATGCGCGTTGTTGACCCTTTATAAAAAGGAGGCGTTTCTCGGTAGCTCTCGATAACTTTCTCGAGGGTTCGCGCTTAAAAGTGATGCTGCTAAACCAATACGCAATCAGATCTAAATGAACTTAACAGAAAATGAACCTACCATCGACCTGATAAATAGAATGGTTGTTATTTATCATCGGTGAACCATTTTCCTTAGGCAAGTTGTTTTCTCGGTGGCTTTCCCGGCGTTCTCGGTGGCTCTCTCTATGACTTTCTCGCGGGTTCTCGCGGTGGTTCTGGGATCTGGATGGGGGTTCTCCGGCTGGTCGCGCTTGGTAGTGATGCTGTTGAATCAACACTCCGGTTGGGCCTAAAATATAAATTAATATTTGGAGACAATGTTACACAATTTAAATATTATAAAAACAATAACGTACTTTACCGAGAAATTCAAGCAATAATATAAACAAGATAAGTTGCATCCTTGAGTGATAATTCCTGAGAATACAATGATTCAATATCAAATAATTTTTCTTATTTCTTTCCTTATACGTTCTACCCTACATTTAGATACAATTTCCATAGTAAAAGTACTATTTCAGTCCACATTTAGTGGTAAATCTTTCTCCTTATTTAAAATCGAGTAGACTTCATACTGTGACTGAAAATCGCCTTGTATCGGGGAAGCCTGTAACTGTAATACTCACCTAAAGGCAATATTTGGGTCTATCGGTTTTTTTTTACTGGTGACTTAGACGGTGATATGCATGGATCGATGTTCTAATAAAAGTTGTAGGTCGATCTCAAGTCTCAGGGCTGCCTCGATCACTCTTAAGAGTGAAATTATTGTGTTACAATCAAAACATCTAATAATAATTAGAAATGCAACGGATATCCGGCCACTATCCGGTATCAGGCCAATATTTTACTATTCCGCCAAATACCCGATATATTTGGTACTGCCACCCACGTGCTTGTTAGGTTAACTGTAGGCAAAATTAGTAGCCGAGTATCCGGCGGCCGGATATCTGACTATCAGGCCGACGAGTACGCAGGATATCCGGTATCCGGCTAAACAACTCTTCGTTGCATCTCTTATAATAATACTGACCTTTATTCTCCTTTGCGAAAACATCCTAAAATTTTAAAATTTATTACAAGAACTATGCATCCATCGTCGTCTATTACTAGTCAGTTTTACGGTCACATGGGATGGATCGAAGGGGTGGATCAGTGCTAGTCCTGTCCTTATAACAGGGTGTGAGATGGAGCTCCGTGGAGACAGGGCGCGCGCCAGTCGGCGACTCTGATGAGATGAGTCACAACCGGAACATCTATTACAAAAACTTACCTTCAGGTAATAGATGCGTCCAACGTCGTCTATTACTAGTCAGTTTTACGGTAACATGGGATGGATCAAAGGGGTTGATCAGTGCTAGTCCTGTCCTTGTAACAGGGTGTGAGATGGAGCTCCGTGGAGAAAGGGCGCGCGCCAGTCGGCGAGTCACAACCAGAACATCTATTACAAGAACTTACCTTTAGGGAATATGTGCGTCCAACGTCAACTATTACTAGTCAGTTTGACGGTCACATGTGATGGATCGAAGGGGTTGATCAGTGCTCGTCCCGTCCTTATAACGGGCTTGTGATTTGAGATGAAGCTCCGTGGAGAAAGGCGTGTGCCAGTCGGCGAGTCTGGTGAGTTACAACCAGAACATCTATTACAAGAACTTACCTTCACGGAATAAATGCGTCCAACGTCGTCTATTACTAGTCAGTTTGACGATCACATGGGATGGATCAAAGGGGTTGATCAGTGCTCGTGCTGTCCTTGTAACAGGGTGTGAGATGGAGCTCCGTGGAGAAAGGGCGCACGCCAGTCGGCGACTCTGGTGAATCACAACCAGAACATCTATTACAAGAACTTACCTTTAAGGAATATGTACGTCCATCGTCGTCTATTACTAGTCAGTTTGACGGTCACATGGGATGGATCAAAAGGGTTGATCAGTGCTCGTCCCGTGCTTATAACGGGCTTGTGATTTGAGATGGAGCTCCGTGGAGAAAGGGCGCGCGCCAATCGGCGAGTCCAGTGAGTCACAACTAGAACATCTATTACAAGAACTTACCTTTAGGGAATATGTGCGTCCAACGTCGTCTATTACTCGTACTAGTCAGTTTGACGATCACATGGGATGGATCAAAGGGGTTGATCAGTGCTCGTGCTGTCCTTGTAACAGGGTGTGAGATGGAGCTCCGTGGAGAAAGGGCGCGCGCCAGTCGGCGAATCTGGTGAATCACAACCAGAACATCTATTACAAGAACTTACCTTTAAGGAATATGTACGTCCATCGTCGTCTATTACTAGTCAGTTTGACGGTCACATGGGATGGATCAAAAGGGTTGATCAGTGCTCGTCCCGTGCTTATAACAGGCTTGTAATTTGAGATGGAGCTCCGTGGAGAAAGGGCGCGCGCCAATCGGCGAGTCCAGTGAGTCACAACTAGAACATCTATTACAAGAACTTACCTTCACGGAATAAATGCGTCCAACGTCGTCTATTACTAGTCAGTTTGACGATCACATGGGATGGATCAAAGGGGTTGATCAGTGCTCGTGCTGTCCTTGTAACAGGGTGTGAGATGGAGCTCCGTGGAGAAAGGGCGCACGCCAGTCGGCGAGTCTGGTGAATCACAACCAGAACATCTATTACAAGAACTTACCTTTAAGGAATATGTACGTCCATCGTCGTCTATTACTAGTCAGTTTGCCGGTCACATGGGATGGATCAAAAGGGTTGATCAGTGCTCGTCCCGTGCTTATAACGGGCTTGTGATTTGAGATGGAGCTCCGTGGAGAAAGGGCGCGCGCCAATCGGCGAGTCCAGTGAGTCACAACTAGAACATCTATTACAAGAACTTACCTTTAGGGAATATGTGCGTCCAACGTCGTCTATTACTAGTCAGTTTGACGGTCACGTGTGATGGATCAAAGGGGTTGATCAGTGCTCGTCCCGTCCTTATAACGGGCTTGTGATTTGAGATGGAGCTCCGTGGAGAAAGGCGTGTCCCAGTCGGCGAGTCCGGTGTGTCACAACCGGAATCGCAACGTTTAACTGAAAATATGTGGTATATATAAATATTTGAGCCTTAACTTGTGTTGGGAAGAAATCTTATGAGTCCAGGACTCATAAGAATTCGTTAAAATACTTTCGAATCTTTTTAATCAAGAGTTAATTCGAATGTTATAAAATATATTTACAACAAAGACTACCTCCTAATTATTAATGTAGGTACAATATTTCTAAATCCGAGTAAAGAAATATGTCGCTATTGAAGAAAAATCTACTTATCAAAACTATGAATCGAATTCACAGACAAACCGTCTTGGATTGGTCATTGAATTAAAATCGATACTGATTTTCATAAAAAATAGAACATTTGTCATTTGTGGTCCCCAAACAACTGTTATGACTATACTATCAGCAAAACCAACTGGCGACCGGGGTATTAAAACTTCTCTTTCACACGCATGGCCGTAGCAAGAGTGAAAGAGCTAGAATTATTAGAGTGGCCAGTTAGTATTGCGGGTACTGCGGCCTTCCCATAAGGTACTGCAAAACTACGTACGGCCTGTAGATAAAATATCTCCAAGGCTGTGATGTATGTCGGGGTCGGACATTTTCCGGTGCGTGATGGATGCAGGCGGGCTCCTCCTCAAGCCTTCCAGTCCTGCTACTGATGTTTTCTTAGTTCGAGCAACCCTTTGCACGCTAGAACAAAAATGGAAAGACATTGGGAAATTTTCATTTAGAAATGTACTTAAACTTTATGTGTACTTACGAGTCTTACGACAAGGGGCCTATTGCGTGTTAGTTTGTGACTTGTAATATTAGTAGAACTATCTTTAAAATGTCATTTTATTGCAAAGAAATTCCCGCTAACAAGTTACAATTTATTATGCAAAATGCCAAAAGACTTTAGATACATGTATATAAACTCTTATGCGTATGCGAACTTAAAATGTAATAAATTAATAATACAATACAATACAATACAATAATGTTTATTTCAGAATATACATTCCATTTGGTTAGTAACACACAAAAACAAATAAAAGGATTATATTACTAATGTTAGTACTTACTTGCTAAAAATTTATCAACTAAATAATACAATCTACAAGAATGGGGAGCGCGAGACGTGCAGCTGCGTCCACCTACGCAGCAACGCGGAGTCCCAGCGGTCCGCGAACGCGCTCAGGACCCTGTTGGTGCTGCAGCGGACTCGGGCTAGCAGGGACGCGCACAGCTTGCGCATTATAGCTGCGAAGTCGTCAGTCCGCGCCTCCGCGAACATGTCCGACGCACTACAATGCCGCGGCAGTCCCAACAGTATCCTAAACGCGTTGTTATAGAGACCGTCAATTTAGTTACGCTTTCTCTCCACTTATCAAGTTTGACAAAATATATATTATCTCGTAATGTTCTAGAGTTCTTCACATCTGATTTTATCATTGTAATGGACACCTGTTTTCAATTTAGGGTATTTTCCACTATATAAAAAAACAAATTCACATTAATATTATTAATTAAACTTAAAGTAGATATTTTCAAAAGAGTACACCATTGAAAAATTATGAGGTATGAAAGATTGAAAGCTGCCGCATCCTTCGCCACTCCATAAAGGCGATGCGGTTTAAAAAGGACGTTGGTAAAGAATAAATACTGGATATATTTAGGTTTTGAAATGAAAACAAAGTGCAATAGTATTTAACCTAAATTAACCGAATTTAAAAAACTGAGTGGCTCGTTTCGTGACGCAGCCGGGTTTTGTGATATTTTTTCCCAAATTTATATGTTTAGTCACACTGGTCCTGGTTTTGTAAAGTTTACCAACCGTTATAGATAACTCATATCAAGAAATACGTTTGGAAACTACGCGATATTCCCAGCTTTAAGGAAATACCAATGACTTGTCAGTAAAGTGAGGCGCAGTATGACCCCGAGGACAGTGCGATCGACGTAATCTATTATCTTTAAAGCGTATTTTTGGCATAGGTATAAACAACAATAAGTCTAGATATAAATTTAAGAGTAAATCTACATTTTGCATTATTTATGTTTCGAGTCTCAGCGCGTGTAGTGATGGCAGACCAAATAATATTAATATATTATTTTTTATTTTTGGGAGTGGGCTTAAGTTGTGTAACAGGCAACGAAGACGAGTACGTCGGACAAGATTTGGGAAATATACTGGACAGTCTTTCGGACAAACCAAAATATTGTAAGTTGCTTTTATTTTTTACCCCCCATAGAACTGATACGGTATACTCGTATGCATTTTGGGTACCATACAATATTGGGCCATACAAAAATTCCGGTATTGGCAAAAAAACAACCGGTATTGCATGCCGCAGTCTGAGGCTGTTGGTGAATGTTCCAATTTATCTCCAACACGGCTTGGCCGATTTGGTTGCGGTTTTCAGCAAAGGTTAAGTAATACCCCAGTTATGGTGCTTAGTGGGTCTAAACTTAATCGATGATGCTGTTATAATTTTGTGGCGACTTTTTCATTTCAAATTTTAGTCTCGTCTTGTATATATTTTTAGAAGAATGATTGTGTTCACTTTGGGCATAATTTTACACGCATTTTTTTTAGTTTTATCCACTTATTCGGTATCCGGTTAAGCTGACCTGGTACCGCGGACCACTTCATTCGGTTTTTTCGTCTATTTGCCTCCTTGTCGCTCGAATATACAAAAGCGATAGAGGCAGATATTGAACTTTTTGATTTATAAATTTAGTATAATCTGACCCTTAGACCCGTCGAACAACCCAGTGTGATTGGTGAACAAAGGCGACTTCTAAAATATAGATACGATTTATTGGACAAAAATATTTGTAAGGTTTTAAGGTTGAGTACAAATATTTTTGTCCCGCGCCTCCATTGCGCGCAATATGACTGGCAGTCATGAGAATGGTTACTATGAAAAAATAAACCTATTTCCATATATCCCCGGCGGTCACAAATGGAAATACTATACATTGGGGATCAATGTTACTCTGCGTCCGTAGGAAACCTTAGACAACCCTACACGTGAACCCTGGGTGGTGCTAAAAGAGTAACAAACTTGGCAGCTGCATTGTCCCATCTGGACCTCGCAGCACTCACTGGATTTTCTTTATCATCTGCTTTCCCACTACTACTCCCCCAGGGAAGAAATTCCTATCTATATCCAGTGACATGTAGCCATACGATAAATTAAATCCATACTAATATTATAAATGGGAAAGTGTATGTGTGTGTTTGTTTGTCCGTCTTTCACGGCAAAACGGGGCGACGAATAGACGTGATTTTTTAAGTGGAGATAGTTGAAGGGATGGAGAGTGACATAGGTTACTTTTTGTCTCTTTCTAACCCCCCACTTCCCTAAAATGGGGGGTGGAAGTTTGTATGGAGCATTCCGGGGGGCAATCAGGAAAGGGGAACAGTGTTACCCCGAATTTAACGCGAGAGAAGCCGCAGCAAAAGTTACTTAACCATAACGGAGAAAAAAAACACTTTAGTTATGATTCCGGAAATCTGACATTTAACATGTATTGTTTCTTATAACATTTTAGACTACACCTGGTCAAATGAAAATGAACTGGACTCGTCGGACTCTGGCCTGGAGAACATGATGATCAACCAACGTGTCGAGGGTAATAAGGAGGACTCAGAAATGGGGACACAAAATCAGGTAAATACAAATTGTTGATTACAAAAATAAGATGGAAATATATTTTGATGCGAGAGCGAACGACATTTTATATCAAGAATGACATTTCCACGCATGGATCAAGTGACTTTTTGTTGAAGAGGTTGTGAATAAGGTTGAAGTTGGGCTGTGTAAGACTAATGTGTGTTAAGTTAAAGTAACCCGATTTTTCGGTATAGGTACTATCTTCTGAGTCGGTCCCTCACTGCTGAGGATCGTGACTATAGGTACCTACTTTTTATTTCTTCTTAATATCATCTGATCTTTCGATATTAGCAGCAGAAATGGCATAAGAATCCCGATTTTCTCAATTCTATCTATATGAAAAGTAGATAGTACCTACCAAAAAGCATATACGACATAAAAACGGTCATGTTTTTTCCAGGTACACCAGAAGACAAATAATATAATGATCGATAATGTGATAACACCATGCTGGGCAGATATACGTAAGTATATTGTAAATGCTTGTATTTGTAGTACAGTCAAGTGCAAAAATACGTATCGAAAAAATCGTCTCATAAATATGGTACTACGCACTTATTACAACGGAATAAGATACTATGGGACATATTTTTGAGTAAGATGAGTACACCCATATTTTTACACTTGACTGTAGTAAATATTTCAGTAAATGGAAACATCGTAAGGAAACCTACATATATCTGTGAATAAATGTAAAGTACTCATTGAAATCCTAAACCCTCTATGGGCCGGCGTGGGGACTATAGTCCGATCTCGTGCATGAGAGGTCCAGGCCTATCAGTGGGACGTATACATATAGTAGGCTAACATATTATTTTTAATGGGTATCAAATTATTGTTAAAAAAAACAATGATTTCATTTTTATGGTTCCGTAGGTAACTAGGAAAGAACCCTTATAGTTTCGCCAAGTCCGTCTGTCCGTGGCTTTGCTGAGTGATGGATGGTACTAGAAAACTGAAATTTCGAATGAGTAACTGGTTTTAATCACGAAATCTGAAAAAATATTAAAAAGGAGTACTTTCGTAAATAACAGCTCCGAAAGGTTAAAAAGCCCCCCCCCCCCCCCCTTAACTTTTACAGAAATTTATGGAACTGAGGCCATGATATGTACTTTTAATGAAAACTATATTGACTCGGTTGAGCCGTTTTTAGCCGCTTTCGGATCATAACATATTTAAAAAATAAAAATTGACTTGTACTCATTGTTGTGCCGCGTTTCAGTTTTTAATTAATTTATTATTATTATATTATATTGAAAGAACAAAGACACTTAAAAAGTAATTCATGAGATATGTTTTTTTTCTAGAGTACGAGTATGGCAGTGCAGCCAGAGTCGTTTAAATCAACGAATAAAGATGAATTTCACGACTTATTAAAAGTCTGGCGAACTCTCTTAGTTTCTAAGGAATTTGAAGAAATGAATGCTGCAGCAAGTAAATACGCAAATAGACTGTCTGAAGAGGCTACATCTCTTTATGAAAACTTAGACAAAAGTCAGAACAGGGAATATCTTTGGCCAATGGAGCAAGGAGATACACCTTCAGCGGATATGACCACCCAATTTCAGAAATTACACAAACTCACTTTAGCATATGGAACACTAGGATCAAAATATTATAAAGATCCAGAAATTGTGCTAGCAGTGGCAGATGGTCTGGATTTCATGACGAAGTCAGGAAAGTATGATGGAGAAAAGTATTATGGAAATTGGTGGGATTGGCAAGTTGGTGTACCGAAAAATTTCATCGACATTATGATGATTATCAATGATGAGTTACCAACTGAGAAAATACAAAATTACATGAACGCTATCAGTGGCTATGTTCCAAATACATATACCCTGTGGTTTACATCGTCTCAAGGAATTTATTATAAAGAATATGTTCATGTGGCAGGCAGCAATTACCATAATGCGTCAGGATCACAGACAGCCGAACTAGCGCGAACTCTTCTAGGTTTAGGAGTTTTACAGAAAAACAAAACCAAAATATCACTTTCCCTAGACAGTACTAAGGATTTATTGAAGTTAGTGACTAAAGGCAGCGGATTTTATCAAGACGGGTCATTTATTCATCACCGCGATGTTCCGTACACCGGATTGTTTGGCAATGTATTAGTGGAAACATTGGGTGAGATTTTAGTAATTACAAAAGGTTCAACATTAGAAATAGCTCGAAATGCTGTAGAATCATTTTCTGAATCTTTAGAACAAGCTTTCTTACCGCTTATCTATCAGGGAGAAATGATTGCGCCGGTTAAAGGCCTAGCGATTTCTAGATCACCTCTTGCTACACAGATTGGTTCCGGGTCAGAGTTAATGTACAATTTATTGACAGTAGCTAAATTTGCGTCGTCTAAAAGTGAGAAAATACTTAAAGAATCTGTTAAGTATTGGATGCGACAGAAGCCAGATTATTATTTATCAAAAGTAAGGAACTACAATGACTTGCTAATGACAATTAGTTTACTAAATGATCCAGCCATAGTAGGAGATAAGTTACCGTTTGTAGGGACCAAAATGTATGCTTCAATGGATCGCTTCGTACAACAGACTCCTAACTACATGTTAGGCTTAAGTTTATATTCCGAACGTATTTCGGCTTACGAAGCAGGAAACAAGGAAAACAAACGTGGGTGGCACACTGCTGACGGCGCAATGTATCTATATAATTATGACGAAGTTCAATTTGGTAGCGCATATTGGCCAACAGTTGACCCATATAGACTGCCAGGTACAACAGTCGATACTAGATATCTACGAGATGAAAGGGCAGAATATTGTGACTACACCTCGAATGAAAAATGGGTGGGAGGCGTGGCGAAATCTAACCAAGCCGTGGTTGGAATGGCATTAAATAAACATGGTTTTCGAAATAATTGGCAGACATTGTCAATGGATCTTAAAGGAAAGAAATCATGGTTTATAGTGGAAGGAAAAATTATAGCATTAGGCGCTGGAATTACTGGAACGACAACAGCATCTATTGAAACAATTGTAGACAACCGGCTATTGAATGATCAATACAATTATAAAGTATTGTCGGGCCATGGAGAAATACAAACAACGTCTAAAGGAATCGATGCTAATTGGTTATTATTGGATACTGAACATCAGCCTTCATCGATTGGTTATTACTTTCCTAATGGCGAAATTGTTAATATTATTCATGAAACGGGAAGTGGCAGCTATACGGATATAAATGAACCAGACCCAAGTAATGATATTTACATTGGCACATATCGCAAATTTATAATTGATCACGGACCAAATCCAATCGACGCTAAATATGCATACGTGATATTACCAGGAGTCGACCAGTCCGAATTAAAGGAATATGTCAAGAGTCAGCCAATTAAAATTCTAGAAAATTCTGCTCAAATCCAAGCCGTAGAGATAGTAAATCAAGGTTACATAGGTATAAATGTTTGGAGCGAGATAGGTGGTACCGTTGCAGGAATAAGCAGCAACCAACCAGTGTCTCTGATGAGACGAACTAATGGTCAACAACAGACATACGTATTGTCAGATCCAACACAGTCTGACAGGGTAACAACAGTAAAAATCCCAGATTTTTCAAGAATCGAAACAATGAGTGAGGGCATATATTACAGTGTTAAAAATAATGCGTTTGTAGTTGATTTTACGAATGCTGGAGGAGCGAGCAAAAAATTTACAGTATTGAACGACATTGATGAAATACGAAACCTATGTATATGATCAGGAACCTGATCAGGTGGAAGGTATTTTATATTATGATGATGACTCGTACTTAGGACGTTATTGAATTGGTAGGTTCGGTTCTGTTGTCAGTTTCCGTTACGTGAAACGAATACCTTCCTAAAAGTAATGATTGCTAAGTCAGATAGAAAACGAGTTATAATTCCCCAGCTTTGCACTGCAGTTTAGGCAGACAAGCGATTCGATCGTGTACATGTTTAATATAATTTCAATAATCCTTAATAAATAATAATATTACACCTGGTTTTTCTTTCATCTACTTATCTAGAAATCTAGTATACATGTATAGTAGGTACCTAGCTTGCAAGATTTTGCTGAGCTTTTTTCATATCTAATGCATAAGAATTCTACGGAACTATGTAAATATAATTCTCAAAATTCTTCAAGTCCCGTTAAAAAATTCCCTGCGCCACAGTTTAATTGATCACTTCAAAACAATTGATATGATCGAATGTTAACAACCTATGACACCTTAATCTGCATAGTACAGTCAAGGTCTCAGATATAAATGTGACCAATTTGCTAATATATTCACGACGTTAATATTATGGCAATAGAGGCGTGTGCATGTTTGTTCTAAATTGTAATGTAACTGACCTAGTCGGTATATCAAGATTAAAAGACTTAGCTATATCCCTATCCACTGAAAGTTTTAAATAAAAAGTAAGAGATCGACGAGGCGAAGAGAGAGATTGCGAGGATATAAAGACACAAGGTGAACAAACTGCTGAGTTTAATACAAAAATTTTCACTTCACCATCATGAGCAAAATACAAGCTATAAAGTTACACAGTCATCATTCAATATCATCCCTCTGAAGTCCATTCTAACACCCTTTACAATGTGACAACACACTAACACTGTTTTTAAAAAATAAAGTTGACTTTTCCGCAAAGGGTGTTGTGATGAAATGTAAAAATCTTCTGAAATGTATAGAAGGAACTTACCAGGTGCTGTGCGCCGGTGGTAGCTGGAAGACTTGCGCGTCGTACGCATCATAATCAAATATAGAATTGTGCATATATTCATCCTCCTTCAAAAGCTTGCCTTTCCTTTCATCTTCATACATTTTCTGAAGCGGCTCCTGACTTTTTCTAGGCGGCAGTTTTATTCTTGGAATGAAATTGGAGTACGCCACTTTTTTGTTCGTAGAGTAAAATGACAAGTTGATCCAATGAGGCATAGAGTAGTCGTCTATAGAGTTGAGGTTATTATCTTTGTTGTGGAACTTCAGAAGTGGGACAGCATGTAAAGGCTGCTCGCCGACGCAGACCAAGTCGCTGCCAACTCCATTGTCTATGATTCGTTGTTTTGTGACGTTTGTGAGTTCCCTGTCGACTTCGAATACTCCGACTCCGGGGGTTATGACAACGCTGAGCTGGCCGGTTCGGTCGAAGCATCTGTCTAGGTAGTGTTTTTCGAATACTGAAAGAAAAGGCAAAAATAAGTTTTTACGCAACGGACTTTGATGCGTTTTTTTTAATAGATAGTGATTCAAGAGGAAGGTTTATATGTATAATACATGCATAATATAGCAAAGAAACACTGATAATTTTAGAGGTTTCTAATGTGATGAAATGAACACATTTTTTTGCGCTTATATTGCAAACGCTGACTGAACCCTACGAGATGGATCAAAATAATGTACTTCAGTATTGTACACTTATTGTGTCTATCTCTTAGGGATAACCCACAATAACCATTTTTTATCCCGTGCGAAGCCGGGGCGGGTCGCTAGTATTACATAAGTTTAAAACCAGCTTACATAATTTAACGGGAATCGGTTAAGAAATGCGACCGGTAGAGGAGAACAGCCTGACATACGAAAGCATTTTTGCCCAAGCTGAAACGGAGACCTTCGCTATAGCTCGGTCAGAAAACAAAAGAATATAAGAAATAGCTAGATAGAACAGTTCCTCACCATTTAAACTCATATTGAGAACCTCAAGGAAATTCCCTTGCGCCGCAGTGGAGTTGATAGCAGTCGGGATCTCCATGTTGGGCCTCTCATGGTATTGAAGGACTATTTTCTGGTAGTCAGTGAACAACCTCCTCAACTGCAGCAGTACGTTAGACCAGTCTTCGTAGCGCTCGTTTTGAACCGCCACTCTATAATTTAGATAGAGTTAAACAGTTTTTTGTTAAATGTATCATATGGCGGTCGGCGACTACGTCGTACAAACAACAACACCCTTAATCGGCCATCCGTACACCTTATGCCGTTGCAATAGGAATTACAAATGGCCGCTTAACAGTGATGCCGATGGTACGTTGTAGGTAGATTGAATATTGTAATATTTGAGTGGAAATTCAGAATCGACGTAACTCCATAATAGGAAATACAATTATTTTTATAGAAGCCCTATGCTGGTATTTTTATAGAAGCTCTATATATTTTATGGTCAATGTATAAATAACTCTTTTTACAGTATTTAAAAATAAACTTGTTGAATGTTTTTAACGAAAATGTCAAGTTTTCTTGATTCACATCAGCTAAGTTGATATTATTATTGCATACCTGTAAAAGTCTTCATAAAATCTACCCCTGTAGTCTTTCTGCAGGCATTCTTTCATGTGTGGTGGAAACTCTTCCAAAGACTTAGCCTTGTAGAAAGTTCTTGAGAATAGCACAATCGTCACTTCATGGTTGCTGCCGTTTTTCTATAAAATCACATTTACGTTACAGATAAAACATGTTAAAAATGTGTATCCAGCTTGCAGCCACATCTAAAGTAATTTTATAAGCGCAACCCATATAAACATTGGTAAAGTACAGTCAACGGCAATAATATTTTTCTCAAACATGTAATGAAATATTGTCGTTACGTTCCTTATAAACAGGCTCGGAAGTATCCTGTTTCGGGAGCAGCAACTCGATGGGATTGTGATGGGATTGTAATGGGATTTCATACAAATTTTCAGACTTAGACCTGCAAAGTATTCTTGGTGTCAAAGATGGCGGCAGGATTTTCGAACAGCTCATTTTGATTTTTAGCAGGCCAATGCCTTATAAACGGAAGTTATATTTTTTTTATTTCATTGAATCGTGAAAACGGTTTCCCGGAGTCTGTTGTAATGTAATGTATTATTGCACAAAGGCTCTACAAGTGTGTCAGAGCGCTTTGTTGTGTGCGATATGAGGTGAACTTTACCGACAATTGTGTAAGAGCATCATGAGTACATTTCATGAAACCCTAAAAATAAAGTAGGTATAGGTACCGACCAAATTCCTCACCTTCCATTTCGTAAAAAGCTCAGCAAGAAACCCATTCACGGCCTTCTCAAAGTACAAATCCCCGTGTATATCAAAGTCCCACATCTCAGAGGACATCTGTATGAATAGGTACACCATAGAGGTCGACGATCTGAAGACGATCTTCGTGTCCTCCGTAATGACTCCGCAGGCTACGCGGTCGCCTTGCGACCACATCTCGTAGACTTGACATCTGATGGCGCCGCCGCAGTATTCGATCTTCTTGTTGAGGTACACACATGTGCTGACCTGTAACAAATTAAGAACATAAATCAAATTTATTCGATGCGCTGGTAGCCTAGCGGTACAGTCGCCATCAAATATATCAGAGCGGCCAAGGTCCTCAAAAATATCTGAACATGCACTTTAGCGCCTTGACAATAGAGGCGCTGTTCAGATATTTCTGACCACCTTGGCCGCTGCGAAATATCTTATGGCGACTGTACGACGTCCGATTTTCAATCCGGAGGTCTCGGGTACAAACCCCGGCTCGTACCACTGCAACTTTGTAGTTTTTCTAAACTTGTTCGAAATATGATTTGATATTACCAATCGCTTTTTGGTGTAGGAAAACATTGTGAGGTAACCGGACGAAATCCCAATAAGGCATAGTTTCCCCTCTGGGTTGGAAAATCCGTTAGCAGTCGCTTCCGTAAAAACTAGTGCCTTCGCCAATTCTTGGGATTAGGTTGCCAGGCGGACTCCAGGCTCAAACTGAGCCGTGGCTGGCAGGGACGAAAGCTAGTGACTGCTTCAATTCGTGGGATAAGATTGCTAAACGGACATAAGTTCCGAGAAAGTCACAGACTATACGAGCCAGGTTTCGAACCCACAACCTCCTTACTACGGCTACGGTTGCTAATTAATAATCCTGTTTTACACATAGATGTATAAAATATTCACGGATAGTGGCGCGGCTGTAACTGTGATTTCAACATAAGCAGTTACGCATGCACACATGCCTATCTAATCACTTCCGAGGTTTGAGCCAATCACCAGCCAAGTCGTGCGTGAATGTGGGCGTGTCGCGCAAAAAACACAAGAATAATTGGCTTACGATACAATCACAGTTTTGCCTCATCGGCACGGTTCTACAGTAATGTATGACATGTTTGTCAATAAAAGCCTTTTAGAACCATTATGGACCTACACTGTACTTTAAGAGCATACCAAGTTATTCTTTAGTCTCCACATCTCCGAGCGACCCATGTACTGATCCTTAAAGGTGAGCTCCACCGAATCCAGGGCCACATCTGGCACATTCACTATGTTGACGTAGACGTCAGCGAACGTCCGCAGTTGGAACGTAGTGGCAATGCTTTGTTCCACACTGATGGTGTCTATAGAAATATATTAAAAAATAAAAATATTTTATTACAAAATAAAAAAATCCATATTTCAGTTAGTAATCTTAAAAACTATGTTAACACATTAACTGCCAGACGAAAGATGACGTCGTACTTCAGAAACCGGGCGTCCATAGCTACGTACAAAACAACCCCGCCCAGCGAGTTGTCCGGCATCTGAGCAAAGTTTACGAGCGCCCACGAGGCGGGTTCTTGGCAGTGAATGTGTTAAATTACTTAGCCTAAAAAATAATAAAACTAATCCAATATAGATTTGACCGCCCCACCCTCCTCCCCACTTCATCGATCCCTTGACATGCAGATCTATGAAGCGGCCGAGGACAGCCCAGTCCAGCCTGTCTGCGACCATCCACAGGATACTGTTACTACTCCCTCACATACGTCGCATAATGGACGCCGACTTTTTTTGCAGCGATTGCAATAGCGAGGGAACCTTAACGAGTCCTGAACAGAGTATCCTCCATATTGAGTCTAGGTAAAAAATTACACATTTCCTTGAACAAGACTTAATAAATTGTGTTGGGTTGGGTTATATTCAAAAACTAGCTGTGCCCGCGGCTCCGCCCGCGTGGAATTCGGTCTGTGTCAGTAAGCGGCTAATTCACCCCTAATTTCTCTCCCGCTACCCTGGAGGCGGAACTTGAAGTAAGGTTGACAGATGACGCTAGAGGACAGTAGTCCTAACAAAATATTTTACAATTACCACTAAATGAAAGTACACTCAAAAATGAATACTTTTTTTATCATATTTTTTTTTGGCATGATTTAAACGACATAGAGTAGTAGGTGTATATCGGACGATACAGGACCACTTTTGTATTTACATATACGTTCATGTCCACGGCAAATATCATCCAAATCGATCCTCCCGTCAAATCAGTCTAAGCATGAAAGGTAAGAACAGGCGCGGTTGAAATTGGGGGGGGGGGGGGGGGGGTCATTCAATTTGAGGTGCACTTGGAGCGGGGAGGGGGTCCATGACCCATGCAAATTTAACTCAATCGAGTGTAGAGGCTACCCCCCCCTTTTAGACGTTGAATTTGAGCATGAGATGAGAACCGGCCAAGAGCATGTCGGGCGATGCTCAGTGTAGAGTTTCGTAGAGGCCGCCCTGTTACAAAACATCCGTTCAAAAGGTCGTTTATTAAGGGATATTTGGCGGCGCTTACGTCATTTTACTATTTGGCACTTCCTTTCACTATGCGTTTTTGACTGATAATTCAAAAACGGCTGAACCGATTTTATTCAATATAGTTTTCATTGAGAGTTCTTATCAGGCCTCACCAAATTTCAGCTTTTTAGTGCGAACGGTAACTGAGCTAGACCGCGGACAGACGGACGGACATGGCGAAACTATAAGGGTTCCTAGTTGACTACGGAACCCTAAAAAGAGATAAATAGTAGTTATGTAACTGTTACGTAATAAGGCCTAATTATGTACAGAAGCATACACTGCTTTACCTACACACATATTAAAAATCCAGGGGGGGGCGGGTCGGGGGTAATGAACTTTCATACGTTTTTACCACACTGTCACAGATAAATCAAAATATTTATTTATCAATGTAAGCACATTACACTGCACTAATTAACGTCAGAGAAAAATAAAATACGTGAGTGTCGTGGAACACGTGATTGGAACGAAGTTATGTTATTTAATTTTAATTTTTTTTGGAATTTTTTTTTAATTTTTTTGAAATTTTTGAAATAGTTGAAATTTTAGAAATTTATAAAAGTATTGAAATTTTGAAAATTTTGGAAATTATTTGAAATTTTTGAAATTTATGAAATTTTTTGAAAATTTTGCCATTGTTTACTTTTAGGTTCCCGACTTTTTTCAGTTTTTTCACTTTTATCACTTTGTCACTTCTCACTTTAACTTTTCACTACACTTGAATTCACTTCACTTTATTCTATTTTATATATTTTTTATTTCATTCCATTATACGTTTCTCAATCGTATGGGTGTCGCGTTTTCGTGACGTGACGCTTTTTCGTGACTTTTTTTCGCCTAGCCTCCCATCCGCGAACCGTCCGATAAGGAACTTCGTTCCAAAACTACCACCGGTTCTAACCCTACATACACCTCTGGCCCAAGAAGTATTATGACATTTATGACCGAAAAGAAACTCGACGGAACTTATTTTTTTCAAAACAGTAAGTAATACATTATTAGATCTTAAAGATACAAAATAATGCGTAGTTCTTCAAGAAGACATATCAAAACAGCTTGAGAGACAGATAATGTACCCATTGTTTAATTATAAAGAAAAATAAATCCTAATCTGACTGCTTCACAAAACGTTTGATATGTTTTCCTACCTAAACGGTGTCCTATAAATGTTAGATGATTTTGTAGTAGTTTTTTGGTTTGGGCCATGCATCTTTGTCTGTCAATATAGTCCTCGAACCTGGAATAACCCTTTGACATTCATGACATTTTCAAATATTTCTTAAGAGCGGGTAAAGGTAAATTTAAAGCATCGACGGGTAACATGTTATAAATATGAACACCTTGACCAAAAAATTACAAATTATTTCAATACCAAATTTCATCTAAATACGTACAGCGGTTATTGGTTGTTTCTTCCCCATGTAAACTTTTTGCATCCGCTTAAGGGATAATTTCCGAGATAAAACTATTTCATTTCCTTTTCCAGAGGTCAAATTATCTCCATACCAAATTTTATCTAAATCGATTCTGGGGTTAATAATTCCCTATACAAATTTCCAACTCCCTTTAGGGTTGATTTTGGGGTAAAAACTATCCTTTGTCCTTTCTCGAGACCCATACTATCTCTTTACACATTTCCATCTAAATCAGTTCAGCGGTAAAAAATTCCTCATACCAACTTCCAACCCCCTTTTCACCCCCACAAGGGTTTGAAAACTATCCTATGACGTTTCTCGAGACTCAAATTATCTTCATACTCATTTCTATCTAAATCGTTTCAGCGGTTAAAAATTCTCCATACAAACTTTCAACCCCATTTTCACCCCCACCAGGGTTGATTTTCGGGATTAAAACTATATATTATCCTTACCCGGGACTCAAACTATCTCTATACAAAATTTCATCAAAATCCGTTCAGCCGTTTTCACGTGATGCGCGGTCAAATAAACAGACAAACAGATAAACAGACAAACAGACAAAAATTCTAAAAATTGTTGTAACGTGTTCTGTTATCGATTCTAAGTATCCCCTGCCAACTTTTTTTCAGTTATCTTCCATGTACAGACTTTCGACCCTCTTCAGCTTTATTATATGTATAGATATAACCCAACTAACATTTTTCAGGGCCATATTTGAGGATGCCATCTGTTTAATTTTATCATAGAGTAAAGCGCCAGTAACCAAACTAATAATGAACTCTGTTCACCTATAAACAGAATTCATTTTTTTAGTATAAGGTTTTAATAACTGGCCAAGTTATACTAAAATGAGTTATGAGTGAATTTGGAGTTTATAATTTATATAGTGGTGTAAATACTTAAAATAAATAAATCAAAATAATAATTAAGAATAATTTATTTGTTCTTAATATATTCTCATGGCAAATTATAAGGGAATCATTCTGCAAAAAGAGACACAATTTAACAGGCTTGTAATCACATTTATAACCCTACCGCATTAATAAAAAAATTGTTGAATTTAGAACTCTGACACATTGTCAATAGAGTTGAAAGTTATAACAGGCTTGAAAGTTATAGCAGGAAAAGCTATAAATGGCTTTGCATGCAATAAATAAAGGATTGGCTTCTTAGATTGTAAATTACCTCTGCCTCTGCCTGGGGCATCCTTGATGACTTGTAGTAGCAACCTGGGATAGTCATTTTCTGGGTGGTATATTTCCACTACATCTTTTTCTTTTAGACCAGGATAATCTTTTAAGCTGATTATTAAGTCCACAGCTGTAAAATAATAAACATAGGTGTTATTTTAAAAGGTTATATTTAGCTCCATTTATCACTGTTTTTAAACTAATTATTTCTGTGATATCTAAACCAAATCTTGCAATAATTATTTTCAACTATTGGTAGTCAGCATCAAAAGTAACTATGCAAATGAAGACGTCAAAAGTCCTTTTTAACACATTAACTGCCAGACGCAAATTGACATCCTACTTCAGAAACCGGGCGTCTGTAGCTACGTACAAAACAACCCACCCAGTGAGTTGTCTGGCATCTGAAAGTTTACGAGTGCCCACGAGGCGGGTTCTTGGCAGTGAATGTGTTAAAAGGCACTAGGCACTAAAGGCAATTGCGTAGTTACTTTTGATGCTGACTGTACAAGTCCCAGAAATTAAATATAATACTTTCAACTCTTGATAAAACCCTTATGCTGCAGTTGTATACATATAAGAATTTGCAGCATTTGCAACTAAACAAAATGAAATGGAATAAATTAAATTAGACTATGTAAAAATTCTCTCCCCTTTTCACTCCCTCAAGGAACAATTTCTGTGATAAAAACGAAATCCTTTCCCGGGGCTCAAACTATCAACTCTCCGTTTCAAATTTCATCTAAATTGGTCCAGTGGTTAAGTGTGAAAAGGAAGCAGACAGAAAGTTTGTCTTTCTATTTATAATTTTAGTATAAAGTATCAAGAGTATTACTTGGCTGACCTTCAGTAAGCCTCTTGTCAAAGCTCCTTGTTATGGAGTCAACCACTTTAAAAGGAACATGACTATTTTTTTAGCTTTTCTTTACCCAATAACAATACAACTACCTAACTACTATCATACAACCCAATAACAACACAGGCTATTTTTTATATAGAAATATAGGATTAGATATATTATGGTGATTTAAGATTAAGCATAAGTTTCAGACTATGGTACAGTTAATGGCAATAGTATCTTCCTACAATCTTACACATTTCATGTGGCCGCAATCTTACACATTACATGAAATGTGTAAGATTGTTCTTGGATACCTAAGTAAATTTTTTTATTAAAACAATTTTGTTACAAGAAATTTGTATATTACATATATGTTTATATATGACATTTTCAAGTCAAAGGTATGTCATCGTCGGTTGTTAATAAAAAGTTTATTTCTAAATGAATTTTTATGGCAGCAACGCTATATTAACAACCGACAATTATGTATGAAAAGATCACATAACGTTGCACATTGATCACTGTACTATAATTGCTTTGGGTTAAATACCATTAGTATAGGTTATCAGTATAAACAGTACGTAGCAATTATACTCGAGCAATGAAATAATAACGGAATGCATAAAAAAACTCACGACTGAAGCTGTTTTGGTGGACTATAAGTTTAAACGCCTTCATTATACTTCATTGATCAGTTGATCACAGACTACTTATTTGAAAAAGAGCACATTTTCTTTGTAGTTTTGATTAAATCGACCGCGATTAAACAATATTAAGTAGGCTTTACGATAACTATATGTATTACACTGTAACTAAAAACAATTTCATTAATAAAATTGGTTGGAAAACAACATGAACAACTTCGAGGGCTCACGAAATGTCACTGTCAAAGAATAGAATAAGAAATTAGTCGGAACTGCTGTAAAAACTCTTTTTATTTTATTTATGATAATAAATTGCTGTATTTTATAAATTATTTGGTTAAATTTTTTGAATGAATAAATACTAAATCATGTTTAACACAAATATGTTTTTAAATAATAGAGCGTGTATATCCGTGCTTAGGACATCACAAACCTACTCCTACATACGCGTACAATGTTTTCATACAAATTACCTATGTACCATCGGGTTCATAATTGCATACCCAGTTAATCAATGAATTCATTCATAAATTGGGTATGCAATTATGAACCCGACAGTACATTGAAAACGGCTACAATCATGGGCTTTAAACGGCTATTACACATGGCAATTTGTAGGGCCCAACCTGTTGTGTCCAACTCCTGTCGGCGTTGGGCCCGTTATTACACTTTCCCTACAAACCCTACCTCACCAACAAATCGTCCCTACCAACGTTTACAGAGATGCCTTCAAAACATCTAAAAAATGTATTTTAGTGAAGCACGGTGATAGTACTTATAACAGTATACATTAAATAAAAAAAGAAACTTTAATTATCTTAGGTTCGTAAGTACCTCTATCCTGTAAACATTCTGACAATTAATGTATTTATCAAAAGTTATTAATGGAGTTTTTATATTGTCTCTTTTTCATACATAGGTAGAAACTTAAATAAACTATGTAAATAACCTAAAATTAACTTACTTAAAAATACTAAAAACTAAAAATCTATCTCTAAAATGGGCCCCTGTGGCATCGTGCCGAGGACGCTGGCAGCATTTCCTCGCTGAATTGCAATACTTATGCGTTGAGCGAGGAAGCTGCCAGCTCGTTTGTCCCCTGTGACATCGACCAGCCGTTTAGCTACCTGGCGGTAAAGCTTTTGAGCTCCGGGACCCCACGGACCAAGAGTCTCGACGCCAAATGCAACAAAGTTGTAATTGGCGTCGAGGCCCCCGTATTTTCGCCTTTTAAGAGCCTCGCCCACCTCCGCCGCCGCGCCAGCTTTATTCATGGTACCGTGGAGGTGAGACGGTGCCAGCGTGTCCACGCAAGTCGCGTCCCACACTAGCACCCGTCCCAAACTCCACGGAATCAGTGACATCCCGTCAGGCCTCTTGCCATCGTCTCTAGCTATACCGGCCGGCTCGAGTATCGCCGGCACATTGACGGTGGCAAGAGACCGGCGGATAATGTCGTTTAGCGCAGCGTGACGAGAGAGGCGGCCCGCGCTCCGCTGACAGGAGAGTCCGTGGTGCCCTAGCTGGTCGACGTCCTTACCACAGGGGCATCTGTGCGGTGCGCATACTTGTGTCCCCAAGCGCAGGCCAACCGCCAGCCGGAGGGTTTCAGGGGCAAGGTATGTCCCTGTGTTAGGCGAGGGATAGGCACTCAGCCAGTGGCCAGCCTCTCTACATCCGACGGCGGTCAGGCGAGCGCGTTCAGCTCCAGTGCTCTGGTTTAAAAGAGTGGTGTATGTTAATTTAGATAGGGCATCGTCCCAGCTCCTTTGGGATTTTGGATTATAGGGGAGATTTTGCCCCGGGCAGGCGGAAAGCCAAGCTTTTCTGGCATCGTCCAAGCCTGAGATCTCATAGTTTGAAGGTGAACCCCTTAATATTTTTCCTATGAGATCAGCAGAGCTGTGAACCGATGAAAGAAAAGCCGGCAGTGCAACACTTGAAATTTTGCGTAATCCGATACCGCCATACCGGACGGGAAGGGATGCTTGGAGCCAGGAATTTTCAGTGAGCTTTAAATTTAGAACGTGCTCCAAGTTTGTTTGAATTAAAGAATCGAGAGGTAGTAGTAAATTTTGATGGTTCCAGAAAGGGCTACACCGGAGCATGTAGGTTAATTTTGGCACGAAAAGGCAGAATTTGATAATAAAGAGGGCCGAATGGGGACTGATTTCTAACAGACGATCGGCACAATTTTGAAATTTCGTAATGGCACTGTTTATGTAAGTAGGAAATAAAGTATTGGATAGAGGAGTTCCCAGGAGGCTAAGGTTATCATTGGTGACAATTTTAATATTGGGAGTTAAAGTGTTAAATTGATCGATAATGCTAGACTCGTTTAAGGAACTATCGTGGATGTACAGTTCACACTTGTTATAATTTAGATCTAAGCCAATGGATTCAAATTTTGTTTTAAGAGTAGAAAGGTCCAAAAGAACAGTGTCCAAGTTACCTCCTAGGGTGCCGTCGTCCAGATACCACACGTTGAATTTTGATTTTAAATTTTGTATGATAGGATTTATGGCTAAACTAAAAATTGCCGGCCCGAGGGGGTCACCCTGCTGGCATCCAACTTCAGAGGAGAGTTCGTGGTTTTTGTACATTAATTTTGAGGGATCAGCATAACAATGGAGGAGGTAGTTGTATAATTCTGGTATATTACTTCTAATTTCGGCCAGCAAGGTGTCCCTGTTAACTGAATTAAATGCGTTCTTGACGTCGATTTTAACTAGTACTTGACATTCGGCATTGGAGAGGTAGGTGCGAAGAGCGTGAACGGCAGCTTCACACCCACCTCCTGTGCCAAACCCAAGTTGGATTGGTTCAAACTTACGCTGTAATTTGGAAATAATATATCGAACTGCAATTTTAGATGTTAAGCGTCTTAAAGTCGATCCGATTGCGATCGGTCTCACGCCGCCATCTTTTTTTGTGAGAGCGATCAAATTGGCTCCGTAAAGGATGGGTACTATATCTGCATTGACGCAGCCACTCAACATGAGGTTTACTAAAGTACTTAGTGAGGTGATAAGTTTTCTGCCAGCATCACCTACACAATGTGCAGTGAGGTCTTTTAGATGCTGTGGAGAAATTCCATCCAAGCCAGCCGCCGAGCCGGTTTTGAAGCTAAAAATAGCATCAACAATGTGCTTATCCTCGACTTGTAGGCAGTCTTTGGATGGAGTCGGTGGGTCTAAGAAAAAGGGAGTAGTCGGAGCTGGGGGATGTTTAGAACGCAGGGCCGAAAGGGTGTCGTCATTGTCAGGGGAAAGAGTGTCGCTAGAAAATAATATTCTTGCAGCGCCTTTAAGGTCACCGTCGCTTATTTTGTTTTCCACTATTTTTGCAAGATTGAATGTAGTTTTGCTGTTATTTGAGCTATGCCGTGGAGGTATACTGGTAGATAGATGAAGAGGATTGGAACAGTTATTTTTAATTTTTTGAGTAAGAGATAGCTTCTGGTCATCGGTTGATGCGTGGAGGGTAAGAAACAAAAAGAAACTGTTTTTATTATTATAGATATTTAAATGACCGCTCGAGCTGCCTGAATCTAACTTCATCTGCCCAACCCTTCTATTATTTAAATACAAAACTAGATAAATATATTAATTACCAGCGAATCTACACATTTTAACTTTTATTTTAAATAAAAAACCAGACGGAATGTGTAGTAAATTTATAAATAATAAAGGTAAAATAACTCTAACGACCTCCATAAACAGCTGCGGGTGTCGGGGCACTGCCGATCGCCCCGATCGCCCTAGATCGGGACTCCTACTCCCTAGGTGCTATTACACCTACCAACCCGACAGGTTGGACCCTACATATTGCCATGTCTAATAGCCGTTTTAACTACCATGATATTGGTATTCCTATGATTTATGTATAATTATTTATCGATATAGGTATTTCACAAAATACTAATATAATATTAAACTAATAAAATGTCAAGCCTAAGTTTAGCGCAAAATGGAGCACCGTTTTATCCATAGATATAAAATGGCGCTTGCCGCTGTTTTATCTCACCATTTGTCACTGTCAAGCACGTCACGTCGAATGTGTCATGTTGTCATAACAATGTCAGTGTACTCAGTCAGTGTCAGTATCACGGATTAGTATTATTTAAAATAAAAGCTGTTTTAGTTTTCAAATATTATAACGAGAGCGTGGAAATGTTTATTTTAATATTATTATTAATTTCTTCTTATTAAATATGCTTTTGTCTGAACTTAAAGGACTTATAAGCGGCTTAGCCGTAGTTACAACCGTATTGAATTTTATGGCAGGAATGTAAGTTTTATTTACGTTAAGTCACAATATTTTAATTAGATGCAGCTGTCTAAATATATTAAATATGTTACCACCTTTTTTAGCTTGGTCTGTAAGCAGTATGTGGTAAATAGATCAACGGCTGAAGCATCACCACTGCCTTTTCTTACCGGCGTTCTATCGTAAGTTGCTTTAGTCACTTATAGATATTTTGGAAGGACTGTACAATATGTGACATCGAGTTCAGGCTTCATTTTTTTTTTGTAGCTTCTACTCGCCAAAAGACAACTCCTCACCAAATTTTAAGTTGCGGAAACGCTTGGTTTGCGAAATAAAAAATAATCAAAGTTCCATATAAAATCCCGATTTTACACCGCCATGACCCATGACACAATATTTTGCAGAGGAGAGGGGGGGAGTGTGATAGTGTTAGGTTCTGGCGCTTCGCCGGCCGCTGCCGCGGCACGCTCGCTTCGCTCGCTCGGCTCGCGCGCTGTAGGGTCGCAGTTCTACCTAACACTCCTCCTCGCTTCGCTCGTCGTCGTACCTACACCGACCTGCCTTAGAGTCTGTCTGAAACTACTTTGAACTTACCTAAAAAGTTCCTACAAAGTGTCATGTCTTATCCCCCGCCCACAGACCCCGCCAATTCTATTTGCGTTTTGTTTTACGCGTTTTAGCAAAATCGTACCATTTTTGATAATTATTAATCAACAAATTTCCACAAAATAATGCTTATAAATTAAAAGAATCGTTGAATAAATATCATGTAACTATTATTGTACACAAATAAGTCACAAAAACTGTATTTATGTAAAAACTGAACATAAAACAAATCATCACGTTTTAGTTTTTCTCAACACGTTTAACAAAACGCATATTATTGTGTCATGGCGGTGTAAAATTGGGATTTTATATGGAACTTTGATTATTTTTTATCTCGCAAACCAAGCGTTTCCGCAACTTAAAATTTGGTGAGGAGTTGTCTTTTGGCGAGTAGAAGCTACAAAAAAAATATGAAGCCTGAACTCGATGTCACATATTGTACAGTTGAGCCGATATTTTCTATGTATTTAAGTATATATCTATCTATTATATATATGTCGCCTAGTACCCACAACACAAGCTTTATTGAGCTTACTGTGGACTAGGTAAATTTGTGTAAGATTGTCCCATAATAATATTTTTTTAATACCATGGAAACATGGATTTAAAAAATGGAATAAAAGGATTATTATTTTAAGGTTTTAATAATAACTTCTTTTCAGATGTGCCTTGTGGCTCATGTATGGACTTACAAAACTTGATAGTAAAATCATTCTAGTCAACATAATAGGCATAACACTAATGACATTCTATACTCTGGTGTTTTATATGTATACCTACAAAAAGTCTACAACTTTGAAGCAGATGGTCATCACGATGGGCTTGCTTGTTACATCTGTTGGATATTTAAGATTTGAGGGTGATCAAGAAATTCTGCTTGGCCGACTGGGTAAGGCACTTTAACACTTTCACGACCAGGAACCCGCTAAGCGGGCTCTCTGTTTGTAGGCGCTTTTCGCTAGATACGAGGAAAACGCCAGAATCGGCTATGAGCGTAGCGCGTAGTGAAGTGTGGTACAAAAAGTGTTAATATCATAAATCAGGAATGGCGTAAACTGTCCTAGTGTTGGTTACTTTCTATATTTGCCTGGCATTGGCCACCTATATTTTAAGACTTATTTACCAATATTAAGGCGTTTTATGTTATTTGATTCACTATGTTATGTTACAAAGCCTAATGCCCAGGGTATTGCTTCCAGTACCACATTTCCCCTCAGATTTACTAAACTAAGCCTTTGAACAAATTTATATTTCAGTCAAAAATAGATGTGAAAAAATATTTTAACATTTATCATGCTATTTCATATTGTTGGCTAAAATCGTTATTAGTCATTTATTTCAATGACCAAATTTTGAATATCTTCTTCAAATCAGGGGTCGGTCAACCCTTTCTTAGAAGAAATCTTTTCACCGGCTAAGTCGTCCAAGAAGGATTTGCCATATTAGATCCTATGACAAGTAGAAGGATAATAATGGCATAAACATTGAAAGAAATGGGTTTTTAAGGCCTAGCCTTAGGAATCTACACTTTGGTAAGCAAAACATGAGAAATCCCCCTAAAATGGTAAGCTTGAAGGGGCTACCTGGACCGGTCTTTGTATCAAAGTAACCTTCATTGTTTATTGTACTTCAGGTTTATTGTTATCTAGCTTGTACAGTCGCCATCAGATATATCGGAGCGACCAAAGTACTCAAAAATATCTGAACATGCACTTTATCGCCTTAACAATAGAGGCGTTGTTCAGATATTTGTGACCACCTTGGCCGCTCAGATATATCTGATGGCGACTGTACCACTGATGTTAGTGTGTAATTTTTAAATATAATTAATGGCTCTACTTTTGTGTGAGCATTATAGATAATATTATCTATCAAACCGGAAGTATTGACATAAATAGAGATACCCAATCATTCCCTCTTTGTTACAGTACTTATTACCTAGTTATAACCTGTGTTAACACTTTCATTGCCATGCCGAAACCCAAGATCAAGATCAATATAGGTGAATACAAATAGCTAAATACATAAACATAAGACTCGCTAGGGGGGTTCAGAGGCACTGCACGCCTAGAACTCCCCTGGGAGTTTATTTATCTTAATGCTCCGAAAGGAGGCATAGCCCCTAGTCCTCTATAGCAAGCATCTAGAATGAACTCCCCTCAGGAGTTATGAGGCATGTGAGCCAAGTTACCGAGAACTCCTTTTGGGAGTTCTTGGCACTGAAAGTGTTAACTATGCTGTTCCAAAAAGCAAAAGGCAGATGCCAGCCATGCCTTTCCACAACCAACCTTAGGCAAAAAATTGGCGATTTTTATACACTTTCACGTATAAAGATTATTGCGCCTTCAGAGTTAGGAGTGTTTAGGTACTATCGGGTTCAGAATTGCATGGCCAATTTATGAATGAATTCATTGATAAATTGACCATGCAATTTTGAACCTGATGGTACAATTGAGGAACCTCACCGTACGAAGACGACATATTCTCCTTTCAGCACATTCTTATACTGTTAAGAATGTTTAAGTTAAACATTGTCGTTGTCACGTCAAAACAAAGAAGTTCCGAACAATCTCTCATTATCTGCATCTCTTATTATCGTCTTTGTTTTTAATTTCAGGAACGGCAGCATGCCTTGTCACACTGCTGGCAATCGCCGCTCCAATGAGTAAGCTGTTCTATGTATTACAAGTGAAATGCACAGAATGCCTTCCCTTCCCTATGATCCTCATGTCATTCTTCGTGTCGAGTCTCTGGTTCCTATATGGTGTTATAGAGGAAGATAGTTATTTAATAGTAAGTGTTTATTATTTTTAGTTTTAATGTATAATGACATTAATGACAAATCTTTGGCACAATACTCGTGAGGCCTATTGTGTATCGCAAATTACAATACAGGTACCTAGTTAGCGTTACACTATGTTTTAAATTAAATTATATTTAAGTTTTATGCCTAGAGCGGTTGTTTGACTCTATATTTATCTAGCCCACGTAAGTAGTACAAATCCGACTCTGATCGAGTGGCGTGGACTACCCACCTTTATCGGAGTATTGTAAGAAGGACTTGCTTGCTACTTGACAGATAGGTACTTATCTTAGAGCGGTTTCGCACTACGTCCGATCCGAACCCGTGAAAATATGGTCCGAAGTAGACGTATAACTGTTTCTATGGTAATTTACGCACTAGATCTGAACTCCGTCATCCGATTTCGGAAAGAAATCGAAATCGGACCGATCTAGTGCGTAAATTAACATAGAAATAGTTCTACGGCACAGAACTTGAAACGCCGCCGAATGTCAATGAACATAATAACCAGTTTAGTTGAAATTCCGCGCCATCTCTATGGTGATTTGGGTATTTTTATAATAGCTCGGGCATTTGTTCTCGGAAAGAACTATTTGATAAGGTGGACATAATCAGCAGTAACTACAACGGAATTTCCTCATCGGCACGTATTTTACGTTCAGCGATTTGTTCCGTTTAAAAGGGTTGATGAGCAAGGCAACTTATGTGTCTTTGAATTCTTTAACTAACACAGAAATAACAATAAAGTGAAACTGATGATGATGACTGCTGCTCTACCTGAAACTTTGTGTAAAACATTGTATCCTGGCTTTGTTAAGGTTTATTGTAACTGTCGTATTTCAATTTGGAGAATTGTAACTGCTGATGAAGGCCATAAACCAAATAGCATAAATACTTAAGAACTTATTGTTTGTGAAGTCGGTTATTTTTAGTAATAATTTTAACCCTTTGACCGCCAAGAATCGGACGAAAAAATCGTGCCCTCAGCTCCAGCGCGCGCAAACCGGTTATATTTTGGACGTGATATCACAGTCTGGCGCTGAGGGCACGAATTTCCGTGCGTGTGATTTGACGTTTTTGGCGGTCAAAGGGTTAAGAAAGACGGTCCGACTTCACTTCTAATAAGCTTTTAAAGGCTACTTCACCTTTCCAAGACCAAATGCCCGAACTAAAAAAAAAACAATCAATATCTCGACGAATTGAGAACCTCTCTTTTGAAATCTTGAAGTCGGTTGAAAAGTTATTTCAAATTCTTGTTTTATGTTTTCAGATACCAAATTTAATCGGCGGAGGCCTAGCGATGCTACAACTATCGTTGTTTGTTATATTCCCCCGAACACCGTACAAACCTCTCTTGCCAAAAAGTGTGGTAACGTAACCTAATTACTGTAGTTATAGGCTAATGTAATGACTACACTTGCTGAATTTTATGTAAGTTTTTCCAATGTTCTACTACTCATAAGTAGGTGCTACTGTATTAATATTGGCTGTATACGCGGAAATGGTCATGTTGGCGACTGTAGGACACTTTTAGTTGATGATATAAAGCAAATAGTATGAAATTTAAGAAAATGTATGTGTTGCCACGCCTATTTATCGCTTTTACCCGACACATATTTCGTACAAAGCCAATAGAATCCTGGTATCATAAACAAATAATTTTAATGAAGCTGAAATGCTAAATGTCTCATATCACATAAATTTAAATTCGTACTATGATTTGAAGTCAAAATGTTCCGGTAGAAATATCAAACCGTAAAAAAGTTTACCCAGTAGTAGAGTGCGTTCTGATACTTCTGGTAAAAAAAGTAATTCAATCTGAACAAAAAAACTTAAACTAGTTTTTTTTAAATCGTAATAACACTTTGGTATCAACAATCGTCAACATTACAATAATCAAAGATTTATTCAGTATAACCATAGAGAAACGTTATTAGCCCGAAAGCTTGACATGGTGAGGTGAAGGCGTGACGACTAAGGGACTGAGGCAGGAGCGGGCAGGGAGCGTGAATAGCGCGTCCGTTGTAAAACTTGGCACTCACGCCCCCTATCGCCTGCCCGGTCCTCCCTCAGCCCCCTTAGTCGTCATACCTTCATTATATAAAGCTTTCGGGGTATAACTGTCATCTATTCTCTATGATAGGTATCTGCAGTGATTATATGTATACGTATTTATTGTTGCCAGTTAAAATTTTGATGTCCATGACATAGGTAATATTGTCTGATAGAGATCCAGATATGATTATAGATTTTTTTAGATCTCATTTGAGTGAGTGGGGTAATAATGCTCATAATTATTTTTGCATGTTTTTAAAGTGGGGCATTCCACTTATACAATAGATTGTTATTAAAGGAGAATGGGCAAAAATGTATGGGAGCTGGGACCACCCTCCAATAGCGTTAAGATGTATGTCGTTCGATAGGTCTTGTCAAAAGGAATAACTTTTGCTATGACAGCTTTGTTGTCACCGTTGTCCGTTCAGAGATATATGACATTTAAGATCCGATCAGGGGTTATAATTAAGGGCCGTCAGACGGACACAACTGCCACCCATATTCACCCGGTCCATCCATAGTCAGCCAGTCCACCCATATTGGTGCACCATACAGAGCCATGCTCCTAAGCACAGTGCAAACAGTTCCCTGCAGCAGCTGTTGGGTCCACCTATGTTGGGCAGCAAGCGCCCCAGAGCCGATGCAGCTCCCACTAGCCGAGGGGCGAGCCTCGCGAAGTGCTCACGAAATTGCCAACCTCTGTCCAGGATAAGGTCCAGATATTTAATGTGGGGCTTAACCCGGACAGCTTCTCCTCCGACGGCAATGGTTGTGTCAGGGCCCAACCGCCATTTGCCGAAGACGATCGCCTCCGTTTTTGGGAGGGACACCTTCAACCCGAGGAGCTCTATGCGACCGACAGTCATTGCCATCGCTACGGCCGCTCTCCGAAGAGTTTCTTCGCGCCGATTTCCCTTCACGGCCACCATCGTGTCATCGGCGTAACAGATGGTGACCATGCGTGGCAGTTGTGTCCCTCTGACGGCCCTTAATTATAACCCCTGATCGGATCTTAAATGTCATATATCTCTGAACGGACAACTGTGACAACAAAGCTGTCAAAGCAAAAGTTATTCCTATTGACAAGACCTATCGAACGACATACATCTTAACGCTATTGGAGGGTGGTCCCAATCTGCCCATTCTCCTTTAATACAAACATTGAAAACATTGAAAAAATAATCCCCCCAGCAGGACTTGAACCTGCATCGATACGCCTTGCCGGGGCTCGATCGCTTTACCAATTAAGCTATGGGTCAAGTTACTAAGCTGACGAAATTTTCAATGCCTTCAACATCGACATAAACAAAAAGGAAGATGAGTGACGTTCATAGTAAACAAAACTGAAATGTGGTCCAGCACCTACACACTTGTAAAATGCTACACACCGCTATAATGTATGTGCATCATGGGCAAAAGATATAAACCTATATATAGTTAATACGGGTATGTAAGGGAGACCTCCATATTTTGCACATTGCACAAAGTGTGACTGAGCGACTCTGCCACACGACTAATTCAATATAGGTGCCAGAACCTATATTTGATGGCACAGAATCGAGCACCTGGTACCATATCTCCCTTTTTGTATACATCAATGGCCTTCAATCATCTTTTTCCGTTGTGACACTTGCGATAGTGTCGGCGGGAAGGGTATCTAACTCTAGTAGTTAGTATAGATGTCGCTTACGGCTGCTGTAAAGCCGAAGTAGACCAAAATAAATGCAAAAAGATGATTGAAGGCATTGAAATTTTCGTCAGCTTAGTAACTTGACCCATAGCTTAATTGGTAAAGCGATCGAGTCCCAGCAAGGCGTATCGATGCAGGTTCAAGTCCTGCTGGGTTGATTATTTTTTCAATGTTTTCAATGTTTGTATTTGATTTAATAACAATCTATTGGGGTAATAATGATCTGCATTGGATACGGAACAGGTTTATATTCATAAATGTAATCGGTGTAATTAAATTATTGTCAGTTATACAGATAATACAAGGTGTAATTAAAATGGTGGTGATTCGTTTAAGGGCGTAATTGGTATTCTAAATATGAAAAACAAAGAAAAACATTTTTCCACGCGAAAAAAAAATTGTTTTGTATGGAGTGTTGGCCGTTTGGGACGACGCGCCGTGACGCGAATATTTTCGCGTCAAAACAATTTTCTCTTACTTTTTTTAGTTGCCCTACGATACCAATTATGGCCTTAAACGGATCAACAGTATTTTTGTTACAACCTGTATATGTAGTTGTTAATTTGTGTTATTTAATAATTTACCGAATTATTTAATTTATTTTTATTTTTTATTTATTGCTCAGTAATAAAAATACTTAAAACTACTACAAAACTTCACCAAACTGCGAAACAGTTTGTTGGCGAATGGAATACACCTATTGTTCATATATTTCCTTATATTATCTAACTTAACTACTACTTACATCCAAGCACTATGAAAACGGGTGACTTTGTATGGACACTTCCTTAGGTACTAAGTAACCCGTCTTCACGGCATATCCATTATTACATATAAGTAAGGTTTATTTTGGTTTGCTTACATCCGTGATATTGGCGTGTGTATAATGTTTTCGTATATTACGCAAGTTTCGTTCAAATGGTTAATGAATCCCAGACAAAATGGAGACACTGTAGCTATGGTCGTTTTGTTGGGGTTTTTTATTTTTTTATTTATAGTTACTGTTGCTATTAGGTATATCCCTACAACGAATTTTATTTACTATGTACTGACTATTACTAATATTATTTACTTAAGTGTACCTATGAACTAAAAAAGTATTAAATACAGTATCAATCAAACGATAAAACTGAAAGACACAAAAAATTCAATGTATGCGAGTACCTATGCATGGGTGAAGCCGTGTCCAGAATACGCTCGGTACGTACGAGTATGTTCGCAGCAGTCGCGAGCAATGAGTTTACTGCGCGTGGCAGCTCATACATAGTTACATACGATACATAAGTTGTCGAACACGCAGCGCGTATAATCTGGACACGGCCAGTATTTTCCAGTTTAAAATAAATAGATTAATAATTACTAGGTACCGACCTATTGAATAACAAAGTAAATTATTTTAGTAGAATATTAGGTACTATTATGGTGCTATAGTATTAACTCTGTGTTTTAATTACTTCTCCATAAATGTTAATGTTATTTTCTTACGTTAATTAACACGAATAATTAATTTTATAACTTTCGACTTTGATATTTAGCACTTTGTTTATGTTTTTGATCAGAGTGTTACACCCAGTGGCGTAACTACGCTAAGCGGGGCCCGTGGAAAATTCATCGCATGGGGCACGTTTTACAGAAAATGTTAGGATCCTTCTTTAGTTGTGGCCTCTCAGACCGGGGACCTCCTCAGGTAGGGGGTTCGTGGCATTTTGCCAGCTCTATACCTATAAAAACCGTTAACACTACCTAAATATCAAATTCAACAGGATAAAAATGTTCCCACTAAAATAATTTATTTGCGATGTATTAATAACGTGCTATAAGGAATAGATTAACTTATTGTAGTATCTAGGCGTTACCTTGCTCAAGTCTATATTATTAACCAGAGTAATATTGCTTTGCTATTTTATTATCCGGTATAATAACCGTTTAGCACGTTATTATTGTACCTCAGAATAGTCAGAATACCACATATATAATAGTTTTTATAAAGACTCACAGTCCTTTGGCATGTTAGTCTATTATTAGCAGAGGGCGGAATTGCTCATGGCAAATATATATATATATATATATAATAGAGTTGGAACGTTGAATTTTATCGACTATCGAATAAACTGAAATTATATTTACCTAGCGTATTTTTATTTATTAATTAACAAAACTGAACCTCAAATCCATAAGCAAACAATAATAGACTTCATATGAACATTACGGAATAACATGTGGATTATTATTAATTATTTTTTTTCCATGGAATGTTGCAACAAACGAGAAATATTATCAAATCTAGATAAAAACTATTCGTTCGTCTTTACCTCTTTAAACTCAGGTGAATGTGTTCTACTCGTTATGTGAGTTTCAACTCAATATTTTTTTAGTTGCTTTAAGTCAATGGTTCTTAACCGGTGGTCCGCGGACCACCGGTGGTCCCTGGATGCACCTGAAGTGGTCCGCGAAGCTATGAAAAGGAGACCCATTTGTTGACTTTATCTGCCATAGGTATTTACTTCCAAACAGTTAGTGGTCCCTGACAAAACAAGAAATTTATTGGGTCCTCGGCGGGCTTGGTCCCTCGGCACGGAAATGTTAAGAACCACTGCTTTAAGTGAACCTTACATTTAGAGCAGTATATTGTTGAGTTGTTGTCGTTGTAAGTAAGACAAGGGTACTTCTTTATCCATTTGTTAATTGTTTTTCGTTTTGGATTAACCAATTTTTACAAACGTGAATTAGTTGCAAAAAGACTAGAGGCAGAAATGATAGTTAACTGCCATGCAATTAACTTTTAATCTAATCAAAGAGGTTAATGTTAAAGTCAGAAATGTAAAAGGTGACTGAACTTATCGATAGCTGAAAAAGTCGATAAAATTCAACGTTCCAACTCTATTGACGTTTGATTTTTGCCATGAGCAATTCCGCCCTCTGATTATTAGTCTTACTAACGTTATATTAAACGTGTCTTTAAAAAATAGAGCCTCATAAGTCTGACTCCTATAACATTGATTTGAAAGGTATGCAGGGTATACCAAGGAATGACAGAACAGTTGAACTGTATAATTTTCGCAATATGCCATTTTAAATGGTACCTAAAATTAAGAATGAAATAAATAAGTATTTGAAATTATTAAGAACGTATAATTCAACTACCTAGTAAATTTTTCTAGAAAATTATAGATATTAAGATAAGATCAATCTTAAAAGTTCGGTCGAGTCCTGTTCCCGCCCAGCGCGCAAGTGCAATTGGCGCCAGTATTGGTCGTACCTGTCAATTATTGTCAGAATTATTCTACCTGTGGCCGCCAGGCTACTCTCTGGCGTCAGTCTGCATCAGCGACAGCACAGTCTAAATATTTATTTATGCGGATACAGAGCATTCGCTGGTTCGGGATCCAATTCCTCCCACTGTGGAACGGGACTCTCAGTAATAACACTCACTGCACTTGGATTCTTATTTATTACTAAAACACAATCACTCGGTACACTTGGCTAACTATGGCTATTTACACTATTTACAACTTATATCCTAGAACAGGTACATATACCCTGTCCGAGGATAGGCACATTTACCCTACTTCGCACTGTCACTAACTTTACTTGAACTACTTAGTCCACGAACAGGTACATATACCCTGCCCGAGTACTGGCACGTTTACCCTAAGAGCACTAGGTACAAACTGAGACACTAACACTTTACTTATAACGCTTAGTCCATAAACAGGTACATATACCCTGTCATATGAACCCTAGGTACGCTAGGCACTAAACTTTAACACTAGGCACATAGAAAGCCGGTACGCACACTGATATACTGATACTGTCGACTACTGGTCACTATTATCTCTTCTTCTTCTTATTTTTCTTGCTGGAACTGCTTGCTGAACTGAACTGAACTTCGGCGGTGCGTGCCGGCTTTTATATGATTCGAAAATAGCGAGGGTGGAAATATCTAGAACAATCTGAAAGAGAGATCTATCTTCATCTCTTTTACGCTATGGAAAATTCTAGATATTTTAGACAAGGATATCTCTATCTTTTTCACACATTCGAAGAATCTAGAAGTTTTAGACAGAGAAGTCCTTTGTTTACATTGCTATCTCTTTCTTGCACTCGACTTAGGATATTTACGTATTTATTTACATTTTTGCTTATATCTCGAAAACTACTGGACGGATTTTGATGATTTATACCTTGTTAGAAAGGTCTTTGCAAGATCTGTCTATCTAAGACAATATCTTTACAGAATTTCAATACGATACGATACGATACGATACGAGTGGTAATCCCAGCCAGAAGTACTTCTGCAAGGACTCGGAAGAGGAGACTACGAGAGGGAGGAGGTGTTAGGATAAAACGGCATTAGGAGCTCAGTTTACTCTCCTGGTTCAGCATAAGCGATAGAGAGCCGGCCGAGTGCGTTAGTATCATACGACCCCGACTAAACCACAAATGCTAAACAGGACCGGGTACTCCGAACCCCCAACCAGTAAAGCACCAACTTCTGCCGCCCTGCCGCATGCACCAACAACCTGCCCAAGACACCGGGATACCAAGTAGATAGGTCTGGAGTGTAGGTTTGCAGTAGGGACGATAGGAGAGACAGGAGGTTGGAGCCGACCCGAATACAAGCATCGTGAAGCCAGCGTGGGGTAGATAGTACTATACTTGGTGAGTAATAGATAATAAATTTGTGACTGCTTTAGTCCCCCCCTCCTCTGGTCCCCTTTCTTTCCCGCCCCGGATTGTTCCTTACAAATTTCGTGAATATTGCTCTGGTGTTTAATGCCCTCTTCTTATGAGGTTTCCGTTCTAGTTTGCGTGACGTAGTATTTTCCTCTGGTTCGGATTCGGTGTCTGTTTCCGGCTGTTTATATATATAATTTTTTTTCCGCTTCTTTCTTTAGGCGACCTCTTTTTGCGGATAGGCGTTCCCAGTAGGAGCGGGATCTGTTGGTGTAGTTTCTAATATCGTGATTAAGTGAGTTTACCCACGTATATATAGGACGTCCTTCTTTTTTCCCCGCACTCTCTGTAGTTCAGGGCAGCGTGAAGTAGGTGAGGCTTGTCCCGTCTGAGCACATGGCCATAATATGAGAGCCGACGGACTTTGATGATTTTTGTCATAGTTTTCCCCTCTAAAATTTGGCTATCTTTTGTATAGGGGGATCCCTGGCTGCTAGAAGTATTTCCTTGAGGATGTGTCTCTCATAGCGTCTGAGGCGGGACCTGTTGGCTTTAGTCAGGGCAGCTACGTTTAGCCCGTATGACATGGCGGGGGAGATGACCATTTTATACATTAGCTATTTTCCAATCTATTTTCTTGTCCTGTATAAATCTAACAAGTATCTTAGAATTTCTTACGGCTTGGTCGCAACGGGACTTTACCGTAGCGTGCCTATCGTGTGCTGAAGTGATAAACGTGCCTAGATATCTTATTTCTTTTATTGGTTGTATAGGTGCGCCGCCTAGATGTCGGGTCTGTTGATTTTCTTCGATGTCTCCTATTGGGTTCCTTATTATGAGTTTGGTCTTAGTCGCGTTTATTGTGAGTCCTACAGTGTCTAAAAGAAATCTAAGCTTTGTTACTATACGGTCGAATACGTTTATACGTGGCCCTAATACAATTAAATCGTCCGCGAAGGACAGTGCAGAGGCAGCTGGATTCCGTTATCCTGATCTAGTTTGACTGCTTCATCTTCTTCCTCTAGTGTACGTAGTACATCGTCCATTAGAATTGTGAACAGCCGGGGAGACAACGGACATCCCTGTTTAACTCCCTTTCCTTTTTGGACCGTTTCCGAGCTTTGACCGCACCAGGATATGAATGTCCTCACTTGGTTGTAGCATGCTGATCCTGTCGTTACTCTCATAGTTGAGTGTTTCCAGTACGCTGTTTAATAGGGCCTGTTTTATTCTAGTGTCATTACGATTGGCCTCGACATAACTTGCCAGCTCGTTTCTGACAATTATGTGGTCGTACTGATCTGGGGAAGATGCCAGAACCTTGTTGAGTTGATCCGCTATTGACCTGTATAAGCAGTTCCCGTCCTTTGGGATAGGTACAATATCCATTATAGCGGTATGTTAAGTATTTTTTCTACTCCGGTACTTTTATCTGTCAATTATATGGTCCCGCAAACGAATATAAAAGCAGGTCTTATGCAATTTCAAAATAGTCTATCTAGTCTATTCTTCATAAAGACCCTAGGGTTATTATGTGATATAATGCAACTGCTAACAGAGGTGCCCTGTGAACCCAACAATTTTTTTTTCTACTCCCGTTTATCTATCATTTATACATTCGACATCATCTATATCGTCGAAGAAACGCATAGATAATATACTCGAAGAAAAGTCTATCTAGTCTATTCCCCAAAAAAACAACTCTTAAATAAAACCGCCAAAATAGATTCGCGTGCAATCAGGACTTTAGAAGAAAATACATTACTGCCAACCTAAGAAACCTAAATAAACGTAGCGTTTTTAGAAAAAAAAACTTTAAAAAAGAAAAAAATGAAAAGAACCACAGACATACTTTGTAGTTTTTACGTTTGCCATTCGTTTCGTTTGTGATGGCAAACTGCAAACTTTGAAAATAATATATTTTTACTAATCTCTGTCGCTCTTTGATAATTGTTTAATAACGACGGTGTGTGTTTGTGTTAGTATTCTTGAAATACAGTGTTTTAAAAGGTGAAATTTAAATTATTGTTGATTATGTTGACAAAATAACTGCAATATCCATGAAGTGTTCAATTTCGCATTTTTTGTAAAACTATGTGTAGTCGTAGAAAAAGTGTTGTATGCAACGTCGTATAAGTAGGTCAAAAAATGTTCGTGGCGTTTTTCTTAACAATTTTCGCCTCCGGCTGCGCCTACGGCTCAAATTGTTACCCACGCCACTCACCTTTTTCGACCCCTCTTATACAACTGTTGCATAAAATACTATAAAAAGTTTTCGCAACAGCCTATATATTGATTTGGTAGTCGGCTATCCCTAAAAACTAAAAAGCACGAAACAAAGGAGCTGAATTTTTTTTGTGTGTAACGACCTGAGGTAATAAACTTTTTCTTGTTGTTGTAAATTATCTAAGGGTCTCCGGCCTGCTGGGCCTGCTGCCTAAGCTTACAGAAGGGAAATAAAAAACGTTTGGCACGTGGCCTTGCTGGGGAAATACAGAAAGGGAGTAAGTGCTACCACAACAATGGGAAGACAATTTCAAAACAATTTACTGGCTGGCCATGTGCGGTCGCAGTCCCTAAGTTGCGTCGGCAATTATAGCCTTCAATGTATCTTGTAAAATTTCTTTTTTACTACAGCTTTATGGTCTTAGAGTCTTTATCTTGGAACGGTGAATAAGGGTTGTGTCGGCGGATATTTGATGTTACTATCTACAAACGCAACGACAGTAGGCAGTTAGGCCTAACGGCCTGGGCTGTGTTATTTGAAAGCGGCCTCTTTTGCGTCAATGGTCCCGTTCGTCAATCTTTGTCCCTTAGTTTTTTTAAGCTCACAGATGGTAAATAAATGTTTATAGTGTTATTCTCTTGGTAAAAATTGTACAATGATTATTTATTGTGCTGTTTCTGCTATCCGGATTCCCAGGCGAGCTGACCGCCAGATGTTGGCGGCTGGCTTACTTTCGCGTGGCTTACTTTGATTAAATCAAGGATTTTGACTAGCAAAAGGGCGTTTGAGTCCCCGTGACTATTGTACTTGCCCCCAACCGGTAAATATGAGGAACATATACTGTTATATATATATACACACTATAAGTTAAATAGTTTACTAATGATGACTTTGATGTAGCCGTAGGCACGGTTTTCGTTGATCAGCCCCTTTTATGGCCGTAAAGTCATTAGTCCTAAAATTGTCGGTTAATTAAATATTACTAATCGAGTCTCTCCATTTACCGGTCTTGTTCTTTTTTTTAAATTAGTAAGTAGTTATAGTTATTTTTAAAGGAACTAACATTACCATCGCCACAGGTTCATCCTTCCTTGGTAGTTACATAGGCAAGGGAAAAGAAGACTTTATAAGAAACAAAGTGAAGCAATTTATTTCAATAATCGAGAAACTAACACATGTCTGTAAGGACTCCCCCCAAGCAGCTTACACAGCACTTACCAAAGCTGCCCAATTCAAATGGTCATTCCTACAACGTGTAATCGCTGATTCTAACGAACTTTTTGAACCACTGACACTTGCACTACGGGCTAATTTCATGCCAACTATGATGGGTAGCGACATCACTGCCGACGAAGCCGCTCTGTTTTCCCTACCCGTACATAAAGGTGGCTTGGCAATATCCAATCCATTCACCGAGAATAATTTGAGCTACAAAACCTCTAAAAAAGGCTGTTCAATCCTCTCATCAGCTTTGATCGGGACACAACATGTAGACCTAGCCCAACACAATAAATCCCTGATTGACGCACGCAAAGAAAGCCGAACAATGAAAGAAGCTCGCGATAACGAACTTTTAGACACTATATTGGCCAAATTACCCCCTAACAAAAGAAGAGCTATAGAAAGATCAATCGCATTGAAAATGAAAACAAAGTCTTCCACCTGGCTATCTACTATACCAACGAAGAAAGATAACCTCGACTTGCCCCCTCAAGAATTCAGAGACGCCCGAATACGCTATCACAGAACCCCAAACTTAATGCCACCCTCATGTGATGGATGTGGCAACAGCCAATTTAATATCGACCATGCTCTCTGCTGCAAGACTGGGGGGCTAATTTCAAGACGACACAACGAAGTTCGTGATCTATTTGCTGAACTATGTCACCAAGCATGGAGCAACGTCACAATAGAACCCATAATCACAGAAGGTGACCTTGGATTACGCGGCGACTTATCTTGCCGTGGCGTATGGAATGCTCAGAGAGAGGCTCTTTTTGATATCGGTGTCGTAGACACTGACGCTCCCTCTTACATTACACGCCATGTCACTTCTGTCCTAAAATCTGCTGAGACTGAAAAACAAAGAAAATACTCCGCTGCCTGCGAAGCGAAACACGCTACCTTCACCCCTCTCGTGACTTCCGTCGATGGCGTATTCGCACCACAGATGACCTCCTTTGTCAAACACATAGGCGAAGCCCTCGCGGACCGCTGGAATAAATCGCTGAGTACGATACTGGGTTGGCTTAGAACAAGGATATGCATTACTATAATTCGAGCCATCAGTATGTGCATACGAGGCACACGTCACAAATTCAAACCTGCAGCGAAACTATTGGGGTTCGACGACGGAACAGGCATTCCCAGCTCTAACTAAACTGTCACCTGCCTGACCGTGCATTGCAGAGATGTGAATTATTACTATTATTTTATATACATTATTATTAGCTATTTCTTTAATAAATGACTTCCTACCTAGTAGTTATAGTATTTAGGCCTAGTAAAGCTACTTTATTAATATTTAACGTAATTGGGTATAGTGTTTTTGGGGTTTGATTAATGAATGAAAATTATTCAACGCTTGGGGTTTGCAACCATATTTTGCTACAGGTGTATGTTTTTCTGAAGTGTCTATAGAATAGGAACGAGGAATCGTGTACGTATATCACTCACTCACTCTGACCTTTTTTTAATTAATATGTCTATAGCTAACTATTGTTTACTTTTGATTGACTATAGAAGCATGGAGGCTCGGTATGCTTATCTGATATTGAAGAGGCTACTTGTAGGCCCTTTATTCATATGCGAGCCGTGTCTAGCAGGTACTTAAATAAATAACTACGGATCTCAGTAACTGCTATTTGTTTTAAACCTAATGTGCTTGAGGTATTTACTTGTTAATTTAATTATTTACTTTTATTTGCTGTAATTAGTATGGAGCCAGTATTTTGGAGATGGTGGTGGCGAGTTTGTGTTGTTTATTAATGTGCAAAAGGGAAAGTAAAGAACTAGCCTGAGCCCGCGTATAAGGTTTACGTTCCAAGAGACGGTTATTTCGCGTGAGCAGTATATGTTATAATGTATGGGGGTTAGTGTGATTGTAAATTAATCAAGTTGACGATGTCCAGATCCGCTTATAAGGGACGCGCGGGGTACGGAGACAGAAATAAGAGATACGGCAGAGGGTCGTAGCTTTGCAATTGAATTGACTGCATAGGGCTGACGAATAGTTAACTAAATGCCCTTGCTTTGCTTGGCCTTTTAGCGCGATGCATAAGAAGTCTTAAGGCCAGAAAAGGAGCGGGTTCACCGAGTTTTCCACTAAAGTAGGTGGAGATATTTAATTGTCTCCGCGTCACAGCTATTGGGCGCTGGTAGGCTGCGGTGCAGCAGCACGTAATTCAGCCCGGTCGATGTGGACACGGACCTCAGGCACTTCTTGTCACTCACTGGTGCACGGCGTGCACATAACTAATATATGGTATGGACGCACCTGCCCTATTGCAAAAATACATATAGGTCATAAAATGCGACGTTGAATTAAGCGCGCGTACATATAAATATTAACCAGCCAGGGGTGTAGCTTATTTACAAAAGAATATTTACCTCCAGGAAAGTCAAGGCTGGTGTAGGGGCAGCCGTTAGCGTTACCGAGGTTAACCGTGGCCTAAGGTAAGGTTGGGTAAGGGGTTGACGGAAGTTCTTGATCGTTACAGTTCTGGTTCGGCTGGTACCTATAGTATGGAAAGGGCTCACCCAAGACTGCCGTAGTGTGGAGGAGGGCGATATCCGCAGGCAGTACACTGCCTCTGCGTTGGGTCTATGGGGCTGCTTGTGGTGCTGTGGCCTCACAGACGTGGAGGTACGTTGATGGTGTGCGCGCCGACCGACCACACTAGGTTACACTCACTGGTACTGGTTAAATTAATATGAACGCGCGTACATATGCGGATGTAAACTATTCACGTAAATATTCGCACTTCAGCTAAAAGTAACTGGCTGTTATGGTAGTAAAGTAGCGCGGTACTGTCACTGTGGCTCGAAAGTTAACACATCTGGTGCGGCGACGGGTCGCTATTGTTTTTAGGCGGGCATTGAGGAGCTCAATAGCTTCGCAGGCAAGCGACCGTCCCCGACGGGATGCAGGACAAGACTCCGACAATATCTTTACAGAATTTCAATAAACTAAAAAGTTGCTTTTTCTTATTATTTAATTTTGTATGGGAGTGAGCTTCTATCTACTCTAACTCCGGTATCCTAAGTCCGAGGCTTACAAAACTATTTCTACTTGATAGTTTACTAAAAAACCTATCTCTAGAGGTATGTATGACCTATGTGGGATGCGGCATTTTCCGGGAAAATCAAAATGTTTTCGCGGTTCTCGCTTCGGTCAAGCCTTGCTACCTCAGTCGGGGCCCGCGGTCGTCGTATGGTAATCGCGGCTGCCTGGGTCATCATTCATACAAATACGCCGCTCCCCCTCTGTCCGCCCTTAGTCGGGCGCGTACCATCACAGAGGGCACACATACTGCTTTTCAGCGGTACAAACAAGTCTTGTTTCTGCACAGACATCAATCAATCTAGTTTTTACTTTAATAAAGTCGACCTGTGTGTACCACTTATTTATCACCTTACCTAGAAACCTTATAACTAACTAGGTAGAATACAATTTATTTAGGTAGGGATCTAGGCTGTCCGTAACAGTTCTGCCCCCGCTGACGCTCCTGCGGCTGCTCCTGTTGCAACGGTAGGACAGCCAGCATTGTGACGGGCCTCCGGAACACGCCTCCCTTGGTCTGGACGTCGGCTGATCGGACTCCACCATCTGGTCCCTGGTACACCTTCGTGACGATTCCTCGTGGCCATACGTTGCGTGGTAAATTTCCATCCACGATGATTACGTAGTCGCCCTCCTGGATCGGTCTCACTCCGTTAGCCGCTGACTGTCGTGGTGCAAGTGCAGGTACTCGCGTACCCACCGCCTCCAAAAATGGTCTGCTAGAGCTTGGCTGGCGCGCCAAGTTCTTCGGTCGGCTTCCTCGCATGGTCCTGTCGGTGGAACCCCCGTCGATCCGCCCAGCAGAAAGTGCGCTGGTGTCAGAGCTTCTTCATCTTTAGGGTCTACCGAAACGTGGGTCAGCGGTCTTGCGTTGACGGTGTTTTCTGCTTCGGCTAATACGGTCATCAGTAATTCTTCTCTCGGCGCCTTTGTGTGCAGAGTGGCTGTCAATGCGCTCTTCACGGAGCGCACCAGTCGCTCCCAGGCTCCGCCTTGATTTGGTGCACCGGGTGGGATGAACCTCCACGAAATGTTCTTCTGCACGCCGAACTCTTGAAGTGCAGGTATCCACTCTTTGTACGCGTTGCGTAGCTCGATGTCCGATCCCCGGAAATTGGTTGCATTGTCACTGTATACGACCGCGGGCCATCCTCGTCGTGCCGCCAGTCGTCGTAGAGCCATTATTGCTGAGTCTGTCGATAGGCTGTGGACGACCTCCAGATGCACAGCTCGCGTAGTCAGACAGGTGAACAATGCAACCCACCTTTTTTCGTGTCTTCGTCCGATGGTTACCATGAGTGGCCCAAACAGGTCCACGACTGTGTTCGTGAACGGTCTTTTATACGGCTCGATTCTTGCCAGTGGCAAGTCTCCCATTGCTGGCACCTTCGGCTGTGTCTTGCGAAGTATGCACAAGCGGCACTTGCCAGCCACTTGTCGCACCGTCGGCCGTAGGTGAATGATCCAGTGGAGCTGACGCAGATCATTCACAACTCGTTCGTTGTTGGCGTGTCCAGCTTCCCGATGTGCTCGAGCGATCATTAACTTGATCACTCGATGTTTGCCGCCCAGGATTACAGGTTTCTTTTCCAGTCCTTGCACCGGCGCTGCGTTGATCCGTCCCCGCATCCTTATTAGACCATCTTCATCCATTACTGGGTCTAATTCGAAGATCCGACTCTTCCGGTTCACTGGCTCTTGCTTAACCAGACTTCGGTATTCTTCCGGGAAACTTGTCCGCTGCACGTACTGGAAGAGCAAGTGTTCCGCCTTCTTCCGATGTCTCACTTGCAGCGGCACTCGTTGTCGGGTCTTAAGGCACTCGACGAACTGGTAAACGCGCGCTGTCGCGTTCAGCAGTCTGTTGTAGTCGGAGAATCGATCGATGTCGGGAATGGGCTCCTTGTTTACCTTCGGTTCTACTGTTGCAGCGCAAATTATTTCTTCCCTCTCGGCTGGATCCGTAGTCTCCTGTGGCATCTTCTCCTTTGGCCATTCGTTTTCCGGCCTCTTCAGGAAGTCTGGTCCTTGATACCATTGGCTGTCGAAGGTGACTTGTCTTCTGTTATCCGGCCGGGTAGCTTCATCTGCCGGATTTTCCTTGGTTGGTACCCAGCGCCATTGACTTGGCTTTGTTAGCTCCGCTATATCTCCTAAGCGGTTGGCTACGTAGGCGCTGTAGCATTTGGCGTCGTTGCGAATCCAGTGGAGTACTGTTCCACTATCAGTCCACATAACGACTCGTGCTGGCGTCAGGCGGTGCTCTTCTCGGATGGTCTGCTGCAATCTCGATCCGATGAGCGCTGACTGTAGCTCCATGCGTGGCACGCTGAGTTGTCTCGTTGGCCCCACCTTACTTTTGGCGGCGACCATGCTGACCAGGGCCGTCCCATCTTCTTGGACGACTCTCCAATAAGCCACGCATGCGTACGCCTTAGTGCTGGCGTCCACGAAGACGTGTAGTTCCTTGCTCGCCGCTGCCCCCGTTGACAAGTAGCATCTGGGAATGCGAAGTGCTGCAACGCTGTCCAAAGCCCGTAGCCATTCTTCGAAGTCGTGCTTGTCCTCTTCTGGCAGTGGTGAGTCCCAGTCCAGTTTCTTGGCCCACAAGTTTTGTAACTGGACTTTGGCTGTTATCGTGTAATGACTTAACAGCCCCAGTGGGTCGTACACGGACATCACGGCCGATAGCATTTGCCTCTTCGTCGGCGTAGTCTTCATGTCTCGTACCTCGGCCGGTACCCTCATCATGGCCGTGTTAAACCCGAGCTCGTCCGTTTCAGGGTTCCAATACATGCCAAGGATCTTGTTTTCCTTCTTCCCTAGCTGCGCCGGTGCGTTTGCGTGCAGCTCTTGTGGGATACCTTGCAGTAACTTCTTACTGTTGGACGTCCATCCACGAAGCTTGAACCCTCCTTTAGCGTGTGACGATGTTACTTGCGTGGCACGATGTACGAGCTCTTCCTCGTCCGGATAGCTTGCCACGTAGTCGTCCATGTAGTGGTTACGGACGATGTCCTCTACAGCATCCGGGAATTCTTCGGCGTTGTCCTGGGCGTTCCTGTTGCGAACGCTGTGCGCCAGGAAAGGCGAGCTCGCTGCGCCGAACAGCATGCTCGTCATCTTGTAGAACTGCGGGTTTCCGGTTCGGCGGTCTCCTCTCCAGACGAAAGTTTGTGAGGGCTGGTCCTCACTCCTCATCTTGATCTGGAGGTACATCTCCTGTAGGTCCGCCACCACGGCGAACTTCCCTTCGCGGAACCGGAACAGTATCCCGATCAGTGACTGTAGTAAGTCCGGCCCTTCCAGAAGAAAATCGTTGAGGCACTTCCCTTGGCTGCGACACGCTGCATCGAAGACTAATCTGATCTTTCCTGGTTTGTTGGGATTGGTCACAGCGAAGTGCGGTAGAACCCAGGCTACGTTGCTATCTGGCGGCTCCTCCAGCGGCTCAGCATACTTCTTAGCAAGCAGGTTATTTACTTGCTCGGTGTAGCTCGCTGCGAATGCCGGGTCACGGTCCATCTTGCGCTCGATGCTATGCAGTCGATTCAACGCCGTGTGCAGACTCGGCGGCATTCGTGGCTCCTCGTCCCGCCAAAGCTGTCCCACCTCGTAGCGTGGTCCGTCGATTTTCTTGACCGACTTCTCGAAGATATCCAAGGCCCTCTGTGTCCCTGGATCTACCTTCTTGACATTCTTGATGCCGAGCGAGTCTATGTTGAAATATTCCCGCAACATAGAGTCCAGGTGCTCGTCATCCTCTTGGCGGCAGTGTAGCGTCACGTGCTTCTCGGGTGGGTTGACTATACGTGGCTTACCTCCGAAGACCACCCAACCTAACCCTGTCAGTACTGCTGCCGGCTCGTCCAGTCCCCGTATTCTCGCCTCCTGAGGTAGCAACACTGGCCATTGGTCTGTCCCCACAAGTAGTCGCGGTACGGCCTCGTCGTAGCAGGCAGTCTGGATATCCTTGAAGTGCTCCATCTCCATGACCTGCTTGCTCATCCCTTGCGTTCGTAGTCCTAGTCTCTTCACTGTGGTGAAGACTAGGTTATACGCGGTCTCTAGGCCCTTTCCTTGTACGCGAACTCTGACTTGTCTGCTTACTTCTGGCACAGCTTCCATGTTGCTTACCCCTGCCAGGCGCAGCGGCGTCTCGGGTCCCGTGGCTCCTATGGCTTCGGCCAAGTCTGCTTGGATCAGACTCACTGTGCTTCCATCATCAAGCATAGCGTAGGTATCCACCTTCCCTTTTGGACCCTCTACGGTAACAGGTACCATCTTCAAAAATACGCTGGACGTGCTGTTTACTTGTTCCACCGTCGTGTTCGACGTGATCTCCGGCTCTGTTGGTTTGGCCGCCTGCGGATGTCCGGACCCGTCGCGGGCGGCAGGTTGCGGGGCAGGTGAGGCCGCGCGGGGTGGCGGCCGGCGTGCACGCGCTTCTCTCTGCGTGCTGCCCTCGCTGTGCAGTAATCGGTGATGCCATCTGGTGCATCCGTTGGAACCGCATGCCTTCGCGTGACATTTCAACTTGGAGTGTTTACTGTTCAGGCATTTGTAGCATATGCGGTTGCTTTTGGCCCAGTCCCATCTCGCGCCCGTGTCCATGACCAGGACTCGCTTGCATTCCGTAGTCCTGTGTTCACCGCCGCAGCACAAGCAAGGCTCCCGAATGCCCACGGTGTTCCCTGTTGTGTACGTCTGCTCGGCGTGGTACTGCGCTTGCGTCCTACGCGCGCCTCTTCCCTGGACTGCGCGACTCGGTGATGGTCGAGCTACCTCCTTAGTCGCTGCTTCTCTCCTTTTATTGGTGCCAGGCATGCGAGCGTGCGAGAATTCTAATTCTGCGTCGCTCTCTTCCATTAAGAAGTCAGCCATCAGCATCAGCTCACACTTGCCGCCCTTTATGTGCTCCTTTGCGTAGGTGCACCATCGACTTCTGAGGTGTGGACTCAGTCTGTCTGTTATCTCTCGAACTAACAACGGGTTGTTGCTATAGTTCCTGCTGTCGAGTTCGCAAAGTGTACTTACAATGTTTACAATCTTCGTTGCGAATTCGTTCAGGTCGATGGCACTGGGTCCCAACGGCGGCAGCCGCTTTAGCTCGTCCAGCGCCTTGTCCACCAGTAAGTCGATGCGCCCGAAATTCTTCTTAAGGAGCCTTATTATTAGCTCTGGCTGTGTCGATGTGGATAACAGATGCTGCACACACTGTCGTGCATCCCCACGTAGACAGTTCCTCAGCCGAGCCATGTTCTCGAACGCACTGAAGTTGTACCGTAGGGTTGACTCCGTGTAGGCGTTGAAGAACAGTAGCCATTCGTTAGGGTTGCCCGTGAATGGCGGCAACTCGTAACATTGCTTCGGCGGTGTGGTCCTGACGGCGTCCCGTAGCTGGTCGGCGAGCCTGTTGAATGCTGTCGCTGCATCACTCGGCAGCGGCTCTACCGACGACCTTAGTCTGGCGTTTTCGGAATACGGCGTCCATTCGTGTCGTCCTGGTGGCTGGTCACGCGGTTCCACGGGCGGCGGCGCTCGTGCCTCAATACGCGGCCCACGCGGCGGCGATTGGGCGCGCCTGACTCGTGACGGTACGGGCGGCGACTCTACGCGCACTCGATGACGCGGCGTGTCTTCAATGGTGCGCAGCCACTCGTGCACTCGACTATCGGGTTCAGCCGGTCGTCCCCTGGCCGGACTGATTGTGGGCGATGACCCCACGGACGATGAGTCAGTTCCGGTTCCAGAGCTCGTGTCTTCGAGTACCTCGTCCCTCTTGAACTCGTACTCCTTCCTTAGCAGCTCTCGTTCCAACTCGATCTCTCGCCGTTTTAGCTCGACTTCTTTCCTCATTTGCTTGAGTTCGAGCTCTCTTAACTTGGCTGATCGGAGGCTGCTTACGTGTGATGCGTGCGATTTTCTCGACGGATGAGACTTGACCGTCGGTGCCTTGCCTGGTGATGGAGTCGGTACCTTATCTGTCTCCGTGGCCTTAGGGTGGCCCTCTGGCTGGGCCTCCTTACTCCCTTTTTCCGAAACCGGAGACAGGTTCTGCGCGCGCCCACTCAGTTGCTCGCGCTCAACTCGGCGTTGCTCCGCCTTTTCTTTATGTCGCAGCTGCTTCTTGACCGCTTGCTCGATCCTTCGCCGCTCCAGTGTCGACGGGGAACGTGGTGGTCCCTTATGGACAATCTTCGCGGGCCCAAACGGTACCATAGCTCCAGCTCTTACAGGTACCTCCGCAGAAGATTCTTGACACGGCTGCCCGGCTTCGCCCGTGACCCCATCCTGTGGGGTGCGCACGGTACCGGGTGCCCCTGCCACGTTCGCAGATACGCCTTCCGCAGTATCTTTTAGTCGGCCTTCTTCCTCTCTGGTGCGGCCAGACTGCGACCTCGTTTTTACTCCTGATGATTCCATCTCGGCACTTTATAGCACTATATCACAACACAATGTCACAAATAACACACACGCACAGTATCAGTAGTCACTATAAGAATCCACTTTTCACTAGTCCAAGTTCCGGACGGACGGACGGACGGGCAGACATGGCGAAACTATAAGGGTTCCTAGTTGACTACGGAACCCTAAAAACTAACTAGTGATAGGTATAGTTTGGTCAGGGACTGTTTTACCTCAACCACAGACAGAGATAATCATACTGTCTCTTTCTTACGCTAGTACCTACCCTCGCTACTAAAAAAGCGATGAGTATAGCTTATTACTTCCACGGTTACTTCACTTTTTGCCCAGCCAGACTATACAACCTATGCTGATGCCATGATGCCATCTAGCAAAACCCTGACAGTTTCCTTCCCCATTGACCGAGCGAGAGAAGATTTCTGGTTGTTTTCCCCTATAGGTCGCAGTTTTCTAGATTCTTGGTACATTTTTTGAGCAGGTTCGATAATTAGTAATTACTTACTTATATGGATTTTTTTAAATGGTGGAAATAGGCAAAAAGGACCTAAGCCATTGGGGTCTGTAGCACATAAACTTGCAAACACTTCTAATATCTACGTATAGTTTGTCCGGCGGCTTAAGGACAAATGCTCCATACTTAAAGTATGGCGCGTTTATCCTTATGTCGCCGGACAAACATATATATTATTATGTGCTGTATTTCTATATACAGGTTGTGACCTGTAATAAGAGCAATACATTTAAAAGTAGATTCTACTCCTCAAAAATTATAAGTTTTGTTAAACTACTTTTAAAAATAACTTGTGGTTTGACTTTAAAGTTTATTCGAACACGCAATGTATTGCGAAATTGATTATAACTGTAGAGTGACGAGGCAGACAAGCAATGTCAATGAGACGGATTTTAATGTACTATCGAGTTCAGAATTGCATGGCCAATGAATGAATGAATTCATTGATAAATTGACCATGCAATTATGAACCTGATAGTACATTGAAAATACTATTTAGTGTGTATGAAAAAGAAACAATCTAAAGACAAAATATTTTTAAAAAGTTGTTGAACAAAAGTTTTATTGTTTGAGGAGTAGAATCTACGTTTTAATTTATTGCTCTTATTACATACAAGCCACAATCTGTATATTAATATAAAATGAGCAGGTTATGCATTCATATAAACGCGGGGTCCATAAGTTTATAAGTCACTAGTCATTGATTACGGATGCATTGCACACAGTATAAAAACTTTTTACAAAAAAAAGATAAACCGACTTCAAAAAGGATAAAATAAATTATTATATTATTTATATGCGTTACAAACTGATATGTTTGAAGTCGGTGCCAAGCCAAAAAGTTACAATACCGGTCAAATCAGCTTCATGTCTGAAAATCACAAAACAGTTATTATGAACGAGGCGTATTTGTTCAGTGAATTGTTCTTCATACTATAAAATTATTCTAATACGGTATTGACTGCACGTTGGTTTTCATTCAAGTATAGAAAGAAAGTATAATCATGCGTCTTATGATGTTTCTTAATAAACTTTTTTACTAGTTTTCGGACTAACCATATCACGAACGGAGCCCGTGCTTCGGTTTGAATTATTTATCCTACTCCTAAAGTCGTCCGTTTAAACGTAATACTCAGCCATCAATGTGCTACTTCACCTCATCGACAATAATGTACTATTAAATGTTAAGAATCAAAACAGTCGGAATTAAATTTCACTTTTACTTCAAAATCATTTTTTTACTGAAATATGTTTCTTGCCAGCGGAGTTCATTTGAATTGGGCAATTGAGAAGTAGTTAGTATGCCCGTCTCTTTTTATCATGTTAATAATGCAATGTGCTATTCCTTTCTTACGGAAGCACGTGTACGATAGTGATGTGCGGATGATGTGTACCGGCATCACGTAATTTCGACTTACCAAATTTACGAAATACAATGGAAAACAGGAGATCTTTGTTTTATTTTCTTTTTTCCTTTAGTTTGAGTAGTTGGTAGAATTTAAAGATTTATTCAGTAGGTAGTTTTTTTTCTTCATATAGTTATAATAAATATGGGTATTAAGGGTGCCACATGAGCGTTTCTTCTATAAGCTACTTTCAATGGGTGTCACATGAGAGTTATTTTAAGGAACTTTTAATTGGTGTCACATGAGCGTTGCTTCTGAGACATTTTCAATGGGTGTCATATGAGAGTTGTTTTAAGGAACTTTTAATTGGTGTCACATGAGCGTTACTGCCATGAGACAAGTTCAATGGGTGTCACATGAGCGTTGCTTCTATAAGGCGCTTTCAATAGGTGTCACATAGGAGTAGCTTTAAGGAACTATTAATGGGTGTCACATGAGCGTTGCTTAGAAGACACTTTCAATGGGTGTCACATGGGAGTTGCTTTCAGATTTTTAAGGGGTGTCACATGGGAGTTGATTTCAGATTTTTTAAGGGGCGTCACATGAGCGTTGCTTCTAAAAGTACTTTCAATGCACAGATAAGGTAATTTCAGATTAGTCTATAACGCGACTAGATAAAATTTATTGGTACGTTTTTAAAGTAGGCAAATACATATTGCATTATTGTTATTTGTTACCAATTTAGTAAACAATAAATACCTCAGTTAACAACAACAAATCACGGTACGGTACGGTACGGTACCATTTACTTGTAGTACACGTGTCCCATCACTACGCAAAATTAAAGTATTGATGTATCCAAAACGGAATTACCAATTTATTTGCGGTTTCCTGTTAGGGAATTGTTAAACAGCTAACAACTTTGATGTTATCGGTATTTCGGTTTCAACGACCCCATTATGGGCCTGACTATATATTTATTCTTTTCTTAACCGACTTCAATTTCATAGAAGGAGGAGGTTCTGTATTCGGTTTGGGCTTTTTTTTTTATGTATGTTCACCGATTACTCCGAGACACGTGGTCCGATTTGAATAATTCTTTTTTTGTTTGAAAGGATATACTTCCAAGGTGGTCCCATATTAATCTGGTGCTGTTCTGATGATGGCATCTATGAGGAATTGAGGGAACTCCTCAATTTTTAAAGGCACATGTATGGTGATTTGGGTGTTTTCTTAAGCAACTCGAGAGTTTTCTCTCGAAAACCACCAATTTGATGAAGTGGACCTGATAATGATGATTGATTTGATGATAATGATGATGATTTTTTTTAATGTAGGATGTTCAGCGATTACTCCGAGACCCGTGGTCCGATTTGAATAATTATTTTTATGTTTGAAAGGATGTACTTCCAAGGTGGTCCCAAATTAATCTGGTGCTGTTCTGATGATGGGATCTATGAGGAATTGAGGGAACTCCTCAATTTTTAAAGGCACAAGTATGGTGATTTGGGTGTTTTCTTAAGCAACTCGAGAGTTTTCTCTCGAAAACCACCAATTTGATGAAGTGGACCTGATAATGATGATTGTTTTGATGATAATGATGATGATTTTTTTTAATGTAGGATGTTCAGCGATTACTCCGAGACCCGTGGTCCGATTTGAATAATTATTTTTATGTTTGAAAGGATGTACTTCCAAGGTGGTCCCAAATTAATCTGGTGCTGTTCTGATGATGGAATCCATGAGGAATTGAGGGAACTCCTCAATCTTTAAAGGCACATGTATGGAGATTTGAGCGTTTTCTTAAGCAACTCAAGCATTTCCTCTCGATAAACCACCAATTTGATAGAGTGGACCGGATGATGAAGATTATGATTGTTTTAATGATAATGATGTTTTTTTTTATGTAGGATGTTCAGCGATTACTCCGAAACCCATTGTCCGATTAGAGCAATTATTTTATTGGTTGAAAGGAACTACTTCGAAAATGGTCCCACATTAATCTGGCGCTGTTCTGATTATGGGATCCATGAGGAATTGAGGGGACTCCTCAATTTTTAAAGGCACATGTATGATGATTTGGTAGTTTTTTAAGCAACTCAGGCATTTCCTCTCAAAAACCATCAATTTGAAGGAGTGGACCTAATGATGAAGACCACATATGATATGTGGAACTTTCCTTAGATTGAGTCCGTATTATGAACTTTTTCTTATATATCTTGACCGATTATTCCGAGAACCGTTATCCGATTATGATACTTATATAACTACTAAAAGTGGAAAAATAAAAACTTTTTACAAAAAAAGATAAACCGACTTCAAAAAGGACAAAATAAAATATTATATTATTTATATGAGTTACAAACTGATATGTTTGAAGTCGGTGCCAAGCCAAAAAGTTACAATACCGGTCAAATCAGCTTCAAGTCTGAAAATCACAAAACATCTATACATACTTATATTGCAAATTGGATCTGTTACATTTTCACGTCTAAACTTCAATCCAATTTTGTTGAAATGTGTTACCTATGTATATATACTCTGATGCACGTCCACTTTGTCAATAATCAGAGGCGGCAAATTCAATAAAATGTAAAAGCGTAGGGTTGACATTCCATAGAAAATTTAAATAATGCGCCTTTTTCTACTGACAAGGTGGGCCCCACACACCCAGTGTGTCTGAGTGTAGAAAGATCAGTATTAAATTAACAAACATCATAAGACGCATGAGTATACTTTCTTTCTGTAATTGAATTAATACCTACATACAATCAATACCGTATTAAAATAGTTCTATAGTATGAAGAACAATTCACTGAACACATAGCCTCGTTCGTATTAACTCTTCCAAATTTGGCTTGGCACCGACTTCAAACATATCAGTTTGTAACTCATATAAATAATATAATATTTTATTTTGTCCTTTTTGAAGTCGGTTTAGCTTTTTTTGTAAAAGTTTTTATTTTGAGATGTGCTCTTTATGTATTTGGGAAAACAGGTTAATTAAACAATACAAAAAACCAGTTTATTATCATTTACATATATTACAATCAAAAATAAAAGATTGCACTTGGTCAGTTTCATTCACAGTACTTATAGCAAAAAAATATATCACTAAAGCGACAGACTTTGTATAGTATTTAAATCTTGATCATTATTATACTTAGACTACCTAAGTTACGCGCGAGCAGTCAGAACGCGGTGATATAGCTATGAAGTCTTTGGATTTGGTTTAAGTTAAAAAAACTCGTAGATCTTTTCTACCGGCTTAAATATTTTGCTTAGGTCTAACGCCATTGCTGTTGCTAATTAATTGAGTGCTTTCTAGAATAGGGGCACCATAGATTTCTGTTCACAATATAGAGAAAACTCTAATGATTATAAGATTTTAACATAGGTAAATAAATAAATAAATAAATATATCACAATTAAGCGCAAGTTTTAACTCTCTGACAAACACAATACAAGCGCGCTTTGGCAAGTTCTGGACTGTCCGTTGTGCAGTTTCCTAAACCTCTATACGGCGATATAACGCTCAGGGTTCCAATTGTTTTCGATTTGTTAACAACAGCTTCATAGGCCATGTTACCTGGCGTCGTAGTGAATGCAACTACGTAATAGATGTTATCTTTACTACCTTCGTAATAGAAATGTATTCTTATGACGTTTTTGAGCGACACGTTCAGACACTGCCAGCAACGTTTCGTGTTTATAGATTTGATTAAAGTTTTGATATGAGAGATTGCTAGCAGTACGCTCTTAATGCCTTGAACGTCTTTATTATCTAGGGGATACAAGTGGTGACAACTACACCACTTATCATGAATGGCAGCGTCGCGACACGTCCGTGATGACTTAACTGGCATGAACAGGCTGTGGCAATTTGGACAGCCGCGAGAGACACTCACGTCAGACAAATTCTTGCACCTAGACAACTCCTTTATATTAACTAACGTGTTGAACAGGTCGTAAGGGGTCACCAATTTAAATTGATTGTCAACAAGTGACCTGTATTCTTCCCAACGTCGTGCTTTGAACTTAGTAGGCGGTAGCATAAAAAAGGAAGGCAATCGCTCATCGTAGTAAGATTCCAATTCTAAACGATTAGGTCCGAATCTAATGCCATGATCGCTGTAAAATATAATAAAAGTATTCTGAAGGATACCCGTATACGTTATTTTGTTAAAGAAATTCTCCAATAGTTTGTCCACGTCATGAGGCCGACTATTTGGGTTGTGGCTGAATGAGTTCATCCAAAAAAATCCAAAGAAGCGATCGTTTCGATATGTTGTTACAAAATCTGCCGCGTAATCCAATAGCTGCTGTCCTGCTGATACCTTTCCAGCACATACTAGTGATTTATTATTTAACTCCTTTTCTCCTTTGACAAACAACGGCCTTATGTAGTGGTCAGTCGGAGGTTTTTGAAACGCGTAAAGCTTACTGAAAGTGTCAGGTAAACGCAAAAAGTCTTCTCCGTAGGCTGTGACGTAGCCAATATCTTTAAATTTATTCCACATTAACTTATTGTTACATTGGTCCATTTTATCCCGACATTCTGAGGATATGGTTGGCATGCTATGGCCAGTTAATGTTGCCATTACATTGGGAAAAGTATTATCGCCCACCTGAAATGAAATTCAAATAGTAATTTATAGAAAATTCAGCGCGCTGCACTATGGATGGGTAATAACGGGCAGTTATACCAGCTTCCATATAAACATAAGGGAAATGTAGTAGATACAGCATCGATTATGGCGGCTGCAGGTAGGAAAATACGTATACTCACTTTATGATATCCACGGAAGCATAACCAAGAGTTCTTGTGAAGGAAATCCGTAGTTCTGGGCATAGTCTGCACGACTCGCGGCAAGGACATAGAGTCCATGCCCAATATCAGCACATTGTAGCTGCTATTGCAACGTTGCTCGTTCTGCGGGGTCTTCATTTTCTTGGCCACGGCAAACACATCATCGTATATCTGACGTGACTTGTTCCTCGCATCGTATTCAAAACATTTCACGTTTATAAAGTCTGTCCGAAGAATAATAGTGTCACCGGAGACAAATTTTTCACATGTCGTAAACCTGCAATGAAAGTGTTTGGTTTAAGATCTGAAACGGCAAATTAGAAATTAATTATTAATATGGACAAGGCGTATTCACTTAATTTTGGTATTTTCGTGACCAGGGCGGGGCTGTAGAAATCTGTAACAGCAATCAAAACGGGCGCTTTTCCTTAGATATTTTTTCATTACCAATGGGTTGACCGTCGCTCGCACACTTTCCCCGTCAACCTTCTTCATGTGAACCGCTCGTTTACCGCATTCAAATCGTTTTTGTTTATGTTTTTTTTCATACATGATTTGCTTCCGATAATTTATCATGTTGAACGGAATTTGGCACCCAATAGTGTTAATAGAATACACTGAAAACAAATGAAATAAGGAATTAGCGTCCAATAAAACAAGAAAACTGTCAAATTGTAACATTTGTAACCCTGGTTGAAAATTAACGCAAGGTGTGATTTTTTACCGGTTCTGTATTCGTTTAAAAAGTTTTCTTCCGTTTCTTTGTTATTGTCTTTATACAACTCGTCGAGATTCATGTGTTTCATAGGCACGACTTTATAATGTCTTGCAGTGGTTAGAGGCTGGGCGGTTTTCGTTGGAGATTGCTGGGAACCTGGCCCTAAATACGAGTTGTTCCAGTAGTATAATAGTAGGATTATGAAAAAAGTACTCGTTACGAGAAATAATACTCCAACTTTTATCTGCTTCATTATCATTATGGATCTTTTCAGTTTCCTTATTCTGAAAAAAGGTTATTCTGTTACACTTTTTATAGAAAAAGTACGATAGGTATACTTAACCTTAGTATCTATTCGTTTTAATACAACAAGACACAAGGACGTGATTATGTCAAATTCATTTCAGTTCTCGATTTTTTTTCGATTATATTTTATATGGGCAATCCCGGTATACTTACCGGTATTAGCCCATACAAAAATACCGGTATTGGGGCTTTCCGCGAGCTGTCCCGTAGAAAGGCGTGTTTATCTCTGATTTTAGAGTTATCTTTGCAATTTTCATTGGAAAGTTACAATTGTGACCATAATTTGACTCTTTCTTCACAGAAAAAGGAACTGCAAAACCTACCAATTTTCAGAAATTTCGCGTTCGTACGGGACAACGGTGGATTTTTCCGTGGAATGGTCGTATTGTATTTCCTAATCAACACATACTTAACTCTAACCAATCTAACCATTTCAGTTCTCTTTTTTTATACTACGACGGTGGCAAACAAGCATAGCCTGATGGTAAGCAGCTACCGTAGCCTCTGAACGCCTGCAACTCCAGAGGTGTCACATGCGCGTTGCCGACCCTTTACATAAAGGAGGATTCACTGTGTTGACGGCTAAAGGGACAAGAGGGACATCGTCAACACACTGGGTCCTCTTTGAGCTCCCTCAAAAGCTAGGGAGCTTAGATACCTCTATTTATGTATTTGACATCCCTATATAGATAAAAATATCATAACATAATCTACTAACCTTTGAGCGTGCACTAATAAACATTTCGACATCCTTAAGCAAATGACTATAGCTTCTTCGGCAGCGGCACCAAGACTACCATCGCCAAAGGACATGCATGTGTTTGAAAAGCATCGCATCAACAATTCTATGAAACGGTGTGTATTTGCAGTCAAGAAAAATTCGTAAACAGTCAATATAAATATCCTGCGTTTGTACAACACTTTTCAATCACTAAGCAGTTCAATTAAATTACGGATGACGTTTAATTAAAAAAAAAATTAGAATAGAACCATATTTATTGTATATCATTTTTGTTACAAATTTCGTCCGCTAAGCGGGTGTGGATGATAATTACATACCTATGTCTTAAAGATCTACTATGTAACTTAATTTATGTGTAAATCTTAATATTGAATTATAATTTATTCATAGTAGGGAAACTCTAGGGGAGAGACTTTACGCTTGCTAACATGTTTACCCCTCGCTAGCAAATTTATGTATTGCACTTCACCAATTCTTGTGCTGAGAAGTATTGGGTTCAACTGCCCATATCTCTTATCTATATGCTGATCCTGAAGTATCGAGCCCTTGAATACACAGTTTGTCCGGTTTTCCGGTAAATGTAAACACATGCATGTTTACATTGTACTATCGTAGATTATATTTTTAATTGAACTTACCTTTGATGTTTCTGTTATGTCCAATTTTGATTACGTAACTTAAGTATAAGTATACTGTGGTATACTCGGATTATTCTTGTTTCATATGTCACAGTTATAACAAGGTTTACTTTATCGATGCTAGCGGTGTTCTCGATGTGTACGTCATCCGCAGGTCCGGAGGCTGGGTGCCATCTTTGTTTTCTAACGCATGCGCGGTTGCTTTACATATTTGAATCTCGAATGATTTAAATTACCACTACCTACGCCAGACCAGCACTTGTCGTGGAAACTTTAATTTTAAATCTTCGTTTATAATATAAAAATCATGATAAAGTTCGAATATCCGTAATATTATTTTGTCAAAAAAGGGCCTTATTCGCGTACTCTTACTATTATTATTTTATTGACGTTTCGAGCCTGTCGTAAAAAATGAATGTTTTGACAAAACATGAGTGAAAATCGTGTGAGTTTAAATCAGTAGGTACCCGTAATAATATTGAATATAATGGCTAATTCAGCTTGCTTTGCCTAAGATTCACATGTTGATTGGTAATTCGCCGTATTCCTTGAAAGGGGTTATTCTATAGCTCATTTGCATTGATCTAAGTTCAGTCATCAGTGGTCAAAACTCATTGGTTTTTAATTTAAGTAATTGAGTTTTTTTTTTAATTAAAAAGCCCGCCTTTCGGCCCATAGCCTAATTTTCGGCCTAAAACTGGTGATTGTGAAAAAACTAAGTTGATTTAGAATTAAAAAAGCTTTTCTCAAATAGCCAATGAACGACTGATTACTTTAAATAAAAATACATGGCGAAAATTCCCAAACTTAAAAAACAAAAGGATTTGAAGTCTCAAGTTTCATATATTTTTTTTAATGTTATTGGATTTTAAGGCATTACTTTTAAAAAAAGTATGACACTTCGCATACAAAAAAAACAGAAATAGTTCCTCAGTTCATCAGCTTTACAAAACGATACAATTGTTGACATTTTTTGAAATTAATAATAATAATAGCAGAGAAGACAGGGGACTAGACCTAGCGTACCTTAGCGGTCTTAAGAGTCCGGTAAACTTTTTTTTTATTTCGCTCAACTTTTTGATACTATTTTGCAGTAACTAACGAAACTTTTATCAGTTTTGTATACATATTTTGAAAGTACGTTTCTTTTTTAATTGTATAAGTGGAACGCTTTTTTATTATCTTGTCTCATTTATAAGTAATTCACCCTTATCTAACACCTATTTCGCGATTTTTGCTTGGAAAGGTGAAAAGAGAGGTTTTATATTTTTTAAGGGAGAGTATGTTTAGCTAGAGAAATTTTATGAAAAATTGCCGAAGTTTAGGTGATATTTTTGGGAAGGTTTGCGACAAGCATTTCACTAAAATAAAAATACAGAAATAAACTGTACTTCATGCTTTATTTAGATAATATAAAACATATTAGGGGCCATAAAAAATAATAACTAATAATCAAGCGACAAGATTGCACGAATCAACGTCCTCACTAAACAAGCTCTTTAAAACAAGCTCTCTCTCGTATTCAGTTTTAGGGTATTAAATATTAATATATATAGACCCAAAGAACTTTATTGCAATAACAAGACTTCAAGCTATCTTATGAAATGCGATTAATGTGCGTAATTTCATTATTAGCGATTTTCGTTTTCAAATCGTTACCGGACTCTTAATTGGGTTGTGTGTGTTACTTTGGTTTCTCTGTAGGCTTTAGTTGTCTTTGGTACCTTATCTTATCTTCTTGAGGTAGGGGTCACTGTAGGCTGCCTTTTATTTTTAAAATTTTGAATATTTTTGACATGTTTTTTATTAAAATTCTAATTTCAAGTTGTTTTTTCACAATGACTAGTTTTAGGCCGTAAGGCGGGTTTTTTATAAAAAAAAACGAAATCCCAACTAACTTGAAACCAATGAGTTTTGACCCCTGGTTGACTGGACTTAAATAATTGCATTTTTTTTATCTTTTCCTTTGATAAACTATCTAACGTGTAAAAGTGCCTTTGTGGCACTTACCGAATAAATGTTTGAGTTTATTAAAAAACAAAAATCACGATTAGTAATAAAATCGGTCACTCTGATATCGCGCTCCCGATCCTGATGTCACTTTTCTCGTATTCGAAATGAAAAGTAGAGTGTTTCGTACACACCCACACCAGTACCTACTCATTTTACTTGAACTACTTATTATTTTTCTCGTCGGAAATGGGTGACTTTCATCCTTTGGTTAAAAATCTCCTATTTTATATAGGTAAGAAATTAAGTATAATAAGATAAATAAAGTAAGTATTATACGAGTAGATCAATAAATCTGCTAGTACTTTAAGTACCTACCTATTTCCAAACTTTCTTTATCCGATGATGGCCACAGCCGAGCCTCAGCTTCCTTTTCGCGGGTCGTACACTTATTTAGGTTTGGAAGGTTTAAATAGATTGAATTAGTCATGTTCCATGAGGTTCTAATTTTTGCAACAAAAAACTATTGAGTAAGTTCACGAGGTACACAATAAATGTACTTATTCAATAAAATATCTGTAGGTAATGGACATCACCACCTCTTTATAGTATAATCAAAACAATCATTGATATATTTGAAAGCAGAATTTATGATTTATAGGTATAGTATGATTTTTGAGAAGTAGGTGCGAATTGTATGTAGAAATCTCTAGTAACATTTCTGATATTTAAAAAAATTACCACCTTTTGGTAGGCAGATTAATACGATTAGGTATACTAGGTATGCAAGAAATAACTGAAAAATATTACTTTATCATAATTTAATAAATATCACATTCACACACATAAACACGCTATATTACAACCAGTTACTTACTTTTAAATAATAACTCTACGGGTAATCAATATTTTGATCATAAATATTACTGAGCCATAATTAAGTTACTTTATCTTAAATAATTAATACGAGTAGTGTCATCATATTCATCATAGCAAAACGGAATTGTGGGCTGTCATAGAACTTTGTCAAATTGATAAAAAGTAGGAGAATTCTTATTATAGACGGAGAGCAACGAAACGCCTCTAGTCATTTTGTTTCAATAAAATATCTGTAGGTAATGGACATCACCACCTCTTTATAGTATAATCAAAACAATCATTGATATATTTGAAAGCAGAATTTATGATTTATAGGTATAGTATGATTTTTGAGAAGTAGGTGCGAATTGTATGTAGAAATCTCTAGTAACATTTCTGATATTTATTTCTATGCTTATTTCTAGATCTGGATATCTGGCAGCTGTAAAATGGTGGAGGTCATTGCAAACCACTTCAAGAAAATTAATCCTTGAGTTCTGGGTTTGATGCAATATTTTATGAGAAATTATATAAATAATTAAATTATATCATTGCCAAAAGTTTATGTTGGGGGAAAGTAGTGCCAAACGAAACAACTTATAATGTAATTCATAGTTTGTCGCCTACTGTTTTTGTTTCCGTAATAATACGCAATGTTTTTTGTTCTAATGTTAAAATATAGGCCCTGTCCTATATACTGAGACCCTATTATCCAATTTAAACATTTTGCTAGTCTTCTCACTCTGACCTCCACCCATTAAATGCTGCTAGATGCCCGGATCGAGCAATAAGGATAGTATAGCAATATAACCACACGGGTTTTGTTGCTCTCATTATTGTGGCATATCTGACGTAGCCAGCTCTTAATCCATTATTCCATCTTGTACAGTCGCCATCAGATATATCGGAGCGGCCAAGGTGGTCACAAATATCTGAACAACGCCTCTGTCAAGGCGGTAAAGTGCATGTTCAGATATTTTTGAGTACCGTGGCCGCTCCGATATATATGATGGCGACTGTACGAGTATTACTTATAATATATCTGGGGCACAGTTCCATTTTGGCTTAGCCTTCCAATTTGCTAAGTGTAAAAAAATAAAATGTACGTAAGTGTTAAGACTACAAATACAAAGTAATAAGTTAAATTATAAATCTACTAATTATTTATGACTGACTATATCCCCTTGATGGTTTATGTTCTTTACATTTCAAATTAGTAACCATTGACAGAGTTTTTCATCTTATAATTCACAAAGAACAATCTATAAGCGAAAAGGGAATAGTTAGTGTATTACCTACTATTTTACAAGTATCATATCATGTATATTTAATTGTATACAACAAGGTATAACCTCATATTTACGATCTGATTACTAAAATAGGGTGCGTTGATACGATTAAGGTATGCTTTACTAACTAGGCACCTATTTATAGTACTTTATGTAACTGTTTAGTAATAAGGATCCTTAAAATACGAGTGTGGTTTTATGAACGAGCCACTGGCAAGTTTCATAATAAGATCACACGAGTGTTTTAAGGCCTAATTACGTGCAGTTGCATACACTGCTTTATTTATTTACACACATATTATAAATCCTAAATGATGTGTTCGGAAACCATTAAAATGACCGCTATTGCACCGCCATGGCCAACTTGACTGTGCCGGTGGCCGGGGAGGAGGGCTGGATTATCATTCCGTTACCAAAATCGATGTTCCAAGTTTGAAACTCATAACTTAGCAATATTTGAGCATGTAATGTTAAAATTAAGACGATTGTCGCCAGAGTGTCCTTGAGCGTTTGGGCACTGTGTACCCGCGCTACCCGCTTTACCCTCTCATTGCGATCGTACGTAAATCCGCCACACTGCACCGGAACGATGTTCAAAGAATATGACAATTACACAGAGGCGCGCGGGCAGCTTTATAATAATTATAATCCTTTTGCGGATATTTTTTTATTTGAATACTGTGATTTAGTGATGCAATGGTGATATCGGTCTTTTAAAGATATTTGATATGTAGTATTAACCGTTAGTAGTAATTTATTTATTTACTTGTGTTGATAATTAATATAAATTTGTATTTCAGCGAGATAGTAAAGCTTTTTTAGGGTCCCGTAGTCAACTAGGAACCCTTATAGTTTCGGCATGTCTGCCCGTCCGTCCGTCCGTCCGCGGATAATCTCAGTGACCGTTAGCACTAGAAAGCTGAAATTTGGTACTAATATGTATATCAATCACGCCGACAAAGTGGTAAAATAAAAAGTGGATTTTTTTATTTTATTAGGGTACCTCCCCTATACGTAAAGTGGGGAGTGATTTTTTTTTTCATTTCAACACTAACGTGTGATAAGGTATTTAAAAAGGAAATGGGGGTTTACTAAAATCATTTTTTGATAATATAAATATTTTCGTAAATAATCGCTCCAGAAGTAAAAAAAAATGTGTCCCCCCCCCCCTCTAACTTTTGAACCATAAGTTTTAAAAATATGAAAAAAATTTCAAAAGTAGAACTTTATAAAAACTTTCTAGGAAAATTATTTTGAACTTGATAGGTTGAATAGTTTTTGAAAAAAAAATACAAAATAATTTCTGAACTAAGTTTGTTTTAACCGTATAAGCAGGTGTTTATTGTACCTGTAATTTCTACAAAATCACAATAAAATGACGTGCTTTCAAAAACTCTTAAGTGGGGACACTTACTGTGACGGACAGAACCCTACACTGAGCGTGGCCCGACATGCTCTTGGTCGGTTTTTTCCTTTATTCTTACTTACATTAAACTCTTAAATATCAGCAATTTTTAATTAGAATCTCGATCAGGCTTCGCTCAGTGATAGTTAGTACACTGAAATTTGTATGTGTTTTAATCACGCCGACAATATGGTAAATCAAAATCAGAAAAATAAAATGAAGTGGAGGTGATTTTTTTTCGCTCCAACCCACGCGATTGATACGATACACGATAGTGTGTGGTATTATTGGACAGGTCTTCCAAAAAGAATAAGTCTTAAACAACTTTTGGATAAAACGCATATTTTCGTAAATAATAACTCCGAAAATTACTTATTAGTCCATTGTATTGTAGCAATAGCAGGTTTCCGCAACTCGACAACTAACGCCTGTTTTGCGTGACTCATCAGAATAAGTACTAAACATAATAATTGTAGTGTACTTACAAGACTACATTTGTTTTCAGGGCATTATAAGATGCATGAGTTCTGTTTTTTCTCCATTTATATTTCATTTCTTTATTTAATTTGTAATATAGGTCATCTAAATAAAATACACTTTTATAGTAAGGTTTATAAGAACGTAAATACATGAACACACATACGGGTATATTATCTTAAAAGATAAAACGTCTATGCGCTATTCATTCCGACAAGACACGTTATGCCCGCGCCGCATGAACCCTCTGCAGTTATTTAGTCTTTAGGCACAGTAAGTCCGATATTATTGCTTACGGGCCAAGCACAAGTATTTGTAGTACAAGGGAAGCACGGAGCGATGAGCGACACAGCCTCCTCGTCTCAAAGCTAGCTCACGACTGCCAGCAACGCCGTTTTCGAGCTACCAACGCACGAAATGTGGAATTATGATCAAGTTGTTTAAGAAAATTTAATCAATTTAAATATCCTACGTTGAGTTTGTAGTGTTCTGTAGTACGCATTTTTTAGTTCAACAATATTTTAAATCGAATGAGCCGTTCAGTAGATATAAGCAGAATTAACCGTAAAACGACATTTCGTTACATTTAAATAACGGAGAAACGATACGTTACACGAGTTATTCAAACGTTGACAATGTTGTACATGAAATGGTAATTAACATATATTTTTTTCAAAATTTTTGAATGACCCGTTATTGAGATATATCCCTTAGAAAGTAACAGTTTTTGGCCACAATTGGCGCCTAGCGCCATTTTAGAACACATTTTAGAGGACTTACAATACAATGAGTGTAGATAAAGTTTGTTACATATGCAACGTACATTACACTACAGAATATAATGAGGTGACGAATTCTGACGATTCATGTTTTTTTTAGCAATGTTGGTTATTCAAATATTTTTACGGTAAATGATAACCGAAAATTGCCTACACAATTGCACACAAAAAATTCTCATTTATGAAACATGTTAGTTTCTATTAGGTAGACATTTGTATAAAGGTGCGACCACACCGCTGCTTAAAATACGGCGACGTTACGGAATCGCAGTGACGCATCGTATCCGCACCGTTTTAATCGCCCCCACACCGCTGCTCAAAATACGCCGACGGTACGGAATCGCAATGACGTGCCGTAAACGTCACGACTTTACTGCATGCTCTTCACACCGCTGCTCAAAATACGCAGACGCAACGTGTACGCCGTGACGTGCGTCATACGAAATATTTTTGACGCAAACCTTCCAAACCGTATTTCGAGCAGCGGTGCGGAAGGCATGCGATAAAAACGGTACGGATACGATGCGTCACTGCGATTCCGTAACGTCGTCGTATTTTAAGCAGCGGTGTGGGGGGTATGCGATTAAAACGGTACGGATACGATGCGTCACTGCGATTCCGTAACGTCGCCGTATTTTAAGCAGCGGTGTGGGGGGCATGCGATAAAAACGGTACGGATACGATGCGTCACTGCGATTCCGTAACGTCGCCGTATTTTAAGCAGCGGTGTGGTCGCACCTTAAACTTGCATCTGACGATGATATTTAACCAACTAGGCAATTATCACTTAATGCGGATAATCATATTATAGTTACAGATGGAATAATACCATTTTAATATTACAACTTTTTAGATTTGAACCAGTTCAATTGATTGAGTTGAAATTTAGCATAGGTACAGTCACTGGCAATAGTATATTCCTAAACGAACGCCGCAAAAATATGTGACATGCTCTTATTTGTAGGGCCACAGGAGCGTGTCACATATTTTTGCGGCTTTCGTGTAGGAAGATACTATTGCCCGTGACTGTATTTACTTCACTGAGACGAACGTGTTCATAAGAACGCTGTAATGAAACAATGGAAACTCTTTTGCAATAAATGTACAGTCAGCGTTAAGAGCTTGTATTAAAAAAATATTTTTTTGACATAAACTTATATTTACAAAATTTGCCTTATTGAAATGTCTCTATTGCTTGAACTTTTTGCATATCACCCATTATATATCCTATTTTGGTTTTTCAACAAACCTAATGACTTCAAATAATAGCGATATACATTTTTAGATAATTTTCTTAAATTTTTTTGTTCGGGGAAATATAATCGAAATATTTTGGGTGCATACGTATACTATTTCGTAACTAATGCCTTGATTACACCTAACGAGTACAGTGACGAGACATCAATATGCCACTCGAGCGAGACAGTAAAGTAGCTGTTTCCACGCGTTTTTAAATTTGGGGCGAGTCATTTAGTTTGTTTCTTAACCAAGTGCGCCAAAGCTTTACTTACCTACTCAATTATATTTATATAAGTAGCAAGGAAATCGTTTCAAAATATATGGAGATTTTTTCATAAAATAGGAATTTGTAGAGTGTCCTGTGGGATGTCCTGAAGGGATCCTGATCTTGGCTGAGCAAGTACAGTTTTTAAGTAATTGCAACCACAGCGGTGGTTTTAGAGCCCATTTGAGAATGAATGCTTAATTTTGGGCCTAGGAAAAAAATAGAGGAGCGAGTAACTGTCTCGGTCATTTTCTCGGTCGAGCAGTCGGCGATGTGTTTACACTTAGCGAGCATTCGGTCGAGAACACTAACTGGCCACTGTACTCGGTAGGTTTAATCAAGGCATGAGCAAGGTATTTAAAAGTAATAATAGTGTGTTAATACTGTTAATTGAAGTCAATGTTAAAAACCATTGCATCAAATGGCTGTTTAATAAATTTATGTCTGTCTAAATAGCGATGTGATATAGGTACTTTTGGGAGTTTTGGGTGATGACTGTAATAATATAGAAAATCACCTCACCTGTAAGTGAATTTCGATGTTTATTGAACGATGTGGTTTGTTCAAGTATTTCTGCACATCATTGTATGTTATTCTCTATTAAAGAATATTGTGTAATATTACAAACTGAATGAGCGCAGACCTACGAACTAATATTTACAGTGCAGTGGTAATATTTATTCTAAAAACGTTAATTAGCCAGAGTATTACTCCTCAGTCTTATTGGGTATGATCTAGTTAAACGTACTATTTCTATTATTATCGTGCCACTGCCTATACTTAGAATATTGCTCGCTATTCGTGTAGTTTTAAAATAAAACTGTTCAAATTCGTTATTTCTTAATTGTATACACATATATAATAGAGTGGATAGTCGCAGAGAACTCGATAGGTCCAATGAAAAAACCTTTCTACTTAACAGGCCACTTACGTCAATGTTAGGCTGCGTTTCCACCACAGATCAGCGAGGATGCGTTGCGAGGAAAATCCTAGTGCTGCGCTGTGCGAGGAAAGGTAAATTAAGTGATTCTATTGGTTCTAAAAACACATTCCTCACACATACACACATCCTCGCACATCTTGGGTGGAAACGCAGCCTTAAACAGCCTTTTAGAAAGATTTTCTCATCTCATAATACATATACCTATAGTACCCACTATCTATCTAAGTCGTGAAAAACAAGTACAGCAGAACAGCAGTAAGTGATCAGCTGGGATACCTAAGCGCTGTGAAGTTTTAAAATGTTTTCTATCCACTTTATATTCATCCCTAATCTTGTGCCGTCCCTTGCCACACTTGCCACACTTGACCTTTCTGCTTTATAGACATGTGACAAAATAGTAAGAATTGTACATACATATAATATAATATAACTCATTCTAAGTCAGTGTACCCATTTGAGCAGCCTCAACTATCGCGTTTTATTTTATGCTAAAAGCTCTGTTACATTTGTCCTAGTTAGCTTCCTAAATGGTTTAGTGACTAAATTTAGTCAAGTGTAACCGCATTTAGCAAGTAAATTTACTATGAAAACAAGTTAGGGTCTAATTAGGTTGCTAGTTAGGACACTAAAAAAAGTAAAGTGTTGCAGGGCTTTAAGGAACAGAACGATCTCACTCGACAAATAGGTAATAAATGCACTATAAGTTGAGATCTGACAGTCAAGAATGTTCACTAGAATGATTTGTCAAACTACACTCTAATTCAAGGTTTGTCTTCCGTCGCTGGAGCTGGACATCCTGTGAAAAGAGGAAAACAGTTATAATTGTTATCAAGTTAGTTCGGTAAAGTCGATGCAGAGTAGGTATAGTATACCTATATACCTACTCTGCATCGACTTTACCTAATAATAAGTTTGTAACTGGCATATTTTGACTTGGCCATGCAATTTCGTAACTTGAATGCATAACTAGGGCTTGCAATCCGGATATTTCGAAGAGTAGGTAATTTGTATGAAATTATCTGGATAGTAGCCATATTATCGAGATAATATGGCTACTAATTGCAAGCCCAACCATAATGCATACATAACCTAACTAACGACCTCCTAGCCTAGTCGGTAATGACCCTGCCTATGAAGCAGGTGGTCCCGGGTTCGAATCCCGGTCAGGGCATGTACTTGTGTGTTTATCACGGATATTTGTTCCTGAGTTATGGATGTTTTGTATGTATTTAAGTATTCATCTATATCTATCTAATACATATATATATCGTCGCCTACTACCCACAACACCAGCCTTATTGAGCTTACCGTGAGGTTGATTTGTGTAAGATCGTCCCATAACAAATGCATATTATATGGCTGCTATCCTATTGGTATTCCATTTGCCTATATTTAAACATACCATAGACAGATACGCGGCATCATTTGCATGCATTGTATGAGGTAACGGGACTTCGTATCGTAGCAAATCGTCCTAATGTGCGCCACTTGTTGTCATAGCGGACAAATATTTAATCAGCTTGACTCGCCTTTTTCAACTTCAGTGCTCAGTTCCATTTTCATGGGCAATGAACTCCTTATTTGAAATAAAACTTGAAATTGCATTGATTGTAGCTTCCTTTTGTTTCTTTTGTTACTTTGTTGCCTCTTTCGATCTCATGCTGGGAATGAATTGCGCTTTAATTGTATGTATGTATGTAAACACTTTATTGTACATAAAAAGTAACAAAACAAACATGATAAAAGAAAAATAAACAAAGTACAAAGGCGAACTTATCCCTTTAAGGGATCTCTTCCTGTTAACCTTTGAGCAATTGAGAGAAATGTATAAGATAGACAAACATGCACTGTGTACTTACGGAAACAAATATCTAAAAAAGAAGAAATAATATCTACTTAACCTAAGGTATAATAAATACACATATAATACATAATCAAATATACACGTATTCATAAAATAAGGTACCAACTCAACTAGAACACAAATCATTCGGGGAGCCACAATTTATGTAACTTTCCCTTCAGTGATGCTACCGACTGGGATTGTCTAAAGGACAACGGCAACTCATTCCACAACTGCACAGCACGTACTGAGAAAGACCTGGAATACGACCTAGTCTTCTTCAACGGTATAGCAAGAGTGAGGTTCGCACTCGACCTCAAGCGGTGACCACTACCAACAGCCAAATACCTAAACCTTTCAGAGAGGTATTGTGGGGAGGTCGGATTAAAAAGGGTGTTAAAAAGAAGACATAGAATATGCACGTCCCTGCGCTGGCGTATAGGTAGCCAACCGAGCTTAGCACGAAATTCGGAGATGTGGTCAAACTTCCGTAACCCAAAAATATACCGGATACACACATTCTGCAGACGCTCCAGCTTATCCAGTAGTTCCTCCCTGAGGTCCAAAAAAGCAATGTCACCATAGTCCAAAAGCGGTAGGAGAAGGGATCGAGCAAGAGTCAGCTTAGTGTGAACCGGAAGGAAATTCTGAAGACGTTTTAAAGAGTGGAGGGACGCAAATATCTTTTTACTAATCTCAGCGGTGTGAGCAGACCAGGAAAGTGTCTCATCCATGGTGACACCCAAATTTTTGACTGTAGAGGAGAAAGGGATGGGAATTCCGTCGAAAAGGATGTCGGGTATCACCATATCAGAGAGCTCACCAATGTAGTAAGGACTACCTATAATTATAGCCTGAGATTTATGTGCGTTTACCTTAAAACCGAAACTACCGGCCCAGCTGCAAATAGATTCAAGATCAGCATTGATTTGGTCTACTAGAGAAGTAAAATCATCAATACCAGCTGCTGCATAGATCTGTAGGTCATCCGCATAAAGGTGGTAAGAGGATCTAAGTGACGCTGTGATTCCATTGATAAAAATGGAGAAAAGAAGTGGGGAAAGCACTCCTCCCTGTGGCACGCCAGCGGAAAGTTCGCACCAATCGGAGAACTTGTCATCGAATCGAACACACTGGCGCCGGCCGAAAAGATAATCACGGAACCAGGATAGGGTTATATTATCCATATTAAATGTCTTAAGTATCCCAAGCAAAATGTCAAAGTCCACCGAATTGAAGGCGCTACTAAAGTCGAGAAGAACAAGGATAGTAAGCTTCTTATTTTCAATATTAAGACGAATGTCGTCGGTGACCTTAACAAGAGCGGTAACAGTGCTATGCCCGGGTCGGAATCCGGACTGGAAGGGATTGAATAAGGAATTACTATTAAGGTTACAGTAGGTTCTACTTTAAGCGCAAAAAAAACACAAATATTTGTACACCCATGGGTGTATTGCTTCTATTCGGCGTATTTGTAATCGAGAGTATGATTAATAGAATAGCATTTGGTACCTACGTACTTTAAAAAGCAAAACGAAGGCTTGGGTTCAGCCGTGATCGGACTCCGGCTGCAAATAGATTTACAGAACTAACACTTTCTGCAGGCGTCGATCTCGTCGCTGTTTTTAACCGACATCAAGATTTCAAAGGAGGAGGTTCTCAATTCGTCATTTGTCGGGATCTTTGTTTTTCGCTAGTTTTTTTTGTTTGTTCACCGATTATTCAAAAACGGCTGGACCGATTTGGAAAATTCTTGTTTTTGTTCGAAAGACTTGACAGTTGGTCCCATGTCAGGATTTGTTGATAGGATCTTGGAGAAATCGAGGGAACTCTTCAACTATTATAGGCACACCTATAGTGCTTTCAGTATTTTTTACAGCAACTCGGGCATTTGCTTTTGGACAGGTGGAGCCTGAGTAAAGTCGGTTCTCTTACCCGTGCTAGCCATAGCCGTGCGTTTGCAGCACGTTTTCTCAACGCAACGGGCAGGAGTCCGCGACACAGTCTATGGTCTGCTAGCTGACAGATTATATAAACAGCGACTTACTACAGACGCTGCAAGCGATCTCGTCGCTGTTGTCTCCACAACCGTCTCGGCCTGAGCACGCCACAGCCGTGCTCCTGCAGCGCCCGTTCCCGCAACGTAGCGGGCAAAAGTCCGCGGCCCGCCATCTGAAAAACAAACATTTTTATTTATTTTATTTATTTAAAGGATCACCATCAGATATTACATCTAGGTACAATACTAGACAAGATACAAGAATCATGCAAAGATGCATAGCCACTTATAGGTGACCAAAGCTTACACAGGTATCCATCAAAGATTTACAAAAAGATTACTTAAACTAGGTCAGAATTTTAACAATGAAGTTAAAATTAAACTTAGATTAACCTTAAACTAAATTTACTCTACAAAAATATACATACAAAAAGAAATTGATGTTGAATTTAACATAGAAAGGAGAGGAAATTACCTATGCTTAAGAGAGTAATTTTTTGTATTTGTGTCAGGTCTTCGTCTCCGGTTGACACCAGACGCTGCATACATATATTTTTCTCTTATCTTCAAACGTATCGGTAAACATAAACATATCGGTGTTAACCGAGGCCAAAATAAGAAACTGGGTGAGGCATATTATTTTCAGTCTCATTAGTTTCCATCTGTGCAAACAGAAAACTGTCAACAATACCGTTTAACCCTTCGACCGCCAAGCATCGGACGGAAAAATCGTGCCCTCAGCATCAGCGCGCGCGCAAGGCAAACCGGTTATATTTTGGTTGGTCGTGATATCACGTGCTGGTGCTGAGGGCACGACTTTCTGTGCGCGTGATTTGACGTCTTTGGCGGTCAAAATGTTGAAGACACTTTTCCTTGAATTTTTCACTCCGACATTTGTGTATTTTGTGTTGAGAAGCAATTATGAGAAACACATGTCATGTTTAGGTAAATGGTTTTTCTACTCCAGCACTTCTATATGCCAATTAAATGACTGATAGTGGTATCTAAAACTACATCATTTAAGTGAAGGCGCTAAAGTCTATTTGTCTATAGGTACTTTCTATAACTGCTAGCAGTCACACAAAACATATTGTGCAACTGTTTTTGTTTTTTTAATACACCGACTTCCAGGTGCCATGTCTAAAAAGGGTTCGTTCTTGTTTACAATATAAATTATATTTTCAAATTGATATATACTTGAAATTATTTTTGCACAAACTATGATAAAAACATTATCATGTCTTTTTTAAAGTATTAATATCTTAAATAATTTAGTTTCCATATTTATGAAAAGCATAATAGTACTTTAATGTAAACTTTTGCATTGAGAGTTACTTTAACGAAGCCATATTTTTTTGCAATTGAAAACCAACTCGTGGTCTGTCTATGACATTTAGTCAAAAAGTTAATATTTAAAAAGTTTCAACACAATGTACGGCTTAATTTTTGTATTTAAACTCGTATATTATGTTAATATCAAGAAGTTTATGTTAATTTTCATAAAATAAGTGACAAGAAAACTTCACAGTGAATATCCGAAGACTTCGGCACAAAAGTAAGAGATATTAGTTGATAGAAAAATCTTAAAACAAAATTGATTTATGTACTCGTGATACTTAAGAACTTTAAAATTATTTATTAATTACGTTTTTGCTACTGTCGTAGAAAAAGTATCGTGTGCAACGGTACATAATTAGGTCTTAAAATTCTCGGGTCTGTTATTACAAAATTCGGCTTCGCCTCATTTTGTAACTTCGACCCTCGAATCTTAAGAACCCTTATTATGTAACTGTTGCACAAAATACTATTGTAACAGGTAGGTATACAAACCAAAGTAAAGGTAAGACACAGGTGATTTGAGTGATTACAAGTGATTTCTTTTGACCTTTATTACCCTACTAGCAGACTGGTCGTGCACGCACGCATGCCTAGGAGTTTTATTATTTGCACCAAAGACAAATAGAATAGGGAGACGTGGTCCCATGAAGATTGAACTGTGATTCCATAATAAGCCGCGGTCTCGGGCACACACACTCGGTTTTGACGTTTGAACTAATCACCGCTCGTCTACGAGTTGTATATGTGTGCGTGTCGGGCGTAAACACGAGGAAATCTTAAGCTAACATGGTAAAAAAAGCGAACTCGAAAGAGGGTAGATCGCTATTACTATTAGTTATTCTGTGGCTATAATATGGTGTGTGGGTAGACCACAACTAACACTCACAGAAACATCAGTTACTCCGTGATAATACTGATAATGGCGCATGCAACTGTGCCGAAATATCGGAAACTCGAAAAACAAATACACATGTAAATACCCTGTTTTAAATAGTTTTTGTAATCACAATTTTTATCTTCACGGCACCGCGTCTTCTTATTTTATATGTCTATGCTTTGCACAAACGGCAGACTTGAATATTTTACTGGCAGTTAAGGCAGGGTAGGCATCCTTGCAGTTGTCAGGACGTTGATTGTCTTTCTGAATGCAAATAAAATTTATTCTAATAAGCCAATAATGGTCAAAGTACGTACCTTGACTGTTCATTACAGAGGTGCTTAGGCTCGTCGGATCCATCCTTGCATGACACTATGGCGTTGCAGAACTCGTACTCAGGCAAGCATTCACCAGAGCCACAGCGGAACGTATGGCGAGGACATCTGGAATTAATAGGAATAAATAATTGTTTATATTTATCTACTATTAAACTCAAACTGGCTTAAACACAGTGTCATTGCTCAGTATATATTAAAATATTGATTCCGGCGGAAGGCGTATAATGAGCGTAACTATAAATGTAGATGGAAACCTTAGCTTTTTACGCGAAACACGCGTAATGTCGTTACGAGTAAACGATAATAATACTTAGTTGACATGGCCAACGATGGCACAACAACACTGTTTTATACCAAAGGGGGTGATGACTGATGATAAAAATGTGTGAGGGACATTTCGCATGTAATAAATGGCGGTCAAATAAACTCGTATTCGGTATTGGAATACCAAACAAAATTATTGTAAAGTCCACCCAAAGTAGTTTTTCACTTTTCTCCCAAACGTCTTTTTAACAGATACTAAAATGTACGAGTAACTATCCTTCCTTACCCTTTTCTCCTTGTAGCCCGGCAATTCCTCTCATCCTCTCCCCCTGGGCACTGCGGTGTGCCGTCGCACCGTGCCGCCCTCGACACACAACGCGACCCCACGCCGCCGCAACGGAAGGCGTGCATGGGACACCGCTCGCCAGTACCATCTGAAGATTTAAAGGAGTATATAAGAGGTATGAATAAGATATGGTGATAGATGGAGCTTCATGCTATGCAAGAGTCACGAGTGCAACGCTGTCATGAACATCTAGTTGAATATTGGAGACCGAGGTCGGTTGTGACGTGACAGTCCATTTTTTGGAACCTACAACTGCTAGCCAGCTCACAATACTCACAATAGGGCGCGCGCGTTTCTTAATTCGAGACTTGAACTCGCAAACGCGCGCTGTTGGCAGTTACAAAACTGTCATAAGTCATCTCCGTCTCTCCTACCTATAGACGTTGCGTAGTTTAAAGCGTTAAAAATGACGCGATGAGCGGTATAGTTGCGATGGCTCATGGCCTTTTGTGCAGAACTGCTGAATAGTCTTCAAACTCCAAGTAAGATTTTCATTCTCTTTCTTTACCAAGACACGCTAGACTGCCTAATAGGCTGTATAAGTATCTAAATTTCCATAAATATCATTCATAATGTAGGGTAAATCGCCAGTAACTGGCCATCTTAATAATGAACTCTGTTAACCTATAAACAGAATTCATTTTGGTGTAAGGTTTTAATAACTGGCGAAGCTAAACTAAAATGAATTCTGTTCGTAGGTGAATGGAGTTCAATTTAGTATGAGGGGGCCAGTTACTGGAGATTTATTTACCCTATATGTTGATATGATTGACAGTGGACAAATTGAAACGTTATGATCATCGATTATATTTAGATGTGGGAATATGGGATTGAATTGGAGATAAAAATGCTCGTAAAACCAACCGATAACGGGGATTGTACTCAAGATCTAGATTAAAGCCATTTAGAATCTAACGCAGCAAGGTGACGCGGTGTTATTCCTCTTAACTCTTGATAAAGTAATTTAACCGCTCTAGATAATTAAACGACTATAATAAATGCCAAGTCGCGATACGGATAGCCACTACGCGTCGACGGCACCAGCACCGTTGAGCATTGAGCGGTATCTACCTATCTACCTGTATGACGCGAATTACCACTAAACCAGTTCGCAACCAGTTTCCTAGAAGTCAGAGTATGTTTAAATTAGACTATAACGAGGGAATTATACCAATAGCCAGATATAAACAAGCTTTACTGGCGTTAATGGTAACGATGAAGAGCGCAGGCACGCGACTACGTCGGGCTACATTTGGCGATCTAGATCTTGAAAGTACGTATCAGTAGTAGGTACGACGTATGTTACACTGGTCTAGTATCACAACCGCCAAACAATATTTATTTAATAAAGAAAAAGACAGTTAAAGAGGGAAGGAAAAGAAGTGCAAAAAGATGGTGTGCATTAACTACCGACCTTTACCGGTACCTTGACAAGTTTCATCAGATCCATCGGGACAGTCTTTTCGGCCATCACAAACAAAGTACCAACTGATGCACGCCCCGGTCGAACGGCACTGAAATAACAGATTGCATATTCAATAGAGTTTATAGTTAAGATACGTAGAAGATGGGTTAATGACAGGGATGTTACAGAGCTCCGGTTCCGTTAAGTCGGAACTTCCGATTGGTTTTAAACATCTGCTTCGGTTCCGGTTCTGTTACTTTCAAAACGGAAGTTATATCGGATGTCATAGCAACGCAGAGGGGGGAAATGAGCGGCGTAAATCAAAAACAAACAGGTTTATACTGTCAATAGACCTACCCCTAACATCTCGTCCATCTATAGGCTTGGCCAGAAGTGTTGAGCATAGCTCTTTTTTGTTTACAATTTTGATGTTAAGTATTAATTCCCTATCATAACAATGTACGATGACGTAAAATGTTATATTTTATTGATATATCTAGAAAACTTCACTTAATAACACTTTCAAGGTACCTATAAAATATGAAAAGTGGAGGTCCCAAAAATGCGAATTTAGGTCGGTGCGAAAAATTGCAAATATTCTATGCAGTCTCTACTCACTTCAACAAAACATGCCTGTTCAGTTTAAATTAATTGATAAAATAACTTCAAAAAAGGTAGAAACGCCGGTCTAAACTTTCGTGTTTTGTATGAAAATCGCAAGGGTGCTCAACACTCCTGGCCAAGGCTGTATATATCACTCGGGCTCCGATTCTGGTTCTGCTTCCGTTTTCGGTTCCGGTCCCGTTTCTGGTTCCGATAAACTAAATTTAAAACATCTGATTCCGCTTTCGGTTCCGATAAAACCACATCTGTTACATCCCTGGTTAATGATTATAAAATATAAATATTTTACTAACCTGGAATGTCCCAGGTAGGCATCCTCGGTTTCTTACTGAGCATGCCGAAGTGGAATTAGTCCGATACGCGCAGTCACAGCGTTTGTTCAGACATCGCGTATACGGATCAACAAGATGGCACTGTGAGTCGGTTAAACAAGGCATTCCCAGAGAGGCCGGCCCGATATCAGCAACAGAATCTGCTCGGATGCGGTGTTTATCTAGAAATTGCAAACATAACGTTAGGCAACATATCACAAAACTATTATGTTACAATTTATTCATGATAAAGACAATAATTATCAAATTACCTTTCAGAGAAGATTTCTTCTGATGACCCGTTTTATACTTCTGCTGGTCTTTGGTTGTTCCGGTTTTTTTGTTGCTTTTCTTATCTAAGGATGGTTGCGTCACAACTCTGTAGATCGGCTGATCGTTTGCATGCAAATTGGCAGTTAATTCATCAATACCAACGGTTTCAGTAGGGTCTCCGTCTTTGCGAGTTGATAATGGCAGTCTTTTGGGTGGTTCGGGTACCTTCATAACAGCTTGCATTAGGGGACTATCTTCTTGAGTGCTTAGTATTTCATTTTTGTTTGTGAACATTGGTAAATTACTGGGCTTAACATCTTCAGATGAATCAGTAAATGTGTTAGCTGGGCGAAAAGAGTTTTTGGAATCAGAATTAACGATTGCAGATGCTGTAGGTGACTTTTGGTTCATATTGATGTCCAATATAGTTCCATTAGCGTCCACTACTACAGTTTCTTGTTCAGCGACAACTGCTTCAGTGGCGAATGTCGGTTTTTGCGCGATACATTTATCGCCAGTTAATCTGAAGAATGCGTTGCAGGAGCATCTACCAAAAAGATTGGGTATGACGAATTCACAATGACTTTCTCTGTCCCATAACCGACAGTGCTCGTTGCTGTAGCAGACATGGCCAGGCGGTGCAGCTGAAAGCGTAATCATTACATAAGTACTAATATTTATCAATTCGTCGGGATCTTTTTTTTTGCTATTATTATTTTTTTTTTATGTATGTTTACCGATTATTCAAAGACTGCTGGACCGATTTGGATTTTTTTTGTTTGAAAGAGTATACTTCACAGTTGGTCCCATTGTAACCAGGTCAGGATCTGATGATGGGATCCTGGAGAAATCAAGGGAACTCTTCAACTATTATAGGCACGGCACACCTATAGTGATTTGAGTTTCTTTTACAGCAGCTCGAGCTTTTGGAAAGGTGGAGGCTAAGTGAAGTCGGTTCTTTTTTGTTTAAAATTATTTATACATTTATCATGGGAGTCCTAATGTATGAATACGTAAGACATCAATTTCTAAACACCTACTGGTGTTTAGAAATTGATGTCTTTATTTACAGTAATGTATGGAACGTGCTGGTCTTAATGATTGGTTGTTGATAGCAATTTTCCCGACACTGACCATACGCGACGCTCTGCTAACGCTCTAATAGCCGATGTACAGTTGTAAACAGCTGTTTGCTTGGCATCATTATGTCATGTGATCTTATAGACATTGTAAAATATCATAGGATTGCCATTGGAAGCTTAAATCGGATGATAACGGATTGCTAGTCTTTTCGTTTTCCACAAAAATATACTACTTGCAAAAAAAAATATATTGTAGGGCACAAAATTACGCCACCATTTCATATTCTTTAAAATTTAAAGTTTACTAAATGCATTCATTAATACAATCAGATCAGATGTAATGGTTCGATTTTTTTGGATGTCCGAAAAGTAGATGGAGTTCTTTAGTAACATTCGGGGCTACTAAAAGAATTTAAGTACCTAACTTTCCAACTGAATTATATGTCTCTTAGAATTGACTATACCTATATTATAGCGGAGACTTTAGATTTTAATATTCAGGGAATCCAACTCGCGCTTATTCATGTGTGACCGGAGATAGTAATCCTATCAATATCAAGTTTAAAGAAAATTAATGCCGCTCCTAGGTAGACATTATTATATAGATATCAAAGCCCGGGAGGGTACCTGCTTGCCTATGTTAATGAAATGATGTAGGTAAGTATTCCGAACGGCAATTGTTTTACAATGCAAATACTGTAATAACAAAACGACGCCAATTTGATTAAGTGTGGTGAATGTAAATTCACAAATGGTAATTTGATAGTCCATTATATGGTAATCAGAAACAGTAAGGCACGCACCATAGTTGGTGTTCCGACTGCTTTTTTGTGTGAACTTGCCATCAGATGTTGACGACCCAGATACCTAGTCATCACTGGCACTTCTCCCCTGTTATTCAAATATCAAAATCTTGACTACATAATAGCAAGATGTATCTGCACTTTATCTGGGTCAGTTATCTACTCGCCTACTTATTCCATTTGATTTGGACAATCTGTAGATATTGCGTTGTTCTCACAAAGCGATATATGTTCCAGAACTGTAGAGTACCTAATTCCTAGTAGGTACGGCATTAATGATTTATCAGAACTATTCGTAGTTACATCTAGTTACAATTAAAATGCAAATTAAAAGTTGAAACAATGTAATAACGCAATATCTTGATTTAAAATTTGATTGGAATAAAACTATTCTGACGCTGAAAGTTGGCAGTTTTCGCTATTCTTAAATCGAGCGGGAGGCGCTCTTCCGGCGTCCTTGTTCTTTTTTTTATAGGGGACATGCTTGGTTCTAATTTTGATTTTAGTAAATATTCATGCTTTTTCTCCTTCGTACAGCGTTTTAATGAAATTAGCATCTTTCTAACGCTATTTTCCGCGTTAGGTACATACCTAACTACCACAGTTTACCCACATGGGTAAACTTGGTTATTTAAGGCATTTAGACTATACTATAAGTGGTATAATTCTCACAATAAGATCATAATAGTGGCGTTATTGGCCGTAATAAGAGAGGTTCACATGAAGTGAGTCCGAAGAACAATTACCGCGTTTTCTCACAGACGGGCTTTGCACACGGAAATGACGCTCTATTAAAACTACATCCACTGCCTGTATTGGAAAATATAGAGATGTAAAGAAAGCATTTTTATACAATTGGACAAACTGTTTGAAATTATTGTGTACAGTCAGCAGAAGAAGTAGCTAAGCGGGAAAGGTTTTCAAAATAAGGTTCACACGCTCTTTTTTTAGGGTTCCGTAGTCAACTAGGAACCCTTATAGTTTCGCCATGTCTGCCCGTCCGTCCGTCCGTCCGTCCGCGGATAATCTCAGTGACCGTTAGCACTAGAAAGCTGAAATTTGGTACTAATATGTATATCAATCACGCCGACAAAGTGGTAAAATAAAAAGTGGAAAAAAATGTTTTATTAGGGTACCTCCCCTATACGTAAAGTGGGGGGTGATTTTTTTTTCATTTCAACCCTAACGTGTGATATATTGTTGGATAGGTATTTAAAAATGAATAGGGGTTTACTAAAATCATTTTTCGATAATGTAAATATTTTCGGAAATAATCGCTCCAGAAGTAAAACAATATGCGTCCCCCCCCCTCTAACTTTTGAACCATAAGTTTTAAAAATATGAAAAAAATCTCAGAAGTAGAACTTTATAAAAACTTTCTAGGAAAATTATTTTGAACTTGATAGGATGAATAGTTTTTGAAAAAAAATTACAAAATAATTTCTGAACTAAGTTTGTAATTTAACCGTATAAGCAGGTGTTTATTGTACCTGTAATTTCTACAAAATTACAATAAAATGACGTGCTTTCAAATAAAGTAAAAACGGTGAAAATCGGTCCACGCAATAAAGAATTATTCCATAAAAATCATCTTCCATACTTTAAGCTCGCGCGCAATAGTTTACTTAATTTGCCGATAGATGTCGCTGTACGTGGAACTCCCATATCATATCCTACATGGCGGTGTTATTAACTCTTAAGTGGGGACACTTACTGTGACGGACGGAAAACTACGGAACCCTACACTGAGCGTGGCCCGACACGCTCTTGGCCGGTTTTTCTTGACAATAAAGTCGTGTCAAGGTCATTTTGAAAACCTCATCCGCTTATAAATCAAATCATATTTTGACATTGGTATAACAGATACATTTAAAAACAATCAATTAGATTCCGATTACATTAAAATACCACGCTCTCCTGCACATTGGTGATAGTAGGCGGCGGCTCTATCAATAGATATTAGGTACGTATTTATTAAATACTACAAGGCTACTAAATGTCATAAAATGGATCTTTTACGTAAGTGAAAATACCTAGTATACTTCGAACATAAGCGATAACAGAACTCGCATCGCACTAACCCTCCGTGTCCCCCGTGACGACACACATCTTCCCGATTTATAGAATTACACGGCGACTTATCTCGGTTCGTCGCAGTCCAGTAACTCTCCGTGACTTGGTCAATTCGGCATGAGTCGCTAGACGACCGAACGAAATCGAAAGTAAATGATGTGTTACCGGTGTGTGCTGGGCTGAGGAATTGTGAGGATAATGGCTTGCTATTGTTACGCTTACTGGCTTGGACAAACAGAAGCGGTCGGATCGTTACGTTGGTTATCGCACTCGAGAAAATGCAGACAATTTATTGCTGAACAATAAAGTTGGTCTCAATGTATGAGAATAAGTAATTTTTTGCTTTCATATATGCTTCCATGCTCTTTGTTCTTTAATTTTAATGCAAAATACCATGCGATGCAAAGATAAGATCTTATTTTAAGCACTCCAGAACCTAGTTTACGAACAAAGTGGAGTGGGAAGTGCTTAATAACGCCATTTCTAATATACCTGCTTAGACTATCATATTTTAAATCTATCAACCTCAGGCAAGTCACCCTAAGTTAAGAATTGGTTATGATGTGTTGGTTATGATAGTATACTCACGAGAAAGACACGTGTGTTTCCTGAATTGCAGATGACCGTCGGTGCAGCGGCACACGCCTTCCAGGCAAGCACTGTAAGCCACCTTCAACGTGCATTGCTCTGACACGACGCATTCCGAGCCCAAAAGCGTTGCTGTAACAGAATATTATTGAAATATTAATAATATAAGGAATTTTAGAAATCCGATAAAGATTAGTGAGTTTAATTCTATCAAAAACTATTTCGAACACATTTAAAAGTAAATACGCTAAGTGGGGGGGGGGGGGGAGGGGGGGTTCACTGGTGTGACGTAAATAAATATTTTCTTCCTTTCTTTCAAATTAAGTAAATTATTACCGAGATCGGAAATCAGAGTAAAAATTCCTCCTAGTTAATTAGACAAATGACAATTTTAACGACTAATCGGGCACTCAATAGGTAGAATACTTAACCACCCCCGGAGGCACGTTGTTTTTAAAGTGCTGACATACCAACCATGTCCTTAGTTTAATTATAGGTCCATTTAATTGAGTCGGAACAGGATTATACCCATTTTTAATTTTCTGTAATGAAAACGTTGGCTTTCAGGAAATCATTAAAGATAAATGCGGAGTAAGAACTTCACGGAATTTGATATTTTATACAGAATGTAACAAGAATACTAGTGATCCGTTTAAGGGCATAATTGGTATCGTATTGCGACTAAGAAAAAGTAGGAGAATTTTTTTTGATGTAAAACTTTTTTTTTAATACAATTGCTCAAAAAGTTTACTTTATGTAGCTGCAAATCGTGCGTAAAGTATGATTTTAACACTAGCGCTAAAAAGTAATCTGATCTGCAAATCGTGCGTAAAGTTTGATTTTACGCACGATTTGCAGATATATTGCATTTTAAATTGACCAATCAGAACACTTCACTATATTAAATCCACCAATCAGTTCCGATTAACTCCGATATGTGTTGACATATCGGAGTTAATCGGAATACTAGATACTTTTTTGGCGCGTATACTGTGTAAATAATTTAAGTCCTTAAAAAAACATTGTATTTAATATCAACCAATCAGAATACAGCAATGTTAAAATCGACCAATCAGGAAACGCAATTTATTTATCAAAACATGAGATGTTTTTTAGTTCCTACTTCACAATCATTAAAAAAGATTTAATTTTTTGGGAAACGCTTTAAAGTGTGTTTAAACTGTTAAAACAGCTATTAGACATGGCAATTTGTAGGGCCCAACCTGTTGTGTTGGGAGGTGTAATAGGAGGTTGGGCCCGTAGGGAGCTGAAGGAGGGTGTGGGAGAGGCAGGGTACACAACAGGTTGGGCCCTACAAATTGCCATGTCTAATAGCTGTTTTAAAGAGCTAATTATACCGTCGTCTGTGGCATTTATTCGCGGTATTGATATTTTGTATCTATGTCAAAGAAGTTAAAAAAATTAAAAGACCGTCAAGTTATACCATAATTTCACCTTAGTTTAGTTATTGTGCGTAAATAATAAGTACTTTTATGATATTTTCTCGCAATCGAAGTGAAACATTATGCATTACTCTGGTCTAAAAGCCATATTACCACTCGAACAATTTCCCCTCACTTCGGTCGGGAAAATAACCACCTGGTGGTAATATGGCCTACTTTAGACCCTTGTCAAACAATCCTACTATTATTTCATTGTAGTTTTTTCGGAATTGTATTAAAAAACGTTGTTCGACACACGTGCAGAAGTGTCATTTTCACTCGTCCCGAGTCTTGACCCTCGCCTATCGGCTCGGGCCAAGTAACCTCGGTACTCGTGCAAAATGACATACTTCTCGCACTTGTATCGAAAACTACTATTTTTGTATGGTCCCAGCCGGCCAACCCTGCAAACAAAACCAATTTTTCTTTTTCGCGACAAAAAAAATTTTTTTACTACTTTTTCATAATTAGAATACGATACCAATTATGCCCTTATAAGGATCACCAGGACTTTTCTTACACTTTGTATGATGATGATAAATCTAGAATTACAGATTTTCTAGTTAAGTTGATTCTAGATTCAATTTAAAAACACTAATAAATTCAAGCCCTGTTTTTGATCCAATTCTCTTTTTATTTTAAATGCAATCAGGGGGGCGATTTTTGACAATCGGGCGCTCGAATTCATAGAATTTTACCTCGAATATAATCGCACACAAAAGTTTGTCGTCATTATTTAGGCATGAAATTAATAGTACTAATAATCATGCTTTTAAAGTACTATCGCTGTTATTTTTAATACATCATTTCTTCGTTTTATTCAGAGTTTTAAATGTCATATTCGAGCGGTCGAATCTCAAAAATCGCCCCCCTGTACTATGTATGACAATTTAAAGTGTCCCAACTTTGTACTCGATATACCTACTTACTAGTGTGTTCAGTAGTTTGTAAAAGTTACGCATACCATTATTGGTCATTACGCAGTAAATACCGCCTAATAGATGTTATTAATAAAAACTCGGAAGCTTGTGAAAAATGCGTAAAAGTGTTTTACAACCCAAGTATTTAAATAACTGTTGATAACATAGTGGTATGTGGGCATCAATAAGGAAATTGGCAAGCAGTTGATAGGTGTGTATGAATATGCATGCGATTTACGCACTTGAGTAATCACCAACGATTTTAAACGGACGAAACCCGAGTTCCGCGAGAAATTTTATATGGAACCGGCTAATGAATCATTTACCAGTTGACACCCAATAATTTCTGCGTTTAATTTACAATGATAGTAATTATTGTTTTGCATAGTCATTAATTAGAAATCTCCATTTTCATGCTTTCGCTAGTTTTTTTATAATAACGAGATACGAATATAAGAGCATTTTTCCATTTATCATAATATGGTAATGATGCTCGGACTTTAATGCTAGTCTTGTAAAATCGTGATTAAGGTAGATACGCTTTCAACAAATCAGTAACGATATTTATCTTGTTGTGATCCCCATTAATATTAAAAGATTAAAAAAAAAAAAAGATCAATTTTGTAGCGGAAAATGAAATTTAATGTTCCGCTACTAACTTGTAAATTGGCTGCGCGTTGTAGTTGTGGCCCATTTTTCAACGACTTAGCGTTAGCGTTTTTTTCGTCTTAAATACAGAGTGTTACATAGATGCTGGTTATCTGTTTAGAGGCATAATTTGTATGTATATCGTATTCCGACTAGGAAAAATTAAGAGATCTTTTGGACGCAAAACAATTTTTTTTGTAATGGTCACGTCGTCTCAGCAGTCGATCCTCCATACAAACTCAATTCTTTTTGCGTATTTTTTTCTACTTTTTCTTAAATCTGTTTAAGCTAACATGGTCATTAACATTACAAAAAATATTTAAAACGGGATATTTACCACGTGTATTTGTTTTTCCGAGTTTCCGATATTTCGGCACAGTTGCATGCGCCATTATCACGGTGTAACTAAAGTTTCTGCGAGTGTTAGTTGTGGTTTACCCAGACACCATAGCGATAGGTAGACCCTCTTTTGAGTTCGCTTTTTACGTCCGTGACTACAGTTATATCGGATGGCGAAATATCGGAAACTCGGAAAAACAAATACACATGGTAAATGCCCCGTTTTAAATAGTTTTTGTAATGATACCAATTATACCCTTAGATAGCGACTCACCAGCCTTTTTGTAACGTCTTCTTTTTTCATAAAAAAATATAACTCTTTCAGCCATCTTAATTGATATCTACAGTCCATTTAAATGTAATCTATAGGTATTAGACAAAAAGTAATTAAGCACTAGTAAAGCAAAAAACATTAAGCGTTACAAGTTCACAGACACCAATAAAGTTATCATTCGTAATCAAGATGCTGAACTGACACAATAATCTCAAAATGAATTACAATGGCAGACACTTGCGTTTATTAGATTTGGCACACCATAGACAGCCGTGAAGAGTTGGATGTGCGTGACTTTGCGTTCGGATTTTAAGATAATCTTCGAGACAAAGTCAAGGTCGATTCGATTCAGCGCAGATACTACTTGTGGGGGTACGGGGTATTTGGGGCACATCAAGTGAGCGAAGTATATCTTGTAAGTGACACTATCGACATCGATATCCACTATATTAGTGAAATCAGAAGGATGTGTTCCTATTAAAAGACAAAAGGGACATATTATATTTACAAGAAAAAATTCATATCATAGCTGCAAAAAATAAGCGGCCATGCCGGTAAACATGTTCACATCCAAAAATAGTAAACTTTATCGTAGGTGAGCTTAATGATAACTTTTTCACCTATCAAGGACCTAACCGTTATCGAAGAAATGGCCTTGTGATATTGACGTTATTGTTGTGTACTTGTGTAGGTATGCGGTATCTTTAGGTATAAAGTCCAACAAAAACAGGTGGACGTAAGTGGGCGTGCCTTTTACGTCATGTTAAGTGATCGAAAAATAAAAGTATTTTTTTTTTAAATCGGAATTGCTATTAACATCATTATTAATTCATTGTCTATCTATTTAGAATTATTAGATAATTTTGTGTTTCGCACTTTAAACAAACAATTCTTGAAAACGTTACCGCATAAAGAAGCCAAACACACAAATCTGAAGAGAGCACGCGCAGAAGTCTAAAGCTAAACTTTCAACGTTTTGCTACTATTGGACGTAAAACCACCTTATTATGTATAAAATTACAACCAGATGTTTTTTTTGACTGGACGTTTAGTTGACATTATCACATTAACAGGTGGTCTTCATAATATTAAGAGCCTTGTCGGTGAGATAGTGGGATCTGAAAACGAGCTCAGTGAATTAATTCTTAAGTGGTTTATAATAGCAAGAGTGATTGTCAACTAGGTATGTGACTCACTTGTGATGGTACATATTGAAAATGGAAGCAATCGTTTCGTAGTAGAGTAGAGCGTACTTTTGTGGTGCTCGCCGCAATAACTCCGCTCCTAAGGAAGGTCTGCCTTATATAGCGTGTCTATCGTCATAACGGTTCTTCCATACGAGCCCTAAATCACCTTCTACGAATGTTATGGGATACGTAAACACTACAGTCAACTGGCTATTTGGTGTCTTCTACATTTTCTGTTTCCATAATGCCACAATAATGCCATAACAGGTGCAATATGGTGTTTGTCCAGTTTGTCACTATTGACAATACCTGTTTAGAGTTGGTCACTATGAATTCCAGTGCTGGAGGAAAATGAGCTACTGTAAGACACAACCGACAATGGCGACCACGGCGATAATATGGTATCTTTGTTGAACAAGTGAACAGTCTCAAATAATAGGTACTTGGACAAATACTTAATAATGAAGCGAAACTAATTGTGATTTAAGTTTCAGGCGTTTCAATACGTAAATTACATTACATTACGTAATTACATAATCTAACCTAAACTTATATTATACAAATTACTTCTGAATGATGAACATTTTTTTGCGTATTTGTAAAATATGTGATTTCTGTTTAAAAACCTATTTAAAAATATCTGTATTGATAATGCATGAGCATTAAAAATACATTAAATATCATCAAAATAAAATACGTTTAACCGCATTTCATTACCTGTTAACAGAACCTTATTAATGCCTCGTTTACACGATCTACAAAGTTGCCAGATTAAGGTGATGATGTGATGATGGCTGCGAACGAGATAAAGATTTAATATTCCGGTAATCCATCATTAGTGCTTAGCGTGCCGTGGCTGTTGAAACTAAAGTGCTGCTTGTTACAGCCATGAACTGGGTTAATGGATGCAGAAACAGTATTGTTCGTTGGGTCAAAGAGCGGATTAATAAAGACTCGTGAACGTCTAATCGTTGCAGCGATTTCATGTTCCAAGATTCGTGGTAGAACACATGTGCCGCTTTTGTTATGTCGTGCTTTGGAATGTACATTTTAGGAGTCAACATAAGAAGTTATGTTGTTTTTGGGACCATACCTCATCTTGGTGTTTCTTCAAATATAGTAAAGTAAAGAAGGAAAAGGAATTATTCCCGTGGAATAATCAATTTAGTAGTGTTCAAAAGTGTATGCCAATAAAGTACCTTGAGTTGAATACTAATTGTTATTAGGTAAAGTTGCATTTTTTTTAATAAACCTAGTATTATAATCGATCATGTAGATCGCACTGAATTAAATTTGTACGTTTACTGCATGATAATTAAAAACAGGAATTATCTTTTAAACGTAAATATCAAAAGATATATTTGACCCAGAAACAACATTACTTTTATCTCTTGCAAAATTAAGGCTCATCCTGAGTGCGATATCTCGGTCAAAGATAAGGTTTGCAACTCATAAAGTTGAGCAATAAAAAATAAAACGCAAGGATAACTGTACCTACCGTGGGATACGAACAGTTTGCTAAGTAGGTACACTAATACAATACGCAAAGAACTTTTGTTCCTATGCACCTTTTAAACATTCTAAAGGACTCTAACGTACCTAAAATTCACTCTGATACTCACATTATCTTTTAGGAGGATGCTTGTCCAGTTTAGTGCCAATACAAAGCCTGACGTCTGATAGTGAAACGGGCTCGATCAGACAAAAACTACGTTGAATTTGGCTATTTGTAGAGTGCTCACATTCTAACGTAAACCTATGTAGGCATGTCTGTGTCAGTCAAATTCGGGATGTTCAGTAACTAGTCCGTTTCGACAAGCTATTGGATGAATTCAGCCTAAAATTAAAGACGGGATGTGTTTACCAAAGAGAGAAAGGTAATTAAAGTAAATAATTACAAAATTAACGGTAAAATAAGAAGATGACACAATTCGCATTCAACGGAAATATAACTTTAAACAAGACTTATTAAAGATGTCTGTCAGCGGGCTGCATCAAGCAACTTTTCAACCGCCGAGGCTCAGGAAGTAATCTGACTTAGAAATCGAAATCAGAATCACAAAGTGCGTCTCGATCGCCAATTATATTTGCTAGGCCAAGCAGTTACTAAATTACTGGTGTAGAATTATTGTCGTGTCATTGTTTTAGATTCCAATTATATTTTAAATTAAATTGTGCGCGTATCCCCAAGCAAATGCTGCAGGCAATTTACTGTGGACCGAACCGGACGATCGGGCGTCGGAGTAAACCCTGGCGGGCTCTCGTAACCGTCAACAACTTTATTTAAATTGGTTCCACAAATAAACGCACACTGGACACATTGCAATAACACGCGGTGCTTTAGGGCCGGAATAAGAATTTATTGGCGCGTCGTGCTTCATTGAGCCGCCTTGATACACGGCTTAATTAAAGGACAGCACAAGTTGACGGCTTTATTCTGAATTATAAAGTCTAGACAATGTTTCTTAGTGGTGCAGTTTTAAACATGCTAGAAAACCATTAAAGCGCTAAGGGGGAATAATTCCCTGTACATTCTGCTGAACCGATAAGAGTTAAGTACCTAATAGCTACATTATTCATCATTTATAGGTATATACCTTGGCAATAATCATGCTCCAAAACACTGTTATTTAAAAGGTATAATTGCAACATTAATCTGTCACGGGTGATGGTGAAATGGTACTCATCGAACGGTAAGACACGGCGTTCCCTGGCCCGAGATTGCTCACGCATGGCACACTGACCAGGGATCTCCGGGCCAGCTGTCACTCCACTAGACGTTTAGCCCATATTCAATGACAACTCCTTTGTTATTGTTGAATGGGCGGACCTGAATCAATTACACTCCACTCTGATAGTCGCTGACAGATAATTGTGCACCTTGATAGAGAAAGTGTGCGAATCGTGTATTTAAATTCTAACTGTCACGGATATCCTATCCTAAATAATAACATGAGTGCAATTGAAGTAGTTTAGCGTTGCTTTTGGAGATTTGTATAGGATGACGTTAATTAAATATTGCTGTTAATAAAAGGTTCTTACATACTTTTAAGATTATTTGAAATCTAAATGTGGATTGTGAAAAATATACATTTCAATACCAAAGAGTAAAGACAAGTAAAAACCAATATAGTAAAAAAATATTCGGAGTGCCTAAACTTGGTATCACGTAAGATACTGTAGGATCGGAAGTAGCACTTAAGGAAATGTACCTATGGAAGGCAGGAGTATGTTAATTAGTATCTTCACTATGAACTACATACATATATAAATATAACATAAGTGTTTATTAAGTTAAGAATTTTCCATGTTTGTAATGTTTATTTTCCCGCACCTATTACCTTCTTTTAACCTCTGTTTAGCCCGAAGATTAACTGGTAGAGAACGCCTTTTAGCATTAAATTCGCCCTTTGTACTCTTTTATATTGTGCATTAAAGTTCAAATAAATAAACATAAGAATATGTTATGTACTTACTTACAATGTTCCCTCATTTAGCGCAGGGACTGTAGTTATAGTTAAGCGCGAACGACTTGGGCTTGTCAATATTATCGTCATGCAACTTAATAACTGAACAGTGAGGCTACCTACATATATCGGTTCAATCTGAACACCGGCAAGGTCGATTGCGCAAACATAATATCATAAACCATGCAAGGCTTCAGATTGGACATGAACAATTGAATACGTTATTAAAAACTGGGTGGTGTAACATGTACCTACTCGTACCTACTCGTAACTCTGGATTAGCTACATTAAGGCCTATCACCATCGGCGGATAACCGTGTGTAAATTGAATTTGCATGATTGCGACTCAGTTATCAGTTATCAGTTCTTTATTTGCTAATACAGACATGAGCCATGCAAATACAAGTAATAGAATATCAAAGAAATAAACATTCACATAGTAACCACTACAAAGAAAACAGTAATTAAAGACTAACAGTATTTAGGAACAAGTCAAATAAATTAAAACCAACAGATAGGTAAAGTTATACAATAAAAATAAGAAATTTTATGTCAATTTAAAGCAATGTTCAATGTTAATAAAAAAAATATAGCCCCTGGAATAAAAATAGTCAGCGAAAACCTGCTTCACCTCTTTGGCTGCCCCATTTTGGACCAATCCTTCGACAAATACATCCACGATAAAATTCAAAATTTTAAATGTGTTTCCGACCGTCTATTAAACATCAACATGCATACCGCCTACGCAATCATTCGACACTGTCTTTTCGTTCCTAAATTTACATATGTTCTTCGTGGTAGCCATCTCTGGAAGCACCCGTCCCTACTCTTAAAACTAGATTCCCTTATTCAAGAAACTCTATCATCAGTTCTTAACATACCTTTTGACGAGAGATCCTGGACCCAGGCCACTTTACCTATTCGGCACGGTGGCCTGGGGATCCGCAAAATTTCCAGTGTTTCACTGCCTGCCTTCTTGGCGTCAGTGCATAGCGCCCAGAACCTAATAGAGAGTATCTTAAGCCCTTCTCTTGGGGCGATGGAAGCTGCTCATTGCACTGAGGCCAATAATGTTTGGTCAGTAACCTGTCCCAACACTGGCCCGCCTGCCAATCCTTGTTCTCAGAGACAATGGGACGAGCCGCTCTGCCGACTAGTACGGAATAACCTAATTGACACGTCAACTGGTCCGGCAGATCGAGCTCGTCTCCTTGCCACTGTGGAGTGGGAGTCGGGTCTGTGGCTACAGGCTCTACCTTCACCATCTATAGGCACTCTCCTTGATAATTCCACCTTTAGACTGGCGACTAGTTTGCGAATTGGGGCATCAACAAACGCCCCACATCGGTGCCAATGCGGTGCGATGGTTGACAACCTGGGTCACCATGGCCTCTCCTGCGGTAGAAGTACTGGGCGCATACCCCGTCATGCCAGTATAAACGATGTCATCCGAAGGGCCCTTGTCAGTGTCAAAGTTCCAGCCACCTTGGAACCCGTTGGCTTGGCAAGGGACGACGGCAAGAGGCCCGACGGCATGACGCTGGTGCCTTGGGGGATGGGACGGCCTCTGGTCTGGGACGCTACATGTGTAGACACTCTTGCCCCGTCCCATCTTCCAGGTACCAGTAAAAATGCTGGCAATGCCGCGTCCGCAGCAGAAGACCTCAAACGCCGCAAATACGCCACCCTCGGTAGTGGTTATATATTTGAGGCGTTTGGGGTCGAAACGTTGGGCCCATGGGGGCCGAGCGCGCGCCGCATCTACAAAGACTTAGCGGCGCGTTTAATTGAAACGACGGTTGACCAGAGGGCTGGCCAATACTTTGCACAACGTATAAGCATCGCTATACAACGTGGCAATGCGGCCAGCCTTCTGGGCACCCTGCCCATTTGTAGGTGGTCTCTAGTTTATAGTTATTTATTATATTTTTTATTGTATTGTCACCTGTTATTTCCTTTTTGTTTTAAAATAAATTCATATCATGATAAAAAAAAATTAAAAACTATAAAATATATTAATTGCAATAATTATGTCAAAGTCAGATAAGTATTAATTCTTTAGTTTGGTCAAAATAAAATAAATTAATCAAAATATCTAGCATAATATTCGTTTAGGCTGTAAAAGGGCCTAGACAGAAGATAGTTTTTAAGTTTTTTACTAAATATTTTAACATTTTCAGCTTTCTTTATGTCATCATCTAGGTCGTTAAAAATTTTCAATGATACGATTGATACTACTGTTAAAATGCTCGTAATGCGACGTGGGTAGTTCTAGTTGTATTCTGCGCCTTAGTGGATAATTTAGTTCTTGGTATGTAAGTTTGAATGTGTCCTTATTTTTATACACATAAATACAGATATGGTATATATATATAGAGCTATAACAGTAAGTATCTTGCGCTCGACAAAAAGATCTCTATGCGTCTCTGGAAAGTAACCTATAATAAGTCTTTAACTTTTTTTCTGTAGTAAGATAATTTCATTGATTTGTGTGTTGTCTCCCTCGAGGTTGCTCCACGTATGTTTTAAATACGGCTTAATAACATTGAATTATGAAATGAATAGCCAGTTACGTTTGCCGTTGGTTCGCCGGCTGCGTAGCGGGCCGGGTCGGGCCTCGTTAGAAATGCCGCCCGACTGGACCCGCGGGTCCAGGGGTAAGTGTGTTACTCACCGCATCCGCTAATAGTTCCTGCCGGCAGCAACTTGACGATTACGGGCTTGCACGTCATCTAGTCGCACAAAATATAGTTAGATCAAGCTAAACGAGAATAAAAACATGTCGGCCTTCTTGCCCTGCGGTATTTGCGGTCTAGCCATAAATCCTTTAAGTGTCGATAAGTGTGACCTATTTTAAAAGAAGATCGTTGAATTTTATTTCTCAGCACGACTGGCCTACTCAATATCAATAGGAGTATTTTAACAATACGCGAACGTCCAAACGTCCGTATTTTGCTAATGATATTGATCCGAATGAGGTGCTATTCAAAAACATAATCGGCAAAAGTACCGTTGTAATCCCATTCCGTGAGGCTTGCTCGATTTGGACACTTATGACGGAAAGAATTGGGCAAAGAAAGTAAGACGAGCGTGGGATAATGGGACGATCAAAATAAAGGCGTGTGATAGTGTCGCGATAGCATCGCGTCGTACGGCGGTCACGGCCTGCCGATGACGGGCGGGTGATAACCTAGGATTGCTTTTAAAATGAAAATTCAAAATAATAAACTTCAAAACTATGCCAATGCCGCGAAAGCGATAGGTTGAAAAGCAAAAATTACTACGTTCTTTTTAACAGACAGAAGACAGGTGTTAATATCCGGTGAGATTAACCGATGATTGTATTTTATTTGCGTCTCAAGCAAAAAGCAACAACAGATTACAGAAATGACAGTAGGTAATGTCGACAAATAAAACAAAAGTGAAAGCAGATAAAATTGCTATGCAAAGTTTATTTCTATTGTGCATCAAACAAACCTGAACTATTGAATAGGCTGGCTGAATAAAATCAAGAGCTGGCACGGTCATTGTCAGAAGCGGCATTGCTTTGATTAATGCCTTGAAACTTTGCTTTCGTTAAGTAAATTGCGATATTGAAAAGCGAAATTCGATTTTGGCAAAACGAAAGTTTTTGTTTGCAATGAAAACTGGACAGTTTTGCTAACTGACCGCTTAAGTGAAAGTATCTGTCTCACAGCAGACTATACCACACAGGATCATCATTAGGAAAGGCCTCTCCGGTTGTGTATAATGCTAAAAGTGAAAATAGCTATAACGTAAGATGGGCTTTTTATAAAAAAGGGTGTTAGACTAGACATTACGACGGTGATTTACGCGAGCACGAAAGTTAGAGATAGGAGTGGATATTACGACGACATTTTTGCATTATGAGTACAAAGTTAGTGATAGTGATAGCGCCCTGGTCACTTATGTGGTTTGCGCAATCTTCTTCTAATGTCCAAGATTAGAACTTGGTGAACATATAACACATTCCTTATGGCATTACGTTGTTTTCATTGTAGGTACGTACTTATGTTTGGCATAGGTTGGTTTTGTTTTAGCCGAGGCAGTAAAGCAAACAATCGTCTTAAGTGCATAACCCCGTTTTGTAGAATAGAATTCTCTCACTAGAAACAATGAGAGTGTCAATATGACAGAGACAAATATTTTGTCATCTATATTTGCGTGGCTCGGGCGACGCCAAGTTGTATACCTTTAAGTTAGGGCCAGACGGCAGATAGCAGCAGATTCTGCCACGTGACCTTGGTTGAAGCGAGTTGTTAAAGCGAGCGTCTACATGGCTGACAACCAACCAACCGCTTCTGCCCATGGTTGGCAGAGCACGCCTAGCCACCAAAGGCGTTTAAAGGTCATGTAGAATTTGGCATCAACCACGGGCTACATGGTTTAAAATCTCTGTTTTCTGCCAAGGTCTCGTGGCAGAGGGCTGTGGTTGTATGCCGTCTAGCCCTAACATTATCTAGGTACATACAGTTGAAAAAAAATCAAGTTTGTTGCCATCATTGATAAAACATATTATAGTTGTATATAGACACCCGTAAATGGCAGTTTACTTATATAGTAAGTACCTACGGCTACTTAACTACTATATTTATTTATTTAATCTTTATTGCACATAAGGAAACTTAACGTACAAAAGGCTATACTATCTATTTTATTAAGACCTTATAATAATCTTAACAAGTCACGTGTTTTTTCACATTATTTTAATATCTAAATGATAAAAAGTAACTAAATACCGCCATAATTATGAAATACTTACATTCAAGACACGTGGAGTTGTCAACTTTCGCGAAGTACGGGTCGCAGGCGCAGAGTCCGTTTTCGCAGCGCGAGTTTCGCAGTGCGCAGTCTGAGCTGGAACCGCACTGCGCACCTAATAGTGCACCCCGGACTCTCTGAGGAAGAAAAAAGTTATGTTTATTTATGAACTATTTTCGTTTCAGCAATTCAGGCTATTTATTGATTTATTTTTCAACGTATACTACTTAATGTTTTTTTTATGATTTGTGACTAGTTTTCTAGTTAGGTAGGTACCTAGTTGCTATAGGATAAATTTTCAATGCAATTTGTATTTTCACAACAAACAATATTTATATCTTGTACATATAGGTACAGGGCCGCGATTCGACATGCCAAACTGTGAGACGTGGATGTCACACTTGTATCGCTAGTGGATAGAGTGATATCCATCCTGTCCACCCGTGTCCACACCTAACTGTCAAGCTGTCAGTAGGTCTTGCTAGAGCGTTTTGTCTATGGCTATGGCCACCATTTTAGATTTCATTCTTGAGTGATTCCACCCCGATTTCAACTGTCACAAAAGTGTGATATCATAGTTGTCTCGCAAGCGACTTTCAGTTATGTCATGTCGAATCGGGCCCAGGCCGTAACAAAAATACTGGTGATCCGTTTAAGGGCATAACTGGTATCGTATCGCGACTAAGAAAAAATAGGAGACAATTTTTGGATGCGAAAATAGTAGTTTTCGATACTAGTGCGAGAAGTATGTCATTTTGCACGAGTACCGAGGTTACTTGGCCCGAGCCGAGAGGCGAGGGTCAAGACTCGGGACGAGTGAAAATGACACTTCTGCACGTGTGGCGAAAAAACTACAATGAAATAATAGTAGATTGTTTGACAAGGGTCTAAAGTAGGCCATATTACCACCAGGTGGTTATTTTCCCGACCGAAGTGAGGGAAAATTGTTCGAGTGGTAATATGGCTTTTAGACCAGAGTAATGCATACAATGTTTCACTTCGATTGCGAGAAAATATCATAAAAATACTTATTATTTACGCACAATAACTAAACTAAGGTGAAATTATGGTATAACTTGACGGTCTTTTATTTTTTTTAACTTCTTTGACATAGATACAAAATATCAATACCGCGAATAAATGCCACAGCCGACGGTATAATTAGCTCTTTAAACAGCTATTAGACATGGCAATTTGTAGGGCCCAACCTGTTGTGTACCCTGCCTCTCCCACACCCTCCTTCAGCTCCCTACGGGCCCAACCTCCTATTACACCTCCCAACACAACTGGTTGGGCCCTACAAATTGCCATGTCTAATAGCTGTTTTAACAGTTTAAACACACTTTAAAGCGTTTTCCAAAAAATTAAATCTTTTTTAATGATTGTGAAGTAGGAACTAAAAAACACCTCATGTTTTAAGAAATAAATTGCGTTTCCTGATTGGTCGATTTTAACATTGCTGTATTCTGATTGGTTGATATTAAATACAATGTTTTTTTAAGGACTTAAATTATTTACACAGTATACGCACCAAAAAAGTATCTAGCGTTCCGATTAACTCCGATATGTGTTGTGATTGGTGGATTTAATATAGTGAAGTGTTCTGATTGGTCAATTTAAAATGCAATATATCTGCAAATCGTGCGTAAAATCAAACTTTACGCACGATTTGCAGATCAGATTACTTTTTAGCACTAGTGCATAAAATCAAACTTTACGCACGATTTGCAGCTACATAAAGTAAACTTTTTGAGCAATTGTATTAAAAAATATTTTTTTGTATGGGACCCGTCGTCATCCATACAAAAACATTTTTTTTGGCGCGTGAGAAATTTTTTTTCTTAATTTTTGTAATTAGAATTCGATACCAATTCCCTTACACGGATCACCAGCATTTTTGTTAAGTACACCTTGTATTATACAAAACAGAAAATCATACGGAATGTCGATTGCGGGTTTTTATTATTGGTTTTTGATAAAATATAGGTAATAACTTAACTATTTATAACTACTTATTTAATAGGTATAATAAGGTATAAACTTAACTATTTTTTTTTTTGCAATATGACACTCGCGACCACACATAGCGAGATGACATTCGCAGTACCCGTACGTCTCTTTTGGACGCAGTTTAAGGACATACCCGTTTCCGGACGTAGTTTAAGGACATACCCGGGTCCAAACAGTGTATTGGGTTAAACATTGTATTGTACAGTCGCCATCAAATATATCGGAGCGGCCAAAGTGCTCAGAAATATCTGAACATGCACTTTATCACCTTGGAAATATAGGCGTTGGTCAGATATTTGTGACCACCTTGGCCGCTCCGATATATGTGATGGCGCCTGTACCAAGGAGACATGAGACATCCAAGAACAAATTTACCAAGTAGGTATAGGTATGAGATCCATTTATGTAGGTATACGATTTTATTATCGGCGCCTACTAACTGCTACTAATATCTGTGGTAAACCAGGTTACATGTACAGCCTTGGCTAGAAGTGTTAAGCACCTTTGCGATTTTCATATAAAACTCGAAAGTTTAGACCGACTTTTCTATCTTTTTGAAGTTATTTTATTAATTAATTCAAACTGAACAGGCATGTTTTGTTGAAGTGAGTAGTAACTGCATAGAATATTTGCAATTTGTCGCACCGACCTAAATTCGCATTTTTGGGACCTCCACTTTTCATATTTTATAGGTACCTTGAAAGTGTTATTAAGTAAAGTTTTCTAGATATATCAATAAAATATAATATTTTACGTCACATTGTTATGATAAGGAATTAATACTTAACATCAAAATTGTAAACAAAAAAGAGCTATGCTCAACACTTCTGGCCAAGGCTGTATATATATTGTATAGCAACGTGGACTGCATCTTTGCATTTACTAGGTGTAAGCCGAGCTATTCTGAATATTTACTCGTATAAAGGGCAATACTCTGCCATCCTTGCTTGTTCTCCTTGACAAGTTATTTTTAAGTCGTTTCTCTTGCTTGTCCATGTTGAATTTTTGGCCCTTTTTCAATAAACTTTGCATAAATGTAAACCTCACTTATTTTAAAAACAGCTCCTGCCATGGAGGCAATTGCCCATTATTAAAAAAAAACCGGCCAAGAGCGTGTTGGGCCACGCTCAGTGTAGGGTTCCATAGTTTTCCGTCCGTCACAGTAAGTGCCCCCACTTAAGAGTTAAAATAACACCGCCATGTAGGATATGATATGAGCGTTCCACGTACAGCGACATCTATCGGCAAATTAAGTAAACTATTGCGCGCGAGCTTAAAGTATGGCAGATGATTTTTATGGGATAATTATTTATTGCGTGAACCGATTTTCACCATCATTTCATTGTGATTTTGTAGAAATTACAGGTACAACTAACACCTGCTTATATGGTTAAATTACAAACTTAGTTCAGAAATTATCTTGTAATTTTTATCAAAAACTATTCAATCTATCAAGTTCAAAATAATTTTCCGAGAAAGTTTTTATAAAGTTCTACTTTTGAGATTTTTTTCATATTTTTAAAACTTATGGTTCAAAAGTTAGAGGGGGGGGGGGGGAGGGGCATACATTTTTATAACTTCTGGAGTGATTAAATGTTTACTAAAAAATGGTTTTAGTAAACCCCTATTCATTTTTAAATACCTATCCAACAATATATCACACGTTAGGGTTGAAATAAAAAAAACACTCCCCACTTTACCTATAGGGAGGTACCCTAATAAAACATTTTTTTCCACTATTTATTTTACCACTTTGTCGGCGTGATTGATATACATATTAGTACCAAATTTCAGCTTTCTAGTGCTAACGGTCACTGAGATTATCCGCGGACGGGGATGGCGAAACTATAAGGGTTCCTAGTTGACTACGGAACCCTAAAAATGACAATATGTTTCAAAGACTGTTGTCATATTTGAAAGGTAAAAGACTTATTGTCGACAATATCTTTGCTAATCTATCAACGGCTTCTTCAAATATTAACCAGTGAATTTCAGTAAAAATGTTTTTCGAGAATTGTGATGTCGCAAGCTGTCAAAAGCAATGCAGAATTACGCCGCGGCAGCTCGCATTCCGAATTATCATTTAAAATATGTTGTCATAGCTGTGAATTGTTAAATGAGTCTGTCAGTCACAATCGGTTGTCTTCGCTTGTATAAGGATATCCTTTGATGTACGCCTCCTCATACATTTGCAAAATTATCCTATTAACCTTGCGAAATTATTAGGTAGCAGTCGTCATCTACTAAAACTGACGATGACGATTGTAAATTACCCAAATTTTCATCAAATTCATTCAACCAATTACTCTTCCAAAACTTCACACCTCAGTCTCACAGTCGACCGTCTATTAAGATTTCAAAAATTCAATATTGATTTCGTATTTGTATCAATCTACCTCACCCATAATAGATATTTGTCTGAGGAATCATCATGTGAAAAATATTGTTGTTATTTAACTAATGTCAATTTTTTAAACTGGAATACTTCTGCCTCATTAATTAAAATATTAACGTCTCAGCTCAGGGAAATATTTAGGTACCAACGTACGGTAACTTGTAACCGCACCGAAAATGCCGAATTATTCAGAAAGGAAGGGTCCGATATGTATCCATAATTCATGAGTCCCGTTTTGTGAAGTTAATCAAACAGTTTTTACTCAAGAGAGTTCGACGTTCACCTATTATTTATGAGTTGGAAAGGTAGTTTGCGGACATAATATGAGTAATATGACATACAAAGAGAATCGATAACGAATCGGTAATTATTAATTCCAACACGACGGTGCAGTCGTATTTTCCTTTTCTAGCACACTGACCTGAATTTATTATGGCTAAAATTACCGTAGGTGAAGTAATACTAAGGTAACTTTTATCCACATAAAAATAGGCATGTAATCTTGAAAGTACTCCCGCAATATAACGATTCCAATTGGTAACGTGAATTTGATTGTTGTGCGTTATCGAACTACCTACTTTCCCAGGAAGATTCTTCTCCAATTGAGCGCCTGGCTGGATCAACGTGCAAATGACCCTACGAAGATCTCACAATTTTCTGGTAGCTTGCAGGCTGTAGGTACCCAACCACTCATAAGGTATCTCAGTTATCTAGGGAATGGGTCGTGCCAGTTCGTGAATATACCGTATAATTTAGAATTCTGTATGATTTATGTGGGAAAACTCAGATACAACGTGCTCGTGATCAGCTTGTATCCATAAGTGCATTTTGTGATTAAGTTATTCACAACTGTATCCACAACAGGATAGGATATTAACACTTAAGAGGTAATATAGTGTTAATGTTGTGGGGACAGATATTGGTTTATATTTGAATAAGATAAAAGAATAGAAAGAATATTTAACAACATATCGCTACATTGCTTTCTCCATTGTGTCATTTAAAGATGCACTTCTGTTTGTTTAACAGTTTTAACTTTAACGCTTATTCCTTAAACCAGTATTGTTGACTGGTGGCCTTTAGTGTCCGATTGTGATATATTAGGAACAGAGCTTAAAAAAACCTGAGAAGGATGACACTTTGCTGCAATTAGATGCACTAATTAACTCTAGGGGCAATGAGACAATTACATGAAATATATCTTTGAAATAGCTCTTCGTACAGAGAAGAAAGAAGGGGCATCGCACGCGAAGTGCACTTATGGTATGCACTTTTTACACGCCACTATCGTAGGACACAAACACGGCGTGTTTGCATAGCCCGGCGCTATAATTACAACAACATTCCGTGATGACATAATGATATATTATGACGTAATTAACTTTTTTGAAATCTGACTTTATCTGTCAAGAAAATGAAATGTGTGTTTTCCTATTATTGTGACCAAGAGAGCGTGACAGGCACGATTGTGTTTACTTTCATGCGACCTCTAAGATTCCTGCGAAACTTAGAAGCGAACAAGGAAGACAGCACCATACTGGTGATGAAGTGACATTGAACTCCACAAAACTGTTTCTTTGCATGAGAAAGTTACCATGAGCGCTATTCTTACATCGCGACATGACGAGAATAATGCCGCGAACAGGTACCATAAACAAACCTTTACGTGTTCACGGATCTGGTATATCATGTAGTTAATGTACCTACACCCAAAAGAAATGAGTCTACGACAAAAATTTTTAATCAAGCCGTTTACTTTAGATGTCAAAAAGCCGTCGACTTTGCGCCTACTACTAGGTAACTATAGGTACTATATAGGTATACAATCCTGATATAATTAAGAGCTTTGCGAGTACTGTGTCTAGGTCACGAAGCTTGCTGAATGGCCTAAGTAAGGTACGATATTGAAAAGCTTAATTATAATAAATAATAAATATAATGGGACAATCTTACACAAATCAACCTAGTCACACAGTAAGCTCAATAAGGCTTGTGTTGTAGGTACTAGACGACGATATATGTAATAGATATATACATATAAATACTTAAATACATAGAAAAAATCCATAACTCAGGAACAAATATCCGTGATAAACACACAAATAAATGCCCTGACCAGGATTCGAACCCGGGACCTCCTGCTTCATAGGCAGGGTCACTACCGACTAGGCTAGGAGGCCGTTATAATTATGTCACAATTGTATATAATACTTTTTCTACGAGTGCTCAAAATAGGCAGGCCGGTAAGAATTGTGTATGACAAATGCCTTATAACCTGACTCTATATAATTAAGTAACTTCGATTTCCTGATGGATTGTGCCGGCGCCCCCCCGGCGCGAGTGTGCTAAAATATTGTATGAAAATCCTTAAGACAATGGTCTGCGATGCTAAAATCTGAGACTATAAAATCTCCATCGAAAAGCATGCTCTAGTAGTTCGGTCTACAAAGTCTCAATTCACGCATTACGGTCGACGGGTAGAGAAACTATATTAGGTACTTACCAACGAGCACATTTTCAGCATAATGAGGTACATATTTAGTTTAACTAGCAAGTAACTAACTTTTTCTTCTACGAACTTTAACTAACTTCCAATGTTTTTTTAAAATATCATTTCGTAAGAACTTCACGATATTTCAAGAACTTACGTTCCGAATTTGAAGGTTTTAGCTATGGATGGTACAAGAAGGATATAAATCTCTACGTTACAAAAGTGTCCGTCAAAAGGCGATAAACTGATGGCGCCACAATGATATTAAATTTGATTAAATTAATTTTTAAATAAAAAATAAATAAATCCAAAATAATTATTTGCGGAGACGAAAAACACTCTGAATATTAATTTTATTTAGAAAGTCATATAAGTATTAAATATCGGTAATTCATTTCAAGTGCTGAACACCTAGCGCCACCCGGAGATATTTGGAACTATTGTTTAGTGCTTACCGCTGGACACTTTTTCGACCGCTTTCCTATAAGAGAGTTCCATCCTTCCTATACCATCCATAGTTTTAGCTTTATAGCGGTTTAGGCGGCGCATTAACTGTCAGTCTCTAAAAATACAGTCAGGTCCTGTTCCATTTTTAACATTTTACCACCCTATGACTTTTAACATTTTACGCTGTATGGAACGTCACGTTGAGTAGGGTGACCAAATTGTATGCAAAAATGTATTTCTCTACTTGTCACCCTTAAATATGTATTCTACTTTCCTATATCCCTCTGTATCCTACTTTGGTCTTTTGCTACACGACCCGAGATCAGCCTGTTTGAAATTTAGACAATCTTTTATATATGTATTTTTACAAATGGAAATTGAAACTAAATGGTTGCTTATTCCAATTTAGGTATTCTATGTAAGAGTCCGGTAACGATTTGTAGCCGAAAATCGCTAATAATTAAATAACGCACATGAATTGCATTCGATAATATAGTTTGAATTTTTTTTATCACAAGAACGGTTTACACCTTAATACACTTGCCACAGGTAAATATTTACAAAGTGTTTTAATCTTGTCATAAATGTACTCTGTCATAATTCATATTTACTCTTACAATAAGAGAGGCATCTGGATGTTAGTGTAGGCCAGCGATCATGAAACACATCTACTTTTAGATCTGTTTGTCCATTCAGGGAGTTGAGCATGTCACACAGCGGCGAGTGACGACGTGCAGCGGTCGCGCGCGGTCCTGTGCCGTCCCACAGCTGCAAATATGAGTAATATAACACACGTAGCGTCGACGAGACTTGTTCGGGGGCACAACTAGGCAGTTCAGAATATTCTGCTGTTCCGTGCTATTTATTTTATTACGATTTTATTACTCACAGCAATCAGCCGCTCGCAGTCTCTCCGAACCTCCAGGGAGTTAAAACTTAGGAAACCAAGTAACAACTTAGTTGGGTTACGGTAGTACTATTAGTTATTCTGTGGTTGGGTACATGAACGGGTAGTATCCATACAACTTTTTGTAAAGGAAGCGTAGGAATGCTTATTGGACCTTCTCCAACATAAGCTTTTACTTGGCCTCGCTAGGACTCCAGACACAGGCGCTGGCCTCTAGTTTGCATCTAACTAGAGCCGTATACAGGAGTTTGATGACGCCAGAATTGTGATAGTCTCTAACGTTTCTCGTCACGAAACCTAACGTCTACAACTACTACGACTCTTTGGCGAGGCTATTGATGTGGTCATGGAATGTGAGCCCGCGATCAAACTTCCCTCCAAGGTCTTTAACTGAAGCAACACGGCTTATTGCCAAAAAAATACTTAACTACGATGAATGATTTATAAATGAAACATAAAATCGAAAAAGTAATTGACGTATGCAGTTTAAAAAGAAACGATCTTTCGAAATAAGTATGTATAAAACTAATAGAAGTTTTGTTAGTTACTGCAAAATACTTAGTATCGAAAAGTTGACCGACATCGAACAAAAATCTTTACCGGACTCGTAATATGATATGACACTACTACCTATTTACTAAACGGGAAGCTTTCTGGTTAGCAAAGTTAACAATATAGTGTAATCTTCTGTTTGGTATCGACAGTTCTTGATCTAGTCACTAATCTCCGGTGCATCATCATCTGGGAGTGCTTACAATATCTTGAATGAAGGGCTTAGTTTATTTTTTATCGCTATATTTCCAGGATACGGCCTTTCTACAAAAAGTTAATAAAATGCTAGATGTACGCGTAATGGTCGCTCCATTGATGAGCCCAGTGATAGCCGACTTTAATGCTTCCTATGAAAGTAATACTCTAGTACGAAATAATGAAATAACATTTACGACTATCATTTTTAACTATTCTGAGTAAAGTACGGTGCTGATGATTGAAAACAGCTTCTTTATGTCTTTTCATTAGACAGAGAGCCCTATGCTTTGCACGACTTTAAAACAAACGTGTTTAATTAAGCAGTAACTTAGCTTAACGAACGCAACTGTCTATACTCGACTAGTTTTACTATCCACTATAACTTATGTATGAGTCTGCTCGGATAATAATAATAAAGTGTCGGTAGTCAAGCAAGTAGAAAGAAAACTTCGCAGGCGTTTGTGAGACAAAACGACATAAAATTTATATGAACGCCGGGAACAATAGATGTTGAGACCGCAAGTGAATATTGCACTTTGTGGTCGCGAGTTACCTATTGAAGATGTTGGCGTCAAAACAAAAAAAATATACAAAGTTATATCACGTATAGACTGCAATTCGTGTTGTTTTTTTTAATCATGAAATTTAGGACCTTGCTTCAGTACAGTCGACTACAAAAACATGTATCCTCTTTAAGACCTTAATACAACGCAATAAGGTGAAAAGGTGGATACATCTCTAGCCGACTGTACTGTACCTAAATAAGTATGTAAGTAATACTTTACTTTTGTGTATGTATATATATATTGTCGCATTTAAATGCCTTGATTAACTAATTAGTTACATGCTTCAGATACCTATTAGCACTTATTTATTTTCAGATATTATTTTGCATACTTAGGAATTTTGCTCTAAATTTCATCATTCCGAACAGTCAACGAACTTAAATATTTCGATTTAAATCAAATCACACGCATCTAATAACAAACTGATCGCGGCTAAACCAGTTACTAACGGTTTCTCAGGCAATAAAATTAATATGTTGAATGTAATAATGATCCTATCCTATCTGACAAATTGCAATTCCAATGAATATTCATAGATAAGTGGCTACCTGTGGAAACAAAGATGATTTGTTAACTTACGCCTGTTGCTCAAGGCGACATTTAGATTTTGGAATACCTAATAGGTACTTCTTCGGTTTTCATAAAGGTAGCATTAAAATTGTTTGGTGCCATTTAGCTACTTTAACTTAAGCTAATGCTGTAGGTAACTGAGGTCGAAAATCTCTGTTTTAGGTGGGTGGTTTGTTAAAGATATAAACCCACCCACAAATGGTTTTTCTAAAGCTACCAATTTTCGTTTGTCGTAGGTTACATACAAAAATTGGTAACATTCTTTAAATATTTACTTATTTAGATAATTCTTACCATATATTATATGAATTTGACCTATCCAAAGTTTAACCAACATGACTATTACCAACTACTATTTCAGACCATCTGCGCATAACTTTGCGGCTCCTCATCCTCATTATCTCATTAAATTGATAAAGTAAGTTAATTAAAAATATATTAAAAATATATCAACCCAAATAACAATTAAAGGCATGCACCAAAAAATATCTTTTCACACCACCTGCTCGACAATGCTAAATTATATATCATGCAAACCTGACCGAAAGCAAATCATTATAGCCCTTGGCTTTAGCCGGGTTATAATGTTGTACTAAATCTCATTATAACCCGGTGGTTAATAATGTGATTTCACTTCCCATAGTTATTATTCTTCCCATAGTCTTATTGTCAATTTCGTAAAGTCCGCACGGTGCACGGGCCCGCGCCGCCGCGTCGTCGAACTGATTTGAAACTCGCGCTGGCCACCTCAATTTTAAATACCAAAAACAAATGCCGCCAGTGTCATATGAGCTGCAGTATACGGAGTAAAACTGCAGGTTCTACAAAAATAGAAGATAAAATTCGAATAAAATGGACTAATGTATCAAGAATCAATTTATACTTTTGATTTACTTTAAAAAACCGGCCAAGTACGTGTCGGACCACGCATAGGAGGATTCCGTACATTCAATGGAATAAGAACCAAACTAATACCAAAAGGTCGTATCTGATGCCTATGGAGGAAGTTTGTTGGAGATAACTCAAAAATGGCTGAACCGATAATGTTCAAAACAATTTTCGTAGAAAGTATGATAAGGCGCATCTCCTCAAATTTCTTTATATTTTTTGGACTTACGGTTCAAAAGTTACAGGGGGGGGACACAATTTTTCTGACTGTCGAAGCGATTATTTCATAAAATATTTACTTAATCAAAAAATGGTCAAAGAAATCTCAATGTTATTTTTAAAGACCAGTTGAGAGAAGATTGATGTGTCACATGTTGATATTTGGTTAATTTTTTTTCATTTTTTATTTAGTTACATGTATGGAGCCCCCCCCCCCTAAAATTTTTGTTTTTTCAAATTTAACTACATAACTAAGTAGCGGCATACAAAATACACCTTATGTGTAAATTTTATTCATATACGTCGTATAGTTTCCAAGTAAAATGGCTGTGACATACGGACGGACAGACAGACAGACAGACAGACATGACAAATACATAAGGGTTCCGTTTTTTGCCATTTGGCTACGGGACCCTAATAAAAATCCGTTTCTAGTAGTAGCCTTAACTATTTTATTGTCTCACAAGAGGTGAGAAAAGTAGAGTATACTCCTCGGGGATAAAGCTGTTTTTGTCACGGGCGCGCTTAAACCCCTCACTGCACTCAGGACTCTGTCTTAACTCATAACCCCCTCGCTGCGCTCGGGAGTAAAGTCTGGAGTCCTTCGTTCCGTTCGGGATTCAATATCGCGCCCGTGACATAAAACAGTGCTTTATCCCCTTGGTGTACAATCTACTATAAAACCATAAATTCATTTATATCTTGTACATGGACCGTATTCTGAAAATTATTCCGATGCAACTTCAATATTGGTTGCAGATGAATTCGAATTCAAGATTTAGAAGGAGGAGGTTATCAATTCGTCGGGATCTTTGTTTTTGCTTGTTTTTTTTTTATTGTATGTTAATCGATTATTCGAAGACGGCGGGACCGATTTGGAAAATTATTGTTTTGTTTGAAAAAGTATACTTCACAGTTGCTCCCATTGTAACCAAATCAGAATCTTATGATGGGATCCTGGAGAAATCGAGGGAACTCTTTAACTATTATAGGCACACCTATAGTGATTTGAGTATTTTTTACAGCAGCTCGAGCATTTCCTTTTGGAAAGGTGGAGGCTAAGTGAAGTCGGTTCTTTTTTGTTTAAAATTATTAATGTACTAGCTGTGCCCGCGGCTCCGCCCGCGTGGAATTCGGTCTTTGTCAGTAAGCGGCTAATTCACCCCCAATTTCTCTCCCTCCCCCTGGAGGCGGAACTTGAAGGTCTTAAAGTAAAGTTGAAAGATGGATACGCTAGAGGACAGTAGTCCAGATAAAATGTTTTACAATCACCACTAAATAAAACTACACTCCAAAAATCAATAGTTTTTTTCGACCTTATTAAAATTTTTGACATGATTTAAACGACATAGTATAGTAGGTGTATATCGGACGATACAGTGCCACTTTTGTATTTATACGTCCTTGACTGTACCTATTCATATCATGTCCATGGCAAATATCATCCAAATCGATCCTCCAGTCAAATCAGTCTAAGAATGAAAAGGTAAGAACAGACGCAGTTGCAGCCTAAAATGGGGGGGGGGGGGGGGGGTAACTATGAAATTTGGGGGTCACGAATGCATTTTGCAGAAATGATTTTTTGAGGGGGTCAGTATTTAATTTTTCTATTTGACGCGCCTGGGTAAGAAATATATAAATCTACACATAAAAATCCATACTTCATATCATAACCTAACAACTTATTAACGAATTTACTAACAACGGATTCCTCTAATAGTAGTTAGAAGACTTAGAAGTAAGATGAAGAGAGAAAAGGAGAATAGATAGGTACCAAAATCGTGAGGCTGAGTATTTACATACACTGTGCATGTGTGGCAATTAATTTATTGTCGTTTAATTTTGTTGTACTATTAATAAGTCAATAATTCATTTAAATTTGTTGATATCCGTACCCCCGCTTCTAAACTTAGAGTTAATTTGACAAAATCGTTCCTAAGTGGATTATTCATGTCACAACGTATTAATTTCAGCGCCACCTGTTAGTTATGCAGGGTACTCGTTAGTCTTAGGACATATTTGGAAAAAAAGTTTGCACCTCCTTCCTAAGTAGCGCCATAAGAATCAGGTGCAAATTTAACTCAATCGAGTGTAGTGGCTACCCCCCTTGTAGAGGTTGAATTTTTATAGCCTACCTATACCTGCCCGGGGTTTTTCTTGACAATTAGAATTAGTAATCCTTAACTGGTGACTTCTAGGATAACAATGCAAAAAAAACCGGCCATGAGCATGTCGGGCCATGTTCAGTGTAGGGTTCCGTAATTGCCGCCCTGTTAAAAAGCAACTGTTCAAAAGGTCGGGATATTTGGCGGCGCTTCCGTCATTTTACTATCCAGCACTTACGTCCTTTCACTATGCATTTTTGACAGACAACTCAAAAACAGCTGAACCGATTTTATTCAATATAGTTTTTATTGAAAGTACCTTTCAAGCTTCACATCCATTATTTTTTTCCAATTTTTTGGACCTACGGTTCAAAAGTAAGATGGGGGGGGGGGGGGCGCCCTTTTTTGAAGATGAAACTATCCTTTTTCCTTTCTCGAGACCCATACTATCTCTATACCAAATTTCATCTAAATCAGTTCAGCTGTAAAAAATCCTCATACCAACTTCCAATCCCCTTTTCACCACCACAAGGGGTTGAAAACTATCCTATGACGTTTCTCGGGACTCAAATTATCTCCATACTAATTTCTATCTAAATCGTTTTAGCGGTTAAAAATTCTCCGTACTAACTTTCAAACCCCTTTTCACCCCCACCAGGGTTGATTTTCGGGATTAAAACTATCTATTATCCTTTCCCGGGACTCAAACTATCTGTATACAAAATTTCATCAAAATCCGTTCAGCCGTTTTCACGTGATGCGCGGTCAAATAAACAGACAAACAGATAAACAGACAAAAATTCTAAAAATTGTTGGAACGTATTCTGTTATCGATTCTAAGTATCCCCAGCCAACTTTTTTTCGATTATCTTCCATGTACAGACTTTCGACCCTCTTTAGCTTTATTATATGTATAGATTGTTTATGTGTTTTAAAATTTGAATAAGGCACCAGATTGTTATTTTATTATTTAATTATTTAAAACAATTTACAAAGAAAATAAAAACATTAAAAAAAAAACTTATAATGAATATATAAAACTTATAAATAAAAAATTTGGCCGAGGTCCGCACCGCTGTCTCTGGGTAGGGTGCCCAGAAGGCTGGCCGCATTGCCCCGCTGGATAGCAATGCTTATCCGCTGGGCGAAATAGTGACCAGCCCTCTGGTCACCAGACGCCTCTATAAGTCGGGTCGATATTTCCTTATAGAGGCGTCGTGCATTTGGACCCCACGGTCCAAGGGTTTCTACCCCAAACGGCGCAAATAAGTAACTCCCTCCTAGGGCAGCATATTTGCGACGTTTGAGGATTTCAGCCTCGGACGCAGCTGCACCAGCAGCAACTTTGGTGCCCGGGATATGGGTCGGCGCCAAGGTATCTACACACGTAGCGTCCCATACAAGCGGCCTACCCATACTCCAGGGCACCAGCGTCATCCCGTCGGGCCGCTTGCTATCCTCTATCATCAGTCCGTTTGGCTCAAGGATCGCAGGCACCTTGGCGCTGACAAGGGCCCGACGGATGACGTCGTTAATGCTGGCGTGTCGTGGGATCCTGCCTGCGCTTCGCTGACATGACAGGCCGTGGTGACCAAGATTGTTCACCATTACCCCGCATATACAGCGGTGCGGTAAGTTAGTCGATGCCCCTATCCTTAGACATGTGGCCAGACGGAAAGTGGTGTTGTCCAGCAATGTTCCAATCGTTGTAGATGGAAGTGCCTGCAGCCACAGACCAGCCTCCCATTCAGCTGACGCAATGAGACGAGCCCGGTCTATCGGACTGGTTGCTAATTCCAGGAGCTGGTTCCTTGTCAGTCTGCAGAGGGGCTCGTCCCATTGCCTCTGCGAACCGAGGTTATCCGGAAAGTCTGTGGTAGGGCATGTGAGTGACCATACGTTCTTGGCCTCGGCACAGTGCGCAGCCTCTAGGACCCCAATGGATGGGGCTAAAATTTTCCCAATGAGGATCTGAGCGCCATGAACCGAGGCCAAGAAAGCAGGAAGAGCTATACTCGAAATTTTGCGGATACCCAGGCCGCCAAACCTAATGGGTAGGGTGGCCTGGGTCCATGTTAACTCGCCAAAAGATATGTTAAATACGGAAGTGAGGGTGTCCAAAATTATAGAATCCAAATTTAAAAGCAATATAGGGTGTTTCCAAAGGTGGGATCCGCGAAGAATATAGGTAAATTTTGGAACGAAAAGACAGTGTTTCATGATCGCGTAAGCCGAATGCATGTTAATTTTGTTTAAACGATGTGAGGTTGCTTTAAAATTTTGAATTTTAACATTAATAAAATTTTCAAAGGATTGATCAAAAATAGGGCAGCCTAGGAGGTGAAGCGACTCTTTATCTACGATCTTAATGCCGGGAGCTAATTGTTTAAATAATTTTGTTGTTCGGTCTTTATCTAAACATGAATCTGTGACGTAGAGTTCACATTTTGAATAGTTGAGTGAGAGACCAATACTACCAAAACTGGCGATTAAAGTTTCGAGATCATTTAAAACTGTAGTCGCATCACCACCCAGGGTGCCATCGTCCAAGTACCAAATGTTTAATTTTGAATTTAGATCTTTAATAGGGGGATGAATCGCGAGACTGAAAATTGCTGGACCTAAAGGGTCGCCTTGTTGACAGCCTACAGAAGAATCGAGAACATTTGTTTTGTACAACAGTTTGGATGGTGAACTGTAGCATTGCCACAAAAATTCGTATGTTGTGGGGATTTTTTCTTTAATATGTGACAACAAGGCGCCCCTGTCTACGGAATTGAAGGCGATCGATACATCCACCTTCAAAACAACTTCTCCCGACTGATGCTCGAGGTATGTACGCACGGTGTGGACGGCGGCTTCGCAGCCACTCTTAGACCCGAATCCTAGCTGCACAGGTTGTAATTCCGCACTTAGGTCTCCGAGTATAGAGCGGCAAGCAATTTTGGCGGCGAGACGGCGAAATGTAGTGCCCACTGCGATGGGGCGAATGCCACCGTCTTTCTTTTGGAGAGCGCATAAATTCGCTCCGTACAGGATATCTGTGATTGCTTCAGGTACTTTGCCAGCCAGCATTATATTAATTAAGGCGGTCAGGCTTTTTAAGACAAGTTCTTTTGTGTCGCCACATCCGCAATAGAGAAGATCTTTCAGATGCTGCGGTGCCAGTCCATCGAGCCCGCCTGCGGAACCATTAGGAAAAGACATAATGGCTGCGAAGATGGCCTCGGTAGTGGTGGTGAGGGTAGGATCGTCAGGGTGTGGGGGTTCGGGAAGGCGAAGATTCACGTCCGAAGGTGGATGTTTAGCCAGAAGTACTGTTAGAGTTTCTGAATTTGCGGGGGCAACCGCATCATCGGAAAAAAGTAGGCGGGCGGCCCCTTTAATGTCGCCGTCGGAAACTTTGGTTTCTACTTTTTTAAACAAATTACTACTCAATGGTCTAGGTCTGTATTCAGCTTCGGGAAGCGAAGAATAAGAAAGGCAATTGTCCTTGACTAAATTGGTTAAAGATTTAGAATTTTGATCCGGTAAAATGTGCAGCACGTGATAAGAAAAGGTTAATAATTTTTCCCAGTTAGCAGGTGAATTGTCTGATTTAATTGCGGTTATTAAATTACATAGAAATTTAGCGACAGAAATGCGGGCACCCCGTCGGATCCGTTTTAAAACTGGCCGTGTATTTTTTAAATCGCTGAGGGTTTTCCAAAACGGTATGTCTGGGTTAGGTACCAGATTGTTGAATTTATAATTTTAAATACATAAATAATATATTAAAGAAACAATCTATATCAAACCTAACTCCAACACACAAGAAATAATCAGCCAGTATTAAAGTTGTATTGGAGTTGCATCGGAATGATTTTCAAGCAAATTCTGATATTTCTGATTCAGACGTTTATATACCCCTTCGTAGTATACCCCCAAATTATCCGTTAAAGTTCCAATGAGTTCGGATTACTTTCCAGCTACCCTTACCTTCATTAGACATAACGGCTAGATTATTAGGTCCTAGCTGTATTGCGTAGTTAATGCATTAGGGTTGTATTGAAGCTGGATGGTATCTAAACTAAACGTGTTTTAAAGTTAGAATACGGCCCTATGTATTAAGTCATCCATTAACTCATGCTTGAAGCTAGATTATGCTTCGGCTATAAGTATAACAATAAAACTCCATATCCACATCCGTAAACATAAACAATCAGCTCTTCGGTCATTCACACGATCATTCGCATCAGTAAAACATGCTCGGAATCAGTAAAACACGGACGAATTTCCAAGAAACTAGAAGTCATGTCGTAAATTATTAATAAAGGCGACCCTACGATATATCCATGGGAATTCGCATACATTCGCGGGCACCGTTAAACATTTATACTTATGTGACTTTCCTCTTGAATGGCCATAACGGAAATCACACAATGATCTGATTAATTCCATATAGTTCAATATTATGAAAGATTGTGGAGATAACTTATGTGCCTACTTGAGGCATAAACAATGCATTGTTTGCCAATTAAGACCCGTTCCCTACGTCGAGGCATTCTACGGCTTGCAATCGTAATGAACCTGGATTTGGATAATCGAATATGTGTTTTATCCGGTTGTAATAGAAACTATTTGAATGTCAGGGCGACAATCATGCACCGGAAGCTAACGTGCGTGCGAACTCAGGGAGCTTTATTACGTACGAAGCTACGAGCATGTTGAACGGGATATAAAAAATGCATCAGCGTGAAATATTCCTCTCAAAAGTATTTTCTCATTTTGCGAATTCATGTTTTCGATTCGTGGAAATTGAATAACAAAATGCCTACAGCCTATGTGACTGGCGGATTAATCTTTTAAATTAAAATATTTCTTAAAATAAACATAAAACTGTCAATTTTTGAAAGTCTGTTCAAAGCTCGGAAAAATGCAAACACGTTCTGTTAAGCTTTACAACTGACATTTTAATCACCTCTAGACTAAGTAAAGTTTTACAAATATATATCTTTCAGACTAAAAAGGTGTTTTTTAACCTGACCTCAAAGGTCAGCAGAGTACGGCCTTGACTTTGCTCCACGGTGCGCAAGCGCACTGCCGCCGCGCACAGACCCGCGTGCGCCGATGGTCGTTGACCGCGCACGAGCCCTCTGTGCTTTGCCCACTGTCATTGCGCCCATACATCTCTAGCTTGTATTCTTCTCGCAATTACCAATTACTGACGAACCCAACGCCTGAATCACAGAATAACTAGTAGTACTCCTGAATGCTTCTCTGAAAAACTCAAACTTCAATTATCTTCATTTGATTTCATAGCTTTGGTATCCAAAGGTACCAACATCTAATATCTAAAATCAGGTAATGAAAAATCAATGTTAAATTATGCTAGTTCGCGCACTAATGTAAAAGTATTTTCATTAAAATTTGTAGGTAGGTGTGTTTTATTTTCTACTGAAAAATAACGTAACGTAACACAAAAATGTTAAGTTATTATAACAGTTTCAGTAACCTACACGTATTTTTTTGCCTTTATATCAAAACTTCAATATGGGATATTTTATTATATAAGTAAGTATAGTTTAAGCAGGTCACACACTAGAGCAAAACTAATGCAAGTAGCGCTACGTGTCTTTTTATGGGTCGCAAATCTAGGTTGTAGTAGGTACTGAAGTATATTTTTGCTAGTCACGTCATAGAGCTATCTAGTTTTCAAGCACTGGCATTCTTTTTTTTTTTTTTTTTTTAATACCACGACGGTGGCAAACAAGCATACGGCCCGCCTGATGCGCCTGATGAGCGTGTCTACATACACAATGCTAGATTAAAGTAGATATTCACATACATGTTGTTAGGTACTACCTACATAATTATACTCGTATTCAAGCTTTGTAGCTTTTTTGTGACTTAAAGCGCGGTAAATACCAGTACGTATTTATAATTTAGAATAATTATTTAATAATATTGTTTGTCTAATTATAACACTAATTATTAGCATGTAAAATAATATCTTCTTATGTTATATTGTATGCATGTTACTAAAAATTGTTATAAGTATGTAGCTACACCCTACGCTACGGGTAAAATTGTATGTAACAATTTATGGCTAAATAAATAAATGAAATGAAAGTACTAAACACTCTAAGTAAAGTAGACCATACTCGTCTACGAAAAAATCCATTACTAACTAGTTATTAATTTAAATTAAGAAACAACGTGTGGTGACCACCTTTTCCAACCAATTGGTATGCATTAAAAGATGCAAAAATTAAAAGATAATTCTCAATCACATGTTAAATAGAACGAATAAATTCGTATTAAAAATATAAACGCTATTTAATGCGAAATATTATCGTTCTATGCAGCCTTGCTTCTCATTATTTGATCATCATACAGGTACAGTACAGTAGCAAGCCCGCGAGTCGAGGAAAGTCGAACTAAACTAACATGGTCTCAGTCGTCTCAGATTCGTAGCAACACTAGCAACTAGTATATGGTATTTCTTAATAAATTAGGATTCAACCATTTTGATACTTTTAACTGGCCGTGCGCTTGATATGCGATAGAAATATCGCATATCCCTTTGACAGGCTTTTAGTTAGTAAGTAAAGTACTATGTTATATGCTGATATCAGGAAGCGTGCAATTAGCCGTAGGCTTACGGCGGTGACCTGACCATGGCTTTAATTAGGATCATCGTGCTATCTAAGGCAATTTATTAAGCAATTAAAACTATGTTTGCTAGAGAATACCTTGTTTATGAGTGGTAAATACTACTAAAAATGTTGCACGGAGAAGATAATGTCAAATACTTAGCTTGGTACACGTTGTTATTATAATGTTAATGTAACTACAAAGAGTACTAGGTATATTGTGATAGGTATAATTTCGTGAGTTATAATTAATGTTTAATTATGACCAAAACGCGCAAAGCAAGTTTTTCAGGATTCGAAGATTTGAATATAGCAGTAATTTTCTTAGGTCATTTTTAACTTACATTACAATTATTTTTATTAAATAATTGATCACCACGCTTTATTTTATCTAATCGATAACAGTTCTGCGGTCAATTCCATTTCACCTTGAACAATACCTTCTATAAATATCCTATTCATGCAATATAAAAGGCTATTGTAACACGTGCTTATCAAATTTTCCACCATCTGTTCTCTGGCCGGTCCACAAAGGGTCTTAACGGGGTTAAATTTGGTGTGAACTTCTCACTTTTGTATGTCAAAGGTGAACCGTTAAGTGTAGCAGTTAGCGGCGTATTCACGATTCCGCGGAATGTTAACAATGGGCTGGTAACGAGAACTTATTCTATCAAAACAGCATGTTTCGGCGACGACGATAGATTTTGAAGAACGTAATGATCTGTTACAAATAAGTCGTCGGGTATTAGGTATGAAATATGAAACGTAATAAAATACATGATCTATAGTTGAAAAAGAAATATAAAGATTAAGATAGTGTCAGGGAGATTTAGGTCCAATATGAACTACAAAATTACGAATAAAAACAATAGTATTGCTTGCAATCTCGATACAATACATCTGCCAATGCCAAGTTTGGCTGGAACTGCACTATCCCATCTGGACCTTGTGAGGTCCACTCACTGTATTTTCCTTATCATCTGCTTTCCCACTACTACTATCCCAGGGAAGAAATGCCTATCTATATCCAGTGGCATATAGCCATAGGATAAATAAATATACAATACATGTGATATAGCAAGTACCTACGTAAGTAATGATAAGTTAAGGTACGTTTTTCAATGATTTTCAGAATTATCCAAATTATTAGTTTAGTTGTAGGTATATTTAAGTTGTAGGCTTCGTAATTGTCAAAATAAAAACAAATGTGAAATGCGAATGTAGAAGACGCTGGTTCGATCCCAGCCCTGGGCACCGGAGGCCTAGGTCAATTTTTCCTTTGTATATGACATCTATATAAGTTTAAATGTGAAATGTATTTATAGGCAGTTAGTTTAAGTTTCGTAAGTAGGTAAGAAAAAGTGTTCGCGCTCCAGCCCTTCATGTTTTAGAAATTTTCTTTTGTGCTTCAGTAGAGGGCTTCAAAATAAATGTTACTTAACGTTTTAGTTCATTGGACCGTGGGTTCAACTGTGGTTTACGTTTCTCCTATATTATCAGGTCCACCTAGCACGACTGAGTGAAAATGCAACGCGCAGCGACAAATGATTGCTACTTTCCCCTTATCGTACCAGGAATCTTATAACGTAAACCACCTAGACTAGAATAATATTGCCTTCCTAGTAAAAGTTTTATTGTTACGCTTATTACACATTCGTTTTATTTTTCCAATTCCAAGCTAGCATTATGCTGAGGAAGATCCGTTGCGAAGTGGTGATTTGTTTATCTGTTTTGTATGACAGATTGTCGTAAGTACCACGTCGCTTACGTTTTTGTCTTACATTTTGGAAAATTTTATCCTATATCCAGTTATGTAATGAAATAAAGTTATCTTCTCCTATATTTCTAATTTTAAAGCAAAATACTATTGAGATTATATAATTTAACAAGGAAAGAAAAATGAAAACATGGTGCAATCATTTATTTAGATAATTTTAACTTTACCTTTAACCTGAGACTAGGATTATGAAATAACCGCGCTTAGATTTAGTTTTAATTTACAAATGTGCACTGTCTCATATATTAAAGGACAGTGGTTGAAAACTTTATTTACTCCTTTACATTTAAAGGAAGTAACTATGACTCCGCATTTTATTTGTTCAGATAAAGTGCCCGCATTAAATCTATTAAAATATATTTTCGTTTATTATAAATCAGCCGGCACATGTCTCATTCCTCCACGCGCTAACAAGATCAGGATCTTAAGTCCTGCCGGCACTCCCTCATTCCTTTACAAGTTACGAGCTATTTGTGAAGTAGATTGAATATTATTTTATTGCTTTACAATTTTCCTATCTCCCCGGGGCACGCACCCTCCGACTCGTCTAGACGATCGACTTATTCTATTTTGAACATGCTCAAGAGAAAAGCCTTGTTAAAGAAGCTATTTTTCAAAAGGATGATGTGGCTTTTCCCTTCTACCTGCGTTCTTATAGACGCTGACGCTGATGTTCCAGTAAAATCTCCAACCATTTTCTTGTAACAACTATTTTAATTCTTAGCCAAGAGTGGGTGTCTATAACTGTTATGGTTTGGGAATTTAATACAGATTACATTTTTACTGTGAAAGCGAACTTATAAAATCGAGAGTTGATAGTTTGTACGTAAGTACCGTAAATTGTATTGGAATTTATTATTGTGAAGCACATTCTTTCGGAAAGAATAACTCAATATCGGCATTGTAAATCAAAGCTCGATCACTATTATTATGGCCAGTTAAGGTAAGTAACGAAAGTAACAAACTTTCGAAGCAGAACGAAAATTTCGTAGATATTATTTGGGATCCTTTTGCGGCTTGCGGCCAGTCGATCTTCTTTCCCTAGTTTGCTCGGACTCTATAATAGGGTATTAACGTCAATGCCCTTCTGTTAGGGACCTACGGGACTGTATTCCCGTATTAGTCCTATAATTTGTGACACACGACACGCTTCGTAATGTCGGTAACACAAACTTAATAACAGACATGCTACAAAAAGCCAGATCCAGTAGGTGGGCTTTCGATAAATAGGTAGGTACAGGTACCTACTTAGGTATTTACTAAGATGTTAGGTACTTATTTACTGAAGCTAATTGAAAGAGCACGATAAAAATGAACTTTTCCGAGAAAATACGATGGAAAACTATAATTCACTACATCTGTACTTATAGGTATTTACGATTCCATAAATACGTATAAAACAAATTACCTCTTCTTACGTTTCGTGAGACAGATAACTTCTAAAAGTTCCACAGCATTAGAACGTTTACTTCAATCTTCGTCTTTATTGCAATTGTTAAGAAAAGTAGTAAATGCTTATTAGTTTCATATAGTAGGTACTCTTATTTCTCCATTATCCTTAATATCAACAAGCGTTACAGAATATCGTTCCTCATCAACAAAATTAACAAATCAACAATGACAAATCATTTCAAATTTCAATTAATTTCTGATCCATGTAGGGTGACCCCGCTGTGGGCGATTGTGTCCCATTCCGACCGCATGTCCGACCACCGGATTACGAATATTATAGTACCGCTGTAATTCGGACAGTGATTTATAGAGGGGGTAGCCACCCTCGCCACCCTCGACCGCGTATTGCAAACAACATCGATTTCTGGAATCATACAAGGTCCGACATTTGAGATGTTTGAATGACAAGAGTCGATACGCTGCAACTTTGATTTTACGTCCGTAAGATATCCCGCCTATAATTTAATTAATTTTTGAGTAAGCTGATGACAGAACTACAAATAGCAATCAAAATGAAATAAAATATACTTTGATTAATGATTGGTAATTCATGTATGGTCACGTCAGAAGATATTGGATACATTTAATGTGACAAAAACATGTATCCAAGACTTTACGCCATACTTTCAGACTTGACTGTATACTCCGTCTGAACAAGTGGGCCCAACCCTTTCATTGACGAGAGGGCCCTCATTTGATCAGTTTATACAAATTTAAGTTTCAAGATTTAGTGGATAAGTACTTTAGTACTTACATCCGCATAACACAAACTTTAGTTTGTGTTATGCGGATGCTAGGAGACCGCATAATCCCTACAGCTTTGCGAAGCAGTAAATGTTCAAGGAATGTACTTATATGACAGGTATCAACTTCACCCATTGTAGAAGGTACCATTTGTCCGCCTTTGGGACGTAGGTAGTAACGACTTAGAAACTGGAAATAGACTTAGGATCCTAGTTTGCATAGGGAATGCGGTAGTTAAGTTAGAATAACATTAAAAGTTTTACGGATAACTTCTGTAACCCACGATTGCAAGTCGTCCGGTTATTGTACATTTATTTGTTTAATCATTCATCCGTACGCGTCCTAGCATGTCAGGAAGACTAAGGCATCCCTTAAATAGCGGGCAAGAGATAAATAGCGAGAACCGTAATTTAGTATTTCCTAATACAGTGGCACGCATCAAACTTTAGGATATTCTAAACTATAACTACTTAGCTAGGAACTTAAACTCATGCAGAACGTACCAACTGATTATTAACAAGACTATACTGAACAACAAACAACTTAAGATGTGAGTAACAATTTACCGAGAACTCTAAAACCATTTGTAACGGTTCAAAATCCTTGGCTAACTGTAACGCGGCTTTTTGTCCGACATAATGTAATTAATTGCGTTAGGTGTATTCAGCAATGCGATGATTATGTTACGATTAGCGTTGATACAACACTGCTTAATGGTCACGGTTGGGTTCACAAATGTCAGAGTGATGATCGCCGTTAGGGTAACCATGTTTCCATCAAAGAATTTGGCATTAGAAGTTTCAGTTAAAATTATTTATTTTTATTAAGTAGGTATCAAGTACGAGTACCGGCTAGTACATTAAGCTAGTTCCTAATATTTTATTTACATACAGAATGTAAAAAAAACCGGTGATCCGTTTAAGAATATATTATTTATATTGTTATCGTATTGAGAGTAAGAAAAAGAAAAAAATTTTTTTGTATGGGTCACGTCGTCCCAGATGACCAACCCTCCAAACAAAACAATTTTTTTTTGTTGCGAGAAAGATTTTTTTTTCTTATTTTTTCATAATTAGAATACAAAATCAATTATGCCCATAAAAGGATCACCAGCATCTTTGTTACATCTTGTACTAACGCGAGTGTTAAGAAAACTTAGAAAAACTAGTTTTCCATAGAATTAAACCTAGCTAGAGTCAAGTCAAAAAATAAGAAGGTACAGGCTTCAAAATTGATTTGTGAGACTAATTATAGCCCAGACAAGTATAAAACGAGTTTACTCCTTTCATGAGACTCGGGCGAGATATATATTACGATAAATTGCTCAGAATAATCCAGTAACCGTATCGCCTGGTTACCCTTTTGTCTCGTAGTCGCTATCAGTCACTTTTTGCTATCAGTCTGCGACACCGGCTGTCGCTATATAACGATTATTTAATTAAACGCCGCTCAGAAAAAACTAAACCAACACAGGATTAAAAACATCGAGTAAAAAACGGTAAGTACACCAAACAGTTCAATTACGGAGAATGGACAAGTTTACACAATATAACACGACTTAATAAGGGCAGGGGGATTTTAATCGTCTGCAATATTTCATTGTATTTGGCATCTCGTCCCTATTTGAAGCGATTATTTTATTACCTGTATTATGCCGCACAAGTGTTATATGAATACACAAGCCTTTACTGTAACTTTACCGATAAGTATAAGAATTACCGTTCGTAATATAATTTTAAACAAAAAATAACCGACTTTTCCAAAAGCAAATGCTCGAGCTGCTATAAAAAATACTCAAATCACTATAGGTGTGCCTATAACAAATGAAAAGTTCCCTCGATTTCTCCAGGATGCCATCATCAGATCCTGACCTGGTTACAATGGGGCCAACTGTCAAGTATACTCTTTCAAACAATAAAAATAATTTACAAAATCGGTCCAGTTTACCTTCCTTCTTCCTTTTCCCCGCCTTCCATTCTATTTTCCCTTCTATTAGTTTATTTTATTTATTTAAGGAATTCCAACAGCTAACATATAGACAATAAACATCTTACATAGAAATACAGAGCCAATTACAGGAACTCAAAGATAGAAAACAGAATATGATAGTATACACTACACTTAGTTACTAAAAGGACATGTTTATATAAGCAGACCATAGTTGTTATGTTATAGGAATTAGATTATAGTTGTTAGTAGGTCGTATTTTTAACCGACTTCAAGATTTCAAAAGAGGAGGTTCTCAATTCGGCGTGTATGTTTTTTTTTTGTTTTTAGGGTTCCGTAGTCAACTAGGAACCCTTATAGTTTCGCCATGTCTGCCCGTCCGTCCGTCCGTCCGCGGATAATCTCAGTGACCGTTAGCACTAGAAAGCTGAAATTTGGTACTAATATGTATATCAATCACGCCGACAAAGTGGTAAAATAAAAAGTGGAATTTTTTTTTATTAGGGTACCTCCCCTATACGTAAAGTGGGGAGTGATTTTTTTTTCATTTCAACCCTAACGTGTGATATATTATTGGATAGGTATTTAAAAATGAATTTCCTAAAAAGGGGTTTCCTAAAATCATTTTTCGATAATGTATATATTTTCGGAAATAATCGCTCCAGAAGTAAAAAAAATGCGTCCCCCCCCTCCTCTAACTTTTGAACCATAAGTTTTAAAAATATGAAAAAAATCTCAAAAGTAGAACTTTATAAAAACTTTCTAGGAAAATTATTTTGAACTTGATAGGATGAATAGTTTTTGAAAAAAAAAATACAAAATAATTTCTGAACTAAGTTTGTAATTTAACCGTATAAGCAGGTGTTTATTGTACCTGTAATTTCTACAAAATTACAATGAAATGACGTGCTTTCAAATAAAGTAAAAACGGTGAAAATCGGTTCACGCAATAAAGAATTCTCCCATAAAAATCATCTTCCATACTTTATGCTCGCGCGCAATAGTTTACTTAATTTGCCGATAGGTGTCGCTGTACGTGGAACTCTCATATCATATCCTACATGGCGGTGTTATTAACTCTTAAGTGGGGACACTTACTGTGACGGACGGAAAACTACGGAACCCTACAGTGAGCGTGGCCCGACACGCTCTTGGCCGGTTTTTATTTTTTATGTTTGTTACTCCATAGCTCCGTCATGTCTGAACCGATTTTGAAAATTCTTTTTTTGATTGTAAGTGTATATATATATACAGATTGGTCCCGTTTTTGTCAAAACGCAGTTCTGATGATGGGATCCATGAGGAATCGAGGGAACTCCTCAAATCTTAAAGGCATACATATAGTGATTTTTATATTTTTATCAACAAATCCGTCATTTTCATTCAAAACAGTGACATTTGATGAAGTAGAACTGCTGATGATGATCAGAACGGAACTCTTCAACGACGCATAGTTCACGTTTGGCGATTTGTCCTCTTCGCTGTGTTTGTTTAGCAAGTTTAATTGTCAGGACAAATTTTCGTCAAGCTCAAGTTCTGATGATGGGATCCATGAAGAATCGAGGGAACTCCTCAAATCTTAAGGGCTTACACATAGTGATTTTTGTATTTTTATCAACAAGTCAAGCATTTTCATTCAAAAGAGTGACATTTGATGAAGTGGAATTGCTGATGATGATCAGAACGGAACTCTTCAACGACGCATAGTTCACGTTTGGCGATTCGTCCCCTTCGCTGTGTTTGTTAAGCAAGTTAGATTGTCAGGACCAATTTTCGTCAAGCTCAAGTTCTGATGATGAGTTCCATAAGGAATCGAGGGAATTCCTCAAATCTTAAAGGCATACATAAAGTGACTTTTGTATTTTTATCAATAAATCAAGCATTTTCATTCAAAAGAGTGACATTTGATGAAGTGGAACTGCTGATGATGAACAGAACGGAACTCTTCAACGACGCATAGTTCACGTTTGGCGATTTGTCCTCTCCGCTGCGTTTGTTAAGCAAGTTATTTCATTGTATGGAATCTAAGTGCACCATCTACAAAAATGCTTCACCGGCTACCCCCATGGAAGTCGGTTTTTTTTTTCTTAAAAATTATTTATGTCTATATAGGTGTCTAAAATATGCAATCTTCCTAAGTTTAATTGTGGGTAGTACTTCTCTCTTCTTGTCCATTCGTCTTACAATTTCTATGTTTGTTACTTTTGCGGTCCAAGGTACTTTTAGCATACTTACGCCTATATAGCCACATTACTAAGGGCTCTATTTTGTCTTTCATCGCTTTCTGCAGCGTCCATGTCTTAACACCATAATAGAGTATCGACAATACGTAACATTTTACAAGTATACATCTCAGTTTCAGGTTTATATTTTTATTAGCAATATTTATATACTATTTCTGCATTTTTATGAAAGCACTTATCCGATAGCAAGCCAATTTTTTTTAAAGAGACTAAACGTGAAATAAATTTTCCGAACATCTACATTTCGCACACGGTCCCAAGATTTAACTAGCAAGAAACAAATATCCTGTACCTAGCTGTTAGACTGCCAAGGGAAAGTTGTAGTTTATTGCCTGGAGGGCCTAGTATATGGATCGATAGGGCACGGGGGGTCGAAGGCACGACCCGGACCATTGACGGCGGTGCAACGGTACCTGCACTGACCAGGCCAAGCTATTTATCGAGAGTATCGAACACTGATCCAACTAAATTGTGACCTTTATGTCCTTCACTACTATACGTATACGGAGAGCACATTTATACTGGCCCAAGTATTCGACTCTGTATGTGAGCAATAGTTATTCCTGGGCAGCCATTCACTATGTGCCATGCCATGCCCTAAACGACTTGATAGCGCATCGGTACCTAGCTCTCTTTGCGCTGCAAATTTGTTAACTGTTTATTTTATACTACCAGTTATTTATAATATTAACTGCATAACAACTAGCTATGCTCGACTCAGTGCGTGTGGGATACCGTCTGTGTCATTTCAATATACCTGCAGGTATAGTTCTACTTACGTTGGTAGGTAAAGTACATCTTCTTATATTAGCTAAATATCTTCCTCGTTAGTCGAAGTTACGCATAATTTAATTGCTTGATTATAAAAATATGCAAAGTGTCAAAGGTTATCAGAGCAATTAATTCAAGTATCTTTTACACACTATTACGTAGACTCCACATTGTAGAGAAAATGAAGTAGCCTTAGGTATAATACGCACTTTCTTTTTCATAGTGTCCCTGAGTAGTGCTTAACGTATCGGTGTCCTGAGTCCGTAGACTAGACGTCGTACTTACGCATCACACGATGTCACGTTCTGTAGAAATGTGCTGTACATACAAGTTGTACATACCTAATACATACGCATACGTAAATAAATTGGCTACGCATTCTTCTAAGGTCCTACTGAGCCCAAAATATTGAGAATCCAGTGTCCATACTAATAAGTGGAATTCGTCAAGTATTACAAGCGACCAACGGGCCCACGTGCCGATTGACCATAACAATGCCACACTGAGTAGTTGCGTATTTAAAATACACAAGTTATTGCAAACTGAACTTTTTTCCAAGGAAACAAAGTTTAATTCAGGATAAATCGTAGAACGAATTTAAGCGCTCGCGAAAGATAGGCTAATAAACATCCACGCCCAAAACAATTTAGATCTCAGACCGCAAACAACAGTGATCTATTACGGTCAGAACTGCGTTACTATTGATAACACATCCGCGTTACCGTTATGGCAAGTGTGAAACGAGGTAATTGGAAAACGATAAAATTACTAACGCGGATTGAAGTTAGAATTCAGGATGACTCACATCGTATCAATTTCTAATACTAATTCGATTCAATAAAGTGTCGGCCGATTCTTGGCCACCTAGCTTCTCATACCTACCTAAGTTTTACAGAGGAGTTGGTGGAAAAAATTTCACGACAATTACCAAAATTACATAAGTTTTAGCGTGTCTAAACTTGCGTGTGTTGACGAACGTAGAAGGGAAATATACAGTTAGTTATATCGGACAAACTATTTCATATTTTTAGGTACCATCACTACTTAATCAGCGAAGAACTTCACTTCAGGTAATTTCGTTTAATCTTATGATTCTGGTTGAGCGTTTAGTAGCTAAGTTGAGTGACGACTCTGAATTTTATAGTTTACCTACTTAAATTCACCTAACTTACGAGTACAAGTAGGTAATTACTACTGCAGTCGATTGCTATGGTAAAGGGAGTGAATCTTTTGTGTTAGATATATTACACACAACAAAGATTGACTTCTAAAAATCTGAAGCATTGATTGTAATGATGAATGATGATGATTGTAATGGGGAACTTTGCAAAATGGTATTCCGATAAAAATACTTGCATATTTCAAGTCATGTAAGTATATGCACAAAACGAGTACCTACCACGAGTATCAATACCTACTCATCTCCATCTTCTGTGATTGATATCGAAACATACGCTAAACACTGCGGAAAAAATCCAACCATACCTGTATACTAGCTTAAAGAACCACTATAACTAGGTCTGTAACAACCGTATTTGAAATGTTAAGGTACTATCGGGTTCATAAGTGCATACCCAATTTATGAATGAAGTCATTGATAAATTGGGTATGCAATATTGAACCCGATGGTACTTATATGCTAATATCAATTTAAGTATTTGTCTTATCCAGTGAATCGCGTTGCAACTCTTTACGCTTCAGAATTGCATTTTTGCAATTGACAGGAAATAAATTGCGGGCAATTGCAGACCGTTCGACTCTCCTGGGGGTATAAATCCAAACTTTATCACTTGCAAAGTCCGGTCGTAAAGATGAAAGATTTTATAATTTCTGATTAGGACTCCTGTCGATATCAAGGCCGACCTGGTAGAGAATCGCTGCATCCAGAATCACATAGAAATCTATAGCCCACCAGCCACTGGCAGTAATGATGACATTATTTCTCTACTCGTCCTTCTCATCCTTGATATAGATAGAAAAGGACAGGTACAGAAATAATGACATTATTACTGATACTTAGTGTCTGGTGGCTTTATGAAAGAGGCATATGTAAAGCAGTAGGTAAACGCAAATGCCATGAAGAAGGAAACGCCACCTGTGTTTGGTAAGCTATTGAAATTACATCGCTAGCTAGACCTAATTTGTTGACCACAATAGACATTGTATCAAGAAAATGGCGAATTGAAATTAGTTCCACCTTAAACAGTTCATTGTACCGCGACTACCTATTTGAGATTAGATCTTCGAATAGATTAACTTAGTTAGTGAGATTTTTTATTTAGGACTATACTTGTAGGTGAGATGAGGTCTGATGAAATAACTGTCTTTTGGTGGCAATTAAATACCACTTAATATAATATAAACTATATTATTTGGTTTAATTTAAATACTTGTTTGACATCTCATGCAGATTATAATTATATATTCCGGAATATTTAAAAAAATCTGTAGTCAAACTGCAACCCTAAATTACAATAATGATAATTGATAACATTTGGTCAATATTAAGTATGAAATTGAGAACCTCTTTTTTAAAGTCGTACAAAATTAGTTGAAGATATTTATTATTAAATATCCTAATAAGACTAACAGTTTATAGGTACAGACACATTGAAAACGCTAATAATACTGAAATCAATAGATTATTAGACCAAAACTCCATCGAAGAAAATCATAATATTTTAAGGGGGGTCAGGTCAATTAAAAAAAAGCCATAGAAGTAGGTAGACTCCACTACTACCTATATCAGCACCTATGTCAGCACGGTAGTTAATAAGTATTCCAAGAGCATTAGGTGTTGTTGACCTAATCCATTATATCTGACCCTCTTTCACACAGAAAACTTATATCTTAGTGTCGTACAAATAATCTCTATTTGCCGAAGTTGTTCTAAAAAAGCAACAAGTCAGCATTTTTAGAACTCACAAGCAAGTCGTTAGCTGCCCAAGACAAATAACAAAGTAACTGCTACTCGATAAATACGAGCTGACACTATCTCAAGGAAGATAAATCATAAATTGCTTCGCGCTAGAAAAAAACGAATCTAATCAATGAAAAAACAACCTATTATGCAACGATAATTGGATCGGGTGATTGACCGTGTGACGACGCAAAACACATGTGATATAGTGATATGGTTTCTTGTATGTTTTTTTAGCAAATCACTTTCTCAGACTGTTTTTCTGCTTGATACCGATCGCTACGTGCGTGATATAATTTGAGTTGGTTAATATGTTTTGATACGCATGAGTTAATTAACAAGGTTAATAAGAATTTGATTGTTGTGTATCGGAATTAAATTAGCTTAACATTGAATGAAAATGGAGTAGCGGAGAATCTACCAGGAAATCCGCACACGTAATAGTACATTATTGTCGAGGAGGTGAAGTAGCACATTGATGGCTGAGTATTACGTTTAAACGGACGACTTTAGGAGTCCGTTTAATTTAATACGAAGCCAGCAATGGCCCTTCGCGCCGAGTCCAATATAGTGCTTTATTCAAAAATAATGCAAAAAGCCAACGTTGATGAACAACAAACAATATTGACATAAATAATATATTCATGATAACTTCTCTTCTAGGTTAAAAGAATGACCTCTACCGCGAGCATCGAATTTCTATTCGAATCCTATAATTATCTCCATCTCCATCGCTTCTCATTTTGAGTGAGAGAGACAGATTTATTCGAAACTACAATTTTTTATGTTCGCGGTACACGCTCAGCTTTGCCGCCTTTATATCTTTTTATTAAAAAGTTTGAATTGTATTTTTCTTCTGAATTTACCGTAAGTTATTTGAGATAAATAAAAAATCGCGGTACCAACATTATAAATAACAAACACCGATGTTGTGTTCTGGCTGTTTAGAACCTTTGCCTTTCTTTTTGTATGGCTGTTGAACTTTTTAAAAAGTTTGTAAGTACCTCGCCAAAAATGGAATTTGTATGCAACATTTATGTCGCGAAATCAAGCCTGCAATTTCCGTAACTTTTTAATTTTTATTTGACCATAAACTAGGCACTTCGCCGCCTAGTTTTTAACCGTAAAAGTCAACCGTGCCGGACATTTTTGAATAAACATCTTTTCAGCATACCCGCTCGAAAAGGTTGACTTTATCAGTTAATAGTGTATGTATAAGTGCGTTTTTAGGTTTCCGTAGCCAAATGGCAAAAAACGGAGCACTTATGGATTCGTCATGTCTGTCTGTCTGTCTGTCTGTCCGTCCGTATGTCACAGCCATTTTACTCGGAAACTATACGACGTATCTGAATAAAATTTACACATAAGGTGTATTTTATATGACGCTACTTATTTATGGAGTTAAATTTGAAAAAAAAAATATTTTTAGGAGGGCGCTCCATAGATGTACCTAACTAAATTTCAAAAAAATGTTTTTAACCAAATATCAACATGTGATACATCAATCGATAGGTCTTTAAAAATAACATTAAGGTTTATTTGACCAATTTGTGATTAAGTAAATATTTTCTGAAATAATCGCTTCGAAAGTCATAAAAATTGTCGTCCCCCCCCTGTAACTTTTGAACCGTAAGTCTATAAAGTATGAAAAAAATTGAGACGATGTGCCTTATCATATACTTTCTACGAAAATTATTTTGAACATTATCGGTTTAGCCATTTTTGAGTTATCTCCAAAAAACTTCTTCCATAGGCATCAGATACGACCTTTTGGTATTAGTTTGGTTCTTATTATATTGAAGGTACGGAACCCTCCTATGCGTGGTCCGACACGCACTTGGCCGGTTTTTATCCTTTAGAGTGGAAAGTATTAATTTGGTACAATCTTTGGATTGGTTTCATGCGTTAGCTTGTTGGATATAGGTATTAGGTACTTTTATATGACAAATTTGAATGATAAATATTGATTAATAATTTTGACTACATTTTTAATATTTAACAGCTTGTACTTTCCTCGCATTGGTGTGTTGAAAAATATTGTATTACACAATGCAGCAAGTAGCAGTTTGTTCAACCTTTCGTATCAACTGATTTGTGTGAGATTGTCCCATAATATTTATTTATTTCGTGCCTTGAGGCTCTCGCAAGCTCAAGATTCCACTTTAAAACCACTCGCTACACTCGTGGCTTAGTATTGGGTTCCTGCGCTGACTCGTGTCTTAATATAAGCACGATAGGTTAAACAACAACTTATCTCCCTTGAATAATACATTTTAAGTATGACAGGTATAGTATTTTATACAATCGTGGCATAATTAAGAGTTTTTCAGTCCAGTACCGTGTTTAGGCCACGAAGCTTGCCGAGTGGCCTAAGTAAGGTACAGTCGAGGTCAAAAATACCTTTACAGTTGAGTGTTACAAAAATACCTTTACATTTAAATAAGTTTACACACTACATGACAAAAACATGCTTACAACACACATGACAGATTCATCTTTTCACTTAATGCACCAAAGCTCAGTTTACAATCTGTCTTCCATAGAAACATTATCACAAATTGTGACATATTAGGTTTACATTACATGTTACAGAATAAGATTTCCTGTCAATGTGCCGTAAATATGTTTACAAATTTGATTGGCCCGTTCTTAATTTGAATAATTACCAATTTTCTATTTAATTCACAATAGCCGATGTAGTGAACGTTCAATACAATTCTAAGGGCCTGTTTCACAATGTTCAAGTAAAGTTCTGAATAAGCTACTTGCCATTTATCTGACGAATAAAGTCATCGTTGGCGTTTCACAATCTTCAAATAAGCTTAACTGGTAGATAAAGTGCTAAGTTTTGTAGGTAGTTTTATCTGGCAGTTAATTTATTTGTTAGTTAGCTATCCAATACATTTACTTGGACATTGTGAAACAGGCCCTAAATATATTAACTATGTCGTTCGTATGGTCAGCGTTAAAATCCATGAGATTTTCTTCGGCCTCAGCTATTTCATCCCAAGCATCAATAGGCTTTCCCAAATTAAATAAGCACGCTCTTGTTGTTGTAGAAATATATAAATGAAACTTCATTAAGATTTTTGCCCTCATAAGTGTAGGAACATCATATACTTCAGTGTTTGGACACCCGCCGAATATACAAGAACTCCACTCGGGTGTTCTCCGAAATGACATCACTGAGTCAGGAATTTCAGCACTCAGAAATATTTTTTGTCACAGAATTTATTATTCTTACAATACCAAATTTAAACTGACTGACGGGCAAAATGGTTCATTGACATATAAAAAGATCGAATGAAGTAGTCAGTCAGACGCCAACCACCATAAATTTAATGCAATACAAGCACCAATAAAATGAACGAGAATACTTTTATATTGCTTTTTAGCATGATGGCAATACATCTTAGTCCGGACCACTTTAGGGGTTCATGGCATGATAGGCACGACATCTCATGACCACTTTATGGGTCTTTCGCGTTCAAAGGGTTAAAAGGAACTCTTACATAATTTGAGATGTCTTAGAATATGATATAAAGAACCCGTCCAATGACTACTAAGGATTTCTTGTCGACATACTATATAATGTATGTAAAAACACAAAACCAAACAAATACAGCTAATAAAAAATAGTACTATTTTTAACTCCCGTAATAAACAATAAATAATAAAGCCGAAAGTTAGTAAAGTTTAGTTAGCTTTAATAAATAATTAAGCTTCCCTTATAAAGCCGAAATTGATATTTATGACGATTTCATGTCATTATTAAAATTAAAAACGGGCTAATAAAATATGTAAAGATATTTATGTAGCAATAGGTGTAAGTAAACGAAAAGTAAGCTTGAACGTAAAGTTTTTAATGCCACTGCAAATGTAAACAAATTTACGGCACATTGACAGGAAATCTTGTATTGTAACATGCAATGTAAACCTATTATGTCACAATTTGTGACAATGTTTCTATGGAAGACATATTGTAAACTGAGCTTTGGTGCATTAAGTGAAAAGATGAATCTGTCATGTGTGTTGTAAGCATGTTTTTGTCATGTAGTGTGTAAACTTATTTAAATGTAAAGGTATTTTTGTAACACTCAACTGTAAAGGTATTTTTGACCTCGACTGTACGAGATTGAAAAGTTTGATTATGTTACTATTGTATACAATACTTTTTCTACGAGTGCTCAATATAGGCAAGCCGGTAAGAATAGAGTTCAACGAAAGACCTGCTGCCTCTATACAATTAAGTAAGTTCTATCTCCCGGTAGATTGTGCCGGCGGTCAGGAAGGAGGACACGGGCGGTCTGGGAGGAGGACAACAGTGTTACAATATTGTATGAAAATCCTTTGTACAGTCGAGGTCAAAAATACCTTTACAGTTGAGTGTTACAAAAATACCTTTACATTTAAATATGTTTACACATTGCATGATAAAAACATGCTTACAACTCACATGACAGATTCTGCTTTTCAGTTAATGCTCCAAATTTCAGTTTACAATCTGTCTTCCATAAAAACATTTACAAAAATTGTATCATAACAGATTTACATTGCATGTTACAGCATAAGATTTACTGCCAATGTGCCGTAAATACGTTTACATTTTCAGTGACATTAGAAACTTTACGATCAAGCTTACTTTTCGATTACGTACTTACACCTATTGTTACATAAATATCTTTACAGATTTGATTAGCCCGTTTTTAGGGTTCCGTAGTCAACTAGGAACCCTTATAGTTTCGCCATGTCTGCCCGTCCGTCCGCCCGTCCGTCCGTCCGCGGATAATCTCAGTGACCGTTAGCACTAGAAAGCTGAAAGGAGATCGTCAATTTTTGTTAGGTGATCTGGCCCAGATTATTTAGGACCGTTTAGGAATGGTTCTTACCTTTGAAGAATCGTCATAATTTCTAGATCAGGATGGTGGTAAAAATATTGCGAAATCTAATGGGGAAATCGAAAAATCATGCATTTAAAACTTGAATCTGACAAGGACAATATTTGAAAGCGTGCTTGCCTATGATTTATATACTAATGTAAAAAAAGTACCGATTTTTAAAGATAATGTACAAAAGCGGACTTGGAAACAAAAGGGGAATCATGATGAAATAATAAAAAGTCATATTTTGACCGTATTTATAGTTCCTGTATTTCGGTAAACAAAGACGGCTGTCAAACCATCGTTGATACTATTAACTGAACATTCCTAACACCTATTGCGAAGGGATAAGGTTTACCACCGTTAAGTGCGATAGCACTAGTATCTGACATTGCAAAATTGAAAAATAGATGCGTTTCGTTATCGAAGGAGCATGATATTATGCCATTATGAAACCCACTTTTAATATGCAAACTCCGATCAAAAATGCAAAAATACGCATTTTCAATCTTTAGGCGTTTTAATACAGTCGATTTCTAATTTAAACTTTCGTATTCGTAGGCTTAGATACTATTTTAATATTACAATGTTCTAACTTACCGAACAGTATCAAAACGCAGAATATGTAACGGTATACATTGACAGTGTCAAACCAAAAAACAATCCCGTTTCAGGCCAGGGTGAAGTTAAACTTTATGTCAATGCCATAAGGACGTTAACGACTTGTCTTGCTGTATTTTAATCGCGGAAAAATCAACATAATGATTATTTATTATTTCTAATTCCCGTTTCATTTTTTTGCAATATTTTGTCTACTTTAGTTATAAAATGAGTATTTATTTTACATTGCAGTACAAACTGTATACGGTTTATATCAGGTGGCCCAGAATTGACGATCTCCTTTGGTACTAATATGTATATCAATCACGCCGACAAGTGGTAAAATAAAAAGTGGAAAAAATGTTTTATTAGGGTACCTCCCCTAAACGTAAAGTGGGGAGTGATTTTTTTTTTTCATTTCAACCCTAACGTGTGATATATTGTTGGATAGGTATTTAAAAATGAATAGGGGTTTACTAAAGTCATTTTTTGATAATGTAAATATTTTAGGAAATAATCGCTCCAGAAGTAAAAAAAAATGTGTCTCCCCCCCTCTAACTTTTGAACCATAAGTTTTAAAAATATGAAAAAAATCTCAAAAGTAGAACTTTATAAAAACTTTCTAGGAAAATTATTTTAAACTTGATAGGTTGAATAGTTTTTGAAAAAAAATTACAAAATTATTTCTGAACTAAGTTTGTAATTTAACCATATAAGCAGGTGTTTATTGTACCTGTAATTTCTACAAAATCACAATGAAATGACGTGCTTTCAAATAAAGTAAAAACGGTGAAAATCGGTTCACGCAATAAAGAATTATCCCATAAAAATCATCTTCCATACTTTAAGCTCGCGCGCAATAGTTTACTTAATTTGCCGATAGATGTCGCTGTACGTGGAACGCTCATATCATATCCTACATGGCGGTGTTATTTTAACTCTTAAGTGGGGACTTACTGTGACGGACGGAAAACTACGGAACCCTACACTGAGCGTGGCCCGACACGCTCTTGGCCGGTTTTTTTAATTTTAATAATGACATGAAATCGTCATAAATATAAATTTTGGCTTTATAAAGAGAGCTTTATTATTTATTAACGCTAACTAAACTTTACTAACTTTCGGCTTTATTATTTATTGTTTATTAAGGGAGTTAAAAATAGTACTATTTTTTTTAGCTGTATTTGTTTGGTTTAGTGTTTTTACATACATTATATAGTATGTCGACAAGAAATCCTTTGTAGTAATTGGACGGTTTCTTTATATCATATTCTAACACATCTCAAATTATGTAAGAGTTCCTTTTAACCCTTTGAACGCCAAAGACCCATAAAGTGGTCATGAGATGTCGTGTATATCATGCTATTGACCCCCTAAAGTGGTCCGGACTAAGATGTATTGCGATCATGCTAAAAAAAACAATATAAAAGCATTCTCGTTTATTTTTATTGGTGCTTGTGTTGCATTAAATTTATGGTGGTTAGCGTCTGACTGACCACTTCATTCGATCTTTTTATATGTCAATGAACCATTTTGCACGTCAGTCAGTTTCAATTTGGGATTGTAAGAATAATAAATTCTGTGACAAAAAATATTTCTGAGTGCTGAAATTCATGACTCAGTGATGTTACTTCGTAAAACACCCGAGTGGAGTTCTTGTATATTCGGCGGGTGTCCAAACACTGAAATTTATGATGTTCCTATACTTATGAAGGCAAAAATCTTAATGAAGTTTCATTTATATATTTCTCCAACAACAAGAGCGTGCTTATTTCATTTGGGAAAGCCTATTGATGCTTGGGATCAAACAGCTGAGGCCGAAGAAAATCTCATGGATTTTAACGCTGACCATACGAACGACATCACTACATAGTATAAAACAAAGTCGCTTTCCGCTGTTTGTCCCTATGTATGCTTAGATCTTTAAAACTAAGCAACGGATTTTGATGCCATTGCGGATTTTTTTAATAGATTGAGTGATTCAAGAGGAAGGTTTATATGTATAATACATGCATAATATAGTAGAGAAACACTGATGATTTTAGAGGTTTAAAAAAATAAATAAAAATTTTAGGATAATCTTACACAAATCGACCTAGGCCCACGGTAAGCTCAATAAGGCTTGTGTTATGGGTACTAGACGACGATATATATAATAGATAAATATGGATAAATACTTAAATACATAGAAAACATCCATAACTCAGGAACAAATATCTGTGATAAACACACAAATAAATGCTCTGACCAGGATTCGAACCCGGAACCTCCTGCTTCGTAGGCAGTGTCACTACCGACTAGGCTAGGAGGTCGTTAAAAGGTTTCTAATGTGATGTCGTAAATTAACCCATTTTTTGCGCTTACATTGCAAACGCTGGCTAAGTCCTAAGAGATAGATCAAAATAATGTACCACAGTATTATACACCTTAAAAAGGTATACAAAAAAGTGCGCTATGGTATATATCTATCTCTTAGGGATAACCCACAATAACCATTTTTTATCCCGTGCGAAGCCGGGGCGGGTCACTAGTAAGAATTCTATTGAACGTTCTTAATTTCACTACATCGGCTATTGTGAATTAAATAGGAAATTGATAATTATTCAAATTAAGAACGGGTCCATCAAATCTGTAAACATATTTACGGCACATTAACAGGAAATCTAATTCTGTAACATGCAATGTAAACCTATTATGTCAGAATTTGTGACAATGTTTCTATGGAAGACAGATTGTAAACTGAACTTTGGTGCATTAAGTGAAAAGATGAATCTGTCATGTGTGTTGTAAGCATGTTTTTGTCATGTAGTGTGTAAACTTATTTAAATGTAAAGGTATTTTTGTAACACTCAACTGTAAAGGTATTTTTGACCTCGACTGTACCATCGTTGGTGATGCTACAATATGCGACCATAAAAGCTCTTATCGACAAATATGCGATAGTAGTCTACACAATTTCAATCTCAATTCAAGCATTACAGTCGACGAGTAGAAAAAAGTAATGTTTAGATCTCGTGATTTTTGGGATCGAAATACGAACCTACGATTTGGTTGAAATTCACACGTCTAACTATTCAGCTTAACTATACCGTTATTTATGAGGCAACGCGTCAAAAATATTCTTCGGTATCTAAGCCGAGGAAAAAAATTGTTATTACCTTTGCTGAGCCATAACTAAAGCACTCGAAAGATTATTTTAACCTGAAAATTAGACAAGCCATTAGAAATCGATGGACTCCCGGGATGACACTGGTAATTATAAAGATACTTTAACAACTGGCTTATTTGCGTGATACTTATAGGTACAGTCGAGGTCAAAAATACCTTTACAGTTGAGTGTTACAAAAATACCTTTACATTTAAATGTGTTTACACATTGCATGACAAAAACATGCTTACAACTCACATGACAGATTCTGCTTTTCAGTTAATGCTCCAAATTTCAGTTTACAATCTGTCTTCCATAAAAATATTTACAAAAATTGTGTCATAACAGATTTACATTGCATGTTACAGAATAAGATTTACTGCCAATGTGCCGTAAATACGTTTAAATTTTCAGTGACATTAGAAACTTTACGATCAAGCTTACTTTTCGATTACGTACACCTATTGTTACATAAATATCTTTACAGATTTGATTAGCCCGTTTTTAATTTTAATAATAACATGAAATCGTCATACATATAAATTTCGGCTTTATAAAGAGAGCTTCATTATTTATTAACGCTAACTGAACTTTACAAATTTTCGGCTTTATTATTTATTGTGTATTAAGGGAGTTAACATAGTACTATTTTTTTAGCTATATTTGTTTGGTTTAGTGTTTTTACATACATTATATAGTATGTCGACAAGAAATCCTTAGTAGTTTGGACGGTTTCTTTATATCATATTCTAACACATCTCAAATTATGTAAGAGTTCCTTTTAACCCTTTGAACGCCAAAGACCCATAATGTGGTCATGAGATGTCGTGCGTATCATGCTATTGACCCTAATTCTGTGACAAAAATATTTCTGAGTGCTGAAATTCCTGACTCAGTGATGTTACTTCGTAAAACACCCTTGTATATTCGGCGGGTGTCCAAACACTGAAATTTATGATATTCCTATACTTATGAAGGCAAAAATCTTAATGAAGTTTCATTTATATATTTCTCCAACAACAAGAGCGTGCTTATTTCATTTGGGAAAGCCTATTGATGCTTGGGATCAAACTGCTGAGGCCGAAGGAAATCTCATGGATTTTAACGCTGACCATACGAAACGACATCACTACATAGTATAAAACAAAGTTGCTTTCCGCTGTTTGTCCCTATGTATGCTTAGATCTTTAAAACTAAGCAACGGATTTTGATGCGGTTGCGGATTTTTTAAATACATAGAGTGATTCAAGAGGAAGGTTTATATGTATAATACATGCATAATATAGTAGAGAAACACTGATGATTTTAGAAGTTTAAATAAATAAATAAATATTATAGGATAATCTTACACAAATCTACCTAGGCCCACGGTAAGCTCAATAAGGCTTGTGTTATGGGTACTAGACGACGATATATATAATAGATAAATATGGATAAATACTTAAATACATAGAAAACATCCATAACTCAGGAACAAATATCTATGATAAGTACACTAATAAATGCTCTGACCAGGATTCGAACCCGGGACTAGGCTAGGAGGCCGTTAAAAGGTTTCTAATATGATGTCGTAAATAAACCCATTTTTTGCGCTTACATTGCAAACGCTGGCTGAGTCCTAAGAGATAGATCAAAATAATAAAAGTTGTCAAACTTCTGTAAAATATTTTAACGAGAAATATACATACGTCTAAATCATTATTTGACTTCTAAGAAAATTTTAAATTCCAACCAGTTTGGTTTCCAAAAACAAAAGTCAACATCTTTGGCAATTTTTAAAATGTTTAAAGGTATATGGGATGCTGTCAATGATAAGCTGCCTTGTGTATCTCTGCTCTTGGATATGTCCAAAGCATTTGACTGCGTTGTCCATGATATTTTTTTGAGGCAATTGGATAACATTGGAGTTAGAGGTCATGTTCTAAAATTATTTGAAACTTACTTAAGTAACAGACAACAAGCTACAATGGTAGTCAATTACTGTAAAGAACTAAAAACCCTAGGTAATACTCTATCGCGATTTGAAGCTACCAATATAGGGGTACCCCAAGGTAGTGTTTTAGGGCCTCTTTTGTTCTTAATATACATTAATGAATTTCCAAAAGTGCGTGATTATGCGTGATGTTTGCGGATGATGCCACCATACTATTTACAGGGGATAAGCACAAAAATAGTAAAATGGAACAGAATATTAAAGCAACCCTTGAAAAAGTAACTGCATGGCTTCATGCAATAAATCTCAGAGTAAACCTTAATAAGACTAAATATATCCAGTTTAGACATTATAAAACTCCTCCTATACGATTAGATATTAAACAAGCAGGAACAACAATAGAAGAAGTTAGTAATATAAGATTCCTTGGAGTTACAATTGATGCTTTTCTTAACTGGAAGGAACATATTGCACAGATTAACAACATACTAGCATGCCAAAGCTATGCCCTATCAGTGTTAGCGGGCGCATGTTCTGAAAGTGTTGTTATGAGTTCCTATAACTGAATACTGAACTATGGAATTATTTTTTCGGAAAATTCTGTTAATATACAAAGTACGTTTCTCCAGCAAAAGGATTGTGTGAGGTCCATGTATCGTATGTGTAAGTATGAGTCAGTTCGAAACGTATTTAAGGAAAAACGCATAATCACCCTTACGAGCATTTATATTCTTCAACTTTGCCTTTTTGTTAAGAATAACCTTGATTATTTTGGTACAAGGTCATCATTAAAAGGGAATATTACAGAGCAGTACAAGTACAACTTAGTACGTCCACCATCATCTAGCTCATTATTTGATAAAAGCGCGTTTCTTACTGCTATATGTGTATTCAATGTTCTTCCAAATGAAATCAAAATGCTGGATGGTAATAAATTTAAGAATAAGTTAAAATTATTTCTCCTTGAAAATGTATATTATAGTCTAAATGACTTTTTTGATGCCAGGGCAAGAGCCAATCTTAATTATTAGTTATATGTTTGTAAATAGTTGTTATTTATTTTTAAGTTCATATATTGTACGCTCGAAATGAGCAACTGTTGATACCAATTTGTAATATGTCATCTTTTGTACACAGTTTTGCAATAAATTACTTACTTACTTACTAATAAAGTACCACAGTATTGTACACCTTAAAAAGGCCTACAAAAAAGTCTGCGATGGTATATATCTATCTCTTAGGGATAACCCACAATGGCCACAATAACCATTTTTTATCCCGTGTGAAGCCGGGGCGGGTCGCTAGTAGTTAATATATTTTTGGCCTGTTTCACAATCTCCAGTTAAAGCATATCTGTCAGATAAATGTTTGCTGTCCTTTTCTTTTATATGACTGGAGTAAAGGATAGCAATAATTTTAACTGGCAGATAAGTTTATCTGGAGATTGTGAAACAGGCCCTTAGAATTCTATTGAACGTTCTTAATTTCACTACATCGGCTATAGTGAATTAAATAGAAAATTGGTAATTATTCAAATTAAGAACGGGCCCATCAAATCTGTAAACATATTTACGGCACATTAACAGGAAATCTAATTCTGTAACATGCAATGTAAACCTATTATGTCACAATTTGTGACAATGTTTCTATGGAAGATAGATTGTTAACTGAACTTTGGTGCATTAAGTGAAAAGATGAATCTGTCATGTGTGTTGTAAGCATGTTTTTGTCATGTAGTGTGTAAACTTATTTCAATGTAAAGGTATTTTGTAACACTCAACTGTAAAGGTATTTTTGACCTCGACTGTACCTAGCTAAAGACATTCTCTCATCAATACTAAATACACATTTATTTACTAATTCTGCTTTAATCACCGCAAAAGATACATTACTATGCAATTATTACTTATCTACCTCAACGTAATTATGGTTAAATTAAGCAAATTACGTAATCAACGCGATAGTTAACGTAAAACTGTTGTTATGGACTTACTGAAAATAAGGTTAACGCTGATGTGATGTCAATAGCTTTTACTCACGCAGTTAGATTGTGGGCGACGGTGTTATTAAGTTTTTATTACCAAATAATAATACGCTTTGATATACGTATTTTTTTTTCTTTAGCTTATTTGTAAGTTTTTAATTAGTATATTTTTTGGTGTGTTTAATTTGTAAGTATATTTTATCTTTGACATGTTAGACGTGGTTAGCGTCAGATATGACACAAATGAGAGCGACGAAACCCCTCTCGTTAGTTTGCTTTACTATGCTTATTTCTAGATCCGGACATCTGGCAGCTGTAAAGTGGTGGAGGTCAAAGAATGCAAACCACTTTAAGAAAACAAATCCTAGGAAGATGCAGTATTATGAGAAATTTTATAAATAATTAGATTATATCATTGCCAAAACTTTCTGATGGGAGAAAGTAGTCCAAAACGACGTATAAGGTAATTCATAGTTTGTCGCCTACCGTTTCTGTTTCCAAAATAATACGCATTGTTTTTTGTCCTAGTGTTAAAATATAAGCCCCGTCCTCTATACAAAAATGACAAATCCGGCAGTTTTTATCTATTTAGGTATTACTTTTATCCAACTGAAAATGAAATTTTGCTAGTCTGTCACTCTGACCTACACCCATTAAAAGCTGCCAGATGCCCGGATCTATCAATAAGGGTAGTATTTCAATCTTACTACACGGGTTTCGTTGCTCTCAATATTGTGTCATATCTGACGTGGCCAGCTCTTAGTCCATGTGTTTTTATGACATTATTGATTTGATTTGATTTAATGTACTTACCTATAATCTAACGTTCATTGTAGCTGTAGTTTGATTTAGTAAATATTTAAAAAAAGTATCACCTATAACGAAACCAAAGTGCATTTTATTAGAATGTAGAATTGTCGATAACCAGCTAGAGCGTACGAAGTTTATCATTATTAAAATTTATCAAAATGTTGGCAATTATGTGAATTACGTAACTAGCAGAAAGACTTTCCTGCTATTACAAAACTTTTTTAATATAGGTGGGCATGTAAAGGAATCAAAACTGAATTCCTACCTACATACATATCTTACAAAAAACGGTATTAGACATTGCAATTTCTAGGGCCCAATCTGTCAGGTTGGGAGGTGTAATAAGAGTTAGGGCCCATAGGGAGCTGAAGGAGGGATAGGGAGAGGCAGGGTAGACAACAGATTGGGCCATTGATATGTCTAATACCAGTTTTATTAAAGTCTGATATCAGTATCCCATCCACGAGTCCTCCTCTCACATTTAATATGTTTCATTTTAGCCTTAGCGACACTAAGAAATACTTTACGACTAGTATGCCAATTATGTATGGCATTTAAAATCAATAAAATACTTACGATCAGAAGTTAGAGGACGAAGATAGTAAGTAAAGATGTGGAAAACTTTAACAAAATAAAACGTTTTATTGAATACCTGTATTACGCGTACATAAACATAAAAACATAAAAATCATTTATTCATGTAGGATTTCACAATCACTTATGAATCCCGACACCTTTTATAGATCAGGTAAACTTAAGTAATTGTATCAACTTACAATTTATTACTTACTAATATAAACGCTAACAAAAATAATTATATTTAATTGAAGTTGTTTCACCGTACCTACTTAAAGTTGCGTACGTATACCACGTACACCTAACTATTGCATCTGAATGCTCAAAGCCCACCTATTACGAGGCTACGATCACGAAATTTGAGTTAAAGTTACGTATACTTGCAGGCTGGCCAGCTGGGACAATACAATGCAATCAAACAGATACTGTATAGCGTAAACTTGAAGGTTGAAATTGCAATGGAGGTTTCTTGAGGTGGTAGCTCATCTAATAATCAACTATGACCATTGACTATCACCCAAAGACTCCGTATAATTAAGCGCAAACTAACTCCTGATCACGACACGTAGGAGAATCTTATATCATGTCATAGGTACTAAATACAATACCACACTATTAAACTTGATTACTTATGCTTGATATAATAATGAGAAATAAGAATGCTTTGGAAGTTGAGTCTTTCTATTAAGAAACAGAGCATATACATATGTACTCATTAAGAGTCGGGTAAAGATTTTTTTCGATTTCGCTCTACTTTTTGATACCATTTTGATGTAACTAACAAAAGTTTGTATACATATTTTGAAATATCGTTTCTTTTTCAACTGCATAAGTGTAAACTTTTTCGATTTTCGGTTTATTTATTACTAGCTGTGCCCGCGGCTCCGCCCGCGTGGAATTCGGTCTGTGTCAGTAAGCGGCTAATTCACTCCTAATTTCTCTCCCGCTACCCTGGAGGCGGAACTTGAAGTAAAGTTGACAGATGACGCTAGAGGACAGTAGTCCTAATAAAATATTTTACAATTACCACTAAATGAAAGTACACTCAAAATGAATACTTTTTTTATCATATTTTTTTTTTGTCATGATTTAAACGACATAGAGTAGTAGGTGTATATCGGACGATATACACCTTATACGTTCATGTCCACGGCAAATATCATCCAAATCGATCCTCCCGTCAAATCAGTCTAAGCATGAAAGGTAAGAACAGGCGCGGTTGAAATTGGGGGGGTCACAAATGCAGAAATGATTTTTTTGTATTTGAGGTGCACTTGGAGCGGGAAGGGGGTCCATGACCCATGCAAATTTAACTCAATCGAGTGTAGAGGCTACCCCCCCTTTTAGACGTTGAATTTGAGCAGGATGAGATGAGAACCGGCCAAGAGCATGTCGGGCGATGCTCAGTGTAGAGTTTCGTAGAGGCCGCCCGGTTACAAAACATCCGTTCAAAAGGTCGTTTATTAAGGGATATTTGGCGGCGCTTACGTTATTTTACTATTCGGCACTTCCTTTCACTATGCGTTTTTGACTGATAATTTAAAAACGGCTGAACCGATTTTATTCAATATAGTTTATATTGAGAGTTCTTATCAGGCCTCACCAAATTTCAGCGTTCTAGTGCGAACGGTAATTGAGCTAGACCGCGGACAGACGGACGGACATGGTGAAACTATAAGGGTTCCTAGTTGACTACGGAACCCTAAAAAGAGATAAATAGTAGTTATGTAACTGTTACGTAATAAGGCCTAATTATGTACAGAAGCATACACTGCTTTACCTACACACATATTAAAAATCCAGGGGGGGGCGGGCGTGCCCGCGGGGGGTAATGAATTTTCATACGTTTTTACCACACTGTCACAGATAAATCAAAATATTTATTTATCAATGTAAGCACATTACACTGCACTAATTAACGTCAGAGAAAAATAAAATACGCGAGTGTCGTGTTATTTAATTTTAATTTTTTTTGGAATTTTTTTTTGTATTTTTTTGAAATTTTTGAAATAGTTGAAATTTTTGAAATTTATAAAAGTATTGAAATTTTTAAAATTTTGGAAATTTTTAAAATTTTTGAAATTTTAAAATTTTTTGATATTTTTGATATTTTTGAATTTTTTGAAATTTTTAAAATTTTTGAAATTTTTGAAATTTTTGAAATTTTTGAAATTTTTGAAATTTTTGAAATTTTTGAAATTTTTGAATTTTTTGAAATTTTTGAAATTTTTGAAAATTTGAAATTTTTGTAATTTTTTGAAAATGTTGCAGTCCTATAAATGTTAGATGATTTTGTAGTAGTTTTTTGGTTTGGGCCATGCATCTTTGTCTGTCAATATAGTCCTCGAACCTGGAATAACCCTTTGACATTCATGACATTTTCAAATATTTCTTAAGAGCGGGTAAAGGTAAATTTAAAGCATCGACGGGTAACGGGTAATGTTATAAATATGAACACCTTGACCAAAAAATACAAATTATTTAAATACCAAATTTCATCTAAATACGTACAGCGGTTATTGGTTGTTTCTTCCCCATGTAAACTTTTTGCATCCGCTTAAGGGATAATTTCCGAGATAAAACTATTTCATTTCCTTTTCCAGAGCTCAAATTATCTCCATACCAAATTTTATCTAAATCGATTCTGCGGTTAATAATTCCCTATACAAATTTCCAACTCCCTTTTCACCCCTTTAGGGTTGATTTTGGGGTAAAAACTATCCTTTGTCCTTTCTCGAGACCCATACTATCTCTATACACATTTCCATCTAAATCAGTTAAGCGGTAAAAAATTCCTCATACCAACTTCCAACCCCCTTTTCACCCCCACAAGGGTTTGAAAACTATCGTATGACGTTTCTCGAGACTCAAATTATCTTCATACTCATTTCTATCTAAATCGTTTCAGCGGTTAAAAATTCTCCATACAAACTTTCAACCCCATTTTCACTCCCACCAGGGTTGATTTTCGGGATTAAAACTATATATTATCCTTACCCGGGACTCAAACTATCTCTATACAAAATTTCATCAAAATCCGTTCAGCCGTTTTCACGTGATGCGCGGTAAAATAAACAGACAAACAGATAAACAGATAAACAGACAAACAGACAAAAATTCTAAAAATTGTTGTAACGTGTTCTGTTATCGATTCTAAGAATCCCCAGCCAACTTTTTTTCGATTATCTTCCATGTACAGACTTTCGACCCTCTTCAGCTTTATTATATGTATAGATAGATAGATAAACCATTCGCCATAATCTAACAGCTGTTTCACAATTTTTGCTTGGAGAGGTGAAACCAGTAAGATTTTTATTGATGATAAAATGATGTAAAACTAGTACATAAAATATATAAATACGTTGGAAAATGAGTTGTCTTAGGAATAAGTGGAATTGTTTATTAAAATTTTCAAACATATTTTTTAAGCAAGACTTCGTTTAGCTTAGGACCCAGGGAATGTTGGGACCCGGTGTATGTCCTTAAACTACGTCCGGACTTGGGTATGTCTTTAAACTACGCCAAAAATGTACGTAGTGTATGGGCACTGCGAATGGCATCTCGCTAAGTGTGGTAGGGCACGTTCACCGAATGTCATCTCGCTCAAATCTGGAGCAGAGCCCGACTGGGGAAGTACCTCCACCTTACAGAAAACCACAGCCAAATAGCATTAAACCCTACTCATAGTGTTGTGTTCCTGCTGGTGAGTAAGGTTGCCAAAGAGCTCAAAGAGGACCCAGTGTGTTGACGATGAGGGACCTTCTTGTTATTTTAGCCGTCAACACAATGAATCCTCCTTTTTGTAAAGGGTCGGTAACGCGCATGTGACTCCTTTGGAGTTGCAGGCGTCCATAGGTTACGGTAGCTGCTTACCATCAAGCGGGCCGTATGCTTGTTTGCCACCGTCGTGGTATAGAAAAAAACTAGAGTAATTAAATAAAAAAATTGCCCAATCACACAATCAAAATACGACAAAACTCGAAATCCGCCGGACAGTTTTGAAATTTGGTGTGTATGTTGATTAGGGGTCCCGTTTTATTGTCCACACCATTTGACATTTGAGGACCTCGAGGAACCGCCAGTACCTTGGAAAATGTCCTCCATCCTGAAGAAATTCGGTTTTCCCTCCGAACCTACGCACTCCAGGAAAGTATAATCTAGGACAATATTAAAGCTCATTAAATTCTACAAAGAAACATGCGTACTCTTTTGCTGAAAAATGCACCTCCTTAGAGATAATCACTTGAGGAAGTGAAGTGTATCGTCAATGGCTTTCCAGGGGATATTCTCATGATAAGAAACTTGTGAGAATACAAAGTTAACGTTTATTTATAGTTTTGTATGTCAGCTACACCAATACCAACATTTTAACCGACTGCGACAAAAACAGTAAGTAAGATAATGGTTTCAAAACTGAAAACTGAATACACCCTGTAGCCTAGAATGCTAAGCGGATTTCTACAAGTGATATATCCTTAAATTCCACTTGATCTGAACACACACTTATATATCTAAAAAAAAAACAATATGGCGGCCGCAAGAGGTCACCAAATGTGAAATCATGTTTTTTCCTAAACTATTGCGCGGATTTCAATGAAAGATACCAGGAGGTCTGTAATATAGTGACTTTGTGCTTTGATCAGATAATATAAAACATACATATAAGAGGGCATACCAAATAATAATAATAAATCAAGCTACAAGTTTGCACGAAACAACGTCTTCACTAAACAAGCTGTGTAAGAATTGAGATTACGGGTATTAAATAATAATTTAATAATATACAAGGACCAAAAGTATTTTTTTGCAATTACAAGACTTCAAACTATCACTCCATCAGAAGAAGACAAGACTTCACACTACCTTATCAAATGCAATTCATGTACGTAATTTCATTATTAGCAATTTTCGTTTTCAAATCTTTACCGGACTCTTAAATTACATGCTCCCTTTCAAGAACGGGTGACTTTAGAAAAAAAAATATGTTACTAAATACATTTCAGGCGGCCATAAAATCTGTCTTTTGGTAAACGCCTAGAATCACATAAAATTGTACGTACGTATTACCAAAAGTCTTGCGGAATAAATCTGTACTTTGGCGTATGGTTTATTTTTTTAAAGTCAACCCTGTATTTAATTGCCACACCGGTTGATGATACATAAAATATGATTTTGATTATACTTCCAATAGAGTCATCCTGCCGAAAAACAACACGCAAATCACGGATCAATAAACACTTCTTCTACGGGATAAAGACGATGCAAATTCTATCACTTGTAAGTTGTAATCTCCTTGCTCCGTCTAATGGGTAAGTCGGTAAGTGATCTATGGCTACACCTAATGCCGCGTCTATCCGCTCGCGTGGGAATCGCGTCCGCAATTAGGGAACGCCGGGAGCGAAGCACCCAATTACCGGTTAGAGTTGCCATCTCTGTTACCGAGAAACAGCGAATTGATATGAGAGCATCTTGTTTCTGCATATTACTTGGTTTCATGTGGATGATTGTGGATCGTACCTATTAGTTACAGTCGCTGCCGAGTGCCGACTCTACATCACTGCTCAATTAAGGCGCTAGGCGCTGAATGTGGCCGAAAACTGTTACTTTCTAAGGGATATATCTCAATAACAAGTCATTCAAAAAATTTGAAAAAAATATATGTTAATTACCATTTCATGTACAACATTGTCAACGTTTGAACAACTCGTGTAACGTATAGTTTCTCCGTTATTTAAATGAAACGAAATGTCGTTTTACGGTTAATTTTGCTTATATTGAACGGCTTATTCGATTTAAAATATTGTTGAACTAAAAAATGTGTACTACAGAACACTACAAACTCAACGTAGGATATTTAAATTTATTAAATTTTCTTAAACAACTTGATCATAATTCCATATTTCGTGCGTTGGTAGCTCGAAAACGACGTTGCTGGCAGTCGTGAGCTAGCTTTGAGACGAGGAGGCTGTGTCGCTCGTCGCTCCGTGCTTCCCTTGTACTACATATACTTGTGATTGGCCCGTGAGCAATAATATCGGACTTACTGTGCCTAAAGACTAAATAACTGCAGAGGGTTCATGCGATGCGGACATAACGTGTCTTCCCGGAATCTATAAAGTATATACGTTTTATCTTAAGATAATGTTCTCGTATGCATGTTCATGTACTTTCGTATAAAAAGTGTATTTTATTTAGATTATAATACAAGTATGAGTGGAATGCCCCACTTTAAAAAAAAAACATGTAAAATAATTATAAGTAAAAAACAAATAAAATTAAAATGGAGGAAAAAACAAAAATCATGAATCTCATAATTCTCTGAAAACAACTTTGGTCATGTAAGTAAACTACAATTATTATGTTTTAGTCGACTAATGCATCACGCAAAATAGGCGTTAGTCGTCGAGTTGTGGAAATCTGCTAGTACTGCAATACAATGGACTAATAATCAATTTAATAAAAACTCCGAAGCACCGAATTTATTTTAACATATTTATTTAAGAATACCGTGTTCTAAACGAATGTAATATGCGTTTTTTTTTAAAGATTAAACAATTTTTAATGTTATACTTTATACTAATTTATCAAATCAATAAATTGCGAAGTAAACTGCAAAGGATTGCATATAAACCGGCCAAGAGAATGTCGGGCTATGCTCAGTGTAAGGATCCGTAGTTGCCGGCCTGTTACAATACATCCATTCAAAAGGTAGTTTATAAAGAGATTAGATAGTTATTTTATATTGTGCTGGCAAACAAGCATACGACCCACCTGATGGAAAGCAGTTATAAACCCTATGGACGCCTGCAACCCCAGAAGATTCACATGCGCGTTGACTACCCTAAAAAAAACTTTACTATGTCGGTGAAATAAATACAAATTTTATATTAATTATCAACACAAAGTAAATAAATAAATTACTAGTAAGGGTTAATACTACCTATCAAATATCTTTAAAGGACCGGCCAAGTTTGTATCGGACCACGCATATTGTAGGGTTCCGTAGAAAGTAGTTTCTTGGAGATAACTGAAAAATGGATAAACCGATAATATGTGAAATAATTATCGTAGAAATTAAGTACTAAGCCTTCTTGGTTTTTTTCATATTTTTTAGACTTACAGATTAAAAGTTAGATGGGGAGCCTATTATATTTAGACTTTCGAACAAATATTTCTGAAAATATTGTCTTAATAAAACAGTTTTAAAAATCCTCTATATATATAAAATATTTTTAAAACCGTATCGTACAACATGTTCATATTTACAAAAAATATATTTTTTTGACATTTAGTTTTTGCATATGTATGTATGGAGTGCCTCCCCTAAAAGTTTTTTAGCAATTTAGCCAGAAAACTAAGTAGCGGCACATGAAACACACCTCTAGATAAAATTTCAGTAATATATGTTTTATAATAAAAATGGCTTTGACATACGGACGGACAGACGGACATGTTTCAAAAAACTTTTAAGGGTTCTGTTTTTGCCATTTTGGCTATGGAACCCTAAGAAGTGTTTGCGCTGTGTTATATTTTAAAGATCTAAATTTAATGGGCTTACAGCTCTCATGACGATTGTATGACGATTTCGTGCACAAATACCGCTCCTTACTATACGCAACTCGCAACAGGCTTAGTTTTGTTAATTTATCGTAATTAAGTGAATTTTTACGGTTAATATTTAAAATCGCAACAAAAAAATAACCATCTATTAAGCTCACTTGCACAAATCCAAATTCACATGAAAACACCGCTTTGATGTGCATTCATTTTTTTTGCTGTAATAGTCAGTATTTTTTTATTTTTTCTGATATGCGGAATATTTTTAACCATATTTCGTAAATTCGTAAATATTTTGCCGCTCACTGTACTTTAAATTCAAAATCTAGGTTTTTATTTTTTCACATAAAAACCTACTAATCGAGATCGTTATTACTTATCTTATTTAATAGGTAAGTAGCATTCCTAAAAATGTCACCGTAGTACTTAATTAATATATATATAAATAAACAGTATTCAAATCACAAAACATCCGCAAAACGATTATAATTATTATAAAGCTGCCCGCGCGCCTCAGAATAAAGTCATATTCTTTGAACATTGTTGCGGTGCATCGCGGTGGATTTACGCACGATCGCAATGAGAGGGGTACGCGGGTGGCGCGGGTAGAGAGCGCCCAAACGCTCAAGGACACTCCGGCGACAATCGTCTTAAGACAAGAATCTATGATATGAAAACAGTCGTGATATTCTGTCATAATATATGTGAAAACGGGTCACTTAAACGAATGAAGTAAATCGAATAAAGATCAATTCGCAATTAGGTAATGCCGGGAGCGAAGCACCCAATTACCGGTTAGTGTTACTATTCTCTGTTACCGAGAAACTGCGGATTGATATGAGATGAGATGATGAGCTTTTGCATATTACTTACTATAGGCATAGCTGGGCATTAACTCGTTAATCCGTTAATCGTTAATTAACGAAGTTAACATTTTGATTAACGGATTAACTTTTAAGTTAACTTTTAAAAATGTTAACGGACACGTTAACTTCCGTTAATATGCAGAAGTCCGTTAATCGTTAATCCAATGCCTACTATTTACCGCACGGTACCGCGGCGCGGCGCGAAAAACAGGTTCAGACAAGTATGAAATGAACGACAAGTGCCGGGCGGCGCGTGGCAGCGAGTGAAACAAAAACAAAACTAGATATATTTTGCCGGCGCGTGCGAGTGAGAAAACTGCGAAGAGATTTGTTTCGTTTGATTATTTCATTACTTAGCAATTTTACACATATTAACGGATTAACGATTAACGTTAACTTGCGTTAATTCTTCCGAAATGTAACGCTTTAACGTTTAACGAAGCTAACTTTTTTTGTAGCGGATTAACGATTAACGAAGTTAACTATTTGATTAACGGTGCCCAGCTATGACTATAGGTTTCATGTGGATTGTACTAGTTATTTACTTCACCTCGAAGTGTGATCTCGAGATTAAACAACGCTATGGCCATATTTCCTTTCTAATAAGTTAACCACTATTACTAGACCTCTATGATGGTTGTTTTCGGTCCTTTTAGCTCCCTAACCCCTTGATCGATCCTGCTCATATTATAATCAATAAATTGTATTTACCTACTTGACAAATTTGACAGCTCCACTGTCCCATCTGGACCTCGCAGCACTCACTGGATTTTCATTATCATCTGCTTTCCCACTACTACTACCCCAGGCAAGAAATGCCTAGCTATATCCAGTGACATGTAGCCATACGATAAATAAATAAACATTTACCTACTTACCTCAAAGTAGGTACAATATTACCAAGTTTAAAAAAGATCCGAAAACTATACTAACGTTATCGCGGAACAAACTATCAAAATGTAAAAGCCATCGAAATGCACTGACGTCCCGTTCCGCTTCGGTGCGCTCGCTAGACTCGCTCGTTCGATAAGGTACAATCATCCGCCGCCGACTTTATTTGACTACCTAATTAACATTAACACTAGAGTCTAAAACATAAAACACTCGTAATAATTGGTAATAAAAATAAAATAGAGCTACCTAATCTAGATGGGTAAATACCAGTCCAGTCGGTTTTACATCGCAATGGTAAACCTGGAACGCGAATGATACCTGGGGCCGTATTCTATCTAACTTTAAAAACCCTTCAATACAACTCCAACTCCAATGCATCAACTACTCAATACTTTACGACTTTTTCAGCAGCGCCTAAACGTCTGAATCAGAAATATCAGAATTTGCTTGATAAATAATCCGATGCAACTCCAATACGACTTCAATATAAATAAATAAATAAATATTATAGGACATTCTTACACGAAACGACCTAGGCCCACAGTAAGCTCAATAAGGCTTGTGTTATGGGTACTAGACGACGATATATATAATAGATAAATATGGATAAACATTTAAATATCATAGAAAACATCCATAACTCAGGAACAAATATCTATGATTAACACACAAATAAATGCCCTGACCAGGATTCGAACCCGGGACCTCCTGCTTCGGAGGCAGGGTCACTACCGACTGGGCTAGGAGGCCGAATATTGGTTGATTGTTTGTTGTATGTTGGAGTTATGTTTGAAATAGTGTGTGTGTTTAATGTACATATTAAACAATACACTAAGAACACAAACTATAAACTTAAAATGTATTTTAAAATCAGAATACGGCTCCTACTCTTACACATGGGCGTAAGGTGAATGTTTAATATTTATGGCTGGCAGCCTGACAGTACAAAATACTTATGTTTGTGGCAGTAGGTATAAAGAGGTAACTATGTAAAAGAGGTCCCGAAGCCTAGAAAATAACTATTGATTTCAAAAATGTATTTATTCATTACCTAGGTACCTATGCAGGACTTTCAAATTTATATCATACCTACTTAATCATAAGTAGGTATACCTACTTAAGCTGACATACTTTTATATGCTTTTAGTTAGACGTTTTACATCTTTTGCTCAGGTATTCGTCTTAAATATTATATATAGTTTAGCAAGAGCCGCAGTGGAGCATAGGAAGAGAATTTACGATAATAGGTATATATGAGCAAAATTTTAAAGATGATAAGTTTTGTTCGTTTAACTGTTACCGACAAAACTGGTTTATCGCACTTTATTACAAAATCTTCGCATTTAACAAACAAAACAGTTTTATGACTGCGTTATTAGGCGAAATTGTGTGGGTTTAAAAGTGGATTCACCCAAATAGCCAAATACCGGCAATGGAAATTGTAACACGACAAGATGACACACGCCAAGCTGCTTCGAGTCAGAGACTTCCTCAATTTTTCGTTCCCGTAATTAACATGTGCAGTGCAGTGCAAAATAATTATTGTAGCATTAAGCCGTGTCCAATAAAATTGCCTAAGCGTGTTTTATTTTTATTTCCGTAATTTATATATGTTCAGTAAAACGGGGACAGTTTTCATAGAATTTATTCACAAAATGACCTTTCTTACTCTCAATAGTGCTCTAACACGTACCTACCTGTACTTAGACGATCGTAAAAAGTACCGAGAGGTACTAAAGTTAGATAAAGGGTCGATTGCTGTAGACGGAAGCTAGCATTTCTGAGTATAATTGCGTGTAACCTACAGTCCTATGTGTTTTTAGGATCGAACACTCTACAATCTAAAGGATTCATATGTACGGGGTGAACATTGATTGACTCCATTAGCGTCTTTTGATCCAGAGCGGAGAAGAAGAAATCAAGATCGTATCGTACGAGGTTACCCAGACGTTAACAATAATAATAAATACTCTTCATTGCACATCTAATACACAAGTACACGTACAAACGTATACAATTTAAAAAAATAGGTAGAGGTAACAACATCAGGCGGATCGCTAAAACGGCTATTAGACATTGGCAATTTGTAGGGTCCAACCTGTCGGGTTGGTAGGTGTAATGGCACCTAGGGAGTAGGAGTCCCGATCTAGGACGATCGGGGCGATCGGCAGTGCCCCGACACCTGCAGCTGTTTATGGAGGTCGTTAGAGTTATTTTACCTTTTTTATTTATAATGTTAGCCATTTGCTATACATTCCGTCTGGTTTTTTATTTAAAATAAGAGTTAAAATGTGTAGATTCGCTGGTAATTAACATATTTATCTAGTTTTGTATTTAAATAATAGAAGGGTTGGGCAGATGAAGTTAGATTCAGGCAGCTCGAGCGGTCATTTAAATATCTATAGTAATAAAAACAGTTTCTTTTTTTATTTAATGTATACTGTTATGAGTACTATCACCGTGCTTCACCAATACATTTTTTAGATGTTTTGAAGGCATCTCTGTAAACGTTGGTTGGGACGATTTGTTGGTGAGGTAGGGTTTGTAGGGACGATTTGTAGGGAAAGTGTAATAACGGGCCCAACGCCGACAGGAGTTGGACACAACAGGTTGGGCCCTATAAATTGCCATGTGTAATAGCCGTTTTAGGAGTCTTTCCAGACAACCTTTAGGTAGTGGAGACAAGAGAAAAACAATAAGCAGTAGGTAGTGCAGAGAAAAAAAGAGACGTAATAATAACACAACACATTAATTGCTCCTAAAAGTGCCATCTTCATCTTCCAAATTTTATAATTGCTCATTTACGTTCCAGGCCGTTCGTTTGTGGAATTCTCTCCCTCTCAACATTAAACGCGCGCAATCTATTGGTAGCTTTAAATCGCAACTTAAGGAATACTATTTATCTCTTCCTTAGGTTTTTAAGTTGACACTGTTGTTTCTTATTGTGTGTATTATATATGTATATATGTACGTATATGTATGTTTATTTTGTATTTATTTAAGTATGTATATTCATATGAATGTGCTGTGTTAGGGGGCGTCCATTAATCGCGTCATATTGTATAGGGGGGGGAGGGGGTCAAGAAAAAATCACCAATGATCACCACAGGGGGAGGGGGGTCTGGACACATATCACGTGTAATTTTTTTGTTCCTTGTGCTATACTGTATTATGGCTAATAAAATAAAAATTATCAACTTTTAAATGAATCAATCTGTCAAAAGCAGAGTAAAATTGCACTAGCACTATGATTGTAAATAATTTTTAATGGCATTTGACATATTATTTTGTGAAGTAGGTTTTTAGGGTTCCGTAGCCAAAGTGGCAAAAACGTAACCCTTATAGTTTCGTTAGTTATGTCCGTCTGTCCGTCAATACGTCCGTATGTCACAGCTGTTTTACTCGGAAACTATAAAACGTATCTTAATAAATATTTAAATGTGTGTTTTTGTATGCCGCTACTTAGTATTGTAGTAAAGTTGCTGAAAAATATATTTTAAGGAGGGGCACTACTCCATACATGTAATTATTTGTATTCACATCACTCGATACGTCTTTCAAAATAACATTGAGGTCTGTTTGAATTTTTTAGGATTCCGTACCTCGAATGGAAAAAACGGAACCCTTATAGGATCACTTTGTTGTTTAGGATTCCGTACCTCGAATGGAAAAAACGGAACCCTTATAGGATCACTTTGTTGTCCGTCTGTCTGTCTGTCTGTCTGTCTGTCTGTCTGTCTGTCTGTCTGTCTGTCTGTCAAGACCATTTTTCTCAGGAATGCGTGGAGGTATCAAGCTGAAATTTATATCAAATACTCAGGTCTATTGTCTCTTGGAGCTGTAAAAAAATCAAACTTAAAAGCCAACGCAATCAAAAGATCAGTCGTTTATGCTGCAAATTTTTCCCTACACAACAGTTTTTCGACACTCGCAAAACCTACGGGGTACTTCCCGTGAACTCAGAAACTTGAAATTTGGCACGAAGCAACGTCATATAGCATAGACAATGGAAAAATTACAAAAAGTAGACAGTTTTAGTAAAATCATACAAAAAAATATTTTTTTAAATTTTAAACTTACTACCTTTTTCCTCGTAAACGCGTGGAGGTATTAAATTGAAATTCATGTCAAACACTCAGAGTTATAGGACCTTTCAGATATAGCAAAATCAAACTTTTATGTCAACGCAATCAAAAAAAATATCAATTTAAGTCGCATATTTTGAAACTGAGTACTCGCAAGAAACTCAAAACCTAAAGGGTACTTCCCGTAAACTCAGAAACTTGAAACTTGGCACGAAGAAACTTCATATAGCACAGACAAAGGAAAAATTACGAAAAGTAGACATTTTTTGTAAAATCATACAAAAAATATTTTTTTAAATTTTAACGTTACTACCTTTTTCCTCGTAAACGCGTAGATGTATTAAATTGAATTTAATAATAAGCATACTACAACTTTTGCTTGTTATTATAGGTTTGTACGCAACCCTCGGTGCGCGAGGCCGACTCGCACTTGGCCGTTTTTTTTTTATTTAGTGAATATTTTAAGAAAAAATCACCCCGTAAGTCAAAAAAAATTGTGTCCCTCCTCTCTACCCGTACCCTCCACCCTGTCACTTTTGAACTGGAGATCCAAATAATATGAAAAAAATTGAGAACAATCTATTTAGGAATTATTGAGTTATCTCCTAAAACTCATTTCATACGCAGATACGACCTTTTGATATTACTTTTTCGCTAGTAGGTACGAAACCGCGTGGTCCGACACACACTTGGCCGGTTTTTTTCTATTAATGATAATTTTATTTTATATGTATAGGTACATGTAGTTTCATTTTATTACCCTTTACGTGTACGTACGTTACGTAAGTAGGTTCACGTGTTAGAAAACTGTACTTACTTTAGTTAGCAAAAAATTACACGTCATATTGGACAGGGGGGGAGGGGTCCTGAAAATATCACCAAAGATCACCATGGGGGAGGGGGGGGTCTAAAACAAGCCAAAAACGTATGACGTGATTAATGGACGCCCCCTTATCTATTTCGTCTCTTTTGTTTCTATGCACCACCTACTGCTTATTTTTTTTCTCTAGTCTCCACTACCCAAAGGTTGTCTGGAAGAAATCGCTCATTAGCGATAAGACCGCCTGTTGTTACCTCTACCTAAATTTATCTAATTGTAAAATTTGTGCTTGTAACTGTATGAGGTGTGCAATAAAGAGTATTTATTATTATTATTATTAATAAGAATATACCTACTTCAATAATTATAACATAACATACTTACACGTACATATAAATAATACACACAGATATATAAAGAAACGTGTAGAACGACTTGTAATAGTTACAAAACGGGCAAAATCATTTAGTTACATAGGTATGTGTTTGACAATGACTGTAGTGTTTTTTTTTTAAAGACCACGACGGTGGCAAACAAGCATACGGCCCGCCTGGTGGTAAGCAGTTACCGTAGCCTATGGACGCCTATAGCCCCAGAGGATTCAAATGCACGTGGCCTACCCTTCGATCCAAATCCCATCCGGGAATTTTCTCTACACAAGTTAGGCAACATTACCGGTAGCAGCACATCACTACTTAGGAACTACATCCAAAAATCTAAGCCCTAATCAACATAATGGCGTTACTTATCGATGCTTTACTGCGCCAAGTGCTAAATCGATTTTTAATCGGCAAGCAATCTCGAGACGGTGATGAATAGGAATCATGTGAACCAGAGCCCGTAATTAGGTGCACCCGAGCGGCTCTAGTAATTGATATGGCAGGCTAGCGGTTCTCTGCCGTGTGTCGTGGTAGAAGACTTGTCAGTGCTTTGTCGGTAAGACGATAACTTATCGAAAGCACGACAAACGACAAGCATTCGACTTGACGGGAACTTTTAAGTAGTCTACTTGGTAATAGGTACAATCGGGTTCAGAATTGCATGGCCAATTTATGAATGAATTCATTGATAAATTGACCATGCAATTTTGAACCCGATGGTACATTAGTGACTGCCTACGAAACCGCTAAGTACTTAACGGTTTCGAATCCTGGCAAGGATAATATATGTATTTGTATAAATACTTGCGGAGATTTTCTATAAATTTAAAAATGTCTGATCTCTTTATTCCGGCTGTATCAATAATATCTACGTATCGTATATCGTACGTAGGTCAAGTCACCAATAAATGAACGATTAAGTGACTTTGGTATTTTTTAAATGTATGTTTTAACCAATTTTTAACAAGTTTTATTTTTTTATATGATTCGGCGTATAATCTAGTTTAGAATAAGCTATTCCAAACCCTCTTAGCATCGTACAATATCTTTATAAAAATGATTATGTGCAGGAATAGGCCAATTGGCCCAGAAGATAAACAACGTGCTCTAATTATAAACGATTTGATCCAAAAGATGAACCAGTAGAAAAGCAAAATCAAGTATCCTAAAAATGAACGATTCGATGCCAATAGATGAACTAGCCTTCTAAGTTCCAGCTATACAAGCAAAAATCTGGTTGATTGTGCTATGCGAAATAATTGAAGTACCTAAACAATGATAAATCAACTGTTTTAATTAAAATTGGTTTTAACTTCTTCAAACTTATTATTCACTATAATTAGGTCCGTGGGCCTTAGAAATATAGTATGGGTAGTACAATTTCTCTAAAAATTATGTTCAGTTCTGAATGTGCTACCTAAAACATGAACGAATAAATTTAGTTAGTTCAAGTTTTGGGCACGATATTCATAAAATAAACTAATAAAATTAATGCCAAATTCATGTTTTAGAATGAAGCCTAAAATATGAACTTGTAAATTCTCTTATTTCAAGTTTTAGGTATAGGCATGTCAGGTAAACAGTCCCGTTTTCATACTTAAGTAAACTCCATGATAGAGTTAAATAAAAAAATCCTCCTTTAGTCATAACATCAAGGAACAACAAGCAAGCAATTTAAAACATAAATGGTGTATCTATCTTTTGATGAGAATTTATAAAATCATTTGAAAACACTAACCCTTGCCCAAAAGTTGAACGCCTTTCATCTATTGGAAATATCACACAATATTGGAAACATAACTTGAACAGCCGATATTTCATAAAATAAGTTAAAATATGCTATTCTTAATAATGTAAACGGTAGAGGGATTAGTCTAGAATATTCAGTAAATTTTTTTTTTTTTACGCAATGATATCATATTATTTATATGTATTGCTGTTGATGCCCCAAATAAAATAAAATAAAAATAAATAAAATAAATAAATTTTAAAACATTTTCCCGAGACTTACATTTAAATTTTAAAATAATAGATCCAAGTATGAGGCCGTGAGAGCTCGCCAAATCTATGCCTCGCGCCAAAATTGCTGTTTGTATGGAAATCTTATTAGAGATGGTCTAATAAGATTTCCATACAAACAGCAATTTTGGCGCGAGGCATACATTTGGCGAGCTCTCACGGCCTCATACTTGGATCTATTATTTTAAAATTTAAATGTAAGTCTCGGGAAAATGTTTTAATAAAAAAATATCCCTAAGCTTGTTTAAAAGTTTTGAGAATAGTATCAGTAAGTATAAGTATAGTCTCTGAACAAGATTAGATTGATTTAAGGCAGGTTTTTGCAGGCCTGACTTAATAAATACAACACATAGGTTACCTAGGCTTGATTTTAGGGCGTATGAGATATTAATGATGGTTTCGTCAGGTTTTCGAGTACTTAACTGTCTCGATGCTTTGTCTTTGTAAAAGCTAAATAAACGCGGGGCAATGCGCAGGTGGCACCTCAATCGCAAAAAAATGTTTTGTTGGTTGTGCTATGTTTTGTAATGTATGTCACGTCCATACAGTGGCATACATTACAAAACATAGCACATGGCACAGAGTCTGAAGAACCCGGGTATAAGATTCTTAAAAAATAAAAAGAACTATTTACTCGTAAAATCTGTGGGTTTTTATCCTGATTAGGTTTTACACATAGGGTGATTGTGCTAGTTTTCGTCCACTCTTGTCAGTTTTCCGTCCATACTTATTTAGGTATACGTTTATCTTCAAAATTTTCCCCAAATAAAAGCTTAAAATTAAAAAACTGCTAAAGAATAAACTATAAATCTAAACTATTTTGACCTTAAAAAGTTTTTCCCATTTATTTGTAGCAGTTTAATCAAGTGGTCGGTAAACTGGACCAGGACGGGAAACTAGCACAATTACCCTAATTAAATTAAATAAAAAGTTGTCACTCCAGTGGACAAAAGTTAAGAGCTCATGTAAAGATTTAATTTATATCTATATGTAGCTCTTTGGGTACACATGAAAGAAGTTGGTCTAATGAAGTTAGAACTTAGTTGGTCTAACGACTTTGACTGAGGGTGAACTGAAAGCCCATTACGGAAGCAATTTAGTTTACCACGACTTCATAAGTATAGCTAATCAATTAATTATTTATGAAAATTTACAGGTTATTGTTTTTAGGGTTCCGTACCTCGAAAGGAAAAAACGGAACCCTTATAGGATCACTTTGTTGTCCGTCTGTCTGTCTGTCTGTCTGTCAAGACCATTTTTCTCAGGAACGCGTGGAGGTATCAAGCTGAAATTTATATCAAATACTCAGGTCTATTGTCCCTTGGAGCTGTGAAAAAATCAAACTCAAAAGCCAACTCAATCAAAAGATACAGTCGTTTATGCTGCAAATTTTAGAGTTTCGCCACTCGCAAAACCTACGGGGTACTTCCCGTGAACTCAGAAACTTGAAATTTGGCACGAAGCAACGTCAAATAGCTTAGACAATGGAAAAAATACAAAAAGTAGACATTTTTAGTAAAATCATACAAAAATATATTTTTTTTAATTTTAAACTTACTACCTTTTTCCTCGTAAACGCGTGGAGGTATTAAATTAAAATTCATGTCAAATACTCAGGGCTATAGGACCTTTCAGATGTAGCAAAACAAAACTTTTATGTTAACGCAATCAAAAGAAATAGCAATTTAAGTCGCATATTTTGAAACTGAGTACTCGCAAGAAACTCAAAACCTAAAGGGTACTTCCCGTAAACTCAGAAACTTGAAACTTGGCACGAAGAAACTTCATATAGCACAGACAAAAGAAAAATTACGAAAACTAGACATTTTTAGTAAAATCATACAAAAAATAGTTTTTTTTAATTTTAAACTTACTACCTTTTTCCTCGTAAACGCGTAGAGGTATTAAATTGAAATTCATATCAAATACTCAGGTCTATAATACCTTTAAGTTGTAAAGGTTTGTACGGAACCCTCGGTGCGCGAGTCCGACTCGCACTTGGCCGGTTTTTTATTTAAAAATGAACCTGTTAAGTTTCAGGCCTTTGGTGCCTCAGGTTCTTTCTCATATTATTTCTTTAAAAATGTACTTATCTAGGACTGGAGGCAGAAAAGTTAGATCGATTAAATTTAAAGGTATACTCGTAAATGGCAAATCGTTCTTTTAGTACGGGCGGGGACGGGGATATTTTTTGTGCTTTCGGCCAATTCTATATATTTTTTTTACTATTTTTTCGGAAGTCGACATCACTTTTATAAACATGTGCCATGAGGCTTATCTTTGTATCACGCAAAGTAGCAGATCTTGCGTACTAATTTGGGTTTAAAAGTAGCAGTAGCAACAGAAACGTGGAGGCAACTTTAAAAGTGCATCACGTGGTATTCTATCGTTACGGCAATCAAACAAAACTACCGGTACGACTTACGAGTATGCCGTAGCTAAGAGTACACACTTTTAAAGCACGATTTAGAGTCGATTTGAACCGCAAGTGCTGGTACCTACAAGCACACACGGTGTTGCAACCAGTAGGTACAGTTATCATAACTTTGTAATGGATTAAGTACATGTTTAGATGTGGAGATAAGAATGAGAATAATGCTTTGAACGGCAATTAAAAGCTGATAAGTAATGAACGTAAATTAAGTGTGGAGATAGATTTATGTTTGTTTATTGGGATTTTTTGTGTTAATAATGAGCAGGTACGAGTATAAATAAATACCTATTTGGCTATTGCGGATTAGAAATATTATCTGTTCAAATGGTCGCCTAGTATATATATTTATTCAAAGATAAGATATGTAATTAGTAGATATAATTTTGTAGATGTCATATGTGAAAAAACATATTAGGATTATCCACGGACTAGGGATTATCGCTCTACGTTAGGAAAATTGACCGCTCATTGTAGTATGATTACTTATTTTTAATTTAAGCTACTACTAAAGCCTTTTGGGTAAAATTATCTGAGAACATTTCTATAATGTTCATTGTACCTTTGTTTAAAAACCTTAAATCATAATAATATAAAATAATACGTTTGTCCATATCCTTCATTTTGTCATTTTTGTTTGTTAGAAAAACACGAAAATCAGAGGTATGCTAAGTTTTATTAATTAGGGATTTAATATATGACAAGATTTGTAATATTGTAAATGTTTTGATCGTATTTGATAGGTAAGGTGGGTACTAAGATAGTGTACCGAATATTTAGGTATTGTACAATCTTGTGCATAGACATAACAACGAAAACATTTGTATCAATAGTGAAACCATTGTTAGCCACTAACTTGCCATTGACTCGGTATTTTCATAGACATCTACAAACGTAACAAAATATTTAACCCTACCCTATATACATTTTTTACCTTAAGTGAGGATTTTTATTTATAAGTTGAATAAGTTGATAACGTAAAATCATGTTAAAATATTAAAGATAACGAAATAAATATCATTGTTAAAAATATTACTGTTCATTTTTTTAAACCCATTACCATTTGCATATCCTATGCTGAAAGATTTTGTAAGTGATCATAAAACTACATTGTATCTAGAATTTTGATATAAAAAACACATAAATGCTTACCACAGCAATATTTATTACGATGAACCATCGTAAAAGCATCAAAAAGTCTGATTTTATAGACATGTTTCACGCGCACATAAACTTTGGGGTGGTTGTGTTGCCGCGAATGGTTCCCGCCAAGCGTTCGAGAAGTTGGCAGCACCGCACGACTGCGACTGTTGACTGACGCTAAGCCCGCCAAACTGAAGCACCGAGAGCTTCGCGAACCGACTCTGAATGGCCCTCTCGAACTGAGGGAGAACGGCGGGAGGGCCGCCTTACTCCTCAATGGAGAAAGGCACTAAGAAACTAGCATGCTAGTACATTAATGATGCTTATTGGCTTTGGTTGGTCGAGTAGGGGAAACCGCCTCCGGTAATTCACTAAGAAAAGTTATTTGCTGACTCGCGTAAGGGAATCGTACGATTTGTACAAAAAATATTTTAGTTGAATTTGTAGTTTGATTTGATTTATGTATGCGTTCAATTTTGTTATGGGGTATTATTCGACCAATTAATATTTAATGACTTTTACGAGTGATAAAAAATTTAACGATTGTATACCTCACTGTAACAACTCTGAAACATTTTGATCTACTAACATAATTCAATAAAATTATAATTATTAATAAATTAAACTCAGCTACATCTTCATCTACAGCAATATATGTATATAAACTTTTTACCATCCGGCTCGAAGGGCCATAAATTATCAAAGACGTCAACTTATTGGTGTCAATTTAGTAACTATAGTTTGGCCAGGGTATGTCTTCAAGTATAGACAAAGATAATCATACTGCCTTTGTTTTACGCTAATACCCTGACCACTAAAAAAGGGATGAGTATAAGCTTATTACTTTACTTCTACTGTTACTGCACTTTTTGGTTAGCCAGACTATACACCAACAACAACAACAAATATTCTTTATTGCACACCTCAATAAAATAGAACAGTAAAGTACACAGATTAAAAGTAGAGGCAGTCTATAGGCGGTCTTATCGCTAAAGAGCGATCTCTTCCAGACAACCTTGGGGTAGCGGTAATCTAGTCGAAAATAATCGTATGAGTAGGTGCAAGGCAAAAGAAACAGTGAAAATTATACAATAGCTTAATTATACATAAATATACAAATAAAATAATCAATAAACATACATATACTACATACACAGAGTAAATAAAAATAAAATAACAAAAATACAGTCAGCAAACATTTGTGTTAAGGGAGAGATAGATAATACTCCTTAAGGTGTTTCTTGAAAACAGTTAGGGATTTTACACGCCTTATTTCTAGAGGTAAAGAGTTAGGTAGAGGTAGACTTAAATTGTTAGGACTTTCTAACGGTGCATACTTGGTAAGAGAGGTATTATCGTTATATCCTTTTAAACTAGGCAGGTACAGTCGCCATCAGATATATCGGAGCGACCAAGGTAGTCGCAAATATGTGAACAACGCCTCTATTGTCAAGACGTTAACGTGCATTTTCAAATATTATTGAGTACCTTAGCCGCTCCGCTATATTTGATGGCGATTGTACAACTAAATTTTGTAGACTACGAGTTTGGATTAATTTCTGAATTCGTTTAATTGAAGGAAACGACAACTTATAAAACAAAGTTTAGTTTTAAAAGCACAATTCTGTAATAATTCAAGCAATTAATACTTTATACATAGCATAATATATAACATAAAAAAATATAGGTATTGCAAAAAAAAAAACGTCTTACACAACAAACGTCGCCGGCGTGGAGTTGGTAATGTTTTGAACTAGATTTACGTTGTGTATCGTGTAAAATATTATAACAGGTATGTAAGAACTTATATATTATTATGAAACTCGGAAAAGTGTACCTTACTTTCATTAAGTTTAGATATTCGAAGAACTCCACGTACGAAGTACGCTCATATAAATAAAAACGAAATTAAATGACACCTCACGTAAAACCGTTGGGGCTGTAGAGCGTGACAAGTAAATATACTATTCTAACAAACAGGTAAACGCATGCTAAACGTCGATGAAAATAAAGAAATCAAATTAACTAAACTAAATTCAGGGTCAATATAAAAGTAAAATAATGTAAACAAACACATTTACCTTCATTGCTTCGCAATCACGCACTTTTAAAGAACATCCATGATTTCATTGTCAATTTATTATACCTACTTACTCATACGAGGGTTGCACTAAATATTTCGGGAATAGAAAAAATGGACAAATGTATTGAGTTAAAAATATTTTTACTGTTTTTCAAAGTATTCTCCTAACATATTCTCGCATTTTTCCATACGTTCAAACCAATTATTGAAACTGTTATTCCATTCTAAAGTAGTAGTCTCCGAAATGGCGTTTTTGAAGGCATCGACTGCTTCTTCCGGCGACTGGAATCGTTGACCGCGTAACTTTTGTTTAATTTTTGGGAAGGTATAAAAATCATTAGGACTTAGGTCAGGGCTATATGGCGGATGGTCCATTAACTCGATGTTATTATGCTTTAAATACTCCTTTGTTTGACGTGCGGTATGCGGGCTGGCATTGTCATGGTGGAGGATGATGCGTCGGTGACAGTTATCTTTTCTAAGTATGCCAACGATTTCAGGCAGGCAAACCATTGTATACCAATCCGCATTAACTGTCCTGTGATCCTCAAGTGCAACAGTCGCAATGTGACCGGATTTCGACACAAAAGTAGCCACCATCTTTTTCGCCGTGCTTCGAGAGCGAACAACCTTGGTTGGCTTCAGCTCATTTTCATAAACCCAAACTCGTGACTGGTTTTTATTTTCGGGTTCGTATGCGTGTATCCACGTTTCATCACCCGATACGATATTAAAAACTGCGTTTGAAGTTCCATTGTTGAACCTTTCTCGATTTTTTCGGCACCAAATGACCCGGGCCGTCTTTTGTTCTTCGGAAAGTAGGTGCGGGATCCAACGGGAAAACAGTTTTCTTACGCCTAGTTCTGTTTGCAAGATTGTTTGGATTTGACTCATTCCAATCCCTAAACATGAATTTCACGATATGTGACATGTCGATCTTTCTCAATCAGGTTCCGCACTGCGTCGACTTTTTCTTGAATGACCGCAGACTTTGGCCGACCTTCACGCACATCATCACTAAGATTCACACGACCGCGTTGAAATTCGGAAAACCAGCGATAAATGGTCGTCTTTGATGTAACTTCCTCCCCAAATGCAGAAGTAATCCGATCTAAGCTTTGTTTTTGTGATAAACCACTTTTAAAATCATAAAATATCATCGCTCTTAAATTTTTCCGTGATAGTTCCATTTTGTCAACAGCAACTTAGCTTCACGGATCAGAAGACAATCCAGATAGTACTTTTACTATATTTCCCTAACCACAGTTGAACCTTATTACCGAGCAAAACAGTCGTTCATAGGTCACTAGTAAAAAGTAATAAAAACGGTCCAATAGAGAGCATAATGTAGGGGGCGGTGTCTCACTCGCACAATGCTGCCAACTTATGAAACTTACCAATGTGGATTTATTTATATACATTTATTTTAGTAACACACTAGAAGTTACTTCCTACTTATAATAATTTATTGCGAGATTTGAATTAATACTTTGTTCCCTTTTAGCTGCTTTGAATTTTTTTACGACGTAAATATTATTCATTCTATAAATTAAAGAATTGTAATTCATATTGCAGACAGTAGTAAGTTTTGTAATATTTAAAATACGGTCTGGTATCCCCATCCCATCAGTCCCATCACTGACATAATATGTCACTGATATTATTTCAAATGACGCCGCTCAGCTCAACAACATTTCGTAACAACATTTTTAAGTAAAACCGGCCAAGAGCGTGTCGGGCCACGCTCACTGTGGGGTTCCGTAGTTTTCCGTCCGTCACAGTAAGTGTCCCCACTTAAGAGTTAATAACACCGCCATGTAGGATATGATATGAGAGTTCCACGTACAGCGACATCTATCGGCAAATTAAGTAAACTATTGCGCGCGAGCATAAAGTATGGAAGATGATTTTTATGGGATAATTCTTTATTGCGTGAACCGATTTTCACCGTTTTTACTTTATTTGAAAGCACGTCATTTCATTGTAATTTTGTAGAAATTACAGGTACAATAAACACCTGCTTATACGGTTAAATTACAAACTTAGTTCATAAATTATTTTGTATTTTTTTGTCAAAAACTATTCATCCTATCAAGTTCAAAATAATTTTCCTAGAAAGTTTTATAAAGTTCTACTTTTGAGATTTTTTTCATATTTTTAAAACTTATGGTTCAAAAGTTAGAGGGTAGGGGACGCATATTTTTTTACTTCTGGAGCGATTATTTCCGAAAATATTTACATTATCGAAAAATGATTTTAGGAAACCCCTATTCATTTTTAAATACCTATCCAATGATATATCACACGTTAGGGTTGAAATGAAAAAAAAAATCACTCCCCACTTTACGTATAGGGGAGGTACCCTAATAAAAAAAAAAATTCCACTTTTTATTTTACCACTTTGTCGGCGTGATTGATATACATATTAGTACCAAATTTCAGCTTTCTAGTGCTAACGGTCACTGAGATTATCCGCGGACGGACGGACGGACGGACGGGCAGACATGGCGAAACTATAAGGGTTCCTAGTTGACTACGGAACCCTAAAAATGGTCAAGATATGTTGCGTAAAAGGGTGCAGGGGTGAGACTTTACAATAAAGTAGACTTTCCTTTCGCCGGTAATCCACAATCATTCAATTTTACGATTTAACAACAAGTTAAGATTGTCAAACAATAGGGTGACTATGATGTCGGCAAGCTGCAGGTCGGTTTTGTTGTTTTTACAGAAATGTACATACCATAAGTACATGGTCTGTTCCTAAGTATTACTTACACAGGACAGGAGTGGCCCTCGGGTCTTTTTAGGCCCTTTCGAAAGGGTCCTAAAATGGCACAAGGCTATACAAAAAATTGTAGTAGTGGCAGTATAATAAATAAATATTAAATAAATATTATGGAACAATCTTACACAAATCAACCTAGTCCCACAGTAAGCTCAATAAGACTTGTGTTGTGGGTACTTGACGACGATATATGTAATAGATATATACATATAAATACTTAAATACATAGAAAACATCCATAACTCAGGAACAAATATCCGTGATAAACACACAAATAAATGCCCTGACCAGGATTCGAACCCGGGACCTCCTGCTTCATAGGCAGGGTCACTACCGACTAGGCTAGGAGGCCGTTAAAATATACTTTTCTCAAACATGCTCGGAAATGTTCCTGTTACGTTAGTAATTAGAGACCAGTAGGGACTCTATTCCAAGGCAGGTTCAGCGCGACGTACGTAAAGGATTTTCATACAACATTAAATCACTCAGCCAGTAACTGAAGCACTAAACAAGTAATTTTATTTCCTTACATGTTTGAGAAAAGCACTATACATGCTTCGACCGTAATCAGCTTACCTGGCTTCGTATTGTAGGCTACTAAATACTCAGCCAGGAAAGCTTACTTACTGGTCTCTGCAGTAATGTACTATTATTGTTCAACATTTGTAAAGTCGCCATCAGATATATCGGAGCGGCCAAGGTGGTCAAAAATATCTGAACAACGCCTCTATTGTCAAGGCGATAAAGTGCATGTTCAGATATTTTTGACTACCTTGGCCGCTCATATATATTTGATGGCGACTGTACAACAAAGAAAAATACAACAGGAAGAATATACAATATTTGTACATGGAAGAGATCTCTTCCAGTCAACCAGTTTGATGTATTGATGTTTTCTTTATTTACCTTTAAGTATATTAAAGTCGGAGAACTGTCCACATCAGATATGATGCAATAGTGAGAGCCACGAACCCCCTGTACTTAGTTAGTTTTAGTTTGCTACACTAAGTATCACCTATTTTAAGACGCGGACATCTGGCAATTGTTCATCGGTGTTATGCAAACGAGTTGTAAGAAATAAATATCTTACAGTTCTAGGTTTGATGCAGTGCAGTATCATGTAATTAATAAGATTATATCATTTTCAGGAGTTTCTGTTGGGGGAAAATAGTGCGAAATGACGTGACGTTAATGTACTGTTTATTTTTCCGTAGCGATACGCAATGTTTTTACTTTTTTGTTATTATATTAGCGATAGGCTTCGACAGTTTTTAAAGCCTGACCAGAAATAAATGATTATTGTCAAGAGGGCGCTATTACTCTCATTTATATGACAACAGCTCAGTAGTCATAGAGCTCTATGGTATGGTGACATCTTGATTTGTTTACCTGTCAGCTCTGATGTTAATTTGAAAATGTTTCACAGCGAAATAGTTTCATTTCCCGAGCGTATTATTTACAGCAGTTTATTATATACACTATCTACAATGTTTCGCTCTTAACTATGGACAATTTTGGGATTTTTTGTCGTTTACACTTTATTATTATTCAAGTAAACTGCCACAATGACAGTGACAGCCTATCATGCACTCACACATGCATAATCTTTCTGCCATTAAAGTTATTGCCAGTGTAAGAAATTAGTTCCAATGAAATTCCGCAACATGGCGCATGATCATATATTTCTGGTCAGGCTTTACCTATTAACTGAAATATTTTGCTGGTCTGTCACTCTGACGTCCTCCGATAAATAGCTGCCAGATGCCTGGATCTAGCAATAAGTTTAAAATAGTGAACTAATTAGAGCCCCAAGTAACAAAAGCTTCTATAACTAAGGCCTTTTATCACCAATCAGTGATATAGTAGGCCTATAATGGTAACCATTGTGACTGCTTGTACTATAAAGGTTTTTAATAGAGCGTTTTGGTTCTATAAATTAAAGAGCAATTTAGTTCTATAAGTTAGCTCTTAGAACGCTTAAAGGACCATAAAAAAGAATCTTTAAAGTGTTGCACTGTAATAGATTTGCAAAAAGCGATTATAGTACTATTTAATACTATAGACACTTTACTGACACTTTTATGTACCTATTATGCACTAATAATGCGTCGAATTAACTTTTATAGTACTAGTATTGTAGCAGTATCGCAAACACTATTACAGGATCAATCTGCACTATAAAAGGACTTTGCACGACCATTACATAACGTTTTAGCTTTTTAAATGCTCCCTCAACATCGCTATAGGGCTACCCAAATCCATTAAAATATGGCTGCCGTTTTCTGAAAGTGATAGCACATTAGCAGCACGACTGGAGCCCATGTGCACTATAGCAGCCACAGTCGGGACAAGTCCTAATTTTATTAATTAAAATTTAATTAAAACAGTAAAATTGTGAAGGCGCATTGTCAAATTTGAAATCAGCATAATGATTTTGTCAATACAATTATTTTCGCAAGTGCAAGTACCGGCAGAATTACGGTTCACGAATGTTTTTTAGTATGTACCTTTATATGTCACTTTAAGGAACTAAAGGGACATGGCGAATGACTTACAAATATATTTTTTTAATTTCTTGTGCAATAACCTCACGACAACGACAGCACACAACACGAGGGTTTTGGTGATAAAAAAGATCACTGGAATCGTTTACGGCGCAAATTAGCACTATAAACATGTTTTGGTTACTTTAATAGTTCCTAATTGTGACATAAACATTGCAGACATTTCAATTATAGAGCTGATTTATCACAGTGAGAGCCTTTATGTAATGTTTATAGAATAAATCAGTGATAAAACTAGGGCCTATTTGGGGTTAGGTAAAGGTTTACGACACCATTATAGTGCTAATCATGAACACTATTTAGCACGTTCTAAAATGTTCTCATGACTTTTATAGTGCCAAATTTTGCTACTTGGGAGGGGTTCTCTGCTCCCATTATTGCGCCAACGTATCTGAAGTGGCCAGCTCCTTAAGTCAGTAGAATGTATAAGTTGCCATCTGAACTATGAGACTTCTCTTTCTGGACAATACTTACTAGATGACAAGCATATTTTATTTTATATTTATCTTCATACTATCCCAATCCCACATACATCATAGTAAATATGGTCACTCTACTTAGAATGAGATGCAGCCCCCTACATTACCGTCTCTTTCGGCCTCACTCTGTGGTCGAAGTATGACCTCCAGATTGTATTTAACTTCATGCTTAGCTTAGACAACAAATAAAAAAAAAATGTGTAGGTTTTTTTTTCAAACTGCCAGTTGTGTTGGGTTGTCAGACCTCTGCTTATAATGCTTATAAAAAGGTTGAATTTGAATCATAATTGTATAATTAAATAAACGATTCCCGAATCTTTTAGTGCAAGCCTCGTAAACTTGTTAATTGCATTCATTGTTGGTAAAAATATACGTGAATTACTAATATGTTGGTGAAAACGGCTTTCATTGATAATATTTTGTGATGTGCCAAATGCTTTTTTTAGGGTTCCGTAGTCAACTAGGAACCCTTATAGTTTCGCCATGTCTGCCCGTCCGTCCGTCCGTCCGTCCGTCCGCGGATAATCTCAGTGACCATTAGCACTAGAAAGCTGAAATTTGGTACTAATATGTATACCAATCACGCCGACAAAGTGGTAAAATAAAAAGTGGAAAAAAATGTTTTATTAGGGTACCTCCCCTATACGTAAAGTGGGGAGTGATTTTTTTTTTTCATTTCAACCCTAACGTGTGATATATTGTTGGATAGGTATTTAGAAATTAATAGGGGTTTACTAAAATCATTTTTTGATAATGTAAATATTTTCGGAAATAATCGCTCCAGAAGTAAAAAAAATGTGTCCCCCCCCTCTAACTTTTTAACCATAAGTTTTAAAACTATGAAAAAAATCTGAAAAGTAAACCTTTATAAAAACTTTCTAGGAAAATTATTTTGAACTTGATATGTTGAATAGTTTTTGAAAAAAAAATACAAAATTATTTCTGAACTAAGTTTGTAATTTAACCGTATAAGCAGGTGTGTATTGTACCTGTGATTTCTACAAAATTACAATGAAAAGACTTGCTTTCAAATAAAGTAAAAACGGTAAAAATCGGTTCACGCAATAAAGAATTATCCCATAAAAATCATCTTCCATACTTTAAGCTCGCGCGCAATAGTTTACTTAATTTGCCGATAGATGTCGCTGTACGTAGAACGCTCATATCATATCCTACATGGCGGTGTTATTTTAACTCTTAAGTGGGGACACTTACTGTGAGTGACGGACGAAAAACTACGGAACCCTACACTGAGCGTGGCCCGACACGCTCTTGGCCGGTTTTGCATAGAGATTTAGCCATCTTTGTTTACCTTATTTTACTTTTCTATTTTGACACTGACCTTATATAGTACCTACTGTTAAGGTTTGCTACCTCCTTCTTTACGGCCTCTTTTCTTAAACACAGTGTGTGTTATCAACCGACTTCAAGATTTCGAAGGAGGGGTTATCAATTCGTCGGGATCTTTGTTTTCAACCAACTTTTTCAGTGTTTACCTTTAAGTATGCATTTTTCAACTTCTGTTTGTATGTTCTGTAGTGTGTGCTTTATTGAATAAATTTATATATATCTATCTATCTCTCTAATTCAAGATTTCGAAGGAGGAGGTTATCATTTATCAATTCGTCGGGATCTTTGTATTTTTTTTGCTATTTTTTATTTATGTGTGGTCTCCGATTATTCGAAGACGGCTAGACCGATTTGGAAAATTATTTTATTGTTTGAAAAAGTATACTTCACAGTTGGTCCCATTGTAACCAGGTCAGGATCTGATGATAGGATTCAGGCGAAATCGAGGGAACTCTTCAACTGTTATAGGCACACCTAAAGTGATACGAGTATTTTTTACAGCAGCTCGAGCATTTGCTTTTGGAAAGGTTGGCCTTAGCCTATGAAGCCGGTTCTTTTTTGTTTAAAATTATTTTAAATTAGTAATTCCCGCATTCTCTGTCAGGCGGTCGATATTAATTTGGAAACAGTCTGAAAGTAGTAGCCTAAACTCTAAAAGCAGCGTTAGCTCCTCCAATGTATGTAGCTTATTGAAGAAAGAATAAAAATACGTTAAACGTTGGATAATAAATGATTTTTGCTTTTATTAAACATGTAAGTAGCTAGTGTAGGTATGTAGTTACAAAAATAACGTTAGCTCTTTCTTCTTTAACTAGCTAAATTCCCAGTTTTGCAATCACATAGAAGTAAATACAGAAATTTACGACCCCTAGTAAAATCCCTACAACATGAAAAACACAACGAAAAGACTCCCCCTACAAACCTGCCGGCTAAGCACCGAAAGCACGCCTTTATAGTGCCGGTCGGTCGTCGGTCGGTCGGTCGTATGCAATTTATAATCGGAGCATTAGCGTTGAAGATGTGTTAACGGGGCTGTTTTAGAACACTTACACAGTGTATCGTTCTCATATGACCAGTATAAATCTGATTTCAAATTACGCATAGTTATTACTGTATTTCAGATCAAGTTGTATTGGGGTCGAGTTGACATTGAATGCGTTTTGTGAACGAGACAACTACACCGCCGGACGTCTTACCCTAATGATAACGTACTTGCGGTCAGCCGTGTCAGAGCAACGGGATGGGAGGTTACGACTTTTATATTTAGGTATTTATCTACACGTAGGTAGGTACGACAAGTTCTTCAGTGGATGTCGTATTTCAGCTTGCTTTATCTATACTACGAAACTGACATGTGACAGTCAATTTAATTGCCTTCGCACATTTGGTTTAAATAGGTACGTAAGTCAAGATGAGTTCCTTAATGTTCACTGACCCAATAGGTATAGTTATTTTTGTAATAAGGAGCAACTTACTTCCCCTCATAAACGGATTGTAGAATATAAGGTAAAAGTAAGCAATATGCTAGAAACTTACTGTCGTGACTGTGGTGCCACAGTATTTAACGTTTTAAGAACGTTACTTACAAATTACCTATGAAAAGTCAGAAAGTTTCGGCCCACGGGAGTTCACATTTTGCCATTACGAACTCACTTGCTTAAGGTAGCTTTAGAACCGGCCGCCATCGCCACCTTTATTGCCTAGGCATGCGCGTCATGCGCTATCATTGTTATCGTTTTTGGTTACGACGTGTATCTAATCTACTTCGCACAGTACCAACCTATACTATCCACTCTTTTAACGTAAAAGTCCTGCTGACTGACTGACTGACTGACTCGCTTAAATCAACGCCCAGCCACAGATTATATAATAGTTCTTACGGCCCAGCCCGAACCGTTGGACTTAGAGCTGAATTTTTCACAATAGGTAGTTTTTATAACGTTAGTATCCACTAAGAAGGGGTTTTTCAAAATTCATCCCCTAAGGGGGTTGAAAGTTTGTATGGATGGGGTTTAAAATTTTGAGTTAGAGATTTGAAACTTCGTACGTATACTAATAATTTAAAAAAAAAAAAAGTAATTTCAGCGTTTTTTAAAATGCAACCTCTAACAGGGCTAAGGGGTTGAAAGTTTGTATAGATATTTTTTGTGCCAGACTTGAAAGTTAGTTTGTAAGCTACTTACTTCAAGGCAAAAAAACTAATTTCAGCGTTTTTCAAAATTCCACCCCAGAGGGGTTGAAACGAGGTTGAAAATTTTGTATTAAAGGGAGGCCGTAACTACTGAAGCTAGAAAGTTATAATTTGCAGGACGAGTTAAATTTACAATTTGTACATCTAATAAGAAGCGATTTTGAAAAATTCAACCCCTAAGGGGGTAAAAGTTTGTATCGATGGGGTTTAAAATTTGGAGTTAGAGATTTGAAACTTCGTACGTTTACTAATAATAAAAACACAATAAACGCAATTTCAGCGTTTTTCAAAATTCAACCTAGAACGGGGCTAAAAAGGGGTTGAAAGTTCATATAGAGATTTACCATTTTTTTGGTTCGAGATTTACTAGGAATTATTGTTCCTATTTCCGTTCCATTTCCATGTTCCAGAGTGAGCTCTTACAATAGTTTGGTCATCGTATCGCCAAATAAAATCACCACAACATAGTACACAAAGAAGTTATGCAAATAATAGGATACATTTACTTTATTTTTTGCATATTAACACTTATTTGTAACTGAAACTATGTCTACGCAGAGATGTGCAAAATGGTTTAGAAAAAGTATTTAAATACAAAATGCAAATACTTTCATGATTTACTATTTCAAATGCAAAATACTTAGCAAAATTGTATTTCAAATACTAAATACAAAATAGGTATTTTCAAAATACTTTTTTAAAATACAAATGCTTTTTAGAATTCCGTCGCCAAGATGGAAAAACGGAATCCTTATCTCGTCATGTCCGTCTGCCCGTGATCATATGTCATAGACGTCATAGTCATAGCATAGCCATTTTAATCAATAAATATAAAGCAAATGTTAATCAAATTTTAACTAGAGGTGAGTTTTGTGTGCCACTAATTTGTTTTGTAGGTAAATGGTTAAAATATTTTTTAGGGTCGGCACTCGATACATGTAATTAAATGTCTTTTTTTTCATGCTCTGATAGTGAGTTATATTTATCTATATGGATCCAAATGTGATTTATTTCCGTTCCTGGGAACTCGCTTTCCAAGTACCTATGTATATTTTTTTTAGTTTCAATGCAATGTAAATTCGGTACAAAAATGGATTGCTATTTAATACGATTTCCATTCTTATAAGCGCTGGTATCCTGGCGATAAGATAAAACGTGCGACTTTCAATCTGGAGGTCCCGGGATCGAATCCCGACTTTGTACCACTGAAGCTTTCGGAACTTATGTACGAATTATCGGTTGATATTTATCAGTCGCTCTTCGTTGAAGGAAAACATCCCGCGGAAACCGGAACTAATCCCCATAAGGCGTAGTTTCTTCTTTGGGTTGGAAGGTCAGATGGCAGTCGCTTTTGTAAAAACTAGTGTCTATGCCAATTCACGTGATGAGTTCGCTAAGCCGAGACTAACACAAAGAGGATAATGATTTCCATACTTATCTTAACTCTCCATTTCAAAACAGACGACTAGTTACAAAATGACGAGATCGTTAAGAATGAGTGCCTTTTTTCCCTTGGTTACGCGGTGTCGTCCTACCAATCACCCACGTAGGAGCAATACAACTATAACCTGTTAAACCCACCCTTTCTACCAACATTATATTAAATTACAAAAAAAGTATTATGTATTTTCAAAATAGAAAATGGGTCCCAAAAAGTATTTCAAATAAAATACAAAATGCTTTTGTTAAAAAGGTATTTAAATACAAAATAGGAAATAGGTATTTTGCATTTTGTATTTGTATTTTAAATACAAGTATTTCAAATAAGTCACATCTCTGTGTCTACGTTACCCGTTTTTTCGCCAAAATAGCTATAAGTATAAATAGATTAAGAAGATGGTTCGGGGATTAACAAAGGTTAGTTAAGATAAAATTGGATATGAAACTCTGTGAGGAACCGTATTATACGCGGACGAAGTCGCGGGCGGAAAGCTAGTAATGGTTTACGTATGATCATCTGTTTGTAATTATTTTACATGTTTTTTTAAAGTGGGGCATTCCACTCATACAATAGTATGTTATTCAATCAAATACAAACACTGAAAACATTGAAAAAATAATCAACCCAGCAGGATTTGAACCTCGCATCGATACGCCTTACCGGGGCTCGATCGCTTTACCAATTAAGCTATGGGTTCAGTTACTGAGTTGACGAAATTCTCAATGCCTTCAATCATCTTTTTGCATTTATTTTTACATCGACTTTATAGCAGCCGTAAGCGACATCTAGGTGCTAACTACTAGAGTTAGATACCCTTCCCGCCGACCCTTTTACAAGTATCACAACGGAAATAATAGATGGCGCTGCTATCAACTCATAATTATTTTACATGTTTTTTAAAGTGGGGCATTCCACTCATACAATAGTATGTTATTCAATCAAATACAAACACTGAAAACATTGAAAAAATAATCAACCCAGCAGGATTTGAACCTCGCATCGATACGCCTTACCGGGGCTCGATCGCTTTACCAATTAAGCTATGGGTTCAGTTAGGTAGATCGAGCCCCGGTAAGGCGTATCGATGCGAGGTTCAAATCCTGCTGGGTTGATTATTTTTTCAATGTTTTCAGTGTTTGTATTTGATTGAATAACATACTATTGTATGAGTGGAATGCCCCACTTTAAAAAAACATGTAAAATAATTATGAGTTGATAGCAGCGCCATCTATTATTTCCGTTGTGATACTTGTAAAAGGGTCGGCGGGAAGGGTATCTAACTCTAGTAGTTAGCACCTAGATGTCGCTTACGGCTGCTATAAAGTCGATGTAAAAATAAATGCAAAAAGATGATTGAAGGCATTGAGAATTTCGTCAACTCAGTAACTGAACCCATAGCTTAATTGGTAAAGCGATCGAGTCCCGGTAAGGCGTATCGATGCGAGGTTCAAATCCTGCTGGGTTGATTATTTTTTCAATGTTTTCAGTGTTTGTATTTGATTGAATAACATACTATTGTATGAGTGGAATGCCCCACTTAAAAAAAACATGTAAATTAATTATGAGTTGATAGCAGCGCCATCTATTATTTCCGTTGTGATACTTGTAAAAGGGTCGGCGGGAAGGGTATCTAACTCTAGTAGTTAGCACCTAGATGTCGCTTACGGCTGCTATAAAGTCGATGTAAAAATAAATGCAAAAAGATGATTGAAGGCATTGAGAATTTCGTCAACTCAGTAACTGAACCCACAGCTTAATTGGTAAAGCGATCGAGCCCCGGTAAGGCGTATCGATGCGAGGTTCAAATCCTGCTGGGTTGATTATTTTTTCAATGTTTTCAGTGTTTGTATTTGATTGAATAACATACTATTGTATGAGTGGAATGCCCCACTTTAAAAAAACATGTAAAATAATTATGAGTTGATAGCAGCGCCATCTATTATTTCCGTTGTGATACTTGTAAAAGGGTCGGCGGGAAGGGTATCTAACTCTAGTAGTTAGCACATAGATGTCGCTTACGGCTGCTATAAAGTCGATGTAAAAATAAATGCAAAAAGATGATTGAAGGCATTGAGAATTTCGTCAACTCAGTAACTGAACCCATAGCTTAATTGGTAAAGCGATCGAGCCCCGGTAAGGCGTATCGATGCGAGGTTCAAATCCTGCTGGGTTGATTATTTTTTCAATGTTTTCAGTGTTTGTATTTGATTGAATAACATACTATTGTATGAGTGGAATGCCCCACTTTAAAAAAACATGTAAAATAATTATAAGTTGATAGCAGCGCCATCTATTATTTCCGTTGTGATACTTGTAAAAGGGTCGGCGGGAAGGGTATCTAACTCTAGTAGTTAGCACCTAGATGTCGCTTACGGCTGCTATAAAGTCGATGTAAAAATAAATGCAAAAAGATGATTGAAGGCATTGAGAATTTCGTCAACTCAGTAACTGAACCCATAGCTTAATTGGTAAAGCGATCGAGTCCCGGTAAGGCGTATCGATGCGAGGTTCAAATCCTGCTGGGTTGATTATTTTTTCAATGTTTTCAGTGTTTGTATTTGATTGAATAACATACTATTGTATGAGTGGAATGCCCCACTTTAAAAAAACATGTAAAATAATTATGAGTTGATAGCAGCGCCATCTATTATTTCCGTTGTGATACTTGTAAAAGGGTCGGCGGGAAGGGTATCTAACTCTAGTAGTTAGCACCTAGATGTCGCTTACGGCTGCTATAAAGTCGATGTAAAAATAAATGCAAAAATATGATTGAAGGCATTGAGAATTTCGTCAACTCAGTAACTGAACCCATAGCTTAATTGGTAAAGCGATCGAGCCCCGGTAAGGCGTATCGATGCGAGGTTCAAATCCTGCTGGGTTGATTATTTTTTCAATGTTTTCAGTGTTTGTATTTGATTGAATAACATACTATTGTATGAGTGGAATGCCCCACTTTAAAAAAACATGTAAAATAATTATGAGTTGATAGCAGCGCCATCTATTATTTCCGTTGTGATACTTGTAAAAGGGTCGGCGGGAAGGGTATCTAACTCTAGTAGTTAGCACCTAGATGTCGCTTACGGCTGCTATAACGTCGATGTAAAAATAAATGCAAAAAGATGATTGAAGGCATTGAGAATTTCGTCAACTCAGTAACTGAACCCATAGCTTAATTGGTAAAGCGATCGAGCCCCGGTAAGGCGTATCGATGCGAGGTTCAAATCCTGCTGGGTTGATTATTTTTTCAATGTTTTCAGTGTTTGTATTTGATTGAATAACATACTATTGTATGAGTGGAATGCCCCACTTTAAAAAAACATGTAAAATAATTATGAGTTGATAGCAGCGCCATCTATTATTTCCGTTGTGATACTTGTAAAAGGGTCGGCGGGAAGGGTATCTAACTCTAGTAGTTCGCACCTAGATGTCGCTTACGGCTGCTATAAAGTCGATGTAAAAATAAATGCAAAAAGATGATTGAAGGCATTGAGAATTTCGTCAACTCAGTAACTGAACCCATAGCTTAATTGGTAAAGCGATCGAGCCCCGGTAAGGCGTATCGATGCGAGGTTCAAATCCTGCTGGGTTGATTATTTTTTCAATGTTTTCAGTGTTTGTATTTGATTGAATAACATACTATTGTATGAGTGGAATGCCCCACTTTAAAAAAACATGTAAAATAATTATGAGTTGATAGCAGCGCCATCTATTATTTCCGTTGTGATACTTGTAAAAGGGTCGGCGGGAAGGGTATCTAACTCTAGTAGTTAGCACCTAGATGTCGCTTACGGCTGCTATAAAGTCGATGTAAAAATAAATGCAAAAAGATGATTGAAGGCATTGAGAATTTCGTCAACTCAGTAACTGAACCCATAGCTTAATTGGTAAAGCGATCGAGCCCCGGTAAGGCGTATCGATGCGAGGTTCAAATCCTGCTGGGTTGATTATTTTTTCAATGTTTTCAGTGTTTGTATTTGATTGAATAACATACTATTGTATGAGTGGAATGCCCCACTTTAAAAAAACATGTAAATTAATTATGAGTTGATAGCAGCGCCATCTATTATTTCCGTTGTGATACTTGTAAAAGGGTCGGCGGGAAGGGTATCTAACTCTAGTAGTTAGCACCTAGATGTCGCTTACGGCTGCTATAAAGTCGATGTAAAAATAAATGCAAAAAGATGATTGAAGGCATTGAGAATTTCGTCAACTCAGTAACTGAACCCACAGCTTAATTGGTAAAGCGATCGAGCCCCGGTAAGGCGTATCGATGCGAGGTTCAAATCCTGCTGGGTTGATTATTTTTTCAATGTTTTCAGTGTTTGTATTTGATTGAATAACATACTATTGTATGAGTGGAATGCCCCACTTTAAAAAAACATGTAAAATAATTATGAGTTGATAGCAGCGCCATCTATTATTTCCGTTGTGATACTTGTAAAAGGGTCGGCGGGAAGGGTATCTAACTCTAGTAGTTAGCACCTAGATGTCGCTTACGGCTGCTATAAAGTCGATGTAAAAATAAATGCAAAAAGATGATTGAAGGCATTGAGAATTTCGTCAACTCAGTAACTGAACCCATAGCTTAATTGGTAAAGCGATCGAGCCCCGGTAAGGCGTATCGATGCGAGGTTCAAATCCTGCTGGGTTGATTATTTTTTCAATGTTTTCAGTGTTTGTATTTGATTGAATAACATACTATTGTATGAGTGGAATGCCCCACTTTAAAAAAACATGTAAAATAATTATAAGTTGATAGCAGCGCCATCTATTATTTCCGTTGTGATACTTGTAAAAGGGTCGGCGGGAAGGGTATCTAACTCTAGTAGTTAGCACCTAGATGTCGCTTACGGCTGCTATAAAGTCGATGTAAAAATAAATGCAAAAAGATGATTGAAGGCATTGAGAATTTCGTCAACTCAGTAACTGAACCCATAGCTTAATTGGTAAAGCGATCGAGTCCCGGTAAGGCGTATCGATGCGAGGTTCAAATCCTGCTGGGTTGATTATTTTTTCAATGTTTTCAGTGTTTGTATTTGATTGAATAACATACTATTGTATGAGTGGAATGCCCCACTTTAAAAAAACATGTAAAATAATTATGAGTTGATAGCAGCGCCATCTATTATTTCCGTTGTGATACTTGTAAAAGGGTCGGCGGGAAGGGTATCTAACTCTAGTAGTTCGCACCTAGATGTCGCTTACGGCTGCTATAAAGTCGATGTAAAAATAAATGCAAAAAGATGATTGAAGGCATTGAGAATTTCGTCAACTCAGTAACTGAACCCATAGCTTAATTGGTAAAGCGATCGAGCCCCGGTAAGGCGTACTATTGTATGAGTGGAATGCCCCACTTTAAAAAAACATGTAAAATAATTATGAGTTGATAGCAGCGCCATCTATTATTTCCGTTGTGATACTTGTAAAAGGGTCGGCGGGAAGGGTATCTAACTCTAGTAGTTAGCACCTAGATGTCGCTTACGGCTGCTATAAAGTCGATGTAAAAATAAATGCAAAAAGATGATTGAAGGCATTGAGAATTTCGTCAACTCAGTAACTGAACCCATAGCTTAATTGGTAAAGCGATCGAGCCCCGGTAAGGCGTATCGATGCGAGGTTCAAATCCTGCTGGGTTGATTATTTTTTCAATGTTTTCAGTGTTTGTATTTGATTGAATAACATACTATTGTATGAGTGGAATGCCCCACTTTAAAAAAACATGTAAAATAATTATGAGTTGATAGCAGCGCCATCTATTATTTCCGTTGTGATACTTGTAAAAGGGTCGGCGGGAAGGGTATCTAACTCTAGTAGTTAGCACCTAGATGTCGCTTACGGCTGCTATAAAGTCGATGTAAAAATAAATGCAAAAAGATGATTGAAGGCATTGAGAATTTCGTCAACTCAGTAACTGAACCCATAGCTTAATTGGTAAAGCGATCGAGCCCCGGTAAGGCGTATCGATGCGAGGTTCAAATCCTGCTGGGTTGATTATTTTTTCAATGTTTTCAGTGTTTGTATTTGATTGAATACCATCTGTTTGTTTTAAATTGCTTAGTTTTTATAATTAACTGTACCTAGCTTAAGTATTAACAAAATGGATTTGTCTAATGTCTAATGGATTTATTTAATTATTCACCTATTGTGTACCTTATATAGGTACTTACTCTTAAATTGAAATTATATTTATTTACAAAACATAATAAATTGGTGCATTAATACAGTAAACTTAAATATAAATAAAAAAACCTACTAAAAAATATACTAAACTAACCAATCCCCCCGCGGCATGGTACCGTAGATGCTGGCAGCATTCCCTCTCTGTATGGCAATACCAATACGTTGGGCCAGGAAGCTGCCAGCTCTACGGTCACCGGTGGAATCCACTAGCCTCTTAGAAATCTCTTTGAAGAGGGCTTGAATGGGCTTACTCTTAAATACATACCTACTATTTGTTCTGTTTATGTGATGACTGACGAATGGAACGAGTAAGCCAAAACATTCCGATACTCTTGAAAGTAACAGTATCTTTGTAGGTACAGAACGTACAGAGCATAATATTTTAGCAAACATACATTGTACTTACACCCTGTGGTTTGACCATAAGTTACTCCTGTAACAACCTATTGTTGTTAACTTGCCTACCTTCTGGGCAATCTGCATGCCTACTCCAACTCGAATACTGGTTTAAAATGGAAAGTTTATTCTTCACCTTCAACTTCACCTTCAGGCCTTGAGATCGGCTCACCAGTCATTATAAATGTTGCTGGCTATAGGTAGGTACTTACATAACTAAACACATAAATATTGGGCATGTTGATATTGTACTATGTTGTGGTTCCAGAATAAATTAATTAATTATTGTGTGACTTAAGTTAAGAGATATCGTTCAAAATAGTACCTCGAAAAAAAAACTAAAGAAATATAATTAAACAAATAAATGAATACATTTATTAAAATAAGAAAATATTAATTAATACAATTAAATAAATAAAAGCATATAAATTCAGCATTTTGTGTAAAAATAGGTACCCTTAATCCCATTTCGAGGCGTAATAGTAAAGTAAATAGTAAAAAACTCTTAATCTAGAGTTTTGCTTCAGGCAGTCATTTGGCCAAACGCTTCTTCAAATTTTCGGCCAGTTTATCCATGAACTCGAACGTTTCGTAGTAGTCCGACCGTTTTACATTATTCATACCCTTAATGCAAATAGCAAGATCTTTAGTCATGACGCCTCCCTCGATCGTGTCGATACACACGCTCTCCAGGGTCTCAGCGAAGTTCTTAAGCTCAGCGTTGTCATCTAACTTAGCACGATGCAGCAGACCTCTCGTCCATGCGAAGATTGAAGCAATAGGGTTGGTGGAAGTCTCCTTTCCTTGCTGGTAGAAACGGAAGTGTCTAGTTACAGTTCCGTGGGCGGCTTCAGCCTCCACTGTCTTGCCGTCAGGGCAGATGAGCACGGAGGTCATAAGACCTAGGGATCCGTAACCCTGAGCGACAGAGTCCGACTGAACATCACCATCGTAGTTCTTGCAAGCCCATACAAAACCTCCTTCAGACTTCATGGCGTAGGCGACCATGTCGTCAATCAGCCTGTGCTCGTACCAGATGCCGGCAGCTTCGTATTGCGCCTTATATTCCTTGTCATAGATTTCTTGGAAGATGTCCTTGAAGCGTCCATCGTACTTCTTCAGAATGGTGTTCTTGGTGCTCAAGTACAGGGGGTACTTCCTGCCCAAAGCGTATTTTAATGAGGAATGCGCAAAGTCGACAATGGACGCATCAGTGTTGAACATGCCAAGAGCAACACCAGCACCCTTGTACTCGTTCACGACGTGCCTAATGGGTTCTCCTGAGGGAGGAGTCCAGATGAGTTCGAGTTTGCCCGCGCCGGGGACAACGAAGTCGGTGGCCTTGTACTGGTCGGCGTGAGCGTGACGGCCGATGATGATTGGTTTCTCCCAGCCGGTGACGAGGCGAGGAATGTTTTTGCAGATAATAGCTTCCCTAAAAACAGTGCCTCCGAGGATATTACGGATGGTGCCGTTGGGGCTCTTCCACATTTTCTTGAGCTTGAACTCCTCTACTCTGTTCTCATCAGGGGTGATTGTAGCGCACTTGATGCCAACGTTGTATTTCTTGATTGCATTGGCGCAATCGATTGTGACCTGATCATCAGTCTTATCACGGTATTCCATGCCCAAGTCATAGGTGTGCAGCTCGATGTCCAGGAAGGGCAATATCAGCTTGTCCTTGATGAGGTCCCAGATGATTCTGGTCATTTCATCACCAAGGATGTCAACGACGGGTCCAGCCTTGATTTTCGACATCTTGGTTATTCTGTAACAAATAACAAAATAACGTTAACAAAACATTGGACTTATTCTGGAATTAGGGCTGCCATCCGTCCGGGTTTCCCCGAATTTGTTCTAGTTTGGAGGCCGTCCGGGGGCCTTCCGGGGGGGGGTTTAAAAAGTGTCCGGGGAAAACCTTGGGACACTTGTTATGTGAGGAAACACCAAAGCAATTGTTTTTTAATTATATTATTTTCGGACACGTCCGGGGAAAAAATGCGATTTACGCCAAATGTCCGGGATTTTTTAAGTCTTTGTCCGGGTTCAGCGAATTTAGAGAAGGCAGCCCTATCTGGAATTAATGTAATTCTAAAACTAAATTCTATGGATTACCTAAATCACTAGTGTCGTATTATTTGTTATCGAAGCGATGCCGTTTACGCCACATACCTATTAAGGATGATTCACGCTGTAGCGTTCCGCGTCCTACGCGACACTTAATTTTGTATAGAAAGCGTCACGTGATCCTCGGAGGTCACGTGATGCTCTGAAAATGAAGTGTCGCTTAGGACGCGGAACGTTACAGCGTGAACCATCCTTTATACCTAGTTATTATTTTGTGTGAATTTACTTATTTTACGTTAATTACATTATTACAGGCATTTTTGATTTATTTTCACATTAATTAGTGACAAGTGCGAGTACCTACTTATAGATACAATCTAACCTTTCAAGTAGGCACTTAACATGTACTCTTATTGAGTAGGTTGACACAACACAAGCATCCCGAAACACATAAATAGGTTTATTGAAAATTAATTTAGTTACATGACTTTACAAAATTCTAAGTGTTCATTACATTTTGGTTACGTTATTATTTTATCATTGTTTAAGCAACCATAAGGTTTACAAAAAAAATAAGTCTAGATAATTTAAAACGTTAGGTAGGTAGGTACCTACTTTTCAGGTTTATTGATTTGTACCGTAAACTGGGGCTATTTAAGAACTATGAGGCTATTTGGAATAAAAAAATTACAAGTTTTAAGTCCATTTATTTTTGAATGTGGCAATAGTAGTTGCGTAAACCTTAGTCAGACAACCCTATGTTTAATGTGAAATTAGTTAGTGGTTGTGGTTGCAGTGACGCCAACAAATACGAATGTGCGCGTAGAAAAAATAAAAAGTGTGACGGAAGAAAATTGGTTCGAAATATCATCGTCCTACTTTTGTTCAGATATCCGTTGGTGCTAGGGTAAGCTTGTTTTTGTTATACAGGGTGTCTCATTCAAATCGGTCAGTATGGGAAAGTCTGAAACTATAATACATACGAAGATCTGTTCTGAGGAACCATGTCATCGATTTTAATAACAAGAAAAACTGCATTCATACATTTTAAAAAACATCTGTACTCCGTTCGGGAATCGAACCCAGTTGTTTTGAAAAAAAAACCTACACTATTTCTATTTAGATATCGATTGTGTAGGTCTTCAGCAGTAAATGTCTGTATGAAACATGATGTCTAAAATGAATAAAATGCATTGTTTCCACATACTTTAATTTATTTTAGTAGGTGCTCGAAGTGACCACCGCCTTTTTCAATACAATATTCAACACGTTTAGGTAACGATCTTACAATTGCATTTTGTATCTTCATATAATAAAATGCATTTTATTCATTTTAGACATCATGTTTCATACAGACATTTACTGCTTAAGACCTACACAATCGATATCTAAATAGAAATAGTGTAGGTTTTTTTTTTCATAACAACCGGGTTCGATTCCCGAACGGAGTACAGATGTTTTTTAAAATGTATGAATGCAGTTTTTATTGTTATTAAAATCGATGACATGGTTCCTCAGAACAGATCTTCGTATGTCTTATAGTTTCAGATTTTCCCATACTGACCGATTTGAATGAGGACACCCAGTATACATATACCTAAAAGTGTATATTCTCGGGAGTTTTTTAAGCTATGGCAAACATTTTTGCCGTTTAATTTGAATGATATATCGTCAATTTTCTTAATTGGGACTATTTGGTACGATTTTTGGGGTTATTTAGTTTCTAGTACCAAATATCCCCTCCATACGTTTCTATAAATGTAGGTTGGCCATATTTTTTCTCAACAAGACGATGGTGCGAAGTTACAAACGTACCTTCCGGAATTGCCGAAAGGAAAAAAAAATCTTCCATATATGTACTTATACACAATATTCACCAGAAGCACTGGCGGATGAGAATATACACGGCCATAGGGCCGTGGTGGCAGCTGGCTTCGCCCATAATCACTTATCTAGTCTGTCTAAATAATTAACATTGTAGTGCAAGTGTAGAAAAGCAAATAGTTTTAATTTTTTTTAAGACTGGTATTTAATACCTCTTATGGTTTAAGAAACATGTTGATTTACTACATAGCAATTTAAGAGTTTATGTTGTCTGAGAATATTTTTTTAATTTGGTTTGCTGCTACATAGCCGTATTATTTTTATTTTAACGTAGAAAAGTACTCAATATTTATGTAATTAAGCTCCCATAAAAGTGTTTAAGAGGCTGACAACACCCGATGACCTTCAAATTGACTTAACTCAAACAGTGTTTTAGCTATAACACCTTGTTTTGAGAGAGTAAAAAAAATATATGTTATTATTCGTTATATTTGGAAGAACTTCGTTGATTCCGATACACGATTGGACGAAATCGGCTCGATAGAAAATAATTCCAAAGTTACGTCTTAAAATTTGCTTTAAACAGTCGTATGTCTTTAGTTTCTTGACTTATACGTCTGTAACTAAGGACAAAATTCCACCGCACTAATACGAAAAACTTCGTTGTTTTATATTTCTCAATGAATGCGTAGTTTTTTTTTAATTCATCATTTTGCAAAATTTGCAATGAGCTCCCATACTAATCGTAACACAGTGTTTCTCTTTCACTCGCGCTGAAAAAGATAGGGAGGGAATTTAGCTGTTGTCAGCCCCTTAACAGGAAAGATAGCACTTCAGTAAATCTTGTTTGATTAGTAAAACTTTGTAATTTTTTTTATCCCAAAAATACTCCAAAAATTATGGTTACTTTACTTTTATTGCTTCCAGCGGTTGTTCTTGAAGCGTCCCAAATATAGATAGTTATGCTCGATTTCCATAAAACCCCAACTACGAGGTAATTTGGGACACCTCTTTGAAAAAAAATTACTCGTTCTGTGTTAACAATTCACACATGTGTGCAATACAGAATGATGAAGCAGTATGCCTTTTATCTGTAAACAATATAAAAACTATTGATAAGTAAGTAAAATATGAAGTTATTTATGTTTTAGTCCAAAAATTGAACCAATTAGCCCCATTTTACGGTATTTAAATTAGATTATAAAGTATTTATTATTGTTATTGATGAATATTACAATTTCCTTAGGTTATCGGAGAACCCTGCGCACGTAACGCACATTATCAGTTGAATAACAATAATAACATAACATAGGCAGGTCACTCACTCGAAGTTGTAACCTTGATAATGAACGCACAAACTATTTATACAATTGGTATAGCTAATACCAAGCCCGCTAGCTGTGTCATGGCCTTAGTACAATAAATCCAATCAAAAACATAAATGTGAAATGAGAGCCGAGTTCAATATTAAGAACTAGCGACCCGCCCCGGCTTCGCACGGGATAAGAAATAGCTATTGTGGGTTATCCCTAAGAGATAGACATATATCACCGCGTACTTTTTTGTAGACCTTTTTAAGATGTACAATACTGTAGTACATAATTTTGATCTATCTATTAGGACTCAGCCAGCGTTTGCAATGTAAGCGCAAAAAATGGGTTTATTTACGACATCACATTAGAAACCTCTAAAATTATCAGTGTTTCTCTACTACTTATATTATGCATGTATTATACATATAAACCTTCCTCTTGAATCACTCTATCTATTAAAAAACCGCATCAAAATCCGTTGCTTAGTTTTAAAGATCTAAGCATACAAAGGGACAAACAGCGGAAAGCGACTTTATTTTATACTATGTAGTGATAGTGATATGCATCTCTATGATTGCAAAAGAACTGAATTAAATATGGGTGCCAAGTTCTGTGTGTTTTGTACCAATTGTAACTAACATTTAAGGATTTTCTTATGACCATGCAACATTCTTAAATCAATTTATACAACGTCAAATGCGACGTATTCGTTCAGAAATGATCTGAATTCCATACGCGGTAAATTTTGCGTTGTGATAGCTTGAAGTTGAGGCCTTTTAAGAGCACCTTGAGCGCCTATAAGTTAAATGAGTCATTATGCTTGGGCAGATAGCACTACCTAGGTGAAGACCTTTAAATAGAGGTCGCTGAGCGGTAGAAGGATTCATACGTCAGTCATAAAAAATATAAAAATACTGGCTTTTAACGTTAATAACTGTTTGAGCTACATTTATGCAATAAAATGTGCCAAATTCGTATATGTAGGTTTAATAGGTTTTGAGTTGTGGAGGGGCTAAATGGTTCGTGTAATTACACACGGCTGCTGCGTCGCTAGTTCCTTTTCCTTTGAACTTGGCTGGACACACTGCAGCGTATCTAGATAACCTTTTCTTTTGCAAAGGGTAAGCATCGCCCCTTGTTGGGACCCGCCTTACTAGTAAGGCGATTATCACACTGGCGCCGCAACCGGATGCGGCGACGGTTTGCAAGCGTGACAGCGCTTTAGACGTACATAGCGCTATCTCGTTCGCTCACCGTTGCCGCATGCGGAAACCGCAGCAGTGAGAAAACCACCTAAGAGTCCGGTAAAGAGCGTTAGCGATAAGACCTCCAATAGAGAACATGCATGAAAAATATTTAATTGAATTTGTTCCATAAACACGTTCAACAACCCCAAATTAATATAAATAAGTGGAAATCCGTAATAATTTTTCAGTTTTTTAAAGATATTGCGGTTTAAAAACTTAAAACCCTTATAGGATCACTTTGTTGTCCGTCTGTCTGTCTGTCTGTCTGTCAAGACCATTTTTCTCAGGAACGCGTGGAGGTATCAAGCTGAAATTAATATCAAATACTCAGGTCTATTGTCCCTTGAAGCTGTGAAAAAATCAAACTTAAAAGCCAACGCAATCAAAAGATACAGTCGTTTATGCTGCAAATTTTAGAGTTTTTCGGCACTTGCAAAACCTACGGGGTACTTCCCGTGAACTCAGAAACTTGAAATTTGGCTCGAAGCAACAACATATAGCATAGACAATGGAAAAATTACAAAAAGTAGACATTTTTAGTAAAATCATACAAAAAAATATTTTTTTTAATTTTAAACTTACTACCTTTTTCCTCGTAAACGCGTGGAGGTATTAAATTGAAATTCATGTCAAATACTCAGCGCTATAAGACCTTTCAAATGTAGCAAAACCAAACTTTTATGTCAACGCAATCAAAAGAAATTGCAATTTAAGTCGCTTATTTTGAAACTGAGTACTCGCAAGAAACTCAAAACCTAAAGGGTACTTCCCGTAAACTCAGAAACTTGAAACTTGGCACGAAAAAACTTCATATATCACAGACAAAGGAAAAATTACGAAAAGTAGACATTTTTAGTAAAATCATACAAAAAATATATTTTGAAATTTTAAACTTACTACCTTTTTCCTCGTAAACGCGTGGAGGTATTAAATTGACATTCGTGTTAAATACTCAGGGCTATAGGACCTTTCCGATGTAGCAAAACCAAACTTTTATGTGAACGCAATCAAAAGAAATAGCAATTTAAGTCGCATATTTTGAAACTGAGTACTCGCAAGAAACTCAAAACCTAAAGGGTACTTCCCGTAAACTCAGAAACTTGGCACGAAGAAACTTCATAAAGCGCAGACAAAGGAAAAATTACGAAAAGTAGACATTTTTAGTAAAATCATACAAAAAATATTTTTTGAAATTTTAAACTTACTACCTTTTTCCTCGTAAACGCGTGGAGGTACTAAATTGAAATTCATGTTAAATACTCAGGGCTTTAGGACCTTTCCGATGTAGCAAAACCAAACTTTTATGTGAACGCAATCAAAAGAAATAGCAATTTAAGTCGCATATTTTGAAACTGAGTACTCGCAAGAAACTCAAAACCTAAAGGGTACTTCCCGTAAACTCAGAAACTTGAAACTTGGCACGAAGAAACTTCATATAGCACAGACAAAGGAAAAATTACGAAAAGTAGACATTTTTAGTAAAATCATACAAAAAATATTTTTTGAAATTTTAAACTTACTACCTTTTTCCTCGTAAACGCGTGGAGGTATTAAATTGAAATTCATGTTAAATACTCAGGGCTTTAGGACCTTTCCGATGTAGCAAAACCAAACTTTTATGTGAACGCAATCAAAAGAAATAGCAATTTAAGTCGCATATTTTGAAACTGAGTACTCGCAAGAAACTCAAAACCTAAAGGGTACTTCCCGTAAACTCAGAAACTTGAAACTTGGCACGAAGAAACTTCATATAGCACAGACAAAGGAAAAATTACGAAAAGTAGACATTTTTAGTAAAATCATACAAAAAATATTTTTTGAAATTTTAAACTTACTACCTGTTTCCTCGTAAACGCGTAGAAGTATTAAATTGAAATAAGTAATAAACATACTACAACTTTTGCTTGTTATAGGTTTGTACGGAACCCTCGGTGCGCGAGTCCGACTCGCACTTGGCCGGTTTTTTTATACCTGAAATGTATTTTCGAAACTTCAGTTCGATTACTTATGTTCTAACAAGAAAAAACATGTACGACAACTATACTGAAGTGCGATTTTTGAATCTCACCAAGTGACTAATTCTCACCGATGTGAGTGATTTCCGAAAGTAAATCACTCACATCGGTGAGAATTAGTCACTTGGTGAGATTCAAAAATCGCACTCCAGGATGATTCATGAGACGTGAGCAGGAACAACGCTACACACTTAGTTAACGATAATGAATCAACCGCCATCATGTTTAAGTGAAACAATAACGCCTTTCAATTTTTTTTAACCTTTTTGTTTCGTAGACATTTTATTCTCTGTAATCATGGTCACCCCACATAAACAAATCAATAAAGATAAAACCTCTTTGACAATCATGACAGCACTTTGATTATGAAAAAATAAAAAAATAAAAAATAAGTGAAATACGTTAAAAAAGTAACCAGACATCAATTTGACACATATCACAGAAAAACAAGAGAATATCAGTACTCGACGGAGTATTCTAATTGTAGAGTGACCATGCGTGTCGTAAATAATTTCAAACGTTTTATTTTTATTTTAAAAAAAAATTCTGCGCTTATCACACTAATATTGATATCAAACAATAGCTTATTTTTAACAGAATCCGTAGTGTTAAGCCTGCTCACGTCACGTAAGCGAAACGCATTTTTTCGTGCCTAAAATTACAAAAATCTTCCAAAAACTTGTTCCTTCCAAACAGTTTTCTTCAACTTTGTGGTCGGTGACGTCACAATTCTCACACTTTTTCTATGGGGCGTTTTGACGCGCGGCGCAGACGCCTAACGTATTTTCACATTTTTGACGTTTCAGGGCTATCATAGATAGTAAGTTTATTAGAGACATTTGAATCTACAGGGAAAAAGAATCGAATGACGTCTTCCAAAAAAATCATGCATGTTCCTAATTGTTTTGCCTCTCCTTTTTTGTTTGTGACTTGTGTATACTTTGTGTCTATTATTTGAGGTGTGCAATAAAGAGTATGTATGTTATGTTATGTAGCGATTTGAAAACGAAAACCGCTAATAATGAAATAACGCACATAAATTGCAATAGTTAAAAGTCTTGTTATTGCAAAAAATACTTTTGGTCCATATATATTATTATTTAATACCCAAATACTCAATTCTTACAAAACTTGATTAGTGAAGTTGGAAGTAATTTTGGTTAGGTGATAATGATAAGATAAGAGTATACTTGCCATGGCCCATGAGCCAAGACAATGCCAATTGCTGTAGATAAAAATATGATGTTATGGAAATTTTACCTTAACCTTCATGAACTTTGAAGATAAATGTAACAAAATAACCACAACACGTGATAGAGGATTCTTTATCGCAACCAATATGGAAAAAATAACAGTAGTTCAGAAATATCTTGAATAAATAACTCTATTACCTAAGTTATATATGATTAAATTCATTCAACAAATATAACCTCTTTCCTGTGTACATTTGCCCTTTGCAAATTATTAATTGGATTAGGTAATTGAGTATAGAAAATATTAAAATATGTTACATTACCAACATATTTTAACCTTTTGACCGCCAAGCATTAAACAAAAATGACGCGCCACCGACGCCACGTAATCGCGTTTTGTCAAGCGAAATTGAACTTTGTGGAAGCTCGCGTAGGTCCCTATTGTATTACAAAGCCTGTCGGCGTAGCCGTCGTTGGCGTCCATGGCACAACTTTTTGATGTTGGCCACAGCCGACTGTGGCGGTCAATAGGTTATTTTATTATTTTATTTATTAATTATTAGGAACAGTAGTTATAAATATTAGTTACATATTTATGCTCCACAAAACTTTCAATAAAGTTTGACTATGGAGTCAAGTTTCAGTCTCACAATTACTAAAATATTACAAACATAAATACTCGTAGGCATTATCTCAGAACTTAAGTTGGTACTTATAACTATATATCTTGGATGCTCAGTAGGACATTTTCCCTACAGGGCTTCCAAGAGATATTTTTTTAGTAGGTTTTTAAATCTACTCTTCTTGGCTTCCTGTACAATGTCCGCAGGCAAAGAGTTTATCAAGTAAGGTACCCATTTCCTTTGAGTCCTATCTCCATAATAATTATTTACTCTTGGTACGTCAAATTTGCCTGCGGTCAGTGTTCTGGTATTATGGCTATGACTAATAGGATTTAGGTGTTCTTGACTGCCATGGCTTTTTAATGCTATAAGGTACTTAAGATTGGAAGTTACTGGTAAAACTTTACATATTTTGAATAATTTTCTATAGTCTTTATTGCAACTGTTTTTAACATTTTTGTTAACAAGTAGTTTCAGGAAGCGGGTTTGTAGACTTTCTATTTTTGCAATTTAAAAAACCCAAGTGAGTTACCCGTTAAAAATATTTTCCACCATCTATAATAAAGGCAAAAAAAACATGTCTGTTGTATAGGAGCCCCCGTAAATATTTATTTTGTTCTGTTTTTTAGTATTTGTTGTTATAGCGGCAACAGAAATACGACATCTGTTAAAGTTTCTAATACTAGGAAACAACTAAATTAGAATTATGAAATATTCCTCATGTCTTGTAGTTTTTATGATATAATGACAAAAGAAGACTAAGGGCCGGCTGCACCAAACCGTCTGTTAGTGTCAACGTCATTGTTAAAAAAACATTTGACAGTTTTCTATGGGATGACAGCTCCGTTGCCATATTTAACGTTGATCAGTTCGTTAGTTATGTGTGGCGCAACCCACCCTTAATCTTTCCTTTGAAACATGTAATTGACTATGACTATTAATATATATACTTAACTAGATTCCACCATCAAATGTAGTTTAAATGGAGTAATTTTTAATACAAGTAAAATATAATTAATAAATATTTTAATTGAAGTTTGAGTTTATATGTAAATTTCAATTGAACCCTAAAGTTGGCCATGTCTGAAATGCATGATAGGCAATAGTCATAAAATAATAAAAAATCAAGAGCAGATATTTAAAAAATGCACAAGCGTCCGTAGACAAGTTTATGAAAAATATTTCCAAGATAATTTCATAACCTAGGTACATTACAGTTCAAGCTATTTTCTTTTGTTTAATACTTATTCATAGAATAAGTCCAATGTAAAGTGAATCCTAAATGACTGGACATTTAAAATCCATGACTGTATATAGGGTAAATTGCTAATTACTGGCCATTTTACTACCTGGCTTGCTTAGAATGTGTATTGTGATTCCCTGTAAAGTGATATCGCTCATATTATGATTTTTAAGGGAAGAAGTGAATGTTGAATAATTATAACAAGTGTTTACTAGACGATAATTTATTTATTTCCTGAAACATGTTTTTTTATCGGACTTTACTTTTAACCTAGTTACTAGCCACTATTTACAATACTAGCCACTTTTTTTCAATTACTGGCCACTATGTTTTTAATTTTAATTATAGGTGGCTAGTATTTAAACATAGGTGGCTAGTATTTAAAATAGTGTCGAATTTAATTTCAGAAACTAGCCATCCAAATAAGTTATAGGATTTGAAGTTAAGTAAATTAACAATGAAAAGATTATTCTCTTACCTTTTGTGATCACATTTACTACAATGACATAGGTAACGCCATTAGTCAAATTTATAACAGATATTCGTAATTTGAAATGCATGTACGCTAATAGAAAAAATAAGCAACTAGCCAGTTCGATTGCTCGTCAAAGTCAAACTCATTTTATTGTGAACTCTTACGTTAATCGAAGGATATAATACTTGATTAATTACTTGAGATAGTGCTGTTATCAGGTGGTTTACTTGAAGTGTGGGGATATATTATAGAATTCTTAACTTAATCATTTTAGTATAATGTGGCCAGTAATTGGGGGGTGGCTAGTAATTGGCGATGTACCCTACCTACAAATTAAATTTTTGCAAATCATTCTATTTCCTTTAAGTATCTACTTTTTAAAGATAAAATGCCTTGATAACACTTATCAGTGCCAGTAACACGTCAAACATATCTAGGATTTAATTAAATCTGTGCAACTTTATGTATTCTAGGAGGAAAGCATTATAAATGTTATGAATCTCGTGTATAAGTATCAGTACCTTGTGGGAACTAAAAATACTTACCTAAATGTAAATTTGTAAGAAATTAAATAGTAATACAATTTAAATATTTACTAGTGCTAATTTAATGCTAATAATAGTTCTCAAAGAAGAAAAACTTCTAGTAAAATTATATACCACAAATCACTTACCTACAATTATTTATCAGCCTTTAATGAACAAGGGACTCACTGCCACTAGCAACAGGCGACTGAACTCCGATTTTTAACATTCTATGTCAATTACAATTGTAAATCAAGGAGAAACCTTGAGAACAGGTTGTCGGCAAGTAAACAACCAGTACAAAGTTCAAGTAACTACCTTTAATGGAAAATGTGCCCAATATCCATCAATAAAAGCACCAAATTGACAACGGTGTGTTAAACAGTCTTAATTAAAGAAAAAAAATACTTGTGAAAGTATTGTAAAGCAAACTACTTACCAATGGTAATAAGATATAACCAATAGGACACGTCGTACCCTAATGACTACCACGAATCAACTGCTGTCTTTTGATAGTAATTGATAACAGAATAATTTTGACTGAGCAATTGTATAAAATCATTATCATTCATTTTCTGAGAGTATGATCGGCCACATCACGAAGTCGACGTCTAATATCAGGAATTAATGTATGAAAAAGCAGTATATTTAACTATTTTAACTCAATACTTACTGTCAATGAGGGGTAAAACACGAAATTAAATGATATATGTACTTCTTAGAATAAGTATTAAATAAATGAAACTTACACCTACCAATTAAATTCTATAGTAGTAAAAAAATTACGCCCCGAACTGTCAGCCAGTTCTACCGTGCACGTCATCAGTCAAAAACGGGTATTAGACATTGCAATTTGTAGGGCCTAAATTGTTGTTGTACCCTGTCTCTCCCTAACCCTCCTTCAGCTGCCTAACCTCCTATTACACCTCGCAACCGTACAAATTGGGCCCTACAGATTGTTATGTCTAATACCGGTTAAAGTCAAATTCGTTATCAGAAACCTACCATGCTAGTGAGGTGCACTTGTACCGCTGATGGCTGCGATAATTATCGATATTGTTGATGTTGACATTAGAAGCAGTTTAGGGTGGATTGTAAAAAATATAGTAAAGCCATACTTACAGAATGTTACATAAATAACCCATATATCTAAAGGTATGGCGAAACAGACGCAGAGTGCCTTATAGTACTGTAATCGTTTGAAAAAACCATCGATGAAAAAACTATTTAGCATTAGCCTGGGTAAAATATCGTACGTTTCTCTCTGTCTATGTTCTGGGTGAGAAGTCCCCTGGCCAATTTAGATGGCAAAATATTTCACGCTCTTTTCTAAGATTAATAAAGGGCTTTGAAGACGATAACTACAAGTCAATGCAACAGAGTGAGACACTATATAAGAATAAGACAACATTTTACCAATCAATAGCTGCAACTGATACTGATCACAAAACAAGTTCCAATGACTGATGATTTGGAGGTATACCAGACTTGAGAAAGTGATTTTTTCTACTTTTCCTTTATTTCTTTATAAGAGATAAGAGATCTTTATTGCGACCAAAAATACATAATATAATGTACATGGACCCACATAGGATGTAGCAACATAAATTGGTAACACCAATACACATTCATGTCTAACTATAAACTATATACTACTACTAACTTTAAACATTGTCTTATTTCAGGGCGGTGAAAAAACAGAGTCCGTTAAAAATCATATCTATTATGACTAGTAGAAGTCCGCCTCGAACTCAGAACGCGTGATTTCCTTACAAACGAGACGACCAATATAACAAGACCCGCGTTATAGTTTTTTCGCGCCTTGTAGCTCCAATACCCCTTGGTCGATCCTGCTCATATAAGAACTCTCAAATTGTATGTATCTCTGCTACAACCGCAACAAATTTCATGAAGATCAGAAAAGCGCTAAAGGCTAATTAAATTTAAACAAATTGTGGCTTTCAAACGAATCCTAACAGTAAGATATATGCGGTAATAATTTTCATATTATTTATTTTATTTTATGTAGGTAGTATGTATTTATAGTATGTATGTATAGTATATATTTTGTGTTTATATTTATGTATGATACCGAACTGAGTATCTACCTAATTAGATCATAAATTATAATACAACTCATCTTACCGTATCGTACAGTACCTATGTATGCCTAGCACTTCCAACTTTCTCTCTCAATTGCTCAAAGGTTAACTGGAAGAAATCCCTTAAAGGGATAAGTTCGCCTTTGTACGTATATGTTGTGTTATATGTATTTCGTTGTGTTTTCTTGTACAATAAAGTGTTTTACTACTACTACTACTAAAAGCGTTACTAAAGTTATTGCGAAACAAACTCTCAAAATCAAAAAGCCATCGAAATGCCGAGCTGTCCCAGTAGCAGAAGTTGTTTGTAAGAACTCACTTCGCTTACGCTTCGCTCGTTATAAAGGTGGTTAGAATTCAAACTAGTAGTCCACCTTGAACTGAGAACTCGCGATTTACTTGCAAACGAAAGACCAATATAACAAGACCCTTCTGAAGATTTTTTTCGCTTTCTAGCTTCACAACCCCTTGATCGATCCTGCTCATATATGAACTCTCAAATTATATGTATCTCTGCTACAACCCCAACAAATTTCATAAAGTTCAGAAAAGCATTACTAAAGTTATCGCGAGACGTCCCAGTAGCCGAAGCTGTTTGTAAGAACTCACTTCGCTTACGCTCCGCTCTTCCAAATTTTTCATAGAACAAATAACAGATTTACCGAACAAATTATTACAAACGCATTTTTTTATAAAATACATCTTTTCAAGGCGCTCCTGAAAGCACCGTTTCAGAATTTAGACTATGGCCTCCATACAAAATGTCAGCTACCATAGACAAATGTCTGCAACCATAGACAAATATAAGCATTTTCGTCTGATTTTGTCTGAATTTTACACCAGGGCTTCCTTTTATAACGTAGGCAAGAGACAAGAAAGGATTTTTTTGGAAAATCCACCCCGAGAATTGGAGAGTAAAAAGGGGGTTAAAATGTTGTATGGCTAAGATTTAAAATTGTAAGTTAGAGACTTGAAACTTCGTACATTAGCTGTTAATATTAAAAAAGTTACAGCGTTTTGTAAAATTCACATAGAGTTAAAAAAATTTTTGTGACAGACTTGCACTTCAAATTAAAAAAAAAACATTTTAGCGCTTTTTCAAAATTCCATCCCAGAGCAGTTGAAATGGGGTTAAAAAGTTTGTATTTAAGCGAGGCCGTAACAACTGAAGCTAGAAAGTTGTAATTATTAGCATACTGTGGGACTAGGTCGATTTGTGTAAGATTGTTCCATATTTTTTTTTAATTAATTATTTTAATGTAATGATTTTGTGTAATTCCACTCCTGAGTGGGTTCAATAGGGGTGAAATTAAAAGTTTGTTTGACCAAAAATGCGCTTTGCCAAAATTCAGGTCATTTTATTGCCAAACAAAACAACCAGTAATGTAGTTTACAAAGAAGTGCTAAACAAATAATAGGATACTTTACGTTATTTTATTTGCATAACATTCCTTTGTAAATGAGACTATGCCTGTCTGCGTATGCCGTTATTTCGCCTAAATGGCTAAATCCATTAAGAAGTTAGTTCGTGGATAATTCGAAACTGGGAGATGAAAAAATAGTAGTTTTCGATACAAGTGCAAGAAGTATGTCATTTTGCACGAGTACTGAGGTTACTCGAGGAGACTCGGGACGAGTGAAAATGACACTTCCGCACGTGTGTCGAACAACGTTTTTTAATACAATTGCGAAAAAACTACAATGAAATAAAATTACATTTATATTCTGTCAGTGTACGAAAGACAGCTTCATTCAATCGCGGGTTGTTCAAGTAATACTATTGGGTCTCGCATAATATTCATTTATGCCCAATCGCGCGTAGTTCAGGTTCAGGTCATTTATAAGCGGATCTCGCATAATACTCATTTATTTAAAATTCCGACCGCAAATCGTGCGTAAAATCAAACTTTACGCACGATTTGCAGATCAGATTACTTTTTAGCACTAGTGCATAAAATCAAATTTTACGCACGATTTGCAGCTACATAAACTAAACTTTTTGAGCAATTGTATAATAAAAATGTTTTCAATTCAATTCATTTATTTGTAAACATAGGTGATTGGGTAACAGTGGTGGTATAAAGCATAAGAGAACACTATGTTTCGCCGATTGGCATACAAATTCAAACTTAAAAGTAGGTAGTTAAGTATATAAATATACCAATTTACAACTAAACATGCTGAGTTTGAAATTAAAAATTGATTAATTTACTGTAATCGTTTTTTAAGTAAGTACATACGTTTATATTAATATTGAATTACGAAAATTAATTGTTTATATTTAAACAAGTGTCTCAAGCTAAGATTTGTTTTTACAAATACAGCTATTTCAAAAATGAAAAGGGATGGCAGAGGTAATAAATTAAGTTTTTAAAAATATGGGAAGCAGCTATCATCCATATGTAGCATATCACTTGCATACCTCAGAGTGGAATCATTGCAGTGCTGGGCTGAGCATTTATCTTATTTGTGCTACACTTTCCTAGTTATTCTGCAATCCTTGTTCAACACACGCACCCATACGAAAATCCCGTGGCGCTCTCAAACATCGTGCGCTATTCTTCTAACCTTGTCTTCATCATAGAAACTCAATTTTCATGCTCTGGAATACGCAGAAGAAAGTTATTAACTCGCGAACACTTTTATACACTTCCTTGTTGCGGATCTTTGACCTACAGCCTCAAGCGACTTTCGAAACCTAGATTTCTCACCTTTTCTTAGTTTTACTTATGTTTGGTTATTGGTCTCCTCGTTTTGTTCACGTTATTGTACATTTTTAATACTACTTTGAAATGTTTATTTAGACTTCTCCATAGTGACGTGCTCTGTCTAGCTTGTCAATTCTTCATAATTGTATAACCATTCAGTTAGGTTCTATACTTTTGGCTAAGTTTGTTAAATATTTTGTACTCATGTTGTCCTGGCCTTTTATAAAATTTCAAAAATTTATTGTAAGAACTCTGTATTCGCTGGCTGCCCCTATATAAGCCTGTCACCACAGATATCTCAAAGAACAGATCAGAAATTATAAGTTGAACGTTTTCTATACTTCCGATCTGCTCTTACTAACGTACTTATCAGTAATTAAGAAAGAGATAAACACCATGCTATCTGACAGGTCTTCACCTGTCATTGTCTCAGCCTTTCATGACTTCGTGACGAGAATTAGTGCAGTGAATGATAATTTTCTACTAAATATCGACATCGATATTTACTGTTGATATTACTTGATATCCGTAACAGGTATTCCACACACTTAACACTTTAACAGGTATTATTACAGGAATGTTATAAAAAAACTAACAGGTGAATTTTGTGCTTTTCAGTGGGTTTGTTTTTTAAAGGCAGTTCCCTATTTTTAAGAAATTAAATTAAATTATAATTTTAGTATAGTTATTTTGTTTTGTTTATCATTTTTCACAGCACCAATGGATTGCAGACCCGAATATTTGAAATTAATTTCAACTTGATACCTCACACGTTCCTGAGAATTTCTGTCTTGACAGACGGACAGACAAAGAACAAAGTGATCCTATAAGGGTTCTTTTTTTCCGTTTGAGGTACGGAATCCTGAAAAGGACAAATAGTGCAGACAACTAAAAAGTCATTCATATATTTACACGTTTTATTATTTACAGGAGAGATATAATATGAACGGTACACGAGGACTACTGTCTACTGGGAGGACTGGCTACTGACCCATGAATAAAACAGTTGTATTTAAATGGACACGAAGCTTTTCCCCTATCTTTTTATTTTTTTACTTTTCCCTTATTATTTAGCCCTACGGCGTCGATCCATATTTGACGTAATAGATTATTTTCCGGAAATCTGAAAAATTTACAATTGAGTATGTAAACAATAATTTAATATAATAATATTTTGTCTTTGCCTATACAAATGTTTCATATCGATAAAATATCGACATAATTATTTTCATTTAGTTACAACACTAGCGTCGTTTACAAAAATTTAATTTTACCAATAAATCTCAAGAAAATCAACTTGAAACTACGTAAACAGTTCTTATTTTATAGTATCCAGCTTGTGCAGTTATCCGAGACTATTATGTTACATAATGTGCTTGAAATTTTCGAAATAAAAACAATAGTGTCTTACCGATGAAAACTGGTATTTTCTCCGGACTTATTTGCTGATTTGAACCAGCTCCGGTAGTAGGGCACTATGCATGACATTTCTGCCTAATATAATCTTGAATTATTCAATTTATACACCTTAATTATCGGAAATAGCACCATAACTTGTAAGAAACCGTCTTATGCTACAATTTTGTGTTTGACGTCTCGGCTAATTTGACAAGTTGGTTAAGTTTTAAATCGAGACAATTAGTTAACAGCCGAACAAGGTCGTACTATCTGTCCCATTCTAACTCATCTTGGTTAACCATAAATAACCAAAGAGACAACTATATGAAAAAAACGTCTGACTTATAATTTCTGATCTGTTCTTTGAGATATCTGTGCCTGTCACTGACAAACGTCAAGCACTTTCTGGTTAGCTTCGAAGAAGTTATTTTCCAAACAAAAGGTCTGTGCGGGGCCGAAGTGGCCCCGCACTTGAAGAAACCTCTCTCTCTCTCTCCTGGCATAAACTCTCCGGGTTACTAATTCCTGAGTCTCCAGCTTCTACGTTCGCCTCTGAGGGCGAGCCTCCCAGCTACTACGTTCGCCTCTGAGGGCGAGCTATCTACTCCGTTCGCCTAGTCTGGGCGAGCCTCCCAGCTACTACGTTCGCCTCTGAGGGCGAGCCTCCACCTTCTACGTTCGCCTGGTGTGGGCGAGCCACCTACTACGTTCGCCTAGTGTGGGTGAGCCACCTACTACGTTCGCCTAGTGTGGGCGAGCCTCCAGCCACTTCGTTCGCCTCTGAGGGCGAGCCTCTACTCCGTTCGCCCCTCTGAGGGCGAGCCTCTACTTCATCCGCCGCTGAGGGCGGTCCTCTTCTACGTTCACCTCTTGGGGCGAGCGGCGAGCCTCCGTGCCTCTACTACGTTCGCCTTTGAGGGCGAGCCCGTGAAGAACCTCTGGCTTTACCTTCTTATCTTATCAAGGCCATATTGACTTACCCTCTTACAACTGAAAAAATTGTGAAATAAAGAATCCACTACCTGAATTTCTTTTTATTATTTACTTTCTTCACCCTATCCGTTGCGTGTTCTTCCACTTATCTAGTTGGAAGAGCACGTAACGTGACACATATTCAGGCCGCACATGGCTTTTACGCATCGTTTTTGTGCCTTGAAAACCATTTCCCTGTTGGTTGAGTTTCCCCAATAAAGAAGACCATAAGGCGTAAGGTTGATCCGACATAGCCATGGTCGGCTGTCATTACTGCTTCAATCTGTGTTAATATCAAAATCACACTGTAATCAGATCAAAAATCGTATTATACGCGGACAAAGTCGCGGGCGGAAAGCTAGTTAGTCATAAGAGGTCTAATACTCGGCGCAATTTTGACGCAAAAATTGCCGGCGATTTCGACACCTTGCCGTCTAGGTTAGTGCAACGAAACCAATCGATGAATCAAAAACCACAATGTATTGAAAATCTTAGGTGATTAGTTGTGAGGTGAGTAAAGCGCCTTATTACCAATTACGCGTAGGTTTAATAGTGCGGCATCACTGTTCGCAAATTCATTATCTTATATCGACGATAAACTAAATTAACTGGAAGTTATAAAATTACTAACAGAATTTCAGCATTGTATTTTTTGTTTATTATATTTTTATTTTTCCGCGAATACGTCAATTAAGTTTATCATTTCGTACCAAATTTATTTTTACGGTACAAATAGGTATAGTACAAGAATGCTCATTTTGATATCTATCCCAGCGTTGCCAGGCGTACGATAATTGTCGTACATATACGATAATTTGTACCTCCGTACGATGTACGTTCCAATGTTGATTATCGTACGCAAAAGTACGATAATTTTAAGGTACATAGGCTAGTATTCAGTGTAGTACACTAAACTTAAAAAAAACTATCCTATTTATGGCATCGTGTACCAGGCACGGATCAGAATACAATCCGGATAGTACTTTTACTATATTCCCAGTTGAACCTTATTACCGAGCAAAACAGTCGTTCATAGGTCACTAGTAAAAAATAATAAAAACGGTCCTATAGAGAGCATAATGTAGGGGGCGGTGTCTCACTCGCACAATGCTGCCAACTTATGAAACTTACCAATGTGGTTTTATTTATATGCATTTATTTTAGTAACACGCTAGAAGTTACTTCCTACTTATAATAATTTATTGCAAGATTTTGAATTAATACTTTGTTCCCTTTTAGCTGCTTTGAATTTTTTTACGACGTAAATATTATTCATTCAATAAATTAAAGAATTGCAATTAATATTGCAGACAGTAGTAAGTTTTGTAATATTTAAAATACGGTCTGGTATCCCCATCCCATCAGTCCCATCACTGACATAATACGAGTATGTCACTTATATTATTTCAAATGACGCCGCTCAGCTCAACAACATTTCGTAACAACATTTTTAAGTAAAAATGGTCAAGATATGTTGTGTATAAGTGTGCAGGGGTGAGACTTTACAATAAAGTAGACTTTCTTTTCACCGGTAATCCACAATCATTCAATTTTACGATTTAACAACAAGTTAAGATTGTCAAACAATAGGGTGACTATGATGTCGGCAAACTGCGGGTCGGTTTAGCTGTTTTTACAGAAATGTACATAAGTACATGGTCTGTTCCTAAGTATTACTTACACAGGACAGGAGTGGCCCGCGGGTATTTTTAGGCCCTTTCGAAAGGGTCCTAAAATGGCACAAGGCCATACAAAAAATTGTAGTAGTGGCAGTATAATACATAAATCAATAAATATTATGGGACAATCTTACACAAATCAACCTAGTCCCACAGTAAGCTCAATAAGGCTTGTGTTGTGGGTACTAGACGACGATATATGTAATAGATATATACATATAAATACTTAAATACATAGAAAACATCCATAACTGAGGAACAAATATCCGTGATAAACACACAAATAAATGCCCTGACCAGGATTCCAACCCGGGACCTCCTGCTTCATAGGCAGGGTCACTACCGACTAGGCTAGGAGGCCGTTAAAATAGACTTTATAGTACAACATTTGTACAACAAAGAAAAATACAACAGGAAGAATATACAATATTTTTACATGGAAGAGATCTCTTCCAGTCAACCATTGAGCAGTTTGATGTATTGCTGTTTTCTTTATTTACCTTTAAGTATATTAAAGTCGGAGAACTGTCCACATCAGATATGACGCAATAGTGAGAGCCACGAACCCCCTGTACTTACTTAGTTTTAGTTTGCTACACTAACTATCCCCTATTTTAAGACGCGGACATCTGGCAATTGTTCATCGGTGTTATGCAAACGAGTTGTAAGAAATTAATTTCTTACAGTTCTAGGTTTGATGCAGTGCAGTATTATGTAATTAATAAGATTATATCATTTTCAGGAGTTTCTGTTGGGGGAAAATAGTGCAAAATGACGTTACGTTAATGTATTGTTTGTCGCCTACCTACTGTTTTTTTTCCGTAGCGATACGCAATGTTTTTCCTTTTTTGCCGATATTAGCGATAGGCTTCGACAGTTTTTACCTATTAACTGAAATATTTTGCTGGTCTGTCACTCTGACGTCCTCCGATAAATAGCTGCCAGATGCCTGGATCTAGCAATAAGTTTAAAATAGTAAAGTAATTAGAGGGGTTCCCTGCTCCCACCATCGCACCAACGTATATGAAGTGGCCAGCTCCTTAAGTCAGTAGAATGTATAAGTTCCCATATGAACTATGAGACTTCTCTTTCTGGACAATACCTAGTCGGTCCTTAAGTTCTGTCACAAGGGTTTTAAGTGATAAAATATAATACAAAGCTTTTATTAAAAAAAATTAGACCTGATTAGAAAGCTTACTTCATATAGATTAAAATATAATATGATTAACTTATAATCACGATCGCGTATTTTATAGATCCTTGTAAACTTGAAGATTGTTGTCAGTCCCAAACACGCCGATGATTTGTGAAAATTGTACTTCATAAAAGTTGGTTAAGATTATTGATATAGCTTTCCAGAGTTACAAATTGTCATTTTTATGAAAGTAGATGATTAGGGCATATTTCAAAACCCAATATTTAGTTGACTTACAAGTCTGTGCTTCAGCTACTCTTCTCCTGAACCTCAACGTATTTTTCAGGTTTAAAGCAAAACACGATGATTTTGATGCCATACATCAAAGTAGTCTTCCAAAATTGTGTATACTAGCCTTCTTGTCAGTCAGACCCATGTTAATTATATATTAAAATGAAGGTAAAAGATCAAGCTAATGCAATTTGCAAGACTGAAGCCTCTTAAAACTAAATAAAAATAATTATGGTCAAAATCAACTCGAACAGGGCGCGTGTTTTTGACGTGGTTTTTTATTGCGCTTTTTCGAATGTTACAGGCAATTGTGTAAAACTGCCACAACTGTTTGCCTTAAATAATATCGTAAATTGATCAGTGTTAAATAGGCTTTTTAACTATATATTGAAATAGTAAGCAACCTCTAACAGTTCCTATTTTACCAGTCCAAACCCTAGTGACAGAATTTATGAACCGACTAAGTACTTACTAGACGACAAGCATATTTTATATTTATCTTCATACTAGCCCAATCCCACATACATCATAGTACATATGGTCACCCTACTTAGAATGAGATTCAGCCCCCCACATTACCCTCTCTTTCGGCCTCACTTTGTGGTCGAAGTATGATCTCCAGATTGTATTTAACTTCATGGTACCAGGCTGATATGCTATTGGTCCTTTTTGACATGTAGCGTCAACTAAGAAATATGACCGACTAGAGTCACTATAGAAATGACATTTGCATGCCCCAACTGCCATCTCTTTTTTAGTGACTCTGAGGAAAGGGACAGCATGTGGCTTTAGGGCCTTAAGTCAAACTCTATAGGTAGTCTTGATGTCAAGTGTCAATTTAATAGGCATGATGACACATGTTGAATTATGCAATAAAATTTAGTTGATAGGATGCAAAGTTATCAATATATCCATCTAAAGTGAAAATTCATAAATTCTATTGATATGACTCAAAGATATCAAGCTGCAAAATTTCTAAATTTTACGATTTTTTAAAGTGCGAAATTTAAAAAAAAACAATGATAGCATTCGATTTTTAACATTTTACTGTAAAATAAATTGTATGGCAACTATATACATAAACGCAACATTTCACTGTAAAAATAGGAACTTCATATTTTTTCCATACTTTAAACAGGGCGACTATGTGATCGTGACGTCACTTTTTCACGTCATTTTGTTAGGAGCGTTTTGAGAAACAAACGCAAATCTCGGACTTTAAGTATCATTTCTGACTTTTGTGGTACTTTAACGCAAATGGCCCCATATAGACATTTGATCCTCACAACAAAACGAATCGATTGATACCATACATGAAATAAATTCACCATGCCTATTGTCATTAACAAAATTAAAGTTAAAATAAATAACCTTAAAGCCTTAGTATGTTAAGTGCGTGTGTTCTTTTACACTTTTCATATTTCAGCTCATTTCCAAAGAATAATATATAAAACGGAACCCTTATAGTTTCGTCATGTCCGTCTGTCCGTCCGTCCGTATGTCACAGCCATTTTACTCGGAAACTAAAAGACGTATCTTAATAAAAAATGGACATACGGTGAATTTTGTATGCCGCTGTTTAGTTATGTAGTTAAATCGGAGAAATAAATATTTTTAGGGGGGGGCGCTCCATACATGTAACTAAATAAAATGAAAAAAATTCACTAAATATCAACCTGTTGCACATCAGTCGATAGGTCTTTAAAAATAACATCGAGGTTTCTTTAAACATTTTGGGATTATGTAAATGGTTTCAGAAATAATCGTCGAAAGTCAGAAAAATTATGTCCTCCCCCTGTAACTATTGACCCGTAAGTTCAAAAATATGAAAAAGATGCGCCTTAAACTCAAACTCAACTCAAACATTTATTCAGTAAGTAGGCCACAAGGGCACTTTTACACGTCAAAGTAAAAGTGAGAAAAAAAATAATCAAACTACACCGGTTCTAACCCTACACCTCTGACCCGAGAAGAATTATGTCCGGCAAGAAACTCGGCGGGACTTATTTTTTCAAAACAACAGTACATCAAAACTAAACAATACATATAAGTGCTTTGTTCTAACAGAAAACATATCAAACCAAGGTTAGATTAACCAACAATAGGTTATAGTTTAAGAAAAATACCAAAGAAAAAAGATGAGTCCAAATCTGACTATTGAAAATGAATTACATACAAGTTTGATATACTTTCTTACTGTGTCTTCTAAATAAATTTCCAAATTATAATAATCCATCATCAACACCCCGGACCCGGACCCGGACCCGGACCCGGACCCGGACCCGGACCCGGACCCGGACCCGGACCCGGGGTATGTCCTTAAACTACGTCCGGACCTGGGTATGTCCTTAAACTACGCCAAAAAGAGAGGTATGGGCACTGCGAATGGCATCTCGCTAAGTGTGGTAGGGCACGTTCAGCGAATGTCATCGCTCAAATCTGGAGCAGAGCCCGACTGGGGAAGTACCTCCACCTTACAGAAAACCACAGCCAAATAGCACTAGACCCTACTCATAGTGTTGTGTTCCTGCTGGTGAGTAAGGTTGCCAAAGAGCTCAAAGAGGACCCAGTGTGTTGACGATGAGGGACCTTCTTGTTCCTTTAGTCGTCAACACAGTGAATCCTCCTTTTTGTAAAGGGTCGGCAACGCGCATGTGACGCCTTTGGAGTTGCAGGCGTCCATAGGTTACGGTAGCTGCTTACCATCAGGCGGGCCGTATGCTTGTTTGCCACCGTCGTGGTATAAAAAAAAAAAAAAAAAAAATCAACAGTTAGAAACAAAATAATTTTGAATTTAAATAAAAAAAAGTAAGTGATTCTAGTATACAATAAACATACTATTTCTAAATTATCCTTAGAGATGTATAAGGTCTCCAAGTGTCTTGATCTATATATTCTATATAATAAAAAATATGGATAGTCAAGCACCGAATGTTGTGTCTAAAGCCAATTAAATTAAAATTAAATATGATCAATATTACATACTTTCCACGAAAATTATTTTGAACATTATCGGTTCAGTAATTTTTGAGTTATCTCCAAAAAACTTGTTCCAAAGGCATCAGATACGACCTTTTGGTATTAGTTTGGTTCATATTTCGTTGAAGGTACGGAACCCTCCATTATGCGTGGTCCGACACGCACTTGGGCGGTTTTATAGATGTACGATAATTTTACGTCTCGTACGATAATTTTTAATGGTTGGTACGATAATCCACTTGGACGCACCTGGCAACACTGATCTATCCCATCACTACGATTGATTGATAATTTTGAAGATGGAGCAAGCAAAGTGGACTGCCGAGTATTTTTCATTACGTCCAAAGCGTAATTGTTTTTTTGTTATTTGTTTAGCGAAATGATAAAATTATGTGCTTTTATAAATTAAACCTACAATGTAATGTCACAATCGTGTTTTTGCAGATATATTGTAAAGAGTTGTGATAGTATTTTATGCGAAATGGTGGTTCAAAAGAATTGGAATAATACTGAAACAACCGCTACTGCTTCCGAAACCCAGAACCAAAGTACAGCCACTGTTTCATGGAGTTTCCAAGCACCTACTAAAACATTGACGGTTCGTCCAAACACTACATGTACTATGCAAACGGTAAGTACTAATGTAATATTTTGTTTGAATTTAGAATCTTGTAAGAAAACGCCGTAAACAAATTGATTTCTTCACTTGTTTATCGGATTGAGTTCTCTTGTTATTTTAACAATAGTGTTTTCTCTTTTGTTTTTACTAAATGTTTTATTTTAAATTCAGAAAGTCTATGCAGTTTACATTGTCTATGTTTGGGCCTACATTACTCTTCAATATTTTTTCCCATGTAGTGGGTAATGCAGTTCTTAAGTTCCATTTTTTTTCAGAAGCAGCCAATCACAAGGCAAATAGCCATAAACACATTAGCAGCAATGCATCGGCGGTTCAGCCTGCCTGGTCCAGTGCAACCCCATTCTAGGCCAATAGCCGAGTTCCGGGCCAGTGCTAACAAGTCTTTGGACATGCTGCGGCAAACCATACAGTCAGCGGTGACAAGGGAAATTGATCAAGTCATAAAAAAGTATTTGGAAGTATGTTAATTTTATTGTATCAGTTATCACATCACTAATTTTAATGTCAACATCAATATAACTATATAAAATTATGTTGCACTTTAAAGTTCATACAAACTAATATAAGTTGAATGCACGAGACTTAGAGGCCTTTCCCCTGCTAGATGGTGTGCCCAAAATACTGCACCCATGTTATTATGTATTAACTTCTCACATTCCGAAATGCGGAACAGTGCAATAGGTATTGAATTCGAATTAATCACTAATCATTTTGTTCATTATCTACTATTTCGGCAAGTGAGAGGTTAAAACTGCAAAAAGCCAACCACTTAGCAAGGGATATAAGCCCATGGAGGAACCTGGTCTTCAATAGGAGGACATGATGTTGTGATCTTCAGCACTGAGGGAACAAATGATGATATGATTAAAATACAAGTTAAAAAGATAATGTCCTGATGTAAATATACCAGAATAATAATGATTAAGAGTAAAAGTTATTGTCATATGTTTCAGAAATTCTTTGTACCTGCAGTGAACAATATTAGACTGAACTTGGGCGATGAATCTGTTAGTGAAGATCAGGTTAGTGATTTATTGTTCCTTGGTGATATGATGGCCATTGTCATGGTGCAAAATAAAATACAGAGGAGATATTTATTGATTTTATTCTTTAAAAACGAATTCAGATGTCAGCAAATGGCACTGATGTTTATACTGGCGTCAACCAGGGATCGGATACAGGTGTTTTCTTCATACGAAAATACTGATAGTTATGTTCTTTGGTTTGTTATTTCATTTTTAATTTGAGAATCTAATAATACAAAGTCATTTGGTATGTATGTTCAAGATTGAGTCCTATATTGGGCTATTTCAGGGTGTTTGCAAAAACCGGTATCCGATCCAGGGCAACAATGAGCCTCACTCAGTGTAAACACTTACATTACACAAAAACTCTTCCACATAGAGTCCTCACATGTCGGATTTGTGAATACTATAAATTGAGCCAAGCTTGTTAGGGTTCCGTAACCAAATGGCAAAAACCGGAACCCTTATGGATTCGTCATGTCTCTGTCCGTCCGTATGTCACAGCCATTTTACTCGGAAACTATATGACGTATCTGAATTAAATTTACACATAAGGTGTATTTTGTATGCCGCTACTTAGTTATGTAGTTAAATTTGAAAAAATAATATGTTTAGGGGTGGCACTCCATACATGTAACTAAATTTCAAAATTTTTTTTTAACCTAATATCAACATGTGACACATCAATCTAAAGGTCTTTAAAATAACATTGAGGTTTCTTTGACCATTTTGTGATTAAGTGAAAATTTTCTGAAATAATCGCTTCGAAAGTCAAAAAATTTGTGTCCCCCCCTGTAACTTTTGAACCGTAAGTCCAAAAAATATGAAAAAAATTGAGGAGATGCGCCTTATCATATGCTTTTTACGGAAATTGTTTGGAACATTATTGGTTCAGCCATTTTTGAGTTATCTCCAAAAAACTTCTTGCATAGGCATCAGATACGACCTTTTGGTATTAGTTTGGTTCTTATTCCATTGAAGGTACGGGACCCTCCTATGCGTGGCCCGACACGCACTTGGCCGGTTTTTTTCCTTCCTAAATAAAACGTGGAGTTTGACTATTGAACTAATGGATTCTCCTTAATTTAGATGGTCCTCAATAGGACCCAAGAGCAATGCCTTTTCAAGAATATCAGGCTTACAAATAATGTGAACATGGCACCAATAGTATAGCTGTGGCTAATGAATGGCTATGTGTAACTTGATAACTTTTGATGCTAACATTATCAAGATTAAATTGATTGAATCCAATTTCAGAAATCAAATAAGTGTTAATTATGTGATAGTGGGCACATTCATTTGATAGAGATCAACTTCACTTTAAATCCCAGCATCGCTCATGCTCACATAGTAACCGAGGAAGTTTATTATATTTAAAGCCTTTAATATGTTCATAGACTAGTATACATGTATATTTGCCAATATATAATGGACACTATTCTAATTTCGAATTCATCCTAACCACAAAACAGATTTTCTGTTTTGTGATCCTAACGCATCTTATAGACCGAGAGCTAGCCATGTCTGATATGACATGATAATGAGAGCAACGAAACCACTCTAGTTAGTTTGCTATACTATACTTATTTCTAGATCTGGACATCTGGCAGCTGTAAAGCATTCTTTGACCTCCACGGTCAAAGAATGCAAACCACTTCAAGAAAACAAATCGTAGAGTTCTGAGTTTGATGCAATATATGAGCAATTATATAAATAATTATATTACATCATTTCCAAAAGTTAATGTTAGGAAAAGTACAAACGACGTATAATGTAATTCATATTAGTTTTTGTTTCTGTAATCAATCATACACAATATTTTTTGTTCTAATGTTAAAATATAGGCCCTGTCCTTTATGACTGAGACAACTTCAGCAGTTTTTACCTATTTTGGTATTACTATTTTCCAATTCAAAAATTTTGCTAGTCCTTCACTCTGTCCTCCATCCGTTAATAACTGCCAGATGCCCTGATCTAGCAATAAGGATAGTATAGCAATGTAACCAGACAAATTTTTTTGCTCTCATTATTGTGTCATGTCATATCTGACGTGGCCAACTCTCAGTCCATTACCAAACGCGAATTAATATCATTTTATTTTAGGGATCTTACATAAGGCGTAATACACACTTTTGTGGAATTTAGCGCGGAATTCGATTGTCATAGACAAAAAAGGGGTAAAATCCAACTTCCAGTTATACAGCCTGTAAATTTTATACGGGCGTATACTTTATCCACCTATAGTATCCAGCAATAGGACTCATATAGTATAATAATTTTGTTAAATAGTGTTATTAATTATGTGTAACGATTTTTTAAAGTCCTACCGGGCACCAATGTACGCTATACAACTGATTTAAAACTGACATAACTGACATCACGCATCGGTAATTTAATTGTCATGGATGCAATACATTGCATGCATGGATGCATACATGCGGGCTGAATTATTATGTATGAAAAAAAAATCCTTATTTTCATAGAGAAATATATGTAAATAGGTTCCCTAGGTCCAATACTAATCGCCAGTACAATATACGCCCGTATAAAATTTACACACTACGCGCCTAAGTAGCTTGTAATAAACAAGTACCTACTACCGGATACTACCTGTCTAGGTGCGAGCAATTTGCCGAGCAATGCTGGACGCCACCCGCCTGCTGTACACCACGCCATCCAAACCCGTGCCGTCCCCCTCTGAGAGTGATGACTCCAACAGTGCTGACAGCAAAATGAAGTCAACCAATGTAAGATCAAACAATTTCAAATGCCTGCAGTTTGGATACACAAATTAAATTCAAACAGTGAATTGACTTTTCCTCTGGTATCTGTTTCAAAAACGCTTGGACTTCTCATTTAGGTACATTCAGCATCAGAAATAGCTACGCAAACGAAGACGTCAAAGGTCCTTTTCAACCGACTTCAAGATTTCGAAGGAGGAGGTTATCAATTCGTCGGGATCTTTGTTTTTTTTGCTATAATTTTTTTTTTGTATGTTCACCGATTATTCGAAGACGGCTGGACGGATTTGGAAAATTCTTTTTTTGTTTGAAAGAGTATTTCACAGTTGGTCCCATTGAAACTAGGTCATGATCTGATGATGGGATCCTGGAGAAATCGAGGGAACTCTTTATTATAGGCACACCTATAGTGATTAGAGTATTTTTACAGCAGGTCGAGCATCTGGTTTTGGAATGGTGGATGCTAAGTGAAGTTGGTTCTCTTTTGTTTAAAATTATTAAAAGGGAATAAGAGCTTCTGGCGTCTTCGATTGCGTAGTTACTTTTGATGCTGACCGTACACGTAACATGTTGTCAACATGTTTTAATGTTCTTAATCTTGAGATGCCTTTATATTTATTATGTTTACTGGCACAAAATACAAGGACCATAGTTTAGCCCAGGGGTTCCCAACCTTTTACCCTATGCGCCTCACCCAACATTATGCTAAAACACCACGCCCCCCTAGGGGCCGAAATGGAGAGTCAAAACCGGGCACCATCCCCGTCGCGGTACAGGCCTTATACAGTTTAAATCTGGCGCCGTTTGCTGCCCCCCCCTTGGGTCACTCTACGCCTCCTAAGGGGGGCGCGCCCCACTGGTTGGGAATTCCTGGTCATCAGATCTATCGGTGCGGCCAAGGTGGTCACAAATATCTGAACAACGCCTCTATTGTCAAGGCGATAAAGTGCATGTTTAGATATTTTTGAGCACCTTGGCCGCTCCGATATTTGATAGTGACTGTACTTAAAATTAAAAATATTTACATCATTGCAGAGTCCCTCACACACCAAACGCAAAGAGTCAGAGTCCGACTTCGACGTCTGCTTCAAGCGACGGAAGATAAAACAAGAAGAGACTTCAGACAGCGGGTCGTCGTCACCCCTACCGCTGTCGACTTACAGGGACCCTGAGAAGTGGAACCCGAACAGGCTTACGCAGGACACGCTGTTTATTATGGGCTCTCATGCTCACAAGGTAATTAAATACTCGAGCAATATAAAACAGGGAGAACCTTCAGACAGCGGGTCGTCGTTACACCTACCGCTGTCAACTTACAGAACCCGAACAGGCTCACGCAGGACACGCTGTTTATAATGGGCTCTCACGCTAACAAGGTAATTAAATACTTCAGCAATATAAAACTGGAAGAAACTTCAGACAGCGGGTCGTCGTCATCCCTACCGCAGTCGACATACAGGGACCCTGAGAAGTGGACCCCGAACAGGCTCACGCAGGACACGCTGTTTATTATGGGCTCTCACGCTAACAAGGTAATTAAATACTCCAGCAATATAAAACAGGGACAAACTTCAGACAGCGAGTCGTCGTCACCCCTACCGCTGTCGACATACAGGGACCCTGAGAAGTGGAACGTGAACAGGTTCACGCACGGAACGCTGTTTATTATGGGCTTTCACGTTCACAAGGTAATTAAATACTCCAGCAATATAAAACAGGGACAAACTTCAGACAGCGAGTCGTCGTCACCCCTACCGCTGTCGACATACAGGGACACTGAGAAGTGGAACGTGAACAGGTTCACGCACGGAACGCTGTTTATTATGGGCTTTCACGTTCACAAGGTAATTAAATACTCCAGCAATATACAACAGGGACAAACTTCAGACAGCGGGTCGTCGTCACCCCTACCGCTGTCGACTTACAGGGACCCTGAGAAGAGGAACCCAAAGAGGCTCACGGAGGACATACTGTTTATTGTGTTTATTATGGGTTCTCGCGCTCGCCAAGTAAAAGCAATATAAAATAAACTTCAGAAAGATACGTAGTATATATTTGTTTTCGTAAGGTGGAAATGCCAAATTTGTAATCTATATCGGATTTTAACACAGAGTGGAGTGCCTTTAAGGTTGGAAATTGCTTATGGGACAGATGAAAATTGTATATAGTTCTCCGGATGACTTCCTGATCAAAATCGTCTACTGCTGATGACGGACAAGTACGTAACTTTTTATTTCTCGGGGAGGTGAATTTCTTTGTTGTTGCGAATTTCTCACTATTGCTCTCAGACACAATGTTATAAACAGTAGAGAGACAAACACCTGTAGCTTTTTCAACTAACTGGGCAGCGGTGTAAGGGGAATTTAAATTTTTCTTCAGTTCAAGTTCAAAATATTTATAACAGTTAAAAATAATTTGCTTACTTTGACTCTCAATCGGACCAAAATTACTCACTGCCATATTTTTTGAAAATTATGTAACTTACACTTAGTCGTACGGGCTGACACAAAATTATTCTGATAATTGTGAGAATACAATAAAATCAGACGTAAAAATATATGCACAACGTAAATAATATTCACAATTTGACACTGACATTATTTTGGTATTTACTTCTTCAATATATAACAAACCTCTTTTTATGCTGATAGTACGAGAAAATAGAAAATTCAAATATAGAATGCCTGTAAACATACAATACTACTACATATGCAATTCCATGCTCTCGTTAATTTATCTATACGTAGCTACGTTCAGTAGCTTGTTGTCATCTCTGGATCAGTGAGAAACCAATCAGATTTCTTTTTAGAACCCTAATGGTGGTCTTACTCTGATGTTGTACATAACGTTATCAAACACAGCATAACAAGAATACCGCTATTGTTTTTTTCTACTCCTGTACTTTTATCTGTCATTTATACATTCGTCAACACCTTTATAAGAATATAGATAATATACTCGAAGAAAAGTCTATCTAGTCTGTTCCCCAAAATAACACTTTTTCTATAAAAGCGCCAAAACAGTGTGGCGTAATCGTGTGCAAACACATTAATATAGGACAAAATAAATTACTGCCAACCTAAGAACCTAAATAAACGCAGCGTTTTTAGAAAAAAAAACTTTAAAAGAGAAAAAATTAAAAGAACCACAGACCTACTTTTTAGCTTTTACGTTTCCCGTTCGTTTGTAGGGGGCAAACTGCAAACTTTGAAAGTAATTTAGGTATTTTTACTAATCTCTGTAGCTCTTTAATAATTGATCAAATAAAGACTGTGTATATTTGTGTTAGTAATGTTTAAATTCTTGGAAAATTGTGTTTTTAAAGGTTAAACTTAAATGATTGTTGATTAAATTGACAAAATAACTGCGATGTCCATGAAGTGAACTTAGTCGTAGAAAAAGTATTGTATGCAACGTCGTAGGGCAAAAAATGTTCGTGGCGTTTTTCATAACAATTTTCGCCTCCGGCTGCGCTTACGGCTCAAATTGTTACCCACACCCCTCACCTTTTTTGACCCCTCTTATACAACTGTTGCATAAATAGTAGATTGTACAATACGATTGTTACAATACTATTGTACAAAACGTACGATTTTACGCGAGGTGTTTATTCATCCGAGCGAGCTTGCGAGCGAGGATTGATATAAAGTCGAGTGTAAAATCGGTTTTATGGACGAGGGTTACACTCTTATTTTCACTTCAATTGCGAGGAAATTATTTATCGTTAATCATGGAACTATTTCAAGTTGTAACAAAAATATTACAATGAAAATAAATATGGTTCACGCCAATTTTTTTTTTTAATTTAATGTTTCTTTTTTAATTTTCCACATGTGAATTTAGACATAGTACTTGTTTTCTGCCAAGTCATAAAAACATTTCGGGGCTTTTTTATTCACTATTATCAACTCCTATTTTATCAGATTTCATTAATTTAATTATAGAAAACACGGAATTAAAATAATTATATCAAGAATATAATAAAAGAACAAGTTTCAGTATTTTACGAAATTTTACTGGTTAATTAAATTGTGCAATATATTTTGACTCTGTTTGGCTGTTGATCCTCATTCTTAGTCTTAGAAGAAAATTTTACTTTATGCATTACAGCTTAAAGAGCGATTTTATGTCGTCCACGCACGACTTAAAGTCGAACTTTATGAGCATGAGAAGTGAAAATACTATTATCTTAATGGTATCTGTGTGAAAATACTATTATCTTAATGGGTCGTCAAAATACTACTCTTGGTCACAAGGGGGAGCGGGGGGGGGGGGGGGTTAGGTTTACGTCACGTAATCAATAATTATTATAATTATGCTCTAGGGAAATCTCGCGCAATTTTTTTTTTCACTTTTTAATTATGGTTTGCACGCACCTTGAGGCGTTACGCGGCAACCGCCGTTTTAATAAATACAAATATGCGCCAAATTATGATATTTTTTATTTTCTGTTTGCAAAAAAAACAATATTAAGAATTACTACGTGACAAACAGAGGGGGAGGGGGGGACTTGGCATATACTACGGTTGGTCACCGAGGGGGGAGGGGGTGAAAATTGTAAAAAAGTTGGTCACGTAGTATGGGTACGTTCCCTTATACACGATGTCACGCGAGGAACCCAAATATTTTAACAGTGTATTCCTGATCATAATTAGAAACTAATATGTCGTATAAACTTTTCTGAAATTCGCCTAGTTTCAGAGTTAGTACCAATTAAATAAAAACTTTTTTTAAATTGTGGCAAAACGCCTTTTTGATGGCGATGACGCCCTTTATGGGGTCTAGTATAGATATCCTTATTGAGATATATCAAAGTGACAAGGATACTTTACATTTTTTTACGAATAAAAGTGAACCAATTCATTTTAAGCGATAGTTTTACCAGTAACATTTACTTTTTTATGTAATTTTTTTTAGATTTTTTGATTATATTTCCCCGCAAGAAAAGGTGAATAAAACCTACATCAAGAGCATTGCTGCATCAAGACCACTTCGTTTCAAGATCGTACTGTTTGAATTACGAGAAGTGCCACTTAAAATTCCAATTATTGAAAGTCGGAAGCTCTTGTTAATGTTTTTGATATTTGTTTGAAACTGAAGTGGTACTTTAAGAAAATACTACCAATGTTTGTTATCGCCGCTTTCCTTCTTGAATTAAAGCAAACAATCTTTAATGTTTTACTTTTGTTCATGACGAGCTGTGCTTTTTTTATTCCTTACTAAAAGCGCAAGCAATTGGAAGGATGGGCTCCAATGTCACTAATCCAAGTAAATCCGAACAGGTGGCAGTCTTAACTAATACAGTTGGACATAAAAACTCCGTCAGATAAAATGTAGGCGATATTAATTGGCAGTAAATAGTCTTCTAGACTGTATGGTTATAAAAAGTCTAGATTATCTAGGGAATCTAAGATTACGCAAACAAATGGCTAAAAAAAAAAAAGAGACTAATACCGAACATAGCTATGCTACCTAAAACTATTAGAACCAAATTTGCTAGCTCACAATATCAGATAAGATCCTCACGTCTCTATAAATTGAATAGACTATTGGACACGCACGCACGCACGCACGCACGCACACACACACAGAATATTTCTAAGATAGTTTGGTACTAGAACAATAAGACACTTTATTTGTATTCAGAAAACATATTATTATCGATACTAAATACTACTCTATTTTTTATGTATTACTTTAGTTCCTTAGTTACCTAGTTAAGTTTACTTAAATGGCTTAATATAGTTTGTTTTGTTATTTCTTTTAATTATCATAAGATATTTATACTTATAATAATATACTACTTAGATACCTACATAAAATGTCAATGTACTTACCTCAAGTTACCTAAGGAAGAGCGGTGTCTCCCACCACAGGCATTTATTTTGCTTACAGGGAGGCTCCATCCCTTCATCATATTTTACGTGTTTTTGTTAAATAAATAATTTTTGAATTTTTGAATTTGAATCGGTTGTATTTGTTCCAGGTTTTAGGATTGGGCAACTGCCGGGGTCGTCTTTATACCCGCCACGCCGGTTTGCTGCGGTACCCAGCGGACAGTTCCGACAAGGAGTGGATTGCCAGTCACAACCTAGTCAACGCCGTCGGCGGAAAAACTTACATCATGGTAAGTCATAGTTGGGCCAACGTAATAGTACATTACTACAGAGGCCGAGAAGTAGGGGGTTGCCGGCCGAGTACATATAGACGGCCGAGCGCAGCGAGGCCGGATAGTTACGAGGCTGGCAACCCCTTTTCACGCCGAGGTATGTATAGTGCTTTTCTCAAACATGCAATGAAATAAATAAGAATCTTATCAAAAAAAATTCGGATATAGGTAAGGCACTACTCTACTCGCAAACTTGTATTAATAATATAATGTATTTTGTATGTACTTAAAACACCTTCGTACTTAGGTTTTTATCTAAAATGATACAACAATTAAGTTCAATAAGCCACAAACGTACAACCAAAATATTCATTAATTTCTAGAAAACATGTTAAAACCAACGTTCCCACTATTACGAATAAGTAAGTATATATGTTAATCTTGTTATTAATGAATCATCCTATCAACAAACTACAATAAAAACATTAATTAGACTTACCACGTAATCAAAAATATGTGTAAAAACATTACGTTATGAAGTCTGGATTGCTAAATTCTGACTGCATTTCATTGTCACTGAACGGCTTTTAAAAATGTATAACTATTACGTACATCGGCCATCGGTCATCTAGTATAATTTTCACTTGCATTTGTACAACATCTAGACCTACTTCACTTTTATTATACCTATAGCCAAATTATTATAGAATAAAGCTAATGGACATTATAATTCACAATAATATACGCAACATAATAAAATATTGAGAATGTTTTTAAAATTTTCCCACTAAAATACTTTTTTTTTCAGTATCTGCGCTGTTCGAGAGGTTGCACTTAAGCCCATTCTACACGAGCTAAATTTAAGAAGAAAAATGTACATGGTGACTGAATAAATTCAGAACGTTACAAATATTGTCCATGGTCTCTGTTTATGCATTATTATAGAAAATATTCATAAGAATCAAAACCCTCCGAATTTATTTCGTAACTATGATTCCAATAATTAATTTCAGCTCGTGTGAAATAGCTCTTGCTGCTAATATTTTAGCTTGATAACCAACCTTTCACAAAAAAAAACAAAATCAGCTGTTCCTATAACCGGTATTAGACATTACAATTTTTAGGACCCAATCTGTCAGGTTGGGAGGTGTAATAAGAGGTAGGGCCCGTAGGGAGCTGAAGGGGGGATAGGGAGAGGCAGGGTATACAACAGATTGGGCCCTACAAATTGCAATGTCTAATACCCGTTTATAATCTGCCTCCATCTTTACAATTTAAAATGATAGGAATTTGTTAATAATGTGTTATTTGTTATTTTCATATCGATTTTATATATAAACGAAATTGCAAAAAACATCATATTGTTTATTGTTTTTTTTAAATAGGCGTAAGTAGTGGCAGAATGTTAAACGAACCAAAAAGTAAATATCGCTTATAGCCTTAAATGGCTGAACGCCATGATCCTGTGCCACAAATAGATGTGGAATGGAAATTAAAAAAGAGGCACTTGCCTCCAAATTTGTATGAAATTCCATTATCAACCTCTCGTGTAGCCGCACCTGAAACGTGATACTTCGCAGCCTACTATAAGGAACATAACATCAATATTTCATTGCATGTTTGAGAAAACAATCTTATGTAATAAGAAAGTAGAAAAACTGCTTAGTAATAATTTTAAACAAAAAAGAACCGACTTCACTTAGACTCCACCTTCCAAAAGGAAGTGCGCGAGCTCCTGTAAAAAATATTTCAATCACTATAGGTGCCTATAATATTTGAAGAGTTCCCTCGATTTCTCCAGGACCCCATCATCAGATCCTGACCTGGTTACAATGGGACCAACTGTGAAATACACTCTTACAAACAAAAAATAATTTTCTAAATCGGTCCAGCCGTCTTCGAATAATCGGTGAACATACATTTAAAAAAAATAGTAAAAACAAACATCCCAACGAATTGAGAACCTCCTCCTTCGAAATCATGAAGTTAGTTGAAAAGATACAGATAATCAATATTGTATTATATTGTTTATTATGACAAACATCACACAGCATTTACATGCTACCACATTAAACATACAATCTAAATTTACAAAGCAAATAAAAAAAAAAAAATATATATATATATAAATATTGTATTATGTTTTTATAGGTACTCGAAGACATAGAAGAACTAGCCAATAGCGAGGCGTACCGTCACAACTCTCTACCGATGCTCGGCGAACTTACCGGCTTTAAAGTCCCACCATTCATGCTCAGGAAAATAAAAGCATACGTCATGAAACGAGCCCTCAGTGGAGATATTAGTAACCCAGACAGCCCCCAACCCTCCACCAGCAATGATGACCCCAAGTTTAAATCAGAAGTCAAACTTGAACCTGATCAAGAAACGTACGAGTCATACGACAATACTAGAGATTTTGCAGACGTCCCCTCTAATAAAGATGACACCGATTTAACTGATATAAAAGTAGAAGACATTGAAGACATTAAAGTTGATGGAATCAAAGTTGAAGATTTAGACGAAATGAAAGTAGAAGGCATAAAGGTGGAAGATTTGGATGTGGATATCAAAGTAGAAAATATCGATGATATTGATGGAATCAATGTTGACGATATGAAACTGGAGAAAGAAGATTTCGCTTTATGCAAGCAAGATGATGATCAGAATAATTTGGTTGATGGTTTGCTCGAGTCTGATATCGAGTTTCTTAGCAGGAATCTGGGTAATATTGAGAGTGACGCGGATGCTAGGAAAACTATTGAGAAGTTGACGGGAGCCAATCCGGATACTATCACGCTTGTGGGAGATGAGTTTGATTTGGGGCCGACTTTGAACACTAGCAACGTAAGTATTTTATACTAGTTTAATATATTTATCATTATTTGTTTCGTTAACGTTTACATTTCTATCCGAAATTTTCGTGGAACAACTAGAAAGTTCGAAAAGTTAAAATATTCGATAAATAACTCTAACAGTACAATCTAACAGGACATATTCATTTGTAGTCCGATCTCAAGGCTTGCCGTGCTCAGTTGGAGTATGCTTTCGAGTTCTGTAGCCAAAACTGAGAAAAGTACGTTGTCATCGGCGAAGCGAAGGTTTGTTAGCCGACTGCCGCCAATTTCAACGCCCTTCTCCTCCCACTCAGCTGCCAGTTTTCGGAAGACTTGTTCCAAGGTGGATGTAAAAAATTTGGGGGACAGCGGATCACCCTGTTTGACGCCTTTCTCGATTTTAAAAGTTGGGCCAGAAGACTGCAATTTAATATTTGCGATTGTAGATGTATCGTAAAAGATTGATGTAAGTGGAGTTTATGTTTTGTGCTTCTAAAGCAGAAAATATTTGTGTGTAATACAGTCAAAAGATTTTGTATAATCGATTTACGAAGCGTTATTATTAGGCTTCCAAATTAACAGATCACACCTATTCAACACATCAAATGTTTCTTCATTCTCAAATAAGCTCGGTAACGTAGGAGAAAATGCACATGTTTCATACAAAACCTGGGGACAACGTGCTCTTCTGGGTTACCATACATAAATTATTTAAATATATATCCGATAACTTGGCTACCTAATGATTCTCCGAAATATTATTCGCAGAAAACGACTCGCCGAGCAACGATTCGCATAATGGTTTTATTCGTAGATTTCTTTTGGTCGAGTAATGTTTGGCAGCTCTACGGTTCGCAACCAGTTCACTTCACATCTGTTTCAATTCGCAGAACTATTATTGGAATAAATTCTTTTGGCAGAATAATCATTTCGATTCCGTAACTTTTAGTAAAGTTTTAGAATTTTACACAATTCATTTTTGGAACTGTAAAAGGCCAAACACGATTACGATTAAAATATGGCGCGACACCTGCGCACAAGCAGAGTCTGCACTAAAATCAAATCAATTAAAGTACATTTTATATCGTTATTTCAAATTTAAACTACTTATTTTATAAATAAATATATATTCTACTAAGCAGAAACGTCTGCAAGCGAAATTTCAATTTAAAAATAAATATGTATAAAAGAAAATTCTAGTATCCAAATCAGTTTTATTCTCTGTAATCATAGTCTTCCAACATACGCAAATCAATAAACATAAAACCTCTTTAACAATTATGACAGCACTTTGATTATGAAAAAAAAATTATCAAAGTAAGTGAGATACGATGTTTCCAAAGTAACCAGACATTAATTTGACAAATATTACAGAAAAACGAGAAAGTATCAGTACTCAGCGGAGTATTCTAATTGAAGAGTGACTATGCGTGGCGTAAATAACTTATAACTTTTTATTTTTTACTTATTTTTTTTGCGCTAATCGCACTAATACTAGTATCAAACAATAGCTTGTTAGGGGGCGTCCATTAATCGCGTCATACGTTTTTTGGCTTGTTTTAGACCCCCCCCTCCCCCATGGTGATCTTTGGTGATATTTTAAGGACCCCTCCCCCCCTGTCCAATATGACGTGTAATATTTTGCTAACTAAAGTAAATACAGTTTTCTAACACGTGAACCTACGTACACGTGAAGGGTAAAAAAATTAAACTACATGTACATACATATAAAATAAAATAATCTCTAATAGAAAAAAACCTGCCAAGTGCGTGTCGGACCACGCATAATGGAGGGTCTTGTACCTATTATAAAAAAGTAATATCAAAAGGTCGTATCTTCCTATAAAAGAAGTTTTATGGATAAAACTCAATAATTGTAAAACCGACAATGCTCTCAATTTTTTGCATGTTTTTTGGATCTCCGGTTCAAAAGAAACGATTTTTTTTAGACTTACGGGGCGATTTTTTCTTAATATATGCACTAAATAAAAAAATGTTCAAACAAACCTCAATGTTATTTTTAAAGACCTATCGAGTGATGTGCATCATGTTGATATTTGGTAAAAATTTACAAATTATATATTTGGTAAATAGTTACATGTATGGAGTGCCCCCCTAAAAATATCTTTTCCAGCAATTTTACTACAAAACTAAGTAGCGGCACACAAAAATACAACTTATGTTCAAATATTTATTAAGATACGTTTTATAGTTTCCGAGTAAAATCAATGTGACATACGGACGGACCGACGTACAGACGGACAGACGGACATAACGAAACTATAAGGGTTAAGTTTTTGCCATTTTGGCTACGGAACCCTAAAAACCTACTTCACAAAATAATATCTCAAATGCCATTAAAAATTATTTACAATCATAGTGCATCTCATAACAATTAGTCCCAAGACGTAATAAAAACGGTGTGCACTCCAGGAGTGAAAACTTGAATATTAACGTTGTGCATTTTTGATATTTTGGAATGGTTAGGGAATAATTTTGCGAACGAATTGCTTTAATTATCAGTATACAAGTACTATCATTTATGCGGTAAAATACAATATTCATTTATTGCGCTATCGTACAGAAACATGACAATGTATATTACATTAAAAATTTAACACTTCAGAACTATTACAATTATTTATTCGATCAGGTCACGTGTCCGTCTTACGAATTTTCAATCTGACGGTCACGTGACCTGTCGCGAGTTCAAAAAAAATTCCCAATCACAAAAAGTGCACATTCCCGCTAAATAAATTTTAACTTCAAAAACCTTGTCGTAGAGGAGTTCCATTCGGATCTTCACGAGCAGTTTCTATTTCACTAAATAGCACTATTTAAATGCAATTTTTTGGTTTCTACATTTAAAAATATCGCTATACGTCTGCTTATGAGGTTTCAGGAGTTTCCTTGATTCCTCATGGATCCCGTCACTAGAATAAAAATTTCCAGCTGCGAGGCAAAAATCCGCGCGCTACTCTGGTTTTGACGAATTGATTAATTTAAAAGTTGATAAATTTATTTTTTTTGACCATAATACAGTAGCACGAAGGAACAAAAAAATTACACGTGATATGTGTCCAGACCCCCCTCCCCCCTGTGGTGATCATTGGTGATTTTTTCGTGACCCCCTCCCCCCCCTATACAATATGACGCGATTAATGGACGCTCCCTTATTAACTGAATCCGCAGTGTTGAACCTGCTCACGCCTACTCACTCTGTATAAATACCCTACTTAGGATATGTCTTATGCAGTCAATGGATGAGCTTTTAACGGTATGACGGACGTTAGCTAGGCATATCATAAAATAGCGGCGTTTTACGATATGTCTAGGAAACAATATTAATAGTTACATCAATAATGATCATTCTTCTAACCGTTTTTCGACTAATGGTTGGTCGGCTAATCGTGTCACTTACAAAACGATCATTCTACGAAAAGAAAAGCTGTGAATCAATAATCTGCGCACTGACTGGTCTTCGAAAAGATTAATCTGCGTAATGAAATTCTGCCAATCGTATTTCTACCAAAGAACCCATCTGCGAGTGGTTGTCTGCGAATCGATAATCGGCGAATAATATTTCGGAGAATCAATAGGTCACCCGTTAACTTATACACAAAAAATATTCGCTTGGTTCTCTGACTTTATAAAAACGTTGACAGAATTGTAAACAATCTATTTATTTCTATAAAATTTGATATTTAGTGGAACATGTCGAAAAATCCCCTTTTTAGGGTTCCGTAGTCAACTAGGAACCCTTATAGTTTCGCCATGTCTGCCCGTCCGTCCGTCCGTCCGCGGATAATCTCAGAGACCGCTAGCACTAGAAAGCTGAAATTTGGTGCTAATATGTATATCAATCACGCCGACAAAGTGGTAAAATAAAAAGTGGAAAAAAAACACTCCCCACTTTACGTATAGGGGTATATGTACGTAAAGTGGGGAGTGATTTTTTTTCATTTTAACCCTAACGTGTGATATATTGTTGGATAGGTATTTAAAAATGAACAGGGGTTTACTAAAATCATTTTTTGATAATGTAAATATTTACGGAAATAATCGCTCCAGAAGTAAAAAAAAATGTGTCCCCCCCCTCTAACTTTTGAACCATAAGTTTTAAAAATATGAAGAAATCTCAAAAGTAGAACTTTATAAAAACTTTCTAGGAAAATTATTTTGAACTTGATAGGTTGAATAGTTTTTGAAAAAAAATTACAAAATAATTTTTGAACTAAGTTTGTAATTTAACCGTATAAGCAGGTGTTTATTGTACCTGTAATTTCTAAAAAATCACAATGAAATGACGTGCTTTCAAATAAAGTAAAAACGGTAAAAATCGGTTCACGCAATAAAGAATTATCCCATAAAAATCATCTTCCATACTTTAAGCTCGCGCGCAATAGTTTACTTAATTTGCCGATATATGTCGCTGTACGTGGAACGCTCATATCATATCCTACATGGCGGTGTTATTTTAACTCTTAAGTGGGGACACTTACTGTGACGGACGGAAAACTACGGAACCCTACACTGAGCGTGGCCCGACACGCTCTTGGCCGGTTTTTATAAAAGTTAATTCGCCCTAAAACCACAAACTTAATCCCAATTCATTTTCCAGTATTCCAGCAACCAAACAAAATGCATCACCGTGGCATCCACAACCAGCGGCATGATACACAGCGTCCCCGTCGCACACATACAAGCCCCCCGCATCACCGGCTCCACCGTGCACTACTACACCAGCCTCCCCCACACCGTGCACCATCTGCCGTCCGTCACTATACAGGGTATACCGCAGTCTCAGGTGCTCCGCGGGTGAGTCATAGAACTTTACCACACATAGCCCCCGCATCACCGGCTCCACCGTGCACTACTACACCAGCCTCCCCCACACCGTGCACCATCTGCCGTCCGTCACTATACAGGGTATACCGCAGTCTCAGGTGCTCCGCGGGTGAGTCATAGAACTTTACCACACATAGCCCCCGCATCACCGGCTCCACCGTGCACTACTACACCAGCCTCCCCCACACCGTGCACCATCTGCCGTCCGTCACTATACAGGGTATACCGCAGTCTCAGGTGCTCCGCGGGTGAGTCATAGAACTTTACCACACATAGCCCCCGCATCACCGGCTCCACCGTGCACTACTACACCAGCCTCCCCCACACCGTGCACCATCTGCCATCCGTCACTATACAGGGTATACCGCAGTGTCAGGTGCTCCGCGGGTGAGTCATAGAACTTTACCACACATACAGCCCCCGCATCACCGGCTCCACCGTGCACTACTACACCAGCCTCCCCCACACCGTGCACCATATGCCGTCCGTCACCATACAGGGCATACCGCAGTCTCAGTGCTCCGCGGGTGAGTCATAGAACTTTACCACACATACAGCCCCCGCATCACCGGTTCCACCGTGCACTACTACACTAGCCTCCCCCACACCATGCACCATCTGCCGTCCGTCACCATACAGGGTATACCGCAGTCTCAGGTGCTCCGCGGTTGAGTCATAGAACTTTACCACACATACAGCCCCCGCATCACCGGCTCCACCGTGCACTACTAAACTAGTCTCCCCCACACCGTGCACCATCTGCCGTCCGTTACCATACAGGGCATACCGCAGTCACAGGTGCTCCGCGGGTTGCTATATTCTAATGAATGAACACAGGGGCTGTTATATTCTAATGAATATTATAAACGCCAGAAAAGTGTTGTTTTAACGTCGTGTTTATTAGCGGTTCGGCATTCTACGCCATCTCTCTTTCTCTCTCTCTCTCTCTCTTGCCATTTCGTTACAAATCGTGGGGAGATCTAACGCATGAGTTAAATATTTTGCCACTGTACATACATTAGATTTATCCAATACTTAATTTTCGTTTCAGAATCCCCATCAACACAAAAACCGGCACATTCAGCACCGTAATGTCTCAAGGCACCGCCAGCGCTATCATCGGCTTCGGCACTCGAACAACCAACGCGACTCCAGTCCAGTACGTCAACGTCTCCTCCAAGTCATTCCCCACCGGTAACATCTTGCATAACGCCATCGTCTCTCGCAACATCCTCAACCGTACAGCGGTCACCTCCGCCATGTCCTTCAACGTGACCACCGTCAAACCGGCTGTGCAAACTACTCCTAAAATAAGCACGGTAGTGACAGCGAGCTCTGGAGACTTCGACAATATTTCCACTACGAAAGACATGATCGACAACGCGTGTAACTCATCAGTCATGCTCAAGAAAGTTCTTACTTTAGGAAGCGCCGGCGCTGCTAAATCCTTCATGATGCATAACACACAAAAGGTGCTGTCTACAGGTTTCGCTAACGGGTCTACCCCGCCGCCTAATGTCACCATCGTGAGCTCTGGCAGCACCATTTTGAGCAATGCTATCATTAACCCTACTTCAAACATGACTAGTCCAACTTCGGGCACGCTGAGCGCCACGCACGCTACGCTGTCTGCTCTGCTTGCGTCCAACGCAGAAAACGCCAAAGGAAATAAAAATTAAGTATTATTAGCTTAGATTACAATATTCCCAAGTAATTAATCATTCTCGAATACATCTCATACTGTACTTTTTAAAGTATTATTATGCAATTTATTACTATTTTACTGTGTATTGAAGCTTAAAATTCTCGTGGCATAATATAAGCAATATTACGATTCAAAAATACGACATTCCTAATTATTATATACGGTATTTTAGAGAAACTTTATATTTAAAGGACTAAAATTGATATTGATGCAGTATTTGGAAAACTACTTCACTATTCGCAGTTTCTAATTCGAGACATGTTTAATCTAACCTCTTAAGTTACCTAATCGCTTAGTTGTGTGAAAATGAAGTCTATTATTATTGGTAAGCTAAATCAGAAAGTTGTTAGCTATAATAAAGTTCTAAGTCGAAGGATAAATTCGGTAGTACGAAAAAAATATCATGTCTGGTACGATTTGATGTGCCTTAGACCTTAGGACTGGATTGTAGCTCTCTACCATCTGATTAAATGAAGGTTGTGTTTATTATAATGTGTGCCAAGTTAGAGTACAAATAACTGTGAATCAGTATTATTTACATGTGATAATTTTTCATTGTATTTTGAGGCAATGGTTTTTGATAGCTTGTAAACTAGCGTCTGTTTACGTGTAAACTTGTATGGGTAGAACTTTCCTATGATTATTGTCAAGATTAAATGGTTAAATGCAAGCTAGGTTAAATGTTCCTGAAAATAATTTAAACAAAAGTAATCTTGGAAGGATTATTTGCGTACGAAAATAAATAAAAGAAGTAACCGCCGTTATAAACTTATCAAATATTGATATTACAGTGTTAAGCACGCTTTTTTTTATAGTACGTTATGTAACTGTTACGTAATAAGGCCTAATTACGTACAGTTGCATACACTGCTTTATCTACACTCATATTATATATCCTAAATTAAGTGTTCGGAAACCATAGAATGACCGCCATTGCACCACCATGGCCAACTCGATTGTGCCGTTGGTCAGGAAGGAGGACAGGATTTACATTATGTTTTCAAATTAGATGTTCGGAATTTTAAACTCATAACGTATCAATATATGAGCATATAAAGTTAAAATTACGTTACTGCCACAGATAAAAGCTTATCATAGTAAAATCGGTTGTGGTAATGCTAGCCATTGCCTACCGTTTTTGAACACGTTTTAGAGGACTTACAATGTGAGTGTAGATAAAATGAGTTACGAGACTTCTAGGTATATGCAAAAATGCAAACTAAAGTCGATCAGTAGTTTTGTTAGAACATGGAAATAGTTTAGTATTTTAATTTAAATGAAGTGTCATATTGAATTTCATTACTTATTAGTGTTGCGAACCATGAATCATTACTTACCTACGACTTGATTATTTAAACTATATTGACAAACAAAAAGACTGCTTTGCTTTGCTTTTAATGCGGCTTTTTATTAGAATCTTAAATTTTATTTTTATTGTATGTTATTTTTGTGTTGAGCTTAATATGTATTAAAGGACTTGATTTTTCAGCAGTTCTCGTTTGTGGCAATGCTTAATATTTATATGCTTAAATCTTGAAGCAAATCAAATTATTTTGTTAATTTTTTTTTTTGATTTGCAATTTTTTTTTTTTAAGTAGTTACACTGCTATATATAAACTGAAAAATAGATGTCATATACTTCAGAAAAAGTAGTGACCGGGTGGTCTAGTGGCCAGGACGTCAGCCGCGAAAGCTGAAGACGCCAGTTCAAATCTGGCCTCGGACACCGGAGGGTTTGGTCACTTTTTCTGAAGTTTATGACATCTATTTTTCAGTTTATATGCTTAAATTAATTATGCGCAATTAGTTAGTTAGTTGCAATATTCATTGTTACGAATTTTTACTAACAAGAGGGATCGGAAATACAGGTTAAATTAATTACTTAAAAAAAATATAGGGCAGTCAAATTTGCAAAACTCGGATTGCATGGAGGAAAATTGCATAATATGGTCAAGATCGTCACACATGGGGGAACGACTCAGAAGAGATAAACATATGTTCAAAGCATTCGTCAATATAGAAAGTATCAATGACCAAACGTATGAATAATATTTTGGAAAAACCAAACTGTCTCTCTCGTTTAGTTGTTTTGTTTTTAGTCCGATCCCCGATTCAATATTTTCATTGTATGATGCTTAATATTAGTAGTAAGCTTTAATTTTTTGTTCTATTTATTATGCGTATGCGTTTATGTTGCAATATTGTTGTTACAAGTAGTCGTTACAAATAATTATAGAGCGTAACGACTATAAGCTTGCTTGCGTGCAATTTAAGACAGTATTTTACATTTGTTGTATTTACTTTAGACTAGCTTTGCGTCCTAAACCTTGTTTAATGTTCACCGATTGTAGGCTGTGTTTATAATATTAAGCTTTAATTTTTCTGTTGTTTTTTTATTTAAGTACTATCGCGTTCATAATTGCATACCCAATTTATCAATTAATTCATTCATAAATTGGGTATGCAATTATGAACCCGATGGTAGTTGTCAGTGAAGATAATGTGAAGATATCGCATGTAGTTTCAAAATTATAGCGTTAACGTGTTTCTATTATAATTATAGCCAAGTAAGTCCACTTTAATAAGATAGGTGTGCATTATACGGGAAACTGAAAGTACATTCAGACATATTTTTGTAAATAATATTTTCGTCCATTGGCGCCTATGAGACATTCTCAACGTTTTGTAATACAGATCAGTAGTTTCAATGAGAATATTTTTCTATTTGGCTTTTTTTCGAAAGTTTAATTACTCTTGACGTGTTTCCAAAATTAGTTACCAAAGAGTAGGGATTTAAAACTATTCGTTGATTTATGTTGAGAAAAATAATTAAGTACATTTTATGTTTATATTACGTACCTGGGCGAATCAACTTTTGGACCGATACAAATCTGTCCTCAACTTTGAAATTTCGTTGTAAAATTTCACCTTAAAACAATGGCTTTTCTGTGTTTCAGTTTGTGAAGTATGTTCGAGACTCGCAACTGTTAAACCTAATAAACAGAAACTATGTATATTAGGGGCATTCCATCCCACGAGCTGTTCCGTGCAAACGCGTGTGTATCTCTGTCATTAGAGTTATCTTTGTATTTTTAATTGGAGTATTGTAATTCTGACCATAATTTGAAACTATTGTCGCAGAGAAATGAACTCCGAAACCTATCAATTTTGAGAAACGTGTTCGTACGGGACAACGCTGGACTTTTCCGTGATATGCATAAAAAAAATCATAAATCATCATTAGAAGCCCGATTTCTTGTAACTCCAGTCTTTTTGAGTAGCGCAACATACACTCAAAACTGTCGGTCAAAAAATTGATTGACTCACCTACCAAAGAGAAACACCAATCTAATTGTTAATGGACCATACCTGCTACTTATAAACTCCAATGATTAGATAAGACTGGATTAGCCCAATCTGTAGTCACGCTGATTTCTAAGCTGATGTCACCTGCAGCACTGGGTCCTAAGCCCGGTAGGGTCATTATTTGTACTTATTTTGCATCTAAAATAATGTCCATAGGTTACGGTAGCTGCTTACCATCAGGCGGGCCGTATGCTTCTTTGCCACCGTCGTGGTATAAAAAAAATGAAAAATATGTTATTTTACGCTCCTCAATTTTGTAGAAATATACGTACGAATATTTTTTTCTGTATGGATCATCGATTCTTTTATATACATGAGACAGGTCTAGCGCCACCCGAAACGTATTGTATTGTATTACTCCGGTATTGTAGTATCTACGACTCATTTCGTCTATTCAAGTGGGGTTATCACCTAACGACCCCAAACAAAATATCGGAATGTCTCATATTATCACTAGTATCATAACCGTCTTCATAACTATTAGTGACCAAAATACGGCTATATCAGACTTGTTACTAAGATTGCTTAATATTTGCTATAAGAATTCTTATCGAAGAAGTGGCTTGTTACCGGACGTCGTTATACGATCCTGTTACAGTCAATAAGCAAAGTCGCTAACAAAATAATGTCGAAGGTACAATACAATACAATACAAATACTCTTTATTGAACACCTCAAAAAGAAAACCAGTACAGAAAATGCATAAAGTCAGAATAGAGGTAAACAACAGGCGGTTTTATCGCTAAAAAGCGATTTCTCCCAGACAACCTTTAGGTAGTGGAATTGTGTTAAATAAACTAAGTCAGTAGGTGTTGCAAAACAATGAAACACAACATCAACAAAACACCAAATACCAATTAAATGAGGGTTACCATTTTTTTCTCACTACTTAGCGCCACTGTAGACGAGGGTACTGAAATACAGCTTTTTTAATACCACGAATCGTCGTGCCATCGGGCAAACCAGCATACGGCCTGCCTGATGGTAAGCAATCACCGTAGCCTATGGACGCTGTAATTTTTTTATTATGGGTGTGACAACAAAGCTTGCGTTTCAATAATATTTGATTTAATTCTTACATTAAATCTTACTGTTAAAATCACCTATCAGTTTTAAAGTCCGCATTTAAAGCATTCACATTCATGGACCCGTAACTCATTCGCCATAATTAATTTCAAGTATTGTTCAATATTCACAACATTATTAAATTAGAAATAAATCCGCGAAACCCGTTTCGGAAACTAAATATACTAGCGCCTTTAGCGACAAATTCATATGATAGTCCTCATTGCATGGGGGTGCAGTGGTCAACGACGACTTTTATTGAACTAAATAACACAGCTCTTAAACGCAAAACAGAGGGATAATCTAGTTCCTGGTTGGCTAGTATTATTGTTTTTATTAAATATGCAAACTTGCAGGCACTAGGGGATAGCGCCCGGACTCCATTATTAACTAGAATTTTAATGACCCTTTCCGCGAATCCGACCTATTTCCGTATATAGATTTAGCTTCTGGGGCATCGATCAGGGCGTCCACTATTCATTTCTCTCTGACCTGGGTTAAAGTTAGGCTTCTCGGATGCACGGTGGTTAGAGCGGTACGTAGGTCTGTCCAGTCATTCTGCTAGCTTAAAAAAAGGTAAGCGAACCATCGACTCTTGCAGACATCCTAATAGTTATTACGGTCCTCAAGCCCACAGTTATACTGGTTTGTCGGAGCCGATCGCGATCGAGGCGTGATCCACTGAAACAACAACTCTGCTCCCCCGAAGGGGAGGTGATACTATTTCTAGAATAACTACGATCAATTTTCCGAAAATACCGCGCCTGCATTGCTGCAATTGCGATATCATGCGGAGCTGAGTTTTGCCGGTTGGGATAGATGCCATGCTTAAATATTTCTAGGTCCTCGTATGCTAAAACGTGGATCATCTCTTCATAAGACTTAAAAAGTTGCGTTGTTTAGTTAGCTAATACAGAGTCTTACTGTTTGGCAAAGGGTTAGGTACTTGACCGTCGTAAATTTCTAAGCAAATCCTTGCCATGGTTACTTGTTAAAATACCTTACTTACTAAATAAAATAAATAGCAACACGTTTTCCGTGAAATTTTGTTAAATTTTTATGTAAATATTCGTATTGGCAACCTCAGTGACATTTAGAAAAACGTAATATCGCCACTTCTATTAGACTCAGGAAAATGTGACAATAACGAGAATAACGTAACCTCTCTAGCTAGTTTGCAATAATTTCAATTACTAGATAATGGCATCTGACAGCTATTCATCAGTTGAGGTCAGAGTGACAGGCCGGCAAAACATTTCGGCTGGAAAAAATCAATACCAAATAAAAACTACCAAAGTAATTGTAACATTAGTACCTAAACATTGCGCACCTATGATTGCGGAAAGAAAAACAGTAGGCAACAAATGATGCGGCAATTATGCTTTACTCCAACAGAAACGCCTGACAATGATATATTGTAATTAATTAATGTTTTGCGTAATGCTGCTCATACCCAGAATTCCTAGAGAGGAATTGTACGTATTCTTCAAGTAGTTTGCATTTTTGACCACCACTGATGCCGATGAGCTACCAGATGCCCGGATCTTGGAATAAGAATAGTATAGCAAACTAACTAGAGGGCTTTCTTTGCTCTTAGTATAAATATTGTGTCACATTTTCTAAGGCTAAGTCTCCGTCTATAAGAGGGTTGTTTAAAAAAAGTTATTTTCTGTGATATACCTACTCTTACAAATCTCCTCTATAATCCATTTAAGTTAACAAGGTGGCACTAATCATACACTAAAATAAACTTTGTATATGTAATTTAGGACATTGTCCATATTTTGCATTCGTTAATTTGAAGTCTTATCAATATTTTCAATTTTAGCTAAAGTGCATTTGATAGCTGTTTTATTAAATCATTCCATTATTAATTTATCATTGATAGTTGTAGGTTATTATGGCTGTGTAAAGATTAGAATCAGATATTGATGTTGTTGATTCCTGTCTTATCTAATAACTAATACTACCTAGATGATAGTATTACTTCTTAATGCATCCTCTAATTGAAATGTGTTGTATTAGTGGAATATGTGTGTAACCTTGAATGTGTTAGTACATTTACTTATTAGTCCAGTACGGCAACGCCTTTTTAACTTATAAAAATGAGATAACTCACAAGTCTGTTTTTTTTGTTACATGTTATACGCACAAATAGCCAAAAATATTTTCTAACAGTTCTTAGTATTGTGCTAAGTATAATACACGCATTTGTTTGCTACACAAAGGAAAGATTACTCAAGTGTTATTTTGCTCCACCAGACTATCACTTTTAACTATTACAACATAACTTCACATTTTATAACGGTTTTGTCAAGAGCATATGTCGTATTAGCCATTTGTCATTCGTTTAAAATTCATGTTCAGATCAAGATTATGATCAGTGATCACATAAACTCATGACTGTTATAAAATTACAGGTGATGTTGACATCTATAGTTTATTGCAATAGTATGTAGATAAAAATAAAGCTTTTATAATCTTTTCTTGGCGTTATTAACAAATTCAAATACCTATGTTATACCTAGCGCAACATCAAAATCTGTTAGATAATATTTTTTGGTATTAGTACTCAGATTATTCTCTAACTAAAAAAGGAAATCGCTCTTGTGAGTACCGAAGCTCAAAACTGTTCGCGTACTGGAGTATTATTTCGAGCATCATATTATTTTTTATAAGTGTTAACATCCATAGGTTTCTTTATTGTCACTTTTATCTCGCATAATAGGTTAGTTAACTCTGTAACGAGTAAGTGCAGCTTTTTGTAAAACGTTAACAAGAAATAAGCCATGAAATCGGTAAGGAAAAGCACACCGTTACACTCTTATATGCAACTACCTATTTTATATAGAAAAAAAAATTTTAAGTGTGATATCCATTCACACTAATTCGCACTCAATTATTCGATATTTGAAGTAGATAGTTACAGTGTAGTATCTTTTACACCTATATACATCTCATAGGTACTTATTTACAGGCCATGAACTGAACGTGACTATATTATATTCACGTATTAAGATACGTACTTATATGATATGTTGACGCGATAAGTTGCGTGACAACTTGATATAAAACTATAGGATAAAGCAATAATCCTTACAGACAATCTTGTTGAATGTTCACTTTTAACGAGCCAACTATCGAGGTTCATTTCTCTTTATAAGAATGGCGACAACAATCGTCCGTCCGTCCTGCAGACGCGACAGGATGCCGGCTTTTGAGGGCTCAGTGCACCCATGCGTGCTTATAATAGGTGGGAGGTAATAAGATGGCCCAGTAGGACCGTATAAAATTACTGTACTTACTTTCATAACAGTGAAGTTTCCTTTAGATCAAAATTATAGGGCGTTTTTCAACAACTAGCCATATTGTGTGAGGTGATTAGGTAGGCCATACTGAACAACTTTTTTCTATAGGACCAACTTCGAAAACACAAAAAAATTGTTGACTCTTTCATGAATATAGGTAGCCCGATCAGATGTCCACGTTTTCTATGAGGAGGCCAAATTTTTTTGGGATTTCGGGGTGGGTCCCATTGAAAAAGTTGTTCAGTATAACCTACCTAATCACCTCGTAGAATATGGCTAATTGTTGAAAATACACCCTCTGTAACAATTATTATAACCACTAAGGGCCGGCTGCACCAAACCGTATGTTAATGTCAACGTCATCGTTAAAAAAATCATGTATGAAAAGTTTGCCAGTTTTCGCCATATTTAACGTTGATCAGTTCGTTAGTTATGCGTGGTGCAACCAACCCTAAGTATACCTTCTACCGACTACTTTACGTAATAAATAATATATGAAGTGATTCCAATTCTTTGCTCACGACTAATGTTTTTGATTGATTTCTGATATCGTGATATCAATTCAAAATACGAAATTTGTTGAATCGACCTAATCGTTTAACGTTTGTCGTTCAATTTAATGGTACTGAGTTTAAAACTTAAAACGTCAGAACTCGTGCCGTATTCTAATTATAAATATATATACAATACATTGAAACATAATTTATTTCAAACATAACTCCAACACACAACAAATAATCAACCAATATTGAAGTTGTATTGCAGTTGCATCGGAATAATTTTCAAGCAAATTCTTATATTTCTGATTCAGACGTTTAGGCGCTAGCTGTATTGCGTAGTTCATACATTGGAGTTGTATTGAAATTGGATCGTATCTAAACGTGTTTTAAAGTTAGAATACGGCCCCTGGTGATCTGCGAAATCTTAAAACATTTTTCGTAGTTCGAGTAATTGTGAATAAATAAATAAAATAAAATAAAATTAAGGTTGTCCATATAAAATTGATTGTGGCTTAAACAAATAGACGGAGAGCTAACCAAGTCAGATATGACACAATAATGAGAGCAACAGCAAAATGCTTATTTCTAGATCCGGACATCTGGCAGCTGAAAAGTGGTGGAGGTTAAAGAATGCAAACCACTTTAAGAATACAAATCCTAGAGTTCTGGTTTTCATGCAGTATTATGAAAAATTATATGAATAACTAGATCATATCATTGCCAAAAGTTTCTGATGGGAGAAAGTAGTCCAAAATGACGTATAATGTAATTCGTAGTTTGTCGCCTACTGTATCTGTTTCCGAAATATTACGCAATGTTTTTTGTTCTAATGTAGGCCCCGTCCTCTATAAATAAGATAATTTCGGCCGTTTTTACCTATTTTGGTATTACTTTTTTCCAATTCAAAAACTTTGCTAGTATGTCAGTCTGACATCCACCCATTAAAAGCTGCCAGATGCCCGCATAAGAATAGTATTACAATCTTACTAGATGGGTTTCAGTGCTCTCATTATTGTGTCATATCTGACGTGGCCAGCTCTTAGACCAAAATTCATGTTAGGTGAAAATATGTTGTTGATTTTTTCCATGTATAATGTAATTTAAGAACCTGTACTTTCACAATTGCCGAGGAATTATTAAATCATTCTACAGAAAGCGAGCCTATTATGATACCCAAACCTACTTAATGTATGTACTACTTGTATTTAGTTAAAATGCAAATGTTATAGCAAACCCCTCCTATCTTCTATCTTGTGAGTGTAGAGCATTATGAAAGTCGTTCAACACTAGTATGTATCTACATTGTACAAGCTAGACTACTCGACTACTTATGGTTGTAAATATAGACTGCCTTTGTTATTGCGAGCTTGTGGATGTAATAAATGATGTGTTAACAAATTATTTCATGCTTGTATAATTTTAATTGTATAATGGTTGATAAATAAGTTTTATGATGAATGGCGAAGTTACCGATAAACTATCAAATTAGGTTCTTAACTAAAGTTTCTTTTGCGAAGCGGCAGTGTCGAGCTATCAAAACTAAAAAGACCAACTGTGGGGCAATAGGGGTCTAGAAGATTAACACTAACCACTATAACAGACATCGATTGAGGTTGCCAACGAAGTGATGTAATTTACACTCAGTAAAGCATAATCTTCAAATAAAGTAGCCATATCACGTAATTTGGCTCAGAAAGCAATTTAAATGTGTTTTTTTCATCGACTGACAGTCCTAATTTCGTAAAGGAATTGTAAATCCCATGTAAACAACGTTGAATTAGGCCGGATTCGGATTATCAACATATATAAGCCGGTAGCAATGGTAGGCCGGCTCAGGCCATTTAACAAATGGCTGGAAGTAGTCATTTCCATGAACACAGCGCCACCTCAAGCGGCTTAACGATCATCAAACGAATAATTTAAAAGAGCCATAACGCCTAGACCGAAATGTATTCGTTGTTATTCCAACGGTACTGTTATTATCCGGATACTGTTTGCTTGGCGTGTCGAAACACGTGTAAAACATTCAAAGGGGCAGTGTGTAATATTTTGTAAAATTAGTAAGGATTTTTAAAAATTAAAATGAGTAGTTCTACGTCTACATGACTCGTGTTGCTAAGTGCGCACGCGCTTCAACTAGCCTAAAAGATTTTCGACCGCGTTTTTGTGATAGTTGTTCGCCTCAATAAGATTTTAAAAGTTACAAGGATAATTTTTGATATCAAGTCTGCGTTTTTTACTCCGCCTACTTCAAAATTTCAAAAAGAGGAGGTTCTCAATTCTGATTTACGTTTTTTTAAATCCCTTTTAAACCCTAATACCGGCAACTTTCCATTACTCATAAAAAACATTGCCAGCAGTCCATACCGGTCTTAAATTAAGTTGACAAAAGTTCGGATCTACACACGTAGCGACGATTGAGCGCAGTTTGCGTAGCACGTTCGTAGCCCGCTACGGCCGCACGTACGTAAGAGTGACGTCGGCGGATTTCACAACGTCGTCTCGCCTTACATCGCGGTAATCGCTTTGTTTACGATTTTTATCATTGTCACTTCGTTGCATCAGAATGGTAAACGAACTAATAATGTTTAGTGATCGTTAGATAATTGATAATGAGAGAGTGTCAAAAATTTGAAGTGGTAAATTTACATATTTATGCTTAAAATTGCTAATCGGTTCTTTTTGTTATCTTAGGGTCAAAAGAATAATATCAAAACCTCTTCAGTTTACACTTGAAATCACTTCAAGTGTAAACTGAAGAGGTTTTGAAAACTTACGAAACTTTTAGGTAAGTTCAGAATTATAATGTTAACTTTTGTTATAATTGTTGTGTAAAATGTGGGGGTGGCTTGGCGCGCGTGGGTGCGTAGTGGGCGTGCGAGCCGAGGCGGCACGGGCGGCGGGAGGGGGGGAGGGCTGCAAGCGCCGAGCACGTGCCGCGCGCTCACGTGGTGCCGCCGAGCGCGCGTCCGTCGTGCCGGCCCGTATGAATAATTGTGTACGGAGTGAATGAATCGATGCGCGGCGCGGGAGCGGGAGCGGCGGAGCGGGGCGGCTGCGTGGAGGGGTGCGCCGCGGCGCGCCAGTCTCGTGCCGGTAGTCGGTAGGTCAACCGAGCGACTCCGGGAGCCGTCCCCGCCGCGCCGTCGCTCGCTCGTAGTCGTAGTGCGCCCGCCCCACGCCGGCCCACGAGTCCATGGAAACCCAGAATCAGGATGCGGCACACAGCCCCGCTGAAGTGCCGAACGACCCCGGGTACGTCACCGCCGTTGTCCTTTCACCGGCTGTCATCTCCGCCCGCGACCACCGACTCTAATCGCAATGTTTGTTGCAGGAAGATGTTCGTCGGAGGACTCAGCTGGCAGACTAGTCCAGGTACGCTCGCCGGCGACGGAAAGTGCATCCGATGCACGTGCGGCCGAGCCGCCCGCTGCACCGCAGAAAACCATTTCGTACCCAATAGGAACTCTTGCATTTTCAGTGACGTACAAAAATTCGGCACGTAAACACCGGTAACCAAAAAGTTTCGTTATCAGCTGATTAGTCGTGTTATGTAGCCGAATTGTTACCGGTGTCGTTCATTGAGTGCACGTGATATTCGGTGAGGTGCATGTGTAGGACGAACACGCCGTCTTGGGCGCGTGTAATGACTTGCCGTTGTTATAGATCATGATGTAATTGAGTTGTGAAGTCGAGGTGTATTGCGAGTCAGGTGTGTGGCGGCGGCCATGCCAGGTGCGCGCGCAGGCTTCTCCGCCGCTGCGACCTCCAATGTTGTCAACTTGCGAGCGAATCTCATCCCTATTGTTATAACGGTTCAGTTGGAAACTCTAGCAACATTTTCCGTTACCGGCTTTTCCCCTTTAACGGTTATCACAACATAACCTCAATCTAGGTAGAGCGCTACCGACCGGCGCGTTTCCGTCAACTTAGGTTATGCTCACACCATACCAATTGGCAATAAGTTGATTCTTGTACTCGATGTCTTGTAAGAACTAATATCTTTAAATACAAAACAAAAAATATATTTAAAATTGTTTCATTCCAAGCCTTTGCGTTTATGAAATATTAAGCGAATTTAAAATTAAACTGAAAGGGATGGTTTACCTAAATGCCGAAAGTATATAATCAAAATTTCAAAATATCCTCTCAAATTATTGTCATCTTTACAGAAATATGATAGCGCGCAATAGTAAGTTTTGTCCTATTTATCCAGTGCGCGTCACATAGCTCAATGAAAACGTATAATTTTACGTCCATTAGACCTGTAATAAAGGCCATCAATTACTTTTAAACTAATAGCGCGTGTGCAACGCAAAAGGTCTGCGCGCGCGGCGCAAGTGATGCTCGCGGTATTGGGTCGAGCGCCCACGCCGCACTTTGATCCCTCTATCTATGCCAACTTTGTTCTTCTCTGGAGATATCTAGGGCGCTGCATCGGCGATTACTAGCCAATATGCTTTGGATATTATCGGATCGGCGAATCCCGCTCTTCTATATTGGTAGCATCATGAATCAGCCCTCAATCATCAGTGATCGGAATTGGTAGTGCCATTTCGCGGGACTTCGGTGCGTAAGCTTAGTATGGATATAGTTTTTAACCCCGGGATTTGATATGAAAATTTTAAACTTTGTGTTTGGTTTAAAAAATGTTTTAAAGAACCGCGGGCCTGACGTAAGTATGAAAAATGTGGTTTCAGTTAGATATCGGACGTCAAAAGAAATAGATTGACAGTAGAAAACATTGATAAAAAATATGGTATGCTGCTATAATTTCAAAGAAAGTAATAATTTAATAATAATAATAATAAATACTCTTTATTGCACACCTCATACAGTTACAAGCACAAATTTTACAATTAGATAAATTAATTAAGATTTAATTATGTTCATTTAATATAATGATGTTGATGTTTCGTGTTTTATTTTATGATTGTATTATTGTTAATTGTAACAGTTAAACGAAAGTAATTTTAAATGAATAATGTATTTATAATGACTTTTTTTTAACTTTTTCGTTTTGAAGAAATTTTCTGTGAGAAATACGAGTCGAAGAATCTCAAGTCTTATCCATGTTCTTTACAATGTTTAAGGTCATTCACCCGAAATGGCACTACCTATTCCGATCACTGTCGATCATGCACCGTGTAGGTACCTAATGCTTCATCCGGTCTTACAATCTACCAAAGACGGTAAAAACAAAAAATACTTTAAATACTTCCCTTCCATATTTTTATTTGTGAGTAGTATCATTTCTAAATTTATTTGGTCTATATGAAAAAGGTATAATTTAAAATCCTGTGTAACTCTAAAATAGATACCTACCTACTTTACATAAAGTCGGCGACTCGGAGCATATTAACGAATTTATTCAATTTTTTTCCTGAGCTAAGTTTGCTCCGCTTGTTTACACCTTACAGAACTATGATGATAAGATAATTTGTAACTGTTACCTGTTATCGTATGATAGTCCGATAGTCTCCTATATCGCGGCGCCGTACAAATAGTTAAGATAAATTTTGGTAATCTTAAAATTTAAAATATACAGGAATCAATCACAACGTGTGATATGATAAGTGATAAATACTGACAGGCATTATTTTTTACTCGACATTATCATTTTCTTATTGTATCCGAGATTTGCCTTCAACACGAGATATAAATATAGAACTCATACTGATAAAAAACGTGATCTAACGTATCTATTTTTTTTAAACCTAGACTGAAAATAATACTTTTATTCTCAATAATAAAACACTAAAACAGTAACATGTAAACCAGTATAACGTACAACTATTTATTTTATTAATCTTGTATTACACTATTACAGTTTTAACGCATCATTTCTGTCGTAGACAATAGAAGCTACACGCACGCGCTATTCAAGTTAAGTATAAAAATACATGTCAGACAGTATTATATACTCAACGTATAAGAATAAAACTTATGGATAAGTAGGTAGATTTTTTCCAAACGTATCTTGGATGGGAACCGAAATGTAATGCGATAAGATATTATTACAAGCAACAAATTTATGATTCAACAGACTTAGCAACTCTTATTCTTGTGTTTTTTGTGGATTATGGATATGAGCTTCCCTTTCCACTTATCTTTATGATTATTTTTTCGGAAGTAGAAAGTTGTTTAGCTAAAGTACGTACTTAGAGAATAGTGTTTTTTTATATTTATAAATTGTCGCGGGAAATTAACATCCTAATTCTCAAGTTATAATTAAACAATACCCACCTAAGGTGAGTTAGCCCAAAATAGGACAATTTTTGGGCGAGTTAACATCATGTCGGCTTAAAAAAAAATTCAGCTTGTAAACATGCTACGGACACGATAATAATGAAATTATTTTTAGAGCCTGAAATTGTATTATCTTAAACGTCAAAATGAGTGTGCGGTGAGTGTTTAAAACATAAAAAAATATTTCGACATCAGTATCAATTTAAGTGATCGTGTAAAACCGGACGAGCCTACAAGTCAGTCCCTATCGCCGTTAGCATAGAGTTTCTTATCGTAAAATAAACGGTGTTACCGACTGATAAACATGTAGAAGATTTGGCCATACAGAATTACGACAACATTTTTATTTTTAGTCACCTTTTTTGTCCGATTTTAGACCATGCACACAATATTGAAGAAATTGCGATTCCCAAACTTTTTGCAACACCAGATTGGCTCTTTTGGGCGTGGTATGTTGAAGAAAGTCATGATTTAAAAAAATCACTGAAATTGGAAAAACTGTAGGAAACATCGTAACAACAAAAATTCGATGTTATAACTCACTTTGCGACGCTCGTTCATTCGACAAATCAATTAGTTACAGTAGATACCTTTGTTAGTTAAAGTTTTGGATATTGAGGAAAACTCTTTTATACATCTAAAGTTTGAAGATTACTGACAGTTTAAAATCGGATGAATAGCATCCGATTTTTGACCACTTCGGGTTATACCGGATTTCGGCCTGTATGTGCCGTATTCTAATGCCAAATGTCTTTTTTTTTTTAATTTATTTATTAATGTAAACTTATATTATACATGTTACTGTAAACCTCGCCAAACTGTGACGTTTGATGGCCAGATGCGCTCATTGTTTTAAACAAAATAAATACAAAGCAACTTAATCTAACTTAACCTATTTATTTACTTACTAATATTCTAAAAACCTCTAAGTTATGTAATCTCTCCTCGAGTACCGCGGTGTGGATATACAGACTTGTCGCAAATTAAAAATATATATATAACATGTAAAAGTACCCAAAAAAACCCGAAGGTCCGTGGGTAATTCCGGACATAACAAAAATAATTGTTTTCTCGTTTACTTTTCTGAAATATCACACGATTTATCAGTCGGAGCATCAACTGCAGTCTGAAGAGAGGTGCGATACAAAACGGCGCAACATTTCATCTTGCCAGAACTAAAAAAAGTCCCCGCAATGGACGTAAACTTGAATCATACCATTTTACCCGGTGTCCGATATTGGCCGAACTCACCTTACGAGATAACGTGGAGTAAGGTTGTAGCTGAAACAACAGGCTCCCTAATGAGACGATGCGTGACGAGAGATTAGACAGCTACTTGTTCGTGCAGACAATTTGTTTAAAACACCATGAGAACGGAAGGAAACGAATCCCACTCAGCGTGGGTGACTTGATCTCTTGACTTAACGACATTTTAACGACGAAACAAAATTTACTCCGTGTCTATATGTAGCAGAATGGTCATGATTCTTACTATAGTCTTCCCGTGTAACCGTTATGGACGGAGAGCTAGCCACGTACGTCAGATATGAGACAATAATGAGAGCGACAAAACACCTCACGTTAGTTTGCTATAGTATGCTTATTTCTAGATCCGGGCATCTGGCAGCTGTAAACTGGTGGAGGTCAAAGAATGCAAACCACTTTAAGAATACCCATCCTAGAGGCCTATGTTCAGCAGTGGACGTCTTACGGCTGAGATGATGATGATGATGATGAATCCTAGAGTTGTGGTTTTGATGCATTATTATGAGAAATTATATGAATAATTAGATTATATTACTGAAAATACTTTCTGATGGGGGAAAATAGTCCAAAACGACGTATAATGTAATTCATAGTTTGTCCCCTACTGCTTCTGTTTCCGAAATAATACGCAATGTTTTTGTTTCTAATCTATACATATAATAAAGCTGAAGAGGGTCGAAAGTCTGTACGTGGAAGATAATCGAAAAAAAGTTGGCTGGGGATACTTAGAATCGATAACAGAATACGTTCCAACAATTTTTAGAATTTTTGTCTGTTTATCTGTTTGTCTGTTTATCTGTTTGTCTGTTTATCTGTTTGTCTGTTTATCTGTTTGTCTGTTTATTTGACCGCGCATCACGTGAAAACGGCTGAACGGATTTTGATGAAATTTTGTATACAGATAGTTTGAGTCCCGGGAAAGGATAATAGATAGTTTTAATCCCGAAAATCAACCCTGGTGGGGCTGAAAAGGGGGTTGAAAGTTAGTATGGAGAATTTTTAACCGCTAAAACGATTTAGATAGAAATTAGTATGGAGATAATTTGAGTCCCGAGAAACGTCATAGGATAGTTTTCAACCCCTTGTGGGGGTGAAAAGGGGATTGGAAGTTGGTATGAGGATTTTTTGCAGCTGAACTGATTTAGATGAAATTTGGTATAGAGATAGTATGGGTCTCGAGAAAGGAAAAAGGATAGTTTCATCTTCAAAAAAGGGCGCCCCCCCATCTTACTTTTGAACCGTAGGTCCAAAAAATTTGAAAAAAATAATGGATGTGAAGCTTGAAAGGTACTTTCAATAAAAACTATATTGAATAAAATCGGTTCAGCTGTTTTTGAGTCGTCTGTCAAAAATGCATAGTGAAAGGACGTAAGTGCTGGATAGTAAAATGACGGAAGCGCCGCCAAATATCCCGACCTTTTGAACAGTTGCTTTTTAACAGGGCGGCAATTACGGAACCCTACACTGAACATGGCCCGACATGCTCTTGGCCGGTTTTTTTTGCATTGTTATCCCAGAAGTCACCAGTTAAGGATTACTAATTCTAATTGTCAAGAAAAACCCCGGGCAGGTATAGGTAGGCTATAAAAATTCAACCTCTACAAGGGGGGTAGCCACTACACTCGATTGAGTTAAATTTGCACTTGGATCTTATGGCGCTACTTAGGAAGGAGGTGCAAACTTTTTTTCCAAATATGTCCTAAGACTAACGAGTACCCTGCATAACTAACAGGTGGCGCTGAAATTAATACGTTGTGACATGAATAATCCACTTAGGAACGATTTTGTCAAATTAACTCTAAGTTTAGAAGCGGGGGTACGGATATCAACAAATTTAAATGAATTATTGACTTATTAATAGTACAACAAAATTAAACGACAATAAATGAATTGCCACACATGCACAGTGTATGTAAATACTCAGCCTCACGATTTTGGTACCTATCTATTCTCCTTTTCTCTCTTCATCTTACTTCTAAGTCTTCTAACTAATATTAGACCTAAATTCGTTGTTAGTAAATTCGTTAATAAGTTGTTAGGTTATGATATGAAGTATGGATTTTTATGTGTATATTTCTTACCCAGGCGCGTCAAATAGAAAAATTAAATACTGACCCCCTCAAAAAATCATTTCTGCATTAGTGACCCCCCAATTTCATAGTTACCCTCCCCCCCCATTTTAGGCTGCAACTGCGTCTGTTCTTACCTTTTCATTCTTAGACTGATTTGACTGGAGGATCGATTTGGATGATATTTGCCATGGACATGATATGAATAGGTACAGTCAAGGACGTATAAATACAAAAGTGGCACTGTATCGTCCGATATACACCTACTATACTATGTCGTTTAAATCATGTCAAAAATTTTAATAAGGTCGAAAAAAACTATTGATTTTTGGAGTGTAGTTTTATTTAGTGGTGATTGTAAAACATTTCATCTGGACTACTGTCCTCTAGCGTATCCATCTTTCAACTTTACTTTAAGACCTTCAAGTTCCGCCTCCAGGGGGAGGGAGAGAAATTAGGGGTGAATTAGCCGCTTACTGACAAAGACCGAATTCCACGCGGGCGGAGCCGCGGGCACAGCTAGTGTTAAAATAAAGGCCCATACTCTATAAATAAGATAACTACCTACGGTAGTGTTTACCTATTTTGATATTACTTTTTTCCAACCCATTAAAAGCTGCCAGATGCCCGGATCTAGCCTTAAGGATAGTATTGTAATCTTTCTAGACGGGGTTCGTTGCTCAGTGTCATATCTGACGTGGCCAGCTCTTGGTCCATTACCTAAGCTTACTAGACGCCTCGGAAACTATTTATAGAACTAATAAAAGGCACATAAAGTATTTATATTTTTGACCACACTCAGAAGCTCAGAATATTTCAGGCATAAAATTGAATGCCGACTTTAATACATGCTCAAGTGAGGTAATGACGTAAGATAAGTCTCCTAAAAACCGCGTTGTATTTTAAAATTTAGAACAAATCTTAGAACACCAACTCTTCAGTTCTTCTTAAAAAATAACCCCGACGGCCGTCATGGTCATTTTATAAAAATAGGAAGCCTCCTAGGAGGCTTTCCCAGTAGAGATTAAGAGGATAGTTTAAACGTTATCATTTCTCCAACTAAGTCAACAAATGCAACTGTTTGCAGCATCTTTAAATCTAGATAAAAGCGGCCACCTCTTTGTTAAATTGTATGCAACAGTGAGATAAGTTATTCTATTTTATATTTCCCCAGTACAAACTCATTATCCCCATGTTGCGAGCGTAAGCTATTTAGTAAATAGTTCTAGACAAAAGGTTGCTTCCATTATCTGGCTCACTTCTAGCGTCCGACATATCATTGACACGCTTTGACTCCGGAATTTACAAAGGCTACGGGATACGCAAACACGATTTTGTGCAAGTTTCGTGATGAAATCAAAGCACTTGGGAACGTGGATGTTGCATGATCTGAAGGGACATATATTCAGGTTTTATGTGAAGATAATGTCATAATTAGGTATATACAGGGGTATATAATGAGGAGATATTTTTAGCCCATTTGTAGGGCAGCTACTAGATCCTGTGCCGCTACGCGAAAATGCTCTTAAAATACCTTTCCTACCTTTATAATTTATTATTATTGCTATTATTATTATTTTTCGAAAATTCTACAATTTTACCTTAAGACAATCGGTATAGCATTACTGAAATCTGAATTTAAACATGTGGTTTTACAAGATTTTTGTCAGGTAGATACAATGCACTCGTTATCGGGACATTGATTGATTGCATTAATATATCTTCCTCTCGACCAAACTCGTGTACTCTTTACATGTGATTTACTCGTGTACTGATTACTTACGTTTTTTTCCCCAACTCATATTTTTTTGCTAACAGTTTACGCGTTTGGTTAAATTACTACATGTTTTTATTATTTTAATTAAATATTTTTCTTTATGTGCCTAATAACTAATAAACTAAAACTCCGCGACACCTCACACGCAGGCAGTAGAATTTTAGAGTATTTTATTTTTATGATTTTCGCCTTTTTAAAAAAATTCATTCATACCAGTGCCAAATTAAGAATCGCGGGTTTTCACCTGACTTCAAGGTTTCGAAGGTCAATTCATCGGGATCATTGTTTATGCTATTTTTTTTAATGTTTTGACACTGATTATTTGATTCTTTATTGTTTGAAAGGGTAGACTTCACACTTGGTCCCATTGTCACCAGGTCAGGATCTGATTATGGGATCCTGGAGATATCGAGGGAACTCTTCAAATATTATTGGCACACCTAGTGATTTCAGTAGTTTTTACAGTAGCTCGGGCATTTGCCTTTGGAAAGGTAAAGGCTAAGTGAAGTCGGTTCTTTAAAAAAAAATACTAGAGACCTTCGATCACGCTTACCTGTCTGTACCAATCTCGATTTATTTTTCAAAGTTGCATTGAATAAAACTAAGAAAGATGGACCTCTTTCGCAGTGGTTTAAATTCGCCAAATATTAGGCTTTTTTTTTAGTAGAAGTAATGGAAATTACATTTGCTACTTTTATCAGTAACACTAGTTTTTCGTTTTGTATTTTGTTTTTAATTCTGCGACAATAAATGCTTTTTTTTTTTTAGTAGTAGAACTAGTGGAAATAGATCCTTAAATACTGCAGCAAAACATATATAGGCTATTTGTATTAAGAATAAACGTATGTAGTAAGTAGTAATACAAACCGATCATGTCGGCCATCGTAAAATCTGTCCCAGAAACGTTAGAGGCCGACGCGTGCTGAGGGTGCTATTCTAATCACTTACCGAGTGATGCTTGTGCACTAGGACAACACACACACACATACACACGCACATTATTATTTCTTTAAATTTGTTACCTATTGGAAATTGATATATTTCTCTCAGTTACTACCATAAATAAGATTCAAGATTCAAGATATTTATTCATGACGTACACAATATTACATAAAATTTTACATACAAACAAAATAAAGACGTATAGGTGTAGCACCACGAAATGAACATATTTTATAAATCATAATGCCACTCAGGGGGTTTTATTGTATTTCGCTCTCGCTTATTTAGAAAGTATCATTAAGCTCTTTAACTGCGTACTCTGTTCAGCGTATTATTGGATGTAGAGGCCACAGTTATATTGGTAAAAGTGATCTATGCGCCTGCGCTCATCATATAGGAATATACTTGTTCCTAACACAATACGGATGAAGTAACGCCGCTAAACACGTTACGGTTATTATCAATACGATTGTTAGCCTGCTCGAGCATTACGCGACTCTGTACAAATCAATGGATCGGCTATATAAATGCTACGAGTGTTTAACGAGTCTGTCAGTGCCCGTATTTGTGACTACTTTATTTCGGTTGCTCTCTTTCCAGGGTATTTTTATTCCTGGACAGTTTTTTAATCATGTTAAAAGACCGTTACGGTCTTAACTATTTACGTAATATTTTTATTCATTTAATATATTACAAAATAGCACATTATATAAATGGGGCTTTGTTGGTTTTATCAGCACGTACCTAACGTGCAGGAATCCTATTCTAAGGATGATGGAAATTATCATTGAATTTCCTGCGAAGACAAAAGACAGCGCACCCCTTTCAGTTGTTGAAAGGGTCACAACTCAATTCCTTAGTCGATTGCGAGAAATTCACCTTTGCCTCCATCTACTATTAAACCAGACATTTTGCATACGCTGAATTATGCAGCAGGTAAATTCTAATGCAGAATGAACGGATTGTCTTTATTTAATTTACACTTTGAGTGAACTTCGTGAGAGGACGCAGAGAGATAGAGGTAATCAGGTAGAATTCGCGTTGACGATTTTAAAACAGTCTTAACCAATAATAGTTTATACCGTATTTCGAGCAATCATGACATTAATTTAAGGCCGAAACACATGCACCTTTAGGTAACTACCTAAGTAAGTACTTATGCGAGCCACGTGGGCCTCTTCTTGGTAATGTGCGTAGCTAAACGTATCTCACTTGTAAAATAGTCTCGGCCTCTTTTATAATACAAAGTAAAAACAATAAAAACTAGTGCGGTACAGTGGATACCTACGTCCAAACATCATGGCGTCCATATTCTGCGCAAGGATCGCCAGAGAATTGCATAAACCGTACGTATGAGGTACTGCTTGCGAAAAAATCACGAAAATGAAATTATTTTGTACAAATTCATTTTCTTACATAAATTATTTCAACCGTTCTATTTTCCACAATTATAGAAGACAAGTGCCGCGCTTCAGTAAGCTACGGAGCTGAAGTTGACAGCGCACTACAAAAAAACATCCCAGAACTTCGTTAACGGTCTCAGCGCTCAGCAGGTGGTAGAGAAAAGGATTGTGTTTCATTTTACTCGGAGACGTTGCCTAAAAATATTCAGCGGAATACACATTAACATTACAAAAATATGCTCTCGTTTCACTGACCTCACCTACTTTCAGCATAATATTTTAGTTGAGATAGGTTAGCATTTTTTCAATCTTAATATAGGCAGCTAATGGAACAAGTGGAAGTGGAATGGAACTAGAAAAATTACTAAGAACTCTGATCCTTCAATCTAAATCTGAGTTAGGATTACACCTAAAATAATGAAAATCAAGCAATCAAGAAGTGAAGTGTAGTGTAAATCAAAGGTCGATTCCGAAAATAGCCTTGCTTCTGTGTTGCTTCAAAGACTATCCGGGTATTTCTTATACGGTAAAGAGGGTACAATATTCCGTTCCAGTTCCTACTGATCTGACAGCCAAAAGATTTTGCAAGTGGTCAAATAGGAAAGAATGTAGCCAGTCAGCTGAAGAGTCGACCGCATTACCGCAAATAGTAGCATAATCCCCTACAAAGCGTGCGGTGGCGTTGCGCTAGGAAACAGCAGTTTGGGAGCTGCTTTACCATTTATAGGAACCGGATACAAGTTTCGTTTTGTAGGCTATTTTGGCCTGGCTGCAAATAGACATACAAGCGCGCGTACGAACACTTCTTTAGCTCGCATAAATCAAGATAGAAAAAAATAATAAATCATTGAATGGCGTCTAACTTTTAGCGAGCGATAAACGACATGTTTGCGGTTATTCTGTTTGTTTTTAGAGCGCGCTATCGCCCATTCGGTAGCTTAACTCGATGAACATCACTGTTTTAGTGCCCATCTGCTATAGTCTCATATTAATTTTTGTAAGCATATGTCTTGTTTAAAGTAAATTTCCAATAGATATCTGTTTCATTAAATTTTAAATATTCAATTTATTTTTAATTAAAAGGAATGAAGAGCTTGTTCATTTGCGGACGGCCGAAATTAATACATACAGTTAAATTTAAGATTAGTTATGAAAAAAAAACTACAGGCTCAACAACAATTTGTCGACTACACGCACATGTTATATGCTTTTTACCAGATGAGACCTTTTTAAGCTAAATGGGCGTACCATACTGGCTGTAGGCATAAGTATCAGTCACTATTGTGACGCAATAATAATAATACACTTTTAACATAATAATCACATAACTGAGCAACTTGGCCTTACTACTAGAACTAGTTCTAGTAGTAAGGCCAAGTCGCTTTGCAGTTACGGAAACAAACTAACCAATAATGAGCCGTTTATGATCGAGACCTATGATTTCCTATCCTTTGGGTACATCAGTTTAAACATTATTATGTACAAAGTAATCCATCAAATGACCGCAGGCACAAGCAATATACTTGATTACTCTTTGCTGATGTTTCGGCTCTGAGCAACATCATTATAAGTTTTTTCTACATCCCTCTACCGTTGGCTGACGACGACACGTCAATCAACGCTATGGAACAATTTAGAAATGTTTGTTGATACGGCACATGTGGTTAATGTGTGTTCCCCGTAGTGTTGGTTACTATTTATATCTAGTGTAGGTACTTTGGTAACATAGGGAGCTCTAATATGCTCGCCCTTCAAGCATTTCAAGAGTTTAAAAAATCCCAACGTCTTAAATAATATTGTATAAACGTCAATTTGTATCTTTTGTATTATTTAATAGACCATGTACCTGATTGCGAAACCATAAGTTTGTAATTAGTACATCGTAATTTTTTTTTGGGTTATAAACTTTGTAAATGATAAGCCGCAGAAACAGTAGTTTAACGTTACCAAAAACACAGACTATAATAGCTACGCGATAAAACTGTAAATAAAGATAGGTAGTTGATACTTAAATCTTGGCATCATAGATAAGTATATTAAGATACGCACATTATTATTGTAAACAAATTGTAGGTAAGTAGTGAGTTTTATCGGTTCTTTGTTGGCTTTGAAAGCAATAGGCATGATGACACATGTTGAATTATGCAATAAAATTTAGTTGATAGGATGCAAAATGATCAATATATCCAACTAAAGTGAAAATTTATAAATTCTATTGAAATGGCTCAAAGATATCAAGCTGCAAAATTTCTAAATTTTACGATTTTTTTAAAGTGCGAAATTAAAAAAAAAAACAATGATACCATTCGATTTTTCACATTTTACTGTAAAAAAAATTGTAATGCAACCATATACATAAACGCAACATTTCACTGTAAAAATAGCAATTTCATATTTTTTCCATACTTTATATAAACAGTGCGACTATGTGATCGTGACGTCACTTTTGCACGTCATTTTGTTAGGAGCGTTTTGAGAAACAAATGCAAATCTCGGACTTTAAGTCTCATTTCTGACTTTTGGGTTGCTTTAACGCAATTGGCCCCATATAGACATTTGATCCTCACAACAAAACGAATCGATTGATACCATACATGAAAAAAATTCACCATGCCTATTACAACCTTAATGCCTAAAATACGAGTAGGTAGGTTCTTGCGCTGTCTTACAGACGCAAAACTTTTAAGATCCGTTATGCAAAATCCCATACCTATGGGGACCCGAGTAAGGGTATAAAGGTCAAATGATTTTATTAAATAAAATAAAAAAGGCAAAATAAAATCTTTGCAAAACTAAACCTAAAACATACATAAGTACCCATTATATTAAGCTATGAAATCAGGTACTGCTGATTTTATCTAGACATACCCACGTGTACCGGTTTTAATATCCCCTTAATCTTGGCCGGAATCCTCGTGTGCACTGCGAGCATTTCTTCGACGCTTGCATAACTGCAATCCGCGTATTATGGACTCACATCTGGGAACGTTCGACTCAGACGACACACGCCACTGCGTTGTTGTCATTACTCATATGTCGCGCACACGACTTCGCGCTGCCGCCGACCTGTCGCGGCTAACCGTTAAACTCCACTTTCCACTACATTCACACAAAATAGTGAACCCTAAAAAGTAAACCGTAAGGACCACATTAAAGTAGCTTTATATTAAAGTACGACCTTAGGAGACTAGTTGTTGTGAAGAGCAGGGTATCTTCAAACGACATGCTAATTGACGGCGGCGTGAAGCGAGGGTAAGGAGTAGTTTTTAAATTTTTGACGCAATGTTCAAATATGAGTGTAGTCTACACTGGCCCAAAACGTGTTCAGGTTTAATTGACACATGTATGGTAATTTATTTCTTGTCCCAGTCGAAGAGTTTGTTTGTCCATAAAACCAAAACTTTAAATTTAAAAGTGGGTAATTCTAGACATACTTAACAATTGTTAAGTACAGTATTTTTAATTAAAACCACTCACCACAAGTTACATTCACTTATTAAGGAATAAAAGGTAAACAAGTTAATATTTCGCTGCTAGCCCCGGGTAAGTATAGGATTAAAAATAATAAATTAAACGATAATTTACCTAGAGATGATGTTTTCTCAGTTACTAAGTGCTTGAGGCATTTTTGGGTATCGTGTGGTACCTGCAGCAATGTTTCAAATTGGCAAAACAGTAAAAACCAAAATTTGTTTTCAGTAGTATCTAATTAATACACTAAAGAGAACATTAAAAAACTCGAAAAAAATACAACGGTTTATAATCCAAACAAGGAAGAGTAGAGGGTAAAGTCGTCCTAGATAAATTGCTCTACTTTAGATGCCACCATGATTCGAAACGTCTCGTCTACAAAGGTAAGAAGAAAATTATCTGTTGGTTTTTCTGTAATAAAAATTTGTTCCAGTGGTTTTTATGACAACGGAATTGTTTAAATTTGTCGAGAACGGATCCCTTTGTGAGTGATACGAGTATTGTCTTGTTTTTTTTTCTACAACGATAGTAGCCTTATATTAAAAGAAATTAAGGGACTAATTAACATATTAGTTTAAAGTAGCATAAAAATAACAGCTATTTCCAGGGAACTTGTATTTTTATCAGGATAAAGGATGATTCACGCTGTAACATTCCGCGTCCTACACGACACTTCATGTTGTATAGAAAGCGTTACGTGATCCGCGGAGGTCACCTGATGTTTTCTGTACAAAATGAAGTGTCCGAAGTGTCTTGTAGGAAGCGGAACGGTACAGCGTGTATCCTTAACATGGCGAGTTAATTAATGTAAATACTGATAATTAATGTAAATATTGATAAACCGATAATGTTCAAAACAATTTTCATAGAAAGTTTAATAATATGATAATGCGCATCTACTGAATTTTTTTACTTACGGTTCAAAAGTTACAGAGGGGGGACGACGCTATTTTTAATTTTTAAACGATTATTCCTGAAACTATTCACTTAATCAAAAAATGTTCAAAGAAACCGCAGTGTTATTTTTCAAGACCTATCGATTGATGTGCAATATGTTGATATTTGGTAAAAACATTTTTTTTAAAAATTTAGTTACATGTATGGAGCGCCGTCACTGAAAATATTTTTTCTGCAATTTCACTACATAACTAAATAGCGGCATACAAACTACACCTTATGTCTAAATTTTATTAAGATACGTCCACACGTACGCATAATTTCCGAGTAAAATGGCTGTGACATACGGACGGACGGACAGACGGACATGACCAAAACTATAAGGGTTCCGTTTTTGCCATTCTGGCTACGGAACCCTAAAAATGGTTGTGCTTCATATAAAACTGAAGAACACACTCCACTGACTCGGACTCAGAGTCAACTTTAGAAAAAGTTCCACGCAGAAACTGGTGGACCGTAAGCCAGGAACAAATTTCATGACCATTAATCACGTCCCAGGCTATAACTTGTGAAGTGGTTAGGGGCAATGTATAATGAAGCCTCGTGAAGGTCAGCTGCCACTCCGTTGGTGGGTTGAGGAATGGCAGCCATTTAATCGCTTAAAAAAAACGGTTATTGCGTCCCGATTGAAAATTTGTCAGATGATAGTTAATATGTTATTACGAACATGAAAAATCGTCAGCCGGCTGTATCGAGGTGGAAAGAACGTCAGCTGATGCCCTGAAGATCGTATGTTCACGTGACCAGCTGACGGGCTTTTCACTGCGATACAGCCTGATGATTTTTTATATTTATAATAGGATATAAACTATCATTTGACAAAGTTTCAATCGGGACGCGATGGACATTTTTTTAAATTGATAAAATCGCTGCCGTTCCTCAACTCACCAACGGAGAGGCAGCTGACCTTCACGAGGCTTCATTACACATCGCCCTTGACAAGTTATCGCATATGATGACCTACGAAATATGTTCCTGGCTTACGGTCTATAGGTACATATTTAATCTAGTTCTTTATCAAAAACAGGACGATGATTCTCTCATAACTTCCACGGCAAAAAACCCATTCTACTAGTCTCCAAATTACTATAGGCATTGAAAGTAAGATATACCTATAAAGCTACATATTTCAGAAGTCCAGGCAGTATGTTACGGTGAATATAAAACTCATAACTTATAATACAGAATGTTCCTATTGCAATTGAAATGTCTGATATACGAGTATGTGTACTGACTAGACCTACGTGGTACTTAATTAGGTATTGTCTGATATAATTATATACTGTGAGTTACTGTCATTAGCACAAATTTCTCATAAATAGGGAGATAAAGTGGTTTAATCCATTGAAATGGTACTTATTGCCTTACATCAAATCATGATTTTTTTGTGATGAAATACTTATGTTACACAAGAGTTTCCGGGTCAATTACAAATTCTTAAGTGCTGAGATCTAAAAACTGCCTAAACATAGAAAGATTCTCCCGAGCAATTACGTCATCAACATTGTTTCCCCCTTATTTGGAACAGTCCAAATTTAACCCAAATCGTGAATTGCACATAAATTACCAAATGTATGCCCATGATTACTACAAATGTTACGGACAGTGTATATGCACCTGAGCTTCGAGGAATTTTAGGGTAGCAAAGCCGAAGTTTACTCCCAAAAGACACAAAAATTAAAATATAGAGAAACATACTTCAATAATTTAATAACTAAATTAATGCTGCCACATGCGTGTGTACTTTTGCTACCACTCATGTCAGTCACACAAGCAAGAGAGCAGGTGCGGCGGCCGAGGCTGCTGCTAAGTTTAAACACGGCAAATACGCCAACCTTGGACCAGTGTATGACTTTGTTCCGATTGCTGTGGAACCCGCTGGGCCATGGTGTGCCGAGGCCAAGAGGCTGGTTAAGCATATCGGGCGCCGATTAAGGGATAGGGGCTGCGACCCTCGGGCTGGATCTTATCTGGTCCAACAGATATCTTTAGCCATTCAGCGGCAAAGCAGCTGGTGTATTTGGAACGTCTGGGCCAGGTAGAGATCAGTTCGGCGCTTAGTTTTTATATGGTAGGTTAGAGTAGGTCATTTTTGACGAGCCTTGTTGTGGATTTGGTTTTTGTATTTTTTTCGAAGCATGTTGTGGATGCTAATTTTGGCTGTAGCAACTATGACGAAACCTGCGCTATGGATATGATATGAGGTTTGCGACAATTTTTACTATGATTTAATAAAGATTATTAGTAAATTAAATATACATAAGATTAGGCCAATTTGGTTAAGATAAGCCTTATAAGTTATTCCCGAGATAAAGCTGTTCATAGTAACGTAACTCGTCATTATTCGTCGCTGAATACCTTCGGCTTTGGCTTCGCACCCCTAAAACTTCTCAGAGCTCGGGCACATACTGTACTAAATATATGTAGACTATTTTATGGACTTTCATTTGATACCCCATATTATTTATTTATTTTAAACTTTATTGCATTGAAAAAAGGACAAAAGGCGAACTTAATGCCTCAAGGCATTCTCTACCAGTCAACCATAGGGCCAAACAGATATTTGCGTATGTGTATGTATTCACGATTTGGGTCCAATTTGGACTGTTCCAAATTATTATTAATATTCTTAATTGGGCCATCAATGTGCCGCGTCGACCAGATTTGATCTATTGTGGCAGCCGCTTATAGCTCATTACTGATTCCCGTTGCATCTAGAAACTTCCAGATTCTTTGGGCTGTAATGTGTTGTACCACATCGGGTTGCAGTACATGTCGCCCTAGGTGGGTACTTCTTTTATGCATTAGTGGTCCGCAGGAGCAGAGGATGTGCAAGGCTGTTTCCTCTTCTTCCTGGCAGAACCTGCATACTGAGTCCTGTTTCTTACCCATACGAAACATGTATTTGTTCAACTTACAGTGGCCCGTCATTGCGTGTATATGTATATTGTGACTGATGTAGACTTTAGGAACAATGTATAGTAACTGTGATTAGTTTAGTTACTAAAATCTACACTTTGTTACTAATGTAAATTGTATATGTCACTACATAGAACCTCCAAACTCTCTCAACTTTGTTCTCAGTTCACATCTCACTGTACTATCTACATAAATCATGTGATTAGATTAATATTATTTAGTAGCTGTACCCGCGGCTTCGCCCGCGTGCGTTTGGGAGGTTTTGGTATTTTCATTTACTTTAACCAGGCCTTTAATGTTAAACTTACGCATTCTACATGACAATGTCCGTCATATTGGTTATTTATTTTTTATTTATTAGCCTGTAGTTTCCCATTGCTGGGCAAAGGCCTCCCTCTCTTTCTTCCACGTGTCTCTGCCTATGGCAATCCACTGGTTACTGATTCAAATTAGTTCATCCGTGTTAAGATAACTGACTTGAAGGCAAGCGTCGAGACTTGCGAATGCTAATGGCCGAGTTCCTACAGTAGAATATGCTTGGAGAAGACCGACGTATTGTCTTTAGTTACCCCACTTGTCTTAAGTTACCCCATTCAACGGTATGGTAAGCGTGTGAGCGCAGCGTCCAAGTGGAAAGTACTTCTGCAGCAGCAAGACAAATCTACTAAGGGTGACGGAATCGGAAGCGAGAATTGCTTTACCAGCAGGTTCACAGGGACCCAAAGTCAAATGTCTTCAAGGGCTGAAGGGCCGAGGGTGGCCGACTACCACGTAGGACTCAGGACTCAGGGAGCGTCACAGTGAGAATTGCTTTAGTAGTAGCAATATGACATGGACCGGACAAAACTCAAGGGCTAATTATCTGAAAAAGCGAAGGCAAGGGCCGAAGGCCCGAAGTGAGTGACAATTTATGTGAAAGCCAAAGGACGAGTACCCAGAGCGTCGCAGCGAGAATTGCTTCAATAGCAGCAGTATGACAGGGACCGGGCAAACCTTAAGGGATAATTATCTGAAAAGCGAACCCAATGGCCGAAGGCCCGAGAGTGAGCGGCAATGTATGCGAAGGCTTAAGGCCGAGTACCGCGTAGGACTCAGGCACGGAGCGCCGCAGCGAGAATTGCTTCAGCAGCAGCATGACAGAGACCGGACAAAACTCAAGGGCTAAATATCTTAAAAGTGAATCCGAGGGCTGAGGCTCCAAAGGTGAGCGGCAATATCTGTGGAAGCTAAAGGCCGAGTACTACTTAGGGCGTAAGCCCGGCGGAGCGTCGCAGCGAAAATTATTCAACAGCAGCAACATGAAAGGGACCAGACAAAACTCTTGAGGTTGTATGCGAAAGTCAAAGGCCGAGTACCGCGTGGAGCCCAGGCCTGGAACGTTGTAGCGAGAATTGCCTCAGCAGCAGCTTGACAGGGACCGGGCAATAGTCATTGTCAAGTGTCTAAGCGATCCCGAGGGCTGAAGGCCCGAGGGTGAGCGGGCATTGTATGCGAAAGCTTAGGCCGAGTACTGCATAGGGCCCAAGCCCGGAACGTCGCAGCGTCTTAGCGTCTTCAGCAGCAGCATGACAGAACCGGACAAAACTCAATGGTCAAGTGTCTTAAAAAAAGAATAAAATTTATTGCTGATGGATTCATGACTACCGTTTTTATTGTATTGGGCTGATAATGCGAGATATAACATGTTGCTCTCGCGATCGGTCTGATCATTATTTTATGCTGTTGGTTAAACCCAAATCGGTAAATCTTAACTACTTGTTTTATCAGTTTTTAAGTATATTGTAAGTAGGTTTCATGTACGCATAGATTTTGTTTTACCCCTATTGTCATCATCATCATCATATCAGCCGAAAGACGTCCACTGCTGAACATAGACCTCCCCCAAACAAAGCCACAATGACCGGTCATCAGTCCACCTTGTGGGGGGTCTACCGACGCTGCGCCTTCCGGTTCGTGGTCGCCACTCGAGAACCTTTCCGCCCCAACGGCCATCGGTTCTACCCCTATTGTATTTAAAGTATAATGATGACGAATATGGGTATAGATAAATAAGATGTATGGTGAGAATAAGAAATCTCGTAAAGTGGAATTATTTAATGGATCACAATATCCGGATACTTACAACGCACGAAATTAACAAGTTAAAAAAAAATTAAACCTGCAATTATTGATTAAAGGTCCATACTCGTAATTTAAACCTCAAAAGACCACAACAGACCAAATCACTTTTATTGTAAAAACGTATTTTTCTTCTTCTTCTTCCTGGACCTTGTCCCATTTACTTGGGGAAAGTCTTTATAAAATATTTGTACGATCACGTCTGAAAATATGGTTACATAATGGAATGGATATTTAATGCGACAATAACATGTATCGAAGACTTTACGCCTTGGTAATAGAGTCGTGGCTACATATTTTTGACACATTATATGTATCCATATTTTCAGACGTGACTGCACATAAAAAATTAGGATCGTGTGTTGTTGGTCCTACCCATACACAGTATACAGGCGCCATCTGTTATCACTTTGAAAAACGAAATATATATTAAAATATTGTTTTTAAATAAGCGGAATAAAAACTACTCTAAATGTTGCTCCGGGGCATAAACGGTTACTATACAAAATTTCATGAAATTCTGTTCAGTAGTTTTTGTGTAGTGCGCGGACAAATTCACAGACAGACAGACAATAATTCCAAAAATCACTGAAATGTATTCAGTCAACGTTTCTAAGACCCCCCGAATTAGTTTTTTTTTTCAAATATCTTCAATGTACATTTTTTTTCTCCTTACGCGTTTATTATATAGGTATAGATTGCACAGTAGGCTGGTGCTAAAACACAAAGTTTTACTGGTAGGGTGTTAATATGTCTCAGGAAAATTTAAATTCAATAACCTTACGGTAGATTATGAGAATGGTGTATATGAGAAAAAAATTGAATTCGCTGTTTTATAGCCTTTGGTAAAAAAGATTACTAAAAAATAATATTATGACCCGCATGCTGGGAAGAAGCGATATCATTAAGTGCCTTCCATCGTCGAAACTATTCAAAATGTTATTTTCGTATTTTTCCGAAGTTTGAGAATCTCTGCAAACAAAAGGACGTGCCACCATTTTCTAAATTTGATAATACTTTAAGTTTCAAGTCAGTACCGTGTCGACATAGTGTGGTAACTTTGTAACCGATTGTAATTAAAATATTTGTGTTCTTAAAAATAGTTTCTTTTTTAAATAATAGATAGTAATAGTACATTACTGCAGAATCCAGTAAGTAAGCCTTCCTGGCCAAGGATGAGTTAACCGGACCGAACCGCAGGTGAGGTCCGGTTATATACGAGGCCAGGATGGCTTTCTTACTGGTTGAGGCTTGTATAGTGCTTTTCTCAAAAATGAAAGAAAGTTTAACAACAAATTCGTTTAATTAATATTGAAGGTTACATTCATATACGGGCAATTACTGATAGATATTTTTATCGATTTACCGGGGGCATTTATGTTTGTTTCTTGTACATCTGGATTAATGGACTCTTGGCTGACAGTAAATGTCTGTGAAACATTAATTTGGTTGTTTGGGAAGGTGGATGGTTGCGATGATGTTACGGTCAGGGGAATAGTGGTCGGTTCTTGGCGAGAGGTAGATGGCTGCGGAGTCAGGCTTAGCGGCTGTTGACGCGATGTAGACGGCTGCGGGGAGGTGAAAGATGGTGTTTTTTGAGTATTCAATTTAATTTTTTTATTTATATTGCTTGTAATTTCACTTTTATTTTCTAATGACTCTTCTATATATCCTTCTGCAACTCGGTCCGATTTCCACCCCCCGTGTCGTTTTATTGTCGTGAGATTGGCTCCAGAGTCAGCCAGAAGGGTAGCAGACGACCTCCGGAAACAATGGCCAGTATAGCTCTCTGGATTTGGTAAATTCAAATATTCTGCTATTTGTTTAGGCATTGCGGCAATCTTATGACGACCGATGTTTTGCCGCAAGCATGTCCCGCTTCTATAATTGATAAAAAACCGATCGCTTTTCGTATTTTCAGGGCGCAGGTCATGGTATTTCCTTACAATATGAGCTGACTCCTTGTGTATAACAAAAGAGCGATCAATTTTTGTTTTTGTTTCTCGTACTTTTACCAAAAGTATTTCATTATGGTATTCCACGTCACTGTTTTTAATATTACAGAGCTCTATACTTCGGCAGGCGCCATTAACTCCCATTATAGTAATAACCTAAAAACAAAAAAAAAACTGTTTTAAATCGAGAATATAAAAATAAGTATCTGTTAATTGGAACCAGATTTAATAGCATAATTATATTATTGCAACCGACTAACATACAACTTACATCACAACAATTTAAATGAAATAAGTAAATAAAATAAATATTACCTTCGCTGCTAGATAAACATCATCGGGTGCTTCATTTAAAAACTTCTGTATGTTTTGGCTGGTAAATACACTCGATTTTTTTCCTTTGTAGCCAGTCGATTGTCTTTTCAACCAAGTGATTAAATTGGAATAATTCTTAATGTTTACATCGTGTTTATTTTGCACTACACATCGAAGCATAGAATACACAGCCCATAAACTTGTCGGCTGCATTGTTTGGCGAAGAAAGCTGAAATATGCCAAGAATACATTTTCAGACCAACTGTTGGCTTGTTTTTCTGACTTCCACTTCATAAATTTTTCATAAGTTTTCATATATCGCTCCTTGGATTTTGGAGGAAGTAAATTGTTTTTTGCTAATTCGGCCTCAGCTTTTAAATCAGGAGGAGTGCCATCTATTTCCGAATCGGATTCGCTTGAACTCATTTTTTGGGATTATTTATGTTCACGCGGTAAAATAAAACACAATTGTCGCAATTGAATGTGAAATCCCGCCAGTCGTTGTTTTTTTTTTACTAAAAAGTTTGCGTTTAGTTTGGAACATTGTTCTATTTTTACATTACTTACATGAATGTTTTAGTAAAAAAATGTAAATTATTGTTTTTGAAACTCCATGTTAATTTTAGAATGGAAAGTTTTAATCCAACATGATTTATAAACTGAAATTACTAAATACAAACATAAAATCCCACTATACTTCTACAACATTACTAAGAACAAAACGCAACGTGCATACTTTTTCTGCGTCGCGTTAAGTGTCACAGACTATAAAATGGCTGTTTAAGGCTCCAAAAATATATCTATCTCATAAAATGACATACCGAAAAGAGAGATAGATATATATTTGGAGCCTCCCTCCTATAACCATGTTATATGGCTACACTCTAATCTGTGTCTGGTACTATGTTTTTTTTTCTAAGCAGATCTAAAGAGGATGACCTACTGTCCAGTAGGTAAATGACATACTTACTTACTGGACAGTAGGAGATTCCAAATTTAAAATCTCGCTTCTTACTGGATAGTTGTGAATATGTCTCCGGTAGAGTTCACTTTCTGGATACATTTTAGGGATATTATGGCAACATTACATACCATTTTTGAGAAAAATGGTTTTTTAATGCTTTTTTTGTTATTAACACCCGTTACACCTTTAGAGAGGCATTTAAAGTCTGAAAATGTAAAAATAAGTTTAGCAAAATCAATATTAGATTTGTTTACAATCGTTAAATTTGCACTTTAGAACTTTTTAAATAAAATAACACAGTGTACTTTTTTGTGTAACTCAAACATAAACATTTATTCAGTAAGTAGGCCACAAGGGCACTTTTACACGTCAGATAGTTCAAAGTGATCAAAGTAAAAATGAAAAAAAAAAAAACTAATTACACCGGTTCTAACCCTACACCTGAGAAGAATTATGACCTGCAAGAAACTCGGCGGGACTTATTTGTACATAAAAACTTAAAAATACATATAAATGCGTTGTTCTATAAGAAAACATATCAAACCAAGTTGAGATTAACCACATAGGTTATAGTTTAAGAAAAATACCAAAGAAAAAGGAAAAAAAGTAATAATGTTAACATCCAACAAAACACAAAAAATGTCGATAAAACTTAAAATAAATACCTTCGTTTACAACAGTTATGGCGTTCACAATTATATTTAACAATTTTACTTACGTCAACTTTGTTTCAGATCTTAATAAAATGACTGAGAGCAGTGACAGCAAATGAGTGAATTAATGAATGATTTGCGCTATAAGTGGTTGCAAACTGGTAACAATGGTACGTTATATTACGGTGACGTAACTAAATAACCAAATGCGACTGTGTCGACTCGTCCCCACTATTAGTCGTCTCAACCGAAAAGTGTCGTACGTAACGGCAACCAAAAATGTTACCAGAATATTTTAGTGTCTACACATAAGTGTTGACAAAATGTAGTAACTGCGACTAAAAATGGCTTTTTAGGAGTAATGATGTATTTTGTATGCCGCTACTTCGTTTTGGGGTAAAAATGAAAAAAATGTTTTTAGGGGGGCACTCCATACATGTAACTAAATGTAAAAAAAATATTGACCCAATATCAACGTGCTGCACATCAATCGATAGGTCTTTAAAAATAACATTGTGGTTGATTGAAAATTTTTTGATGAAGTAAATATTTTCAGAAATAATCACCCCGAAAGTCAAACATATTGTGTCGTCCCCCTGTAACTTTTGAACCGGAGATCCAAAAAATATGAAAAAAATTGAGAAGATACATCATTGTACATATATACTTTCAACGAAAATTGTTTGGAACATAATCGGTTAAAGCGTTTTTGAGTTATCTCCAAAAAACTTATTTCTATTAATTTCGAAATTAGTTACGGAACCCTCCATTATGCGCGGTCCGACACGCACTTTGCTGGTTTTTAAGTATTTGAGATTGACCCGTCGTGATTTTGAGGTCGGAAACTCTTGTCTAACATAAGTATTTCATTACAAACACCCCTGAACAACTACCATTTCTATCAGCAGTTCATGAGCTACTTAGAAAATGTATTATAAGATTACCTACTACTCGTAGGTTAGCGAGTGAATTGCGTACGTATGTCTTTAAACTTAATGGCGATTGCCTACTTTGTCCGAGTCCGTTCGATTTATTTATGTCAAGGGTTCTGTACTGTCGTATTAAGGAGTACGGAACCTACCTATCTTCAAAGCCAAAGAAATAACCAATTGTCTGAGCCCGAGGAACAAAGTTAGTTTAAAATGATAATATAGTAATCAATGTAAGTAGATAATCATATGGCATAATCAGCGCTTTCGTCATGAGTGATTAAGTTATTTTCATCTTACAAATCCGAATACATATGTGTAGGCCTCATATAAGAGCGACAACATCACCATAATGATATCGACTTTTGATATGGCGCAGTTATTCATTTTGGAAACATTATTCCGTCGAGCACAGCTGGCTGAGTGGATTCACACATTCGTGACCGTGGCGGACGACTTATCATACGGAGAGAAGGAAAATCTTGTTCAAGATACATGCGTTGTTTTCTATGACCTCAGATTGTTTTGTAAATAAGAAATGCTTAGCAGGATTTTATTGACTTCTCGGCCGTCTCGCGGAGTCATGTGTGAGGGATAAACATGTACATTACGAGATGGAGCCGACAGACATTCCACTATTAGATAAATAAGTAGGGTAGTTTTTTTTCTCAATCACTTTTATTATCATGTAGTAAAATTACTGCAAGAGTAAACATTACTCGCGCGTTTGCTGAGAATTGTTGCCGTCATACATATGACGGCAACTTCTACGGCTAAAACAATATGATTCTAGACTCATGCGCCCGCGTCTACTTTTTATTTATGAATCTCTCGCACTGTGTCGTGTAACCTTGAATTACGATAGACAAGCATTTAACAGATGCTATTATTAAAAATAAAGTAAATTTAGACGCATAATGCACGTAGATAAAAAAAACCGGCCAAGAGCGTGTCGGGCCACGCTCAGTGTAGGGTTCCGTAGTTTTCCGTGGGTCACAGTAAGTGTCCCCACTTAAGAGTTAAAATAACACCGCCATGTAGGATATGATATGAGCGTTCCACGTACAGCGACATCTATCGGCAAATTAAGTAAACTATTGCGCGCGAGCTTAAAGTATGGAAGATGATTTTTATGGGATAATTCTTTATTGCGTAAACCGATTTTCACCGTTTTTACTTTATTTGAAAGCACGTACAATAAATACCCGCTTATACGGTTAAATTAAAAACTTAGTTCAGAAATAATTTTGTATTTTTTTTTCAAAAACTATTCAACCTATCAAGTTCATAATAATTTTCCTAGAAAGTTTTTATAAAGTTCTACTTTTGAGATTTTTTTCATATTTGTAAAACTTATGGTTCAAAAGTTAGAGGGGGGGGGAACACATTTTTTTTTACTTCTGGAGCGATTATTTCCGAAAATATTCACATTATCAAAAAAATATTTTAGTAAACCCCTATCCAACAATATATCACACGTTAGGGTTGAAATGAAAAAAAAATCACTCCCGTAAGTTACGTATAGGGGAGGTACCCTAATAAAACGTTTTTTTCCACTTTTTATTTTACCACTTTGTCGGCGTGATTGATATACATATTAGTACCAAATTTCAGCTTTCTAGTGCTAACGGTCACTGAGATTATCCGCGGACGGACGGAGGGACAGACATGGCGAAACTATAAGGGTTCCTAGTTGACTACGGAACCCTAAAAAGCAACATACCTTCAGATCTGAACTACCTATTCGTAACAGTTACGTGATTGAAGCATTTCTAAGCGTGTACGTTTATCTAGATAAAGAGGAAGTTAATTAGACCGTTCATATGTCACGCAATACTTAATTTAAACGTATATTAAGTTTGATGCGGGCTCAAGTAATTACTTTTGCATTCCGTCGAGCTCCTCTTACGAGTGACAGACATCGTTTAATAAAACAATGAGTGATATTACACCGTGTAATGTTTAGACACTGCTCTTGTTTTTGAGGTCGCTGAATAATAAATTAACTAACGCCAGATTTATTAGTACTTATTCGAGAAATTAAAAGATTATCAATTTTTAGGGTTCCGTAGGCAAAATCGCAAAAACGGAACCCTTATAGTTTCGTCATGGCCATTGGTCCGTCCGTCTGTATGTCACAGCCATTTTACTTGGAAACTATAAGACGTATCTTAATGAAATTTTAGCATAATTTTTTTCACCTCAAATATCAACATCTTGCATAGCAATCGATAGGTCTTTAAACATAACGTTGAAGTATATTTGAACATGTTTTATGTGTTTGCCTAAAAAATTGTGTAACTGTAACTTTTGAACCAAAAATTAGGAAAACATTCAAGAAAATACGTCTTTGTATATTCTTTCAACAAAAAATATTTTGAACAATATCGATTTTGCTGTTTTTGACTTGTCTATCTCCAATAAACTTCTTCCATAGGCACATACGACCTTTTAGTATTTAATAGTTTTCTTTATTCCATTGAAGCTAGGGAACCAACCATTATGCAGGAACCAACCACTTGGCCGGTTTTTTTTAAATGTTATTTGATTTTCCGAAATCACATAAAGCGGATTTATGTTAGGTATAACAACTTTGGCATATCCAAACGCTAGAGCGAAATTAAACTCGCTGAATTAAATTCTAAAACAAATAAACGAGCGTCGTAAATTAGCCACGAGTCATTTGATTGAGCTATTATTTAGACTTGTCGAATCTGAAAATGTCGAGGTAGAGCTGAGAAAAAGCGTATTGTTCCAGGTAGAGTCGAGGGTGTCACTCGGAGACGCGGCCGCCGCAATTAATGGCTGCCGTACACTCCAGGGCCCTAATGGACTGCTCAGGCGCCTGTGTATCCCACCAATCTCTTTTACCAACAAAATTACTAACAATTTAGATTTTACTACCCTTCTACAAAGAACAGTTTAGCTCGTGTCCCGACCAAGTGCACTATCAAAACCAAAATATCCGACGTTAAACTTTTATAGGTTTTGATCGGTACTTAATTTTATAGCAAATACATAGTAGCGTCTCAAACGGTGGGTAAGTTACAATTTAATGAAATAATTTCCCGATTTAAGAGAAAGTACTTGGACGCAAGCCAAGACACATGTCTCGGTGTCATGATAACATCAAGAATGCAGCGAAATACGTTTACTCACTATTCGTTTGGTATAATAATATAACATGAAAGTCGTAAAACTATTAGTAACTGCCGTCTTGTACTTGATTTTCTATTTCTCTTCTTAATATCAAGGATATGAAGATAATTGTATAAGACATGCGACTCATGTTCTTGTCGCTGCCTAGACCCACCTGTATGTATACTGTATTTATAGATTAACCAGTTAACCACGTTAAAGTGGCGTTTTCAGTTATTTAACATTTATAATTTAAAACTTTAATGAGATTTCTATTTGCACATTATGTTTTTATGCTTTTAATTAATAAAACTGCAAGTTAGTTCGCAACAGACTGACGTTTTATTTTTGAAGTGAAAACTTCTTTAGCGGCGCTGTGCACATTTTGTGATGGGGAAAAAATGTTAAACTCGCGTCAGGGTCACATGACCGACAGATTCGACAGGGTCACGTGACCGACAGATTCGACAGGTTCAGTGTTGCCAATTTAGCACTTTTGGGGCTAAATTTAGCACTATTTTTTAAATTTAGACTGACTTAGCCCTAATTTTGCATTTAGCACTTAGCCCTATTTTTAGCACGGAAATTGCAATTTTATAAAAAATAATTTTCCAAAAGTTGATAAATTTTATTTGTAGTCTGTCAAACCAAAATTGTCAGTAGTAGTAGCACAGAATAATATAATAGTATTACATAAAGATGCTTATCTTCCCTATAAAATCAGTGTTTGATAGAACTTTGAAATATTAACGGTGACACATGCGGTCTTCATACAATTTTGCCTTCGACTAGTTCGACTTTATAGGGTTGACAAGTCAAGTGTGGAATTAGTTTGATTGCTAGACCTGCTCCAATCTGCCTCAATCTACCTAAGCTATCAGTAGTTTTAATACAAAACTAATTAAATGTCTGATATATTACCTCATTTGCCCAATTTAACTGTAATTTTAGTACAAACAAAACTACTACTATAAACTACTTAAATATTTTATCTTATCTACAAATAAACGAAGGGGATTTTGACAACCTCGAAAAGTATCCGATCACTAACCAAGGCCGTAGCTGTCACTTTGTAGAGTTGTACACACGGAACAGTAGAGAACCGGACATTACTTTTGCTCTATTTCCCTAACCATAGTTGAACCTAATTACCGAGCAAAACAGTCGTTAATAGGTGACTAGAAAAAACGGTCCGATAGAGAGCATAATATAAGGGGCAGTGTCTAGGTAGATTGGGGCAGATCTAGCAATCAAATTAATCGCGTACTTGTCAACCCTAGAAGTCGAAAGGCAAAATTGTATGGAGGCGTCATGTGTCATCGTTCATCTGTGAAAATGCTGTCAAACATTGATTTTGTAGGGAAGTTAGCCTTCTGTACGTAGTACTATTAAATTAAATAAGATCAATCGAGCTTCGCAAGTGAAGTTCAATCGATATTATATGACTCGCTTCATTGGAAGATATAATAAACACATTCGAATGGATAACTTTTTTATTTAGCACTTTTTTTAGCATACATTTTTAAGTTTTAGCACTATTTTAGCACTTTTTTCAGTATAGTTTTAGCACTGATTGAAATGCGGAGTTGGCAACACTGGTCAGGTTGAAAATTCGTAAGACGGACACGTGACCAGATCGAATAAATCTATATTAATAATTCCGTCGAGGGGTACGGTAGACCAGATTGAAATTATACTCAAATGAAAAAGCGTAAATAAATAACAGTTTTGAATTGAAGACATATATGGGCAAAATTCGGATTGTCGCGTATTTTGCATTTAAAAGTGTTAATTTAATGACAAATGGTGGGCCATATTACACATTATGGATGGTACGAGAAGGATATAAATCTCTATGTTACAAAAGTGTCAGTCAAAAGGCGATAAGATAAACTGATGGCGCCACAATGATATTAAATTTGATTAAATTAATTTCGAAATTAAAAAAAAATTAAATCCAAAATAATTATTTGCGGAGATGAAAAACACTCTCAATATTAATTTTATTTAGAAAGTCATATAAGTATTAAATATCGGTAATTCATTTCAAGTGCTGAACTATACCTAGCGCCACCCGGATATATTTGGAACTATTGTTTAGTGCTTACCGCTGGACACTTTTTCGACCGTTTTCCTATAAGAGAGTTCCATCCTTCCTATACCATCCATATTACATATTTTAGTGGTTGACAACTTGACAGTGAGGGGTGCGTTCGGAAATTGTGAACTATGTTTACGTCCGGCATATTTGACAGGTTAGTTGGTCAAAAGGAGGACGAAAGTAAATAAATTAAGAAAACCCGGCTGACTGACAAGGCAAGAAAAGCATTTGACACACGACAAAATATATTCTTCCAGAAATTAGTTTTCTTTTCACTGAAATATAGGTAAAGCCTGACCAGAAATATATGATATCTATTTGTAATAACGGGACTTAACCGCGTATATATATATTTTTTTTGTCTTTCTTCGGGACCACGGGGACAATGTCGTCCTCGAAACGTCGAAGGTAATTTTTAAAAATATATACGCGGTTAAGTCCCGTTATTACAAATAGATATGTGTAAAAACCGTGAAAGTTTAAATCAGAGAAATATATGATTATTGTCAAGAGGGCGCTATTATTCTCATTTATATGGCAACAGTTCAGTATAGCCATAGAGCGTATTATTTCTCTATGGTGACATCTTGATTTGTTTACCTGTCAGATCTGATGTTAATTTGAAAATGTTTCACAGCGAAATAGTTCCATTTCCCGAGCGTATTATTTACAGCTGTTACACTATTTACAATGTTTCGCTCTTGACTATGAATAATTTTGGGATATTTTTGTCTTGTATTATTTCATATTCAACACTTTACTGTAATTCAAATAAACCGCGACAATGACACTGACAGCTTATCACATGCACTCACACATGCATATCATTCTGTCAGTAAAACAATTGCCAGTGCAAGAAATTAGTTCCAATGAAATTCCGCAACATGGTGCATGATCATTGATCATATATTTCTGGTCAGGCTTTAAGTAAAAATTGATATTTTTACTAAAAATAAATGTAAATAACATAAAATTCATGAAAATTCGTAAGACGGACACGTGACAATGTCATTGAAGCCTATAGACTGCCGGCGCGGCGTAGGAGAGGAAGTATTCCCCTCTCTTTCTACCGCGCGGCGAAAATGTATGCCTGCGCCTGCTGTTTCGTTCGAAATCGTAATCTTAGTAGCACTACGAAATACCAAACCACTACTGATGCGGTATTTATTAGACATTTAAATAGGTTAGAATCAAAATTGTTCGTTTCTTGTTTCAGCTACCATAAACCTATCGTATCAGTTTTAGAGACTGGCGATGATGGTTCTAGTAATCATGATGGTGTAAGAGTCGTTGAAATTATGGACGGAAGTTGATATTTCTGAGAGATAAACTTTTTAATGTTAAATAATTGTAATAGTTCTGAAGTGTTAAATTTTTAATGTAATATAAATTGTCATGTTTGTGTACGATAGCACAATAAATGAATATTGCATTTTTCAACACACCTGCTCGTAACGAGGTTCTTATTCCACCGCTTTTATGCTCATAATCCTAGATATTAAACACGCGTGCATTTCACAATAATTATCCAACTAGTGGAATAATTTAATAATCCAATCAAGTGACGTTTATACTCTAGTACCAAGTTTTACGTACGCAGACGAATCGTTGTAATTTAGTCGGGTATTACCTTTACTTTTTTTTTTAACTCTTTATGAGTTTACATTCTAAAAAAGTAAAAAAAAGTAAATATATTAAAAATATACACATTTACGATCGAATACAATTTATACAATCCTGATTGTGAATAAGAATAAATTTCAACTTATTATATTACTCGTAATACACAATAAATTACGTTTTAAGCACGAATTGTCTGTTTTAATTTAATATTGGCTGTTTGGCATTATACGCCCGCGCCTTTGCCTCAAGCTGCTCGCACATCCAAAAAAGTAAATTGCGCGCCATTTATAAAGTTAACCTTAAATCATTGTTTATTTATTAGATTTTTCTCGTCGTGTTTTATTAATTTAAACAAATTATATTTTCAGTGAATAAGAAGACAACTTTAGCGTTAATTTAACCTCTGGATATATTTCAAAATTGTGATACATACTAGTAAAATGTCATCATAAAAATCTAGTGAGCAATACGTAAGAAAAAAATACTATAAATTATTGCACAATAAATGTGAAGTTTTTAATTTTATGAAATGATTTGAAAAAGAGTTCCAAATACACAAGTAAATACCTTACTTAAAAGAAGACTTCTGTTTTGTTTCTATTAATGTGTTAAAGTGTAACCAATAAATTATTTTCATTTTTTTTCATTTTCATTTTCAAATACTCAATAACATCACAAAAAAAAGTTAGTTAAATTTAATTATCTTAGGTTCGTAAGTACCTCTATCCTGTAAACATTCTGACAATTAATGTATTTATCAAAAGTTATTAATTATACTATTTTGTTATTTCCTCGCAATTGTGTTGAAAAACGTCGTATGAAACGCGTGTGCTTGATCATTACATAAGCTTAGCTTCCTTATGCGCACTCACATGCGTTCGTGCGCACAATATCGCTTCGTATGTAATGATCAACTTAGCACACTTGTATCATAATGTACTATTACCACATAAAATTTTTATACTGATAATTAAAGCAATTCGTCTAAAATTATTCCCTAACCATTCCAAAATATCAAAAATGCACAAAGTTAATATTCAAGTTTTCACTTCTGCCGGCACTCCCGGAGTGCCGCCCGTTGTTTTTTTTTAAATGAGACACGTTATATACATATAACTCAAGCATCGACAGATGGCGCTAGTAGTTACATAGAGTTGATTATTTTGTTAATTAATATCACTATTTTCAACATCCTCTCCTAACAAAATAATCCAAAATTTACCTAAACAAAATAAGTACAAATTTAAATTACATATATACCTATACCTCCGATATGCCCATTAATTTTAAAAATTTATAGTGCTTACCTGCACTGAGACTTTTTGTTAGCAAATCAGCTGGCATGTTGTAAGTTGATACATGTTCCAGTTTCACCTTATTAATTAGGACACATTATCTTACAAAATGATGTTGTACATCAATATGCTTTGTTCTTTTATGGAACAACGGATTCGCAGCAAATTTTAGTGAACTTTGACTATCACTGTATAAGCATATTGGTGTACTGTCACTGGATAACATATCACTTAGTAAATTCTGCAAATAAATTGCCTCTTTACAAACTTCGCTTAAACCCATGTACTCGATTTCACAGCTCGACAAGGCAATTGTTCTTTGCTTTCTCGATTCATAAGATATTACATTATGAAGCAATACCCTGTATAAGATCTTCTGTCTAAAGTGCACGAAGCCCAATCAGCATCCAATCAGTTTCACTGTAACAATTATTATACTGACTAAGGTAACTTACACTATAAGCAATATCAGGTCTTGATAGAACAGATAGGTACATAAGGCTACCTATTAATTGTTGATAGGGGATGACTTATCACTATTATTTAAATCCTTATCCAGTTTTAAATTGACCTCCATAGGAGTATTTGAACCATGACAATCAAACATATTAAATTTGTTTAAAATATTGTTCACAAAATGTTCCTGGTCAACAGTAATACAGTCTTGTTTGACATTTACTCTCATTCCCAGACACTGTTTGATCTGACCTAAATCTTTAATTCTGAATTTATTTACAAGTTCAGTCTTTAACTGTTCATATGTATTTTTACAGTTATAAAATACAAAGAAATCGTCCACAAATAATGCAATGTAAATTCTGACATTATTTTCACATTTTATAAACAAACAGGGTTCATACTTTGATTTCTGATAACCAAGTTGTAACAAACAATCTTCCACTCTAGTGTACCAGGCCCTAGCAGATTGCTTAAGACCGTAAATTGCCCTCTTTAACTTTGGCACCTTATTGTCACAATCAACAAAATTTGAATATTCTGGTATTTCCATATAAACATTTTCTTTTATAAAACCATTCAAAAAAGCTGTAGGTACATCTAGGTGGTTCATATTTAAATCTAATTGAACACTTAGGGCAAACAAGAGTCTAAGAGTAGAGTATCTTAACACTGGTGAGAAGGTTTCTGTAAAGTCTATGCCCTTCTTTTGTGTGAAACCTTTTGCGACTAACCTCGCTCTATAACGCACTTCACCATCACTGTTAAATTTCTTTTTAAACACCCACTTATTTTTTACCACTGTACCATTTCTCGGCCTATCTACCAGCTCCCAAGTGTCATTGTCACTGAAAGATTTTAGTTCTTCTTTCATTGCACTTTGCCCCTGCACTTTTTCTGGTCCTGTAACTGCCTCGGTAATTGAGATATGTTCACCTGGAACCTCATCAACACACATGTTTGCAAATCCATAGTAATCTGGTTGACGTCGAGTCCGCTTGGACACCTCCGGGAAGTCTCGCATGTCCTGGATCTCTTGCGAGTCCTGCATCTCCGGCACCTCTCGCATGGTCTCCTGTGTCATATCTGTATCCAGTTCAAGTTGGAACATATGTCTCGTCATTTTTATCCTCTTGAACACTGTCATCTGAGGTACTTTGTGATGTACTTCTGGACCGACAGCCCTGGGCCTCTACAATAATACAATCATTATCTTCCTCTTTTTGATCCTCTACCAAAAGTGTTGTAACCTTCTTGTCAGTATACAGGCGATAACCTTTGGTTGTTTCTGAATAACCAACTAGAAACATCTTGGTCGCTTTCTTGTCCCACTTCCTGCGCTTTTGCTTCGGGACATGCACCATTACTGGACTGCCGAATATCCGTACATGACTAATGTTAGGCTTTCTGCCTGTCCACTTTTCATAAGGTGTGGTATCTCCGTCTAGTCCTGATGCCGGTGACCTATTCTTTAAATACACTGCTGTGTTTATGGCTTCTGCCCAAAACTTATTTTCAAACTTAGCATCAAAAAGAAGACAGCGCGCTTTCTCTACCAGAGAGCGCTGAAACCTTTCCGCAAGCCCGTTGGATTCAGGCGTGTATGCAGTTGTCTTCTGATGCACTATGCCACACTGCTTTAGATAAGTCTCCATTTCAGTTGAACAGAACTTCTTGCCTGCTTTCCCTCGCAATATACTTGACAGTTAGATTTACTTAACTTGCCACTTTTATCTTGAAAAGACACCGCTTGAACTGCTCCATTTTTCATTTTACTAAGGTCGTTTGAATGAATATGCCCAAGACGGTGGTGCCAATCCAAACATGAAGTTGCTGTAGCTGCTAACAAACTTGACTCCTTTAAGTTTAACTTGTACACTCCATTTATTAAATCAGCTTTACCAATTAGGTCTTTCTGCGAATTACGAATGTAACAACCTTTTTTTTCGAAATAAACCGTGTTGTCATTCTCAATCAGCTGACTAACTGATAACAAGTTTGTGGTTAAGGTAGGAACGCACAACACATCACGAACAGGAATCTCATACTCTGTTTTTCCCACCACTGTAGTAATCTGTGTATCTCCTGAACACACTACTGGGACAACTTTATCATCAGCAACGATTATCTCTTTAATTTTCGGTTGGTAACTAACATTGGATAACATGTCTTTATTCACCACGAAATGGCCACTTGCGCCGGAATCAACGTAGAAATTTACTAAAATTTCCCGTTGAAAATACTGCACTGAAAGCATTCAACTTTCGCTTTGACTTCTCAGGACACTGATTTTTGTAATGTCCATTTTGGTGACACCCATAACAACGAATTTTTATTTTTATTTTTTTATTAATGGCTTTTACTCCTCGCCGATTTTAGCGAGGTGAATTCTGCCAATGTCAAGGTACACTTAGGATTTTATTCATTTTCGTAAAATAAAATAAAAGCAACGTTGTTCGGTTAAGGTCTTGGTGATTGTAAAGTGATAGCCTCCTTACAAACACGTGGGTGGCCTGGACTCCGGATAACCGTTTGTTCAACTAAAGGGTGGTTACTCGCGTTTTGGGACTAATTTTTCATTAGCTGCACACTTGTTCGTTAGGTCACGGCACAATAAGCTATCAATATTACACACTGAACTACGTAAATGAGCAAAAAACAAAAAACTATTCCAAAGACGATGCAGCCATCTTGAAGCGTAAACGATTATTATTTATTATTAGCAACGAATTGACATTTTTGAAGATTTGACGTTTCCTTTGACAGGTGTCGAAGATTGCGTTTCGTTACTCCCACTGCCGTAACGGTACTTTTGAAATGTTCTAGTGCTACTTCCTATTTTTTGGTGCGAATTTTTAGCAATGAATGCGGTTTCTGATTTAACCTCAAAATCTGTACCCATATCCAATAGCTTTGTTTTTATAGCATCTGCACTTAAACTCATCCCCGAATGCTCAATATCCATAATCATCGGGCTAAACTTCTCTGGAAGACCCGCCAGCAATAAAGAACCGATCCACTCATCGTTTATCTCGAAACCAGTACCTTTTAATTTCTGTGCCGTTTCCACTAGCTGTGTCACGTAATCCGTCATAGATTCACTTGTTTCTAGGCGTATAGAAATTAAATTTCGTAGTAAGCTAATCTTGCGTGTGTAACCGGAGTCGTCAAACAATGACTTTAGCTTATTCCACGTATCCCGCACTGTAGCTTCTCCTTTAATGTGGACGTAAAGAGATGGGTCGACGGTCAATATCATCTTTGCTTTGGCTTTCCTGTTGCTTGTTTCATCTAGCACTTGCTGGCTAGACAAGTCGACGCCCTCCAGGACTAGAAAGTTCTCCACAGCAAACGCCCAGTCATCATAATTCTCTCGCCCTTTTAACTTGGGAACGTTCACTGCATAGATTGCTGACATCTTAATCACTGTGCACTATAAAAACTACCGAAAAAACTCCGAAAACTAATTAAAAACGATAGCTGGGCCCATAACCTAATAAAACTGCAAGTTAGTTCGCAACAGACTGACGTTTTATTTTTTTAAATGAGACACGTTATATACATATAACTCAAGCATCGACAGATGGCGCTAGTAGTTACATAGAGTTGATTATTTTGTTAATTAATATCACTATTTTCAACAAATATCACACTGCACACTGGACCCTTTTGTTATTCTTTATTAAACCAATTTGGGCCGTGTAACAAATAATAAAACATATTAATGACATACGGGTATACGATGCTCGAGAAAATGAGAACGGAAGAAGTGCAATTTTATTTCGCATCTTGGCTTAGCAGTTATATGTTAACACTCCGAAAAATTACGTTTTCTGCGTTACCTATTTAAATAGTGCACTAGATACGTCACTGGTATTTAGTAATTTTTTCTTTAAAGCTAGAAAAATATAATAAGGACCTAATTAACTTTACGATCTTCTTCTTCTTCTTCTTTTTCTGCGCCTATTTCCCATATCTCTTGGGGTCGGCCCTCCTAGTCCTTTTACGCCATTCTGGACTATCATCCTAAAATTTTATTCAACTTTTTGGTGTTTAGGATTTGACAGACAGTAAATTGAAGCTTGGGTTTCAAGTGTTATTAGGTATACTAAAAGCGTCGAAGCACAACAATCCACCGTTTACGAAAGTACTAGAGGCGACGGCAAATATTTGTTTAGGCATAGAAATTGTTCCCCTCTCGAGCCTGATAGCATTGAAATAGAGATTATATATCGACTTAGTCGAGAATGTTCGTTAAGACGTTTTTATTAAAAGTGTAGATTACCTACATATAAAATAAAAGTTATAAAAACTCTTTTGTAAAAGTCGATATATGCCTCAATTAAAATAACGTTGCAATACTTGCAATGTACTAGGTAAATGAACGAAAAAAAAAACATGATAACATAAAATGAAACCTAATACTTTTAATTTATTGTTATTTGTGTTTTTTGTAAAAAGCCACTAACAGATATATAAAATCATTAAGCACATAAAACGATTTAAATAATCAATTACCCATTTTAATAATAATAATTATTATAGATATACCCTACGATTTTTGTGTTGACATTTTGGTAAATATTTTTAATTAAACAAATTACTAATTTGGATTTAATTTGGTGCCTAAAAGTGGCTTAGGTAAATAAAAAATAAAAACTAAAAGCTGAGCTAGCAGCAGATTCTAAGCTAATAAAATTCACATACACAACCATTAAAAAAAAATGTGACTGCCATCTAACCCTTTACTCCTGAGGGGAGTGAGACGTAACTAGGTTTTGATGGGATTAGGTCTGGTTTTCCTACAATGTTTTCCTTCAACGAAAAGTGTCTGGTAAATTATCACTATCACATGATATTTTGTACAAGTTCTGAATAACTCGGAGGTGTTACGGTGTACGAGCTGGGAATCCGGGACCTCAGGATTGAAATTCAGTCGTTATGCCACCATCAGGCTTCCAACGCTTTAAAAATATTAGATTGACATGTAGGTCACAAACATTTGGCATTTATCTGTCTAGAATTGAACAAAGCCATAAAACAAATGTATTCAAAACGGAGGCAAAATAAAGCACCGTGCGTAGGCAACATTGAATAAACCTATATCTAAAGTCAGAAAGGTCATATTGATAAAATGCTTAGATTTTCTCTAGCTATCAGTAACATATTGCAATGCATTAGGGGTCGATGCAATGTGAGTAGGTTAGGTACAATCCAGCCATTCATGTAATATCTCGCAGCCGTCACTACCCAGCGCGCAGACACCACACGCACTCGACGCATGTCACTGGCAGCTTCGAATAGCAGCATTCTAACTTTAGAACTTTTATCTTAAATTGATATTGGTTTTGCAGTTTCATAATCACAGTGAACTCGCAATAGCGTCATAAAATTGACTATCGAAAAAAAACCATCTGATTATCGAACTTGCTCACAAACTTTCACGAAAAATAGATTGAGATGTGGACCTGTGTAGGAGGACAGCCAGACAGGACATACGAAAGCATTTTTGCCAAAGCTCTATGTGGCCTCTGTGCACAATCACTTAGAGATGCAACTTCCATCGCAGCATTGAAATCTAATTAAAAAGTGGTTAGTTGTTAAGGTTTGTGTCTTGTTAATTACATTTTTAACTTACCACTCAATATAATGCTAAAAAATTGAAATACCTATAGTCACAATGATATAATAAATATACCGCTTATTTTACTCGCTCGGTCAATAAACGTACATAGGTGAGGTGCATTAACAGTAATACCGGATAAATAATACTAGTACACTCACTCATTAAGATAAGATTTTAAAAGTTTGAATGCCACTTTTTGTGATTCTGCGAGTTGTTACGTAACTATGTCCTATAACATTACCAGTTAGCTTCTCCGACATTTCTAACCACTCAATCTAATCTTATTCTATCTTAGGGCAACGTTTTTAATATCGAAACAGATTAGTTTTCTCATCGTCCTACAGCTGTCCGATATTACAATACTTTATAAAGATCCAAGCTGAATATTAATATGACTATCTGAAGTATCTGAGCAGCTTCTTTTTATTTTTTTATTTTATATTTTATTTCCCTATAATCCAGTCCAATCCAGTAAACTACAGTATATGAAAAAAGGGTAATATTGGGCAGCGCTAGGACGATGAGAAATTTAATCACGAATATAATGGTGTTATTAAAAATATTAAAATTTATGTCCAGGACTTGACACGTAACTACTTTCTCTCTCTCTCCTTAGCATTATTATTCCCATCTGATTGTCGGGTCTGCTTTTCTCGTTTTTTCTTTCCACTTCGCGCGATCGGACGTATCGTCTACGGAAACTTCGCAGGCCCTCATGTCTTTTGCTATGGTATCTGTCCATCTCGTCCTCGGTTTACCTCTTCTTCGGAACCCAGCAATGTTCAGATCCTAATGTAATCAGGAGGTCTTCTTCTTACGTGTCCAAACCATCTCAGTCGACTCTCTTGTAATTTATCGGCGATGTCCCGTACTCTGAGGCTACCGCGAACGTACTCGTTGCGTATCTCGTCGAGCCTCGTTAATCCTCACATCCACCGGAGCATCTTCATTTCGGCGACTTGGACAGACCGGACATGGCTCTGCGTCATGGCCCATGTTTCACTTCCATATGTTAGAACCGGTCTTATTATGCTCTTATAGACAAGGCCCTTAAGCTTCACGGGCATCCTCGGATCACAGGTAACGCCAGTCACTTCCCACCACTTCAGCCAGGCAGCGGCGATCCGGTGCTGCAAGTTGACCTCCAATTTTCCTGAGCTGTGTAACATGGTACCTAAGTACGTGTATTCGTCACACCGAGTGACTAGCTGTCCATCGATACTTAAGGGATCTTCAAGCTGGTTAGGTTCGTTACACACCATGTATTGGGATTTCGCCACGCTGAGCATCAGGCCACCCGCCTTTAACTGACGCTTCCAGTCACCGAGATACGTACAATAATAATAATAATAAAATACTTTATTGCACACTACAACAAACGAACAAAAGAGTTATAATATAGGTACAGCATCTCTATGCTAACAACAGGCGGACTTATCGCTAAAAGTGATCTCTTCCGGACAACCTTCATATATCGAAACGGCGATAATAGTTTAGTTAACGGGCAGTGACAAAAATTGAAATACTAGGGGAATATAGAAACTTTTGTAAAAATTAGTGATGCGCCGAATATAGACTTTACCGAATACGAATATTCGGCCGAACCTTCGGTTCAGATCTTACCGAACCGAATATTCGGCCGAATTATTCGGTAAAACTAAACAGGTTTATGCAGGTCCGCGCGGCTCGCTGAGCGCGAATTCGACCCCTCCCGCTCGCCCTTATTTCTAGTAAAATAATATGTGTATGCGACCTTGGCATTGTCAATGTCAACATTTGCAATTGTTATTGATGGTGAATTGATGACAGACGTTGATATGGTGATGAACTGAATAATTAAGCTTACTAAAATCAAGTCTTCTTGTTTTATTATATGCCTAATAAAATAAGTAATAACAATAAATATATAACTTAACTTTTAAGAGCGATAAATAGTATGAATGATTTATTTATTATCAGATAAATATCATATGTTTATTCGGTAAATATTCGGCAGTTTTACCGAATAATTCGGCCGAATACCGAACATTGAAAAACATGCCGAATATGCCGAATACCGAATAATTACCGAATATTCGGCGCATCTCTAGTAAAAATAAAACAATTATAAGATTCACAATTTTTAATGTGTGTGATTTTAAATTGAGAGTAGATCACGTTTAAAACAATTTTTCTGGCATAATACGCCATTTTATATATCAGTCCCCGCATAATCCCGCTTAAGACGCGTTTTGACTGGGTATGTGCTATGTTCCCTTAAAAATCGTCTTAAGCGTGTTTTACTGTACATGATTAACTTGAACTAAGATATGATTTATTATGATAACAGTATTATGATTTATTTGTATGGTTATCAGGAAGTGTAGGTACTTTAAATAATATCACTAATTGACGTTATAAATATTTATCACATAGGCAGTATAGATGTGGTGAGAAACTATCTTAGCGAGTCGTATGTAACCTCGCTAAGCCAGGCGTAGGTATCTGAATTTGGAAACTCGTTCAATTGTGTAACTTGTGATGTGGTAACAAGGTATAAAATTCAAAGACTATCCAAATAGTAGGTACATTAACGGTGGTTAGATCTGCGCGCGCGACCTCCACCGTGCACACTTAGTGCAGCGCGGAACGCAGCATGCCCTGCGATAGCCCGCATGAATCCACTTACGATACTTGGCCAGATCAAGGCAACTACGTGTCACGTCATTGAACTTCATTACGTAACACATGTTTATGCGAACTTAATGGCACCCCCGGAATGCTGTAACCGTAGAGAACGTCTCATCAAAACGATCGCATTTATTCTTTATGATTCATAGGCTTAGTTTATTTTCGTCCCATTCCATAAAGGTTATTAATGCAGTTATTTGTGACATTTCTGGATATCGGCATAAGTATTTTATTGTTAGAAGTTTAGCGGTTCCATGGTTAGTTGGCACGTGCATGCGGACGTATGCAGAAATAAAAAAAGATACACTGAGTCCATTCACTCCGTGCTGACATTTGTACGGCTGTGCCGTCGTGCCAATGTTTATAGGGATTAAAGCTTCGATAGATAATACTGTACCCGTGGAACTGTCGTAGACAATTCTAACGAACTGTTTCTGAATAATAGTTGCATTCATCGCAATCAATATTCATTAATAGAGTGACAAGTATTACTAAGCCAAAATATTTTAAACTGTCGTAAAAGTCTAACACAAGGGAACAATAATCATTAGCACACGACATTCATATTAAGTCCAATATAGCAATATGTTTTAGGAACTCTAAAGCTAGCTATTGAAATCTGTAACATTTTGTTTCTATTATTAAAGTGTGAAAAGACCGATTCAAAAATAGCTGTTTGTATGACACTGTAAATCTCGGTTACGACTAAAGTTAGCGCGTAAATCATTAGGTCGTGACGCTGACCGAATGTTATTATATTACACTCTAATGACATATGAAATTTGTCATAAACGCAATTAAATACAAATGCATGTGACAGTAATAATCTCAATAAAGCATAGATTGAAAATACCGAGCGGCTCCAGGTTTCAGATATAGGTTACACATTATAATAAACAACGGTTATACCGATATCTTGTCATTAAAATCTTTAAAATACTATTTAGTATGAATGTGCATATTCTTTTGTCTTTATTAACCGCTAACAAGCGTTCTGACACAGCATAGTTCAGTGAGAAAATTTGCATTTCCTGCAAATTACAAGCTGCGTTCCGTCCGCGGGACCGTAGCTGGCTTTGCATTCGATATATTGTTGTCATTAATATGCTAATATAACCACTGGGAGCCAAGGACTATCGAAAAGCAAGACCCTCCTAACTACTAAGTAAGATATTACAGTCTCTGGAGTGTCTTAACACTCATTACAACGGCTTCAGTTTATTGTTTGTTTGTGTAGGTAGGTACATAATGTAAGCATTTGTAATGCATTTATCACTATCCTATAATCTATTTATTGGTTATTTAACCTCAAACTATTCATTATATTTCCGTTAGCAAACCATTAAAACGCGATACAACAACGTAATGTAACTGTTATAAATTTATATTAATATATCGGGCTTAGGTAAACAGACATTTCATCGGGATCGGTACGAGTGTTTAGCGTTAACTTAATTTAATAGAAGTGCCCTATCGTGGCGTAATGATATAAATCGCTAACGCAGCGAGCTACTAACAGCTAGTTTCCAATGAATGGGTCAGTAATCATCTGCATTCGAGGCCATTATCTCAATTGGCGAGCGCTCAATGAGCGGACCACGGCCTCAGCCGGACGCTGCGCCCGCGCCGGCGTTGCGTTGAGTTGCCCCTACAATGCTTGTTTGTTTGTTTGACTCACAATGTGCTTTAAGCGATTCCGTGCGCGCTCACCGTCCTAACTGAAATGGTTTCAAGGTGAAACGTCCATGCCGTAACCTACGATTTACTGGCAAATGGAACACATACTTAATATTAACGATTTTAGCGATATTTTATACCTGACAAGGCATTAAAAATATTTATTTTGCGACGGTGAAAATGTATTGGCAGGGTGCTTAGAAGAGACCCGAAGGATTTCAACCACGCATTCCTAAGGAGTAAAGTGTAATATTGATATTTCGTGCATCTCAATAATTATATAGGTATCCGATTCAAATCCTTCGGGTTTTTCCCGAGTACGCTATTAATGTACTAAATAAATATCATCTTTTCCAGGTGCACTTACAATTACTTTTAAATAAATGGTAATATTACAATGTCAAATAATAATTTACATTCACTTTTTATCTAGTATATACAACCTATTCCATTGTAGACGATAATTGAACACTTCTATATAACTCCACTATTGCTGTAGTCTTTATTGTATCTACCAGTACTCTAGACGAGCATATTAAATTACCTACTTACTCATTAAATTACTGTATTGTGTGTTAGAAAACCGTATCTACTCGTAGAGAATAAATATTGTGTTTTAGTATATAGAGTCAGTTTCTAGTCCCGACCGGTTAGCGGTTATTAGTACAATTATTTATTTTGTTATTTGAAGTGAAGTAGATTATGTGTCCAATTATTTTACAACAAATACTTACAAAAGCAGAGTATTTCCACGTTAGAGTATAAAATCCAAATGCAAAAGCAATCCTCAATCCATGCTCCAGCAGTAAAAAATCAGCATGTTAGAGTTAAGAGTCACACCCACTCGCGGAGTATTATTTGAACCCAGTAAAGTTGCCCTATCTTTAAGACAATCCGTTGTAATTAGAATAACTTACACGTTAGATTCACGGAGAAAATATTTTCCCCAGGGTTACGCAAGCGGTAATTGTGGTGGAGCACCTTAGTTGCCATCCTCCGAAGTTTGGTAAGTGAGGCACTCCATTTATACAGTCTGCCCGTCGTGATTCCGGAGAGAAATATTTTGTCGATTGTACCGCTGATGCCCTGTCGCAAGCTTCTTGACACCAACAGTGCGGAACATAACGCATAAATAGCTCTTTCCCGGGAACCACCGGACGCATTCTTACACAGTAGAGTAGCGCTTCAGTACAGAGCTTAGTAGACTCTTAGAGAGCGTCTAATAGTCGATGTCACGCTATGCATGTTTACGATAAGAGCACGATTATTATTGTTGTTCCGTTTATGTACCATTGTGATGTATTTTGGTGTTTATTGCACATTTTTATGTATATCCTAGATTGCCTTAAATTGTATTGATGTCAGTGTATTTCAGAATGAAGACCGCGTTGCATAACTATTTACGATAATTTATTTGCAATAAAACGGGGCTAACATGCGACTTTCTTATTATTGTTGTAAGCAGCTATCAGCGTAAGCGGTACCGGTGCAGGGTCATGCTCCATAATTCCCATGGTTTACCAAGTGCCGTCGATACATCTAAATATATAAAAGAAGAAACAGACTGACTGACTGATATATCAACGCACAGCCCAAGCCGCTGGTTCTAGAGCTTCCAAATTTGGCACTTAGGTACCTTATAAGGTCTAGGGGTGCACTAAGAAAGGATTTTTCAAAATTTATGGCCTAAGGGGGTGAAATGGGGGTCCAAAGTTTGTATGGCTAAACAAGTACAATTAGTTAGACTATTTTATCCGAAACTTCACAGGAGTATTTCTAACGATAAAAAAGGGGTTGAATTCTCAAAAAATCTGAAACACGTGTCAGATTTTTTGAGAATTCAACCCCTAAAAGGAGGAAATATGGTAACAAAGTCTGAAAATCAACATAGGTAAGTATTGTTTCTAAAGTTTATTGGGTCGCTGATTACGAAAACAACAACGATTTTAAAATCCAACGTGGCGGACGAGAAATACCATGTCCCCTGTTGGGGTGCGATGGGGTTGAATTGTCTAAATATCAATATGGGTGTCGTTTTTGTGTGTTTTTGGAACGTTAATTACGAAAATGGCATCGATTTTGAAATTTTATATTGTGGATATAAAATTCTTGAAAAACTGACTGATATAGCAACACATAGCCCAAACCACTGGTTCTAGTGATTTTAAATTTGGCACGTAGGTTCCTTATAAGGCAGGGGTGCACTTAGAAAGATTTTTTCAAAATTCACGCCCTAAGGCAGGGAAATGGGGGTCCAAAAATTTGTATGGGGAAACAAGATTAGTTTGACTATTTTATTCGAAACTTTACAGGAGTATTCCTAACGATAAATGAGTAAAGAAGTGTTTCAGCTTTTTTGAGAATTCAACCCCTAAAAGGAGGAAATGTAGTGAGAAAGTTTAAATATCAACATGGGTATTGTTTCTATGGTTTATCGGGTCGCTGATTACGAAATCAACACTTAAGGGGGTGAAATGGTGGTTGAAAGTTCGTATGGGGAATTTTTAAACGTTTAACCGATTTAAATGAAACTTGGTATAGAGATAGTTTGAGTCCCGGGAAACGACAAAGGACAGTTTTTATCCCAAAAATCAATCCTTAAGGGGATGAAATGGGGGTTGGAGGTTTGTATGAAGATTTTTTTTACCGCGAACCGATTTAGATAAAATTTTATTGTGGATATAGTTTGAGTCCCGAAAAACAAAATATGATAGTCTTTCAGTTCTGGGAAAGGATATATAATAGTTGTTATCCCAGAAGTCATTCCTTAAGCGGGTAAAAAGGAGGGTGGATTACAAATTCCACGCAGATGAAGTCGCGGGGAAAAGCTTCTATTCAAGAGTAGAAATCTGCATTAATCATAGTCTCTTGTAGTCGTTGCTGGCGTAACAATTCAACAATTATTGCAATCATTTCTTTAAAAAAATAACGGTATCGCCTTCACCAAAACGTAGTATACCGAAACCTCCAGAATGTAACAAATACTTTTCCGATAACCGCATCTAAATCAGTTCAGTGAAACGCGAGATAATCGCGGACACACATACATTCCTACATACAAACATACGACTCTAACTGAGAACCTCCTTTTATAGTACTTTTAGTACGCTGGCGAAGCCTCGGGAAAAAGCTAATAATATATATTCATAGACTAAGAGCCAGTTGCACCAACAACTTTTGACAGACTAATCAGCGTTACCCGGCATGGAACTATAAAAAAATTCATATAATAAAATTTAGCGAACGTTTTAATGATGACAGACTGTTTGGGGCAACCGACCCTAATCAGTAACATTTTGAGCTCCATTTGCGTAGTTCTTACACTTGTTACAGATGTTCAAGGCACAGTTATAGTAGTTTACCTCAGGAGATGTAAATGTAGATGTTGTGGGTGCGTGACGGAAATAACAGCCCAGCAGTAAAGTCCAATCCACTGAGCCTAGATCTCTAGAACCTCTAGACAACTGAGTCGTATAATAGAAATCTCCAAGCTCGACACGCGGTCTCCCGCATATTGTAATATCTCCATTTAATCAAGTGGTTATTTAAATACAAATACAAATAATTTATTGTACGACAGGGAGTATTGATAATGATATTATGTTACATGTAGTGCGTCACTATCAGCCAGTGTTTGGCGTACAATTTTTTGTTTCTATTGCATGTCATTGAATATCTAGTATGTCAACATAGGTGGATGTCAAAAAAAAAAAAAATATATAATTCTTAAATTAATATAAGTCATAATAATAATATGTCAATGTTATGCTATAGAAATAATTTAAAACTACAAAAAAATAAAATTAAATATTACACATGCAGAAAAAAAATCGAGAAATGTCAATTGTGGAATAAGTAGGTATACATTAATAAAGAGTACTAGGTACATTTTCAAAGTGTTCATTAATATTATAATACATCTCATGTAAGCACCATTTATACAATTTATGTTTAAATTCAGGGAAGTCAACAGTCTTTAAGTTTTCTGGTAAATGATTGAAAATCTTTATCGACATATACAGTACACTTTTTTTAAAGAAAGCTGTGTTACAATCTGGGTAGCTTAGATTAAAACCATACATTCAATCACTTTTTCTCACGTCACAGGCTATATTGTAAAAAAACAAAACGATTAAGTAGCAAATTGAACGCAGACCGTTTTCAGTTGTTTTCACTCAGTTTGATATTATAGAAACCGTTAATCATTTTGCCTGTGACAGCATTCACTAAGCAAAATATAGTAAGCATAAAAACAGTTATTTTTCTACTCGATTAAAGTCTATTAATCTAGATTACCGTATAAAATAAAACCCGAGTCTAGTCAACCAGATTTAAGCTTGTTACTACATTTTAGCATTAGACTGACTACTATTTTGGGTTATGTAAGATGTGGAAAATTAAATAAAAGTATGAAATGTAACCCTAATCGTATTTTTACTAACAAAGCCGCAGTCTAGTTGAACAGTTTCTTGCACTAGAACCGTATTTATATGCGGAAGACGTGCAAGGCGCATAGGGCGCAGACGTCGCAGCCTTAATCGGATTACATGTAACAAAATGCTACGTCCTAGCCACTCGCGGCCGCTCGCAGCTTGTGCTCTGCAGACAGTACTTTATCGATGTTTGAATAATAAGAGATTGCTGTAATCTGAAATAAACTACCTTCTATTTTACTGTGTATGATGCACTGTACAAACATTCAGTTTATTTACAAGCTAATATTCTTAGTAGTTAACGACTGCTCGCAGGTTGACCTTATAAAAATATGATAAAATATGAATTTACGATTTGTCGATGTCACCAGTGCACGTTCAAATAACAAATAAAGAAAGTTTAAGAGGATATAAAGTTTTGTGTATTAGAAATCAAAGTGGGATGGCGACATAAGGCAATGAGTTAAAAATCGCAATATTAGGGAACATTTTGTTTATAAATTCGAAAGTATAGTTTTTAGTTGAAAACCAATTTACACAGCTTTCTTCTAAGTTTGTACATTAGAGATGGACTGAAAGGATTGAGAAATAACCAAATATTAAAGTTGAAATAGAGACAGGGCCAGCGTTTTGTCGATAGTTTTACCTAGGTTATTTAATAGTAGTAGCCCACGACACTAAATCTAGTTCACCATCAGGCGGACCGTATGCTTGTTTGCCACCGACGTGGTATAAAAAAAAACATTTGCCTTAAATATCGTGAAGCTCCACTGAGAATTAAATTTAAAAAAGGATCGCTTTATATTAAACGGCCGCCTAGCCTAGTCGGTAGTGACCCTGTCTATGAAGCAGGAGGTCCCGGGTTCGAATCCTGGGTCAGAGCATTATTTGTGTGTTTATCACAGGTATCTGTTTCTCAGTTATGGATGTTGCCTATGTATTTAAACTATTTAAGTATTTAACTTATCTATATCTATATATTACATACCGTCGTCTAGAACTAGGTCTAGACTAGGTCGATTTGTGAAAAATGCTCCCATAATATTTATTTATATTTCATAGAAAAGCACTTATTCCTTACAGGTATAAGTTTGTTTTTGTACCTACATTACCTTTAGAGAGCCACGAAACACATTGTTTTATGTATGAACTAGCTTTTGCCCGCGGCTTCGCTCGCGTTAAATTCGGGGTAACACGGTTCCCCTTTGCCCCCCGTAATGCTCCATACAAACTTCCACCCCCCATTTTAGGGAAGTGGGGGGTTAGAAAGAGACAAAAAGTAGCCTATCTCACTCTCCATCCCTTCAACTATCTCCACTTAAAAAATCACGTCAATTCGTCGCCCCGTTTTGCCGTGAAAGACGGACAAACAAACAAACACACACACTTTCCCATTTATAATATTAGTATGGATGTAATCACGCCTGCCTTTCTCCTATAAAATCTGTTTAGTCCAATTTGGTTAAAGTACGAGCAATGGCGAAGTACGAGCCGGCATGTGCTAATGCTGTGGTTGCCTGTCCAATTCTTGCCCTCTGCCCACTTTGCGTCCTGTGCCAAATTACAAGAAGCCAGTTAGATAGTTTTTAGCGCGAAACTTCCCCTGATATACCAACTAATTGAAGTTTTAAATAGTTAGCAAATACGAACCTCAATTGTCGAGGGAGCTTTTAACATTCCTGGCAACTGCTGAGATTAGGTTTGTCAACATATCCGCTTTGTTCGAGTTTCACGTTTAATGAGTTGCTTAAATACAATTAAAAACCTCGAAGCTACTATTTTCGCATTTCGTTTTTGTTTTTAGTAGGCTTAATGAACCTATGGGTTCAAAATGATCGCTTATGGCAGACATCTAATTGTCTCAATTGAATTGCATTGATAAAATACGTTCTCCGTAGTAAAATGTAATAAGGACTATCAAACAAAAACAATGTGCACATAAATAGCTACTTTACATGCTTCGAGTTTAAATGGACGTTAAACTGACTTCTTGAATGTGGATTACGAGTATATCAAGTGAGGGTAGTTGAGAAATTGTCTCAGTCAGAAGTTCTTTACTTACCCAACTCTCACTTTTACGCAGGAACACTTTCGTATAAAATAAACTAGATTTTAGGGAAAAATAACGACCAATTGATTGTAAGCGACAATATGTTATATGTACAAAAACATTTAAATAGAAACAAATGTATAATAGTTAAAAATTTGTTACGTTATAAAACAACCAATTTTAGTTAATGGTAAACTGTTCAATAATTCAATTGTATAGTATTGAGTAATCTAAGGATAACTATTTTTTTTACCTTTTAAACTAACAAATACGATGTCAAATAACAGACATTAACTAGTAAAATAAAAGGGCAGCTATTGAACTGTCATGACGTCAAGTAAAACCAATGTTTACGCGGTCGAGCGCGCGGTTGTTCGCCAGTCAATTTTTTACAAAGCTCAAAAGAAACGTTCGATAATAATCAAACATTCAGTGTGCTATTACAACGTAACTTCTGCTGCATTTGTATTTTATTTTCTAACACATTGTCGACGTAATGGTCGCTGCGATCCTGTAATTTATTGACAATACATTGTTGGCCACAAAATGAAGATAGCGTTAGCGGGATTATTTTGTACAGTTCAGTATGTATTATTTGAATACAAAAAGTGTTATTTTACGTTTTTGAAAATATTTACTCACAAATAAACGTCATTTTAATAATAATAGTTACACAGTTTTTGTGGCAGCTACCACTGCCACTGCTGCTTTAAAATAAGGTGGAAAAGGAAAGGGCAAATCATCTATGATTTGTGTCGGTACTAGGGACTGTAGTTTACCCTACCTAAGTAACTGTAGCACACTTACGAAGATAAACTAAACGTATCTTGTCAAACAGACTACATTCATCAAATTGTTTTATTTAAATCAACTAAATAAGTTAAGAGTGTTTCACGACTTAACTCGTCATCTCGGTGAACTAATTTCACATGTTAAAGCTTCTTCCGTTAGGGCAGTAAAAATCAGTTCTTGCTAGCTCTAAATAGCCCCAAAGAGTCGGAGTTAAACCAGTACCGACTAAATTAACGAACGTGTTTCCGTGGCAGGAAAGAAACACTTAGGTCGCCGAGCTCCTAGCGCGTGCGTCACTACCTAGACGCTTGTTCAACTCTAGGTTATAGCATAGTTCCTATTTAGGTCTTGGACGCTACGTCTTTGTTCCGGCGTTGAAGTTAGTAAGTCCTTGTTGGATGAATAGCTGAAATAATTAAACGAATCGATATATATTATGCATTTATTGCAAATTATCTTGTATCTGTCGATTTTGGGTAAGTAGGATGTGGCGTAGGTTGCTGACCATCATACTTATATTATATGTTATTCTTATTATGATAAAACCGATTGTGTTCATTTTTAACCGACTTCAAGATTCCAAAAGAGGAGGATATCAATTCGGCGTGAAGGTTTTTTTTTTATGTTTGTTACTCCATAACTCCGTCATGTCTGAACAGATTTTGAATTTTTAATATTTATTGTAAGTATATATATATACAGATTGGTCCCGTGGTCTTTGTCAAAACGCAGTTCTGATGATGGGATCCATGAGGAATCGAGGGAAATCCTCAAATCTTAAAGGCATACATATAGTGATTTTTATATTTTTATCAACAAATCCATCATTTTCATTCAAAACAGTGATTTGATGAAGTAGAACTGTTGATGATGATCAGAACGGAGCTCTTCGACGTCGCATAGTTCACGTTTGGCGATTTGTCCTCTTCGTTGTGTTTGTTAAGCAAGTTACACTGCCAGGAAAAAAAATCGTCAAGCTCAAGTTCTGATGATGGGATGCATGAGGAATCGAGGGAACTCCACAAATCTTAAAGGCATATACATAGTGATTTTTGTATTTTTATCAACAAATCAAGCACTTTCATTCAAAAGAGTGACCTTTGATAAAATGGAACTGCTCATGATGATCACAACGGAACTCTTCAACGACGCATAGTTCACGTTTGGCGATTTATCATCTTCGCTGTGTTTGTTAAGCAAGTTAGATTGTCAAGACAAATTTTCGTCAAGCTCAAGTTTTGATGATGGGATCCATGAGGAATCGAGGGAACTCCTCAAATCTTAAAGGCATACGTAAAGTGTTTTTTGTATTTTTTTCAACAAATCAAGCATTTTCATTCAAAAGAGTGACATTTGATCAAGTGGAACTGCTGGTGATGATCAGAACGGAACTCTTCAACGACGCATAGTTCACGTTTGGCGATTTGTCCTCTTCGCTGTGTTTGTTAAGTAAGTTATGTTCTCAGGACAAATTTTCGTCAAGCTCAAGTTCTGATGATGAGTTCCACGAGGAATCGAGGGAACTCCTCAAATCTTAAAGGCATACATAAAGTGAATTTGGTATTTTCATCAACAAATCAAGCATTTTCATTCAAAACACAACATTACATTAAACACATACGTTACATTTGATGAAGTGGAACTGCTGATGACGATCCGACCGGAAATCTTCAACGACGCATAGTTCACGTTTGACGATTTGCCCTCTTTGCTGTGTTTGTTAAGCAAGTAATTTCATTGTATGGAGTCTGAGAGTGCACCATCTACAATAATCCTTCACCAGCTTCCCCCATTGAAGTCGGTTGTTTTGTCTTAAAAATTATCTTCTTTAAACTTTTTTATTTATTTTATTTAGTATGAAATGTAATAAGAATATTTTTTGTTGACGACTGACTCAATGACGCAGAAAAAGGAATATTTAAATATTTTTTTCGAAATGCTTAAAGATAACAATTACATATCCTATGCATGGCAAGAGAAGGAATCGAAAGACGGTCTGAAAATGCATGAAGCAGCGACTGGAGTTTAAAACTTCTGATGAAAGGTGATCTCCCATAATCATATCACTTAACTTAAACGAATTAACAAGTGCTTACTTTAAATTCTCACCATCATACAAAAGCAAACGGCACTCACTGTGTCCACTAGACTCTCACAACACACTCTTAAGTTCTGGCCACAAATTACCGGCTTCCATGCTGGTGGTACACCCCAGCCCCCTTCGTGATTAAAATTAGGGCGACGCCTAATCTCGATCACTTCAATTTCAATTTTAACTGACAGCTCCTGCCATACATTGTAAACCACTTTGTATTATTATTACCCCACTCAATTAAAAGTACTACTTTAGGTGATGTTCAGTTTTTTATATTTTATTTTGCGTTAGGTATACTTATTTACTTATCAATTCCTACGTCGCTACAATCCTTTGTGGGTCTTAGTCTCCTCAACGATTTGCCTATTTCACTCTGTCTGTAGCCTCCTTTTCCAAGATGTTTTCCTGCCTATTTTATTCAGGTCTTCCTCGTCGTAGACTTTCCAAGTTCCAACGCTTCCTGGGTCTTCCTTTCAATCTTCTCTGTTGTGGGGTCTGGTTTGATATAACTTTAACAACCCTGGTGTCATCCATTCTTTAATTTTACTGTATACCTAAGGTTAAGAAGGTCAAGGAATTATTTAATCGATCCTAATAATCCATAATAAATATATAAAACATCTGTCATATCACTTATAGTTTGTACACTATTTATATTTGAACTAGTCTGAAGGTAGTTAGTTTTGATATGGGTAAAGTCGAGTTGAGCCGCCTACTGAGGTTTGCCACATCATGAGATAGAATTTTAAATTACATTAATTTACCGCAAGATCAGTAGATTACACAATTAACTTAAACTTGTTAATGTATTTGTAAAGTTTGAGTCTTCAACTGAAACTATTACAAGATATACTCTAATAATTAACTACAAAATTATTTAAACTGTGCTACTAGTAATTTAATTAAAAATAAAAATATCTAATATTTTTATACGTGTATTGAATAACCTACCATTATATCTTTTTAGGGTTCCGTAGTCAACTAGGAACCCTTATAGTTTCGCCATGTCTGTCCGTCCGTCCGTCCGTCCGCGGATAATCTCAGTGACCGTTAGCACTAGAAAGCTGAAATTTGTAATATGTATATCAATCACGCCGACAAAGTGGTTAAATAAAAAGTGGAAAAATTTTTTTTATTAGGGTACCTCTCCTATACGTCAAGTGGGGACTGATTTTTTTTTTCATTTCTACCCTAACGTGTGATATATTGTTGGATAGGTATTTAAAAATGAATAGGTGTTTACTAAAATAATTTTTTGACAATGTAAATATTTTCGGAAATAATCGCTCCAGAAGTAAAAAAAAAAGTGTCCCTCCCCTCTAACTTTTGAACCATGAGTTTTAAAAATATGAAAATAATCTCAAAAGTATAACTTTCTAGGAAAATTATTTTGAACTTGATAGGTTGAATAGTTTTTGAAAAAAAATTACAAAATAATTTCTGAATTATGTTTGTAATTTAACCGTATAAGCAGGTGTTTATTGTACCTGTAATTTCTACAAAATCACAATGAAATGACGTGCTTTCAAATAAAGTAAAAACCGGCCAAGTGCGAGTCGGACTCGCGCACCGAGGGTTCCGTACAAACCTGTAGGTATATAAGTAAAAGTTCACCCAATGCATTGACATAGAAAATTGATTTTGTTACAGCTTAAAGGTAAGATAAGTATTTGATATGAATTTCAATTTAATACTTCTACGCGTTTACGAGGAAAAAGGTAGTAAGTTTAAAATTAAAAAAAAAAATATTTTTGGACGATTTTACTAAAAATGTCTACTTTTCGTAATTTTTCCTTTGTCTGTGCTATATGAAGTTTCTTCGTGCCAAGTTTCAAGTTTCAGAGTTTACGGGAAGTACCCTTTAGGTTTTGAGTTTCTTGCGAGTACTCAGTTTCAAAATATGCGACTTAAATTGCTATTTCTTTTGATTGCGTTGACATAAAAGTTTGGTTTTGCTACATCTGAAAGGTCCTATAACCCTGAGTATTTGACATGAATTTCAATTTAATACCTCCACGCGTTTACGAGAAAAAAGGTAGTAAGTTTAAAATTAAAAAAAAAAAAATTGTATGATTTTACTAAAAATTTCTACTTTTTGTAATTTTTCCATTGTCTATGCTATATGACGTTGCTTCGTGCCAAATTTCAAGTTTCTGAGTTCACGGGAAGTACCCCGTAGGTTTTGCGTGTGCCGCAAAACTCTAAAATTGCAGCATAAACGACTGTATCTTTTGATTGTGTTGGCTTTTAAGTTTGATTTTTTCACAGCTCCAAGGGACAATAGACCTGAGTATTTGATATAAATTTCAGCTTGATACCTCCACGCGTTCCTGATAAAAATGGTCTTGACAGACAGACAGACAACAAAGTGATCCTATAAGGGTTCCGTTTTTTCCTTTCGAGGTACGGAACCCTAAAAACGGTGAAAATCGGTTCACGCAATAAAGAATTATCCCATAAAAATCATCTGCCATATTTTAAGCTCGCGCGCAATAGTTTACTTAATTTGCCGATAGATGTCGCTGTACGTGGAACGCTTATATCATATCCTACATGGCGGTGTTATTTTAACTCTTAAGTGGGGACACTTACTGTGACGGACGGAAAACTACGGAACCCTGTAGGTGTCAGTTTACTGAGCGTGGCCCGACACGCTCTTGGCCGGTTTTTTTTTTTTTTTTTCAGTTAACCAGTACACTCGGCTACAATCACATGATTTGTTTATTATTTATTAAGGTATTTATAATAACATTTTACTACAAGAGTATCGGTAAACCGGTGTGGTTTGTCTCAATACCGATTCCGTAGTAGGTTATATAAATCAATGTTTTACCATAAGTTTGTTACATAACTACATACTTATAATCCATAAAATTAAAAGTACAAACTGATAATTTTAAACAAAAAAGAACCGACTTCACTTAGACTCCACCTTTCCAAAAGGAAATACTCGAGCTACTGTAAAATATATTTATGTGCCTATAATTTTTGAAGAGCTCCCTCGATTTCTCCAGGATCCCATCATCTGATCCTGGTTACAATGGGACCAACTGTAAAGAATATTACTCTTTGGTACAAAAAAATAATCCAAATCAGTCCAGCCGTCTTCGAATAATCAGTGAAAATACATACATAAGAAAAATAGCAAAAACAAAGATTCCGACGAAATCATGAAGTCGGTAAAAAATCATTGCACCGGACATTGATTGACAATGGCCAACAAACGGACAAATCATAGCAAATAGAATTTAATAGGTATTCAAGGCAATGGGGCTTTTTCGATGTGATATCTCACTTAAAAGGAAGTTGGATAACTATATTTTAAGTTTTATATTCGACCAAAACACCAGCCATGAGCATGTTGGGTTATGCTCAGTGTAGGGTTCCGTAGTTGCCGGTCCGTCACAATAAACCCATTCAAAAGGCCGTTTTTATGGGATATTTTGCGGCACTTACGTTCTTTTACTATTGCAACTTTTTCCGATAACTCAATAACGACTGAACCAATTTTATTCAATATAGTTTTCATTGAAAGTACTTATTAGCCCTCACTTTCTTTTTTTTTTTCATATTTTTTTGGATTCACGGTTCAAAACTTACAGGGGGACGTATTATATTAAACTTTCGGAGCCATTATTTACGAAACTAATGTTTTTATCCAAAAATTGTTTGAAAAGACCCATATAATTTTTTAAAAGACCTTTCCAACGATACCTGACACAAGAGGGACGAAACAAAAAGAAAATTTACCCCCTTTAACGTGTAGTGTTGTAGGGTATGGTATCCTAAAAAAATATTTTTCTATTTTATTTTACCACTTTGTCGACGTGACTCATACACATATTCATACCAAATTTCAGCTTTCTGGAACTAACGGTCACTGAGCCAAGCCGCGGACAGACGGACATGGCGAAACTATAAGGGTTCCATGTTGACTACGGAAACCTAAAAACGATTACGAACCCTAAAAACGTCTTAATACAGTCAGACATTTTCTGTTCTTGAAGTTTTTAGGATAGTGTCATTTACAACTTCTGCTATCCAGATGTCGATAAACTTCTTTATTTATTTTTTATGACAGTCTGGGAGACCGTATACCCGTGGTACCTACGGTATCTAAGGCTTCCGTTTAACTTATGTAATACATTTACATTTTTATATTTTTTCTGTACTGGTTTTCTTTTTGAGGTGTTCAATAAAGATATTGAACACTTCAAAAAGTCTTTATTCGTATTGTATTGTATTGCAATACAAAAGATAACACAGATGTCCCGACTCCAGTACATCATTTCTATGTACAGTGCTTTGCTATGTATTATAAGTGTGTAAGTGTAAGTAGTAAAAATGGGATAGATTTTGAAGATTGAACATGCACATTTATTAACAAAAGGTTAGTGAATGAACGTTAATTATTTTTAGGGTTCCGTAGTCAACTAGGAACTCTTATAACTAGTTTCGCCATATCCGCCTGTCTGGAACCGGAATTTGGTATGAGTATGTGTATTCATCGCACCGACAAAGTGGAAATATAAAAATTGAAAAATGTTCTTTTTAGGGTATCTTAGGGGATATTTTTTTTCGCCCCAACTCTATCGTGAGGGTATCGATGGATATTTTATAAAGAATAGGGGTGTTCTAAAACAATTTTTGGATCAATCTTCTAGTTTCATAAATAACAATAGCTCCGAAAGTTTAAAAAAGTGCGTCTCCCCTATAACTTTAGTTATCACTCAAAAACGCTTAGTAGAAGGGACGTAAGTACCGCATAGTAAAATGACGTAAGTGCCACAAAATACCATACGGAAAACAACCTTTTGAGTGAGTATATTGTGACGGGCCGGTAACTATGGAACCCTACGTTGAGCGTGGCCAGACATGCTCTTAGCCGGTTTCTTTTTAATAAGAACGGCACATCCAAGGTCATAAAACTGTTCATCTATTCTATAAATTAAGGTGATGTGCGGTTCTATTCGATTGATAAAATGTATAGGTAAAATGTTGTTACAAAATGCATAAGCGACTCCGGTAAAAGCCGCGGCATCCCACCGGCTTATATGACTTCACCGCGCTTTCATTCACCTCAAAGGGCGTAATCCTTCGCAGAGCTGGTATTAAAAGCAAATAATCGAATCCTGCAAGATCATTCGAGTCAGGGCGAATCAGATGTCAGTTCATCATAAGGGATTACTGCACCCTGTCACATTTATCAATACTCTGTGGCATACATGCGGAAGTGTTATTACAACATCAGTTGCAGCCCACTAATGAACACTGAGGGATATTAATGAAGAGTACTTACGTTTATTGTTTCATTACATGGTAATTTGTTGCATTGAATAAGGATGACGTCCAAGAATATCGTTTCAGCAACGCCTTTCTCATGTTACTTAGTAATTCATACTTAAATATGTTACGTTATTATAGGGTAAATACATACTAGGCAAACATTAATCTTTGGTACCTAAATATTAATCTTCTTTAAGAGGTCGGATGAAAAAACTCTGTTATCTATAAAAGGATGCTTGAGACGCATGTAACCAAAAAATTCCCACAGCGTTACCAGATTTTGACGATCCCGTTGTGTAGAATGCGGTTTTTATCATGTTGATAAACCAAATTTACTTTTTCGTTACAGATAAGCAGTGTTGACTCTTTCATCAAAATCTGAGCTAGCACCAACACGACGTCGTGATAAGAACAATTTTATTTTTATATATCAAACTAAGATTTGTTAAAATTATTTTAAAATTCTAACAGATGCGCTGGCAGCGCATCTGTTAGAATTTCGCCACCGCCACCGCCACGCCGTTAAGAAACAAATAATAACATGTACTCAGTTTCAAAGGTACTCTATTATTCATATCTCGCTAACAAGTGTGAGTGGATGTTGTAAAGCCAATAAAATTAACGATGACATTTTTATTGATGTCACAACATCATTCACTATTCAGGCAGGCTATATTCAAGCACATAATAAACTTTAATGATATTAGACAGCTTATCGAGCCGCGTTGACTTTAATCTTTGTCTTCATCTTTATTAACTATTACTAATTTACTTTGTACTGTTGAGGAAAGTATAAAATTATTTACGAGTCATTTAATCATCAATAAACAATTTTAAATCTATTATTTAAACATCAACGATAATTTACATTTGATTCAAAATTAATAATATAGTTATTTACCATTTTCTATAGGTAATTGTAGTGAGATTACCAAAAGCCGCATTAAGTAACATGTTAGGTATTTAAACATCCAACGATGTGAAAACATTCAGTATTTCAACCAGATTATATAAATATTAAAGCTGTATTGGCATATTTTGTGAAGAGTACATAGTTTACAGCCAAAAAACAATTAAGAATCAAAGTTGGCAAGCCGAACCGGCTTATGAGCCTCTACTTAGTCTGAACAGCGTACAACCCCACTTTGCTTTAGCAAATCTAACTGGTCTATACAATGCAATGCAGTAAATTCAAACAAGTGCCTTTAGCACTGAATTTAATATAGATCATATTATTTTTGTCCGGATTATTGGGTTTGTATTTCACTTACATCTTCTTAGATGTAGGTATGTCGCTACAGTATGAACAAACGAAACGGAAGTCCTCAATTACAAGTCTTTTACTATTGGTGATTTGTTTTTTTTTGTAAAGGTTGTTAATAGCTAATTAAAGTGCTTAAGGTAAAGTGAAACTGATTATAAATATCACAAAATGAACCACGTAATTCCCTAGTGCTACCATATCATGTGACAACGAGACCCGGTCTCCCCTATATAACTGTACACTGACTGATGGTTGACTACTTCGACATTGACTAGACTACCTACAATAAGTTTTATAACAATTCAATCTCCAAGCTAAATTAATAGGCAAGTATTGATGGTAAGTACTAGAATAATCTGGTTATTCAATTTGCAAATTGACGTTGCTCAACGTTTTGTAAGCCAGTCGAGACATAAATAAGAGGAACTAAAAAAGAAGGAAAAAGTAAACTGAGATGTAAAATGTCGAAATTGGATTTGAACAAGGCATGACCTCCATATTTGCATATCTCACTATCTACTGCCGCTTTCCTATAAAATATTCAAACATAATCTACTCCCTCAGAATTTAACTTTGGGTAGACGACACACGCGTGCCCCGAATTCGGGATCACGTGTTCAAAAACCTTGCATTTAATTAAAACCAGAGCCGCGGCTTCATTCGATGTGCTAGCTTCACGTTTAATTTTAAACCATTCTTGGCTTGCTTGAGGAATAATAGTTGCTGTATGGTAATCGTACATCTCGTATAAGATGCGAAAAGTCTAACAGTGAAATGGATATGGGAGGTCAGAGCAGCTGGCATGTATTTATTCCAATGCGAGCATGAATAAATTAGATGCAATATCAATGCCAGATAACGGCAGTAATTGCCCTATAAAGACGCGGAACGATGTCACTGCGCCTAGAAACGCAATTACGTCCCCAAGCATGCTCTCACGAACATTCCAGCTATTAAACGTCAGCCACCGCCTTTATTGCCCAATACATGGCCCTTCTCACTTTTTGGCGATTTTGTTTAATTTTTGTGCCCTTCTCACACGGCATGTTGTTATAAATTTAAATTAATATATGTAATAAGTACAATACATTCATAACATGTCTCTGTACTATAAATATGTAAAGGGTATTAACCCCATAAAGTTATGATCAAAACATTTCCGTCTTCCTAACACCCCAAAATCCACCCGTTACACTATCTAATTGCTGATTTACTCTAATCTTGTTCCCTTGTTATTGTATTTTGTCTCGATTTTCGCTGTAGTTATTTATAGACTTATAGCATATATTTACTTATGTAAGAAACACAATGAGTCCTATGCACTATTTAAAATAAATATAAAAATATATTGCACCCATAAAAAACGTTGCCCATTAATAATACTATAAATCTTAGATTGAATAATTCAAACAACTACTCTTGCTGCCTTGCAGAAGTTTATATTATAAAGAGTTAGCAAAATCGTATCTAGAAAATAGGAAACGATAACATAAACTGTCTTCACTTCATGTGAATATAACTCAAAAATTTGGCTGAGGAGTTCTTACTGAACCCAAATGGAAGTGCGCGGAATAATATGGTCCACAATGTATGTCGGCTTTAGGGTATTTCGAAAGCTCTCCGAACTTTATTCGGCTGCAGTTCACACACTGGCGCGTTTTGCTGCGTCGTACGCCGCCCTTAACCGAGTGCATCGAGCAGCTCGCAGAAGGAATTGTGAAGTCAATCTGAGAGCTAAGAGGATTTTTGTGTTAAACTTTTAAAACTTATTTGTCCACAATGACGTAAGTAGTCGGTTGTAATATGAGCTTTTATCAATAGATAGGAAGGTAGAGAAACCGTAGCGGATTCTTGAGGCGGAACGGGTGTCCCTCGAAAGCGAACAGTCACCGCTGAGTTATTCCCTGACGCCATGAAAGCCGAAGCTAGAAATTCTAAATAGAGCACATTGAAATTTAGCAACTGTCTGTCGAGCCGCATTACCGACTCCGCTACCGTATTTATAAATATTCGACCGACGATTTGTGCCGTTCGCCAAACCGGTGAGGATATTTACGACTGGATAAATAATTACATTATTATTAAGCTGCTGATATTGTTGTTCTTAAAATGTATTGTTTATTTAGTATGCAAAAAATAATGCAAATTTTAATTTATTTGTACTTGTCATAACCTGTCTTCTAAAATTTGAAAGCGTTGCATTACCTAATCATTTATATTATTAATATTAAATACTCTTTATTGCACACCTCATATAGTTTAAGTACAAGTACAAATCATACAATTACATAAATTTAGGTAGAGGTAACAACAGGCGGTCTTATGGCTAAGGAGCGATTTCTTCCAGGCAACCTTCTTCTTTTTTAGGGTTCCGTAGTCAACTAGGAAGTTATAGTTTCGCCATGTCTGCCCGTCCGTCCGTCCGTCCGCGGATAATCTCAGAGACCGTTAGCACTAGAAAGCTGAAATTTGGTACTAATATGTATATCAATCACGCCAACAAAGTGGTAAAATAAAAAGTGGAAAAAATGTTTTATTAGGGTACCTCCCCTATACGTAAAGTGGGGAGTGATTTTTTTTTTCATTTCAACCCTAACGTGTGATAGGTATTTAAAAATGAATAGGGGTTTACTATAATCATTTTTTCATAATGTAAATATTTTCGGAAATAATCGCTCCAGAAGTTAAAAAAAATGTGTCCCCCCCCTCTAACTTTTGAACCATAAGTTTTAAAAATATGAAAAAAATCTCAAAAGTAGAACTTTATAAAAACTTTCTAGGAAAATTATTTTGAACTTGATAGGTTGAATAGTTTTTGAAACAAAATTCCAAAATAATTTCTGAACTAAGTTTGTAATTTAACCGTATAAGCAGGTGTTTATTGTACCTGTAATTTATACAAATGCACAATGAAATGACGTGCTTTTAAATAAAGTAAAAACGGTGAAAATCGGTTCACGCAATGAAGAATTATCCCATAAAAATGATCTTCCATACTTTAAACTCGCGTGCAATAGTTTACTTAATTTGCCGATAGATGTCGCTGTACGTGGAACGCTCATATCATATCCTACATGGCGGTGTTATTTTAACTCTTAAGTGGAGACACTTACTGTGACGGACGGAAAACTACTGAACCCTACACTGAGCGTGGCCCGACACGCTCTTGGCCGGTTTTTATATTTTTTATATTCCTATTTTCTTATCTTTTTATTCTTATTGAAATTAAATTTAAATAAGACAAAACTTAGTTTATGTCCGTACATTTATCCACAAAGCAGACTTCACTGTTTGTCTCCGTCTACAGCGAAAAATTCTAAAGGAACGGTCGTATATGTGCGTATGAGCTGACATTAAAATCAAATTTTGGCTACATTCCAAACCTCAAATATTGTTGGTCGTCTTTGCAGAAAGGATAATCACCTAAGTCTGAAGATCATTTCTACTTATCTTGTCCATTCATATACCAATAGTGACTCAGTGAATGCCAGACCGACACTTTTACAGTTTGATTAAGACTATTGGTTCTGATATATTTGTTTATTAATTCAGTATTCTTTTGGGTTTACCCCATGCAACTAAACATTTATCTTACTGCTTTATCTTGAAAACCAGTTGTATAACTTTGCATAACGAACTTTATTAATTCCCACGAATGATAATAATGATGTCATATTTAGAATAACAACCGTTGAATAGGTCGCGTGCAATAAATTTCCCCAGATTATTCAGTCGTAACAATGTCTAGTATTTTAAAGACACGCACACTATTTCCATGTGCACTAGGAATTTCAAAGCAACATATTCCGTGATTTTAGTGTCTCGGGGCTTACACGTTGTCATACGCGGTTCGTTATCTCGACGAAAAACTAATAATAACTTGTCCATCGTTAAACAATTTGCTGTTGACAGCAGGGCTGCTGAAGGCACTTCATATTTTAGTGCTGGATATTAACACCGATTGGAACAAAACACAAGTACTTACGAGTACTATTATAAATAGGCATTCATGTGACGAGAGTTACATTAACATCTTCTAAAAATATATTTCTCAATCAGTTGCCAAAGAGAGACGGGGCATACTCTGATCTCTTTAAGCCATACAGAAAGGAATATAAAGAATAAAAGATAACAGTTAGGTATACGTCATTATACAGTTTATAAATTAGGTATATAAAAAAATAAAATACTTGTCTAGTTATTTAAAGTCCTTATGTTCAATTTACTTTACCTACTATTAAGTAGGGAGACATTTCTAACGAGATATTTAGTACTAGTTGACGTGAATGGGAATTCGGATTGAAGAATTTTATCCACTACTTTGCATTTGGAATATGAGAAAGTATGTTTACAAACATGTAATGCAAACAAAACTAAGAGTAGTAATTAGGAAGTACTAGTAGTATTAGTAGTAGTAAAACTCTTGCACTAAAATATTGTATACAAGATAATTACAAAAACATACAGTTTGTATAAAGGACTATATTTAGAAAATACTATATGTTAAAGTAACTACTATTAAACATTGAAGCAAAAAGATCATCTTTACACAAAATAATCAGGAGTTTAATATCAGGACCGATATGGAAATATTCGCTAATCGTGAACAAAAATACATACACTTACTTACCTACTTGAAACAATTAATGTACTATTTTCTACCCTTTTTTAAATTATAACCTGATTCACTTTTAGAGCATGAGAGATGAAAACTACACATATTGTAAAAATATACCGAAGAGTACGCAGGCGCTACTCCACGATGTGTGCCATGACCAGTGCACTTGAACACTATTCCGGTAGTTAAAATGTTACAAAGTAGTTGTCGACCGTTTAAAAATAGAGCATCCCACTTGATTGATGTTTAGTTTCACCCACGTTTGTTTTTGACGTCGCTGTCAAGAAAAAGGAACTGCGGATGTTTTGTCTAAACCTCGCAATGGAACACCGCCAGTAAACGCGAAGTCATCATGACTTCATTAATTTATGATTACGGTAACTTTGACGCCATTGAAATAACATTTTAAAATGATTTACAAAAAGTGAAATGAAAATATTTCTTCATATTATACAGCGTAAAATATTTTTTTGGCTCTCAATTTGGCTGTCAGACAGGGCCAAATGGAGGGAAAGAGGGGAGGCATTTGCCCAGCAGTGGGACCACCAGGCTAATACATAAAAAACCTACCTTAATAGGTAATTTTCCAAAATCTGTGAATTAAGTGTTCGTTTTAATAAACGAACACTTAATTCACAGATTTTGGAAAATTTACAGGGCGCAATAATCAATATTATATAAAAAAAACCGGCCAAGTGCGAGTCGGACTCGCGCACCGAGGATTCCGTACAAACCTATAACAAGCAAAAGTTGTAGGCAGTATGTTTAGTACTAATTTCAATTTATTACCTTTACGCGTTTACGAGGAAAAAGGTAGTAAGTTTAAAATAAAAAAAAAATTTATTGTATGATTTTACTAAAAATGTCTACTTTTCGTAATTTTTCCTTTGTCTATGCTATATGAAGTTTCTTCGTGCCATGTCTCAAGCTTCTGAGTTTACGGGAAGTACCCTTTAGGTTTTGAGTTTCTTGCGAGTACTCAGTTTCAAAATATGCGACTTAAATTGCTATTTCTTTTAATTGCGTTGACATAAAAGTTTGTTTTTGCTACATCTGAAAGGTCCTATGGCCCTGAGTATTTGACATGAATTTCAACTTAATACCTCCACGCGTTTACGAGGAGGTAGTAGGTTTAAAATAAAAAAAAAATTTTTTTTTTATGATTTTACTAAAAATGTCTACTTTTTGTAATTTTTTCATTGCCTATGCTATATGACGTTGCTTCGTGCCAAATTTTAAGTTTCTGAGTTCACGGGAAGTACCCCGTAGGTTATACGAGTTCCGAAAAACTCTAAAATTTGCAGCATAAACGACTGTATCTTTTGATTGCGTTGGCTGTTAAGTTTGATTTTTTCACAGCTCCAAGGGACAATAAACCTGAGTATTTGATATAAATTTCAGCTTGATACCTCCACGCGTTCCTGAGAAAAATGGTCTTGACAGACAGACAGACAGACAGATGGACAACAAAGTGATCCTATAAGGGTTCCGTTTTTTCCTTTCGACGTACGGAGCCCTAAAAATGTGTTGACCCCAATTGATGCCTACAGATACTATAAAAACATCAGCGATCAAAAGCTTCCTAGAGATAAACCAAGTTAAGGCTAAAAGAGAAACTATCTAGGTACTAGTAAAAACAAAATTTCAAAGTAATTAGTAGATAGGCACAGAATTCTCTTTTCAAAAATCTTTTAATGCAGCTTTATACAAAAATATATTTTTTTTAGCAAACTTGAGCTATACAAGTTAAAAGAGAGTTATGAAGCGTCCAGAAAATGCTTCCACACTGAATATTCCATACAAATTCAAGTGTGTAATATTTTTATTTATACTCATTTGTTATTCAAGTCAAACTAATGGAACCTATGTTTAAATTGTAGACTAGTAAAAGCACAAATTGAACGAAAATTGGCACGGAATACCTGGGACAGTTGGGGAAAATGATCCAATCGATAAAAATGTGTCAATAAACATTTAACTTCTGCCAAAAATGTAAGTAATTCACCAACATTTAGTCACTGAGTCAATAACAAAATCTTGAGGATGGGTTCTTTTTGCTATCTTTATGGCATTATTGACAGTTCAGCACAAAACTCGCGCTAGCTCTTAGAAATCGACCTGCAGTCCACCTCGTGCCATGCGTTCAGTTAAAAGTGTCGCCGGGAGCAAGTTGTATTCGATATTTTCACGCAGATGATTGAGTTAGACGGTTGCGCGGGAGGCTGGGACGCAATCTCCGGTGCCGGCACGGAAGCTCTCCCCCCTACCCGTGTGCCTACCCCCTAGGGTTGACAGATTTACTCAAATATTACCTCAATTTTTATTCTTACCTCGAGTTACTGCGAAATGTAAACGTTTCTCAATATTTACCATGTGCGTTACCTGATGTTTATCCAAATTCTTATTTGGCCCTACTTCAAGTTTTAGAAACTTCTACGCCGTATTCTACTGCTGCGGTACAAATTCCTCAATATACGTTAACCTCACTTTAATATGTTTTTTGTGTAAAATTTGATAACAATGCAAGTTTTTGTTACTATATGCATATGAACCAACTGTTTCTACATAAAGTTAGAAAAAAAAATATCAGCTCTATTATATATTTAGTTAATATAAAAAAATATTTTTAATTGTCAATTTATCAGTCTTATTAATACTGCCTACACATGTATAGCTATTGCAACTTAATAATAGTATTAAAATAACATAAAATTATGTATTTAGATAATAGGTAGCTTTAGTATTTAATAGATTAATCAGTGAATTAAAGAGCAAGTGTCATCCCTAGGCACTCCCTTCTCTACGATGCACTGTCGCCCGACCTCGCGGTGCACCCACAATCAACTGGAACACGAGATAAGGAATTACTATTAACGTTTTATCAGAAAAAATCAAAGTCAAGATATGAAACTTTATGATAGATCTTTGCTTTGCTCTAGTTCTCAAGCAACATTGCATTGCGGTGCATCGAATTCTAAAACAGAGTTATGATTATGACGTTCTTTCGGTTGTAAACATGGCGTGAAGTATTTGCATGATTATTGCAAACACAGGTATTTACTTTCGTTGTTTGACTGACCTTAAGAACTTGTAATATTTATGGGTAGGTGTTCCCTCCCTCTCAGAATTGATGGCACCTTTAAACCTAATACACTCAAGAACAATGAAGAGTGAATAAAAACTGGTCATCCGATATGTTAATATCTATGCGAAGTGACCCGTTTTTCTGTTTGAGAATGATATAAAACTACTCCAGGTAATTGTATTTTAAAACCTGCTTCAGGAAAAAAAAGCCACAAATTGAAGCGTTTTTAGGGTTCCGTACCCAAAGGGCCCGGTCCCGGGGTATGTCCTTAAACTACGTCCGGACTTGGGTATGTCCTTAAACTACGCCAAAAAGAGAGGTATGGGCTAAGTGTGGTAGGGCACGTTCAGCGAATGTCATGTCGCTCAAATCTGGAGCAGAGCCCGACTGGGGAAGTACCTCCACCTTACAGAAAACCACAGCCAAATAGCACTAGACCCTACTTATAGTGTTGTGTTCCTGCTGGTGAGTAAGGTTGCCAAAGAGCTCAATGAGGACCCAGTGGGTTGACGATGAGGGACCGTCTTGTTCCTTTCGCCGTCAACACAGTGAATCCTCCTTTTTGTAAAGGCTCGGCAACGCATGTGACTCCTTTGGAGTTGCTGGCGTCCATAGGTTACGGTAGCTGCTTACCATCAGGCGGGCCGTATGCTTGTTTGCCACCGTCGTGGTATTAAAAAAAAAAGGGTAAAAACGGGACTTTATTACTAAAACTCCGCTCTCCGTCTGTCCGACGCTTACCAGGCTGTATCTCATTAACCGTGATAGTTAGACAAATTAAATTTTCACAGATTATGTATTTCTGTTGACGCTATAATAAAAAATACTAAAAAATAAAATAAAATACATATTTAAGGGGGCTCCCATACAACAGACATGTTTTTTTTGCCATTTTTATCGACAGATAAATGGTGACAACCAAGCTGTATCTCATGAATCATGATAGTTAGACAGTTGAAATTATCACAAATGACGTATTTTTATTGCCGCTATAACAACAAATACTAAAAAACAATAAAAAAAAATTTTAAAGGGGCTCCCATACAACAGACGTGATTTTTTTGCGCTTTTTATAAATAATGGTACGGACCGGTACCCTTCGTGCACAAGTCCGACTCGCACTTGGCTAGTTTTTCCTTGATCGTGACAAGAGAGCTCATACGTTTGTTTCATACGCTCGCCGCCGACAGCGTCAAAATCCAAACCATATTGCTCGCAGCGTTTTACGGGAAACATAAATAATCAATTCTATAGATGTGTATTGATTTAAATAGGGAGTTAAGTATTTTCAGGGTTCGGGACCCAGAAACTCGGAAAGTAAATCACGATAATAAATGTATACACCTTTCCTTAACGGATTTCCTTAATTATTCTTCCCGTAGAAACTTTGTCAGTTTACGCCGTATAAATTAACGTGTTAAACGTGCGACGGAAATTCGGAGGATATTTTCCGATCGGAGTTAGGGATCTAGTTTCCGCAGTCGTGCGATAAACAAGTTATTGCCTTGTTGAGGGGGTGAAGGGGACACAGAATGGAACGGGGGGGGGGATTCAACCATGTAATTAATAAACCAAGCGAAAGGGTATTCGAATGGGTGTGATGATTTTGTTTTCTGTTTAACGTTTCAGGCATTACTAAATGTCCAGAAACTTAAATACCTGCAGGTATTTAAGTTTCTGGGCATTTTTATTTTAACTCGTACTTTAAAGCACGACTTAAGTCGTGTTTCAGTAACGTCTAACCGTCACACTCCTGACAAAATGTATGGGATTTGACATTGACCGTCAGTTTTGTGACGATTGCTAACCGGCCGTTAATGGTACACAGTTAAGTAAAAATGCCCTTCTATCATAGACCAAGATATGATACTCAACTACAATTTCCATACGCAATCGCGTTCAAAAAAATTATATACATAAATATAAATGTCGCAAGGGAATTACCAAATCAGGGATTTCATCAAATTCCTAGAGATTAGAGAAAATCACATGGGATGTTAAATTACTGTTCTATTTCATCATTTCGTTTGAAATATTCCGTGATTTGGTAAGAATTGGGGTGATTTTGGTAAAAAAAGGAACTGGTTTACTTTGATCAAAATCCGTAAGTAAGCAAAATAAGTAAGTTGAGGAAATGAGTTAGTTATCAAAACTTATTTTGCCATTTCACTGAACAACAGGAAGGATATGATAAAATCTCATTTTACCAAATGCCTGAACGGGAACGGTAATTTTAATGATATACAATAAAACTCGGTTAAGAAGATTTTGAAGGGACCTAGCCAAAAACGCATCTTAAGCGGGGAAGCGTAATATACTGTACATTAAAATAAACTAGTAAACAGTGATATTAAAATTGTAAACTCAATTTACACAAAACTTTTCTATCTGTGTCCGTTTTCTACATGAGTCTCCTTAACTTTGGTCATACAATCAAATAATTTGATTCCTAAATAGGCCACGACATCCTTATCATGATGTCAGTTGCACTGTTAATATATGTGAACGTAACTATGCACTATTAAACAAGCCATTATGTATGATATCATTCTACAGTGGCCTAAGACACAAATTGGCTGACTGTTCACAATATTTAACGTTATTGCAATGGAGCAAGGTGAAAAAATGGAAACGTATTGTAGACGACTGTACTATTGATGTGGAATGCATGACAAAAAGATACTATTGCAATAAAGTGAGACTTATGGCATGGAATTTGTTGAATGAAGTCATAGATTATTTAATAACAAGACCTCAATAATTATGTACAAATAGACACTTAAGACCATTTGTCAGCCTTAGCCTTAGTGGAATAAATACCTACTAAATACTATAATGCGAATAAATGCGTGACATCGTCGCCTCGCTGCAAGTAAGTGCCCTGGGCCTCTTAATTTTATGTCAGCTATTGGAACTCCTTAAATAAATAAAATAAAATATGTATACTTATGTACCTATACATACAATATGCTCCCGAGGAAGAGGAACCCTACAGATTGTTAGAGATAACAACGCATTTCTGAGGCCAAAAGAAGGAAAAAAACTGTCTTGTATCTTCAGGTCAATATCGGCTTTTTGAACATTTTTAGGGTTTCGTACCTCAAAAGGAAAATACGGAACCCATTCCAGGATCATTTTGTTGTCCGTTTGTCTGTCTGTCAAGTGCCTTTTTCTCAGGAAAGTGTGAAACTATCAAGTTGAAATTTACATTAGATACGTATATCTGCGGTTCCTTGGAGCTATTAAAAATGTAGTTACTCTTTTACTCAATGGTATTTTCTAAGACCTCTGTCCTGTAAGGTGCGTTACGTGGACTCGATGCGTTGGTTCAAGCACGCATTTACTTATATATTGCTCCGCTTTACACACACATATTATTGTCACGGGGACGTGTCAAATGTCTTTCCAATCGCTTCGTTGCGGCTATGCAATAGAATGCAATGCAGTGCGTTGAAAGCTAGTCCTGTTTGCTTGTTTTGCACTTCTATTCTGGATGCAACTTTGTCACCAGCCGGTAAGGTTGTTTTTTGAGTGAGCCGCATTATGTAGCTCAAGATAGCTTGCAGCAACAGTTCATTTGTTTCCGTTAGCACTTCGCCTCTGGTCGGCTCTTCGAAGAAGTATCAGATGTTGGTCTGATCAGAGAGGCACGATTTTCTCAACGATTGTATAGCCGCAGACGACTAAACAAAATGTCACACACAAAGCCAAACAGGACTCCACTTTCCATACAAACATAAAATTTCTAATGTTACTGTTACTAACCGAGTTTGAGTGTAAAATGTGTCGTCACGATTTTATGTGGGCCGTTAAACACATGATTTATCATTTAGCACGTGGTCGGAAAGCCGTGGTCGATAGTTGCCAGTACAGAAAGACGATACTTTGAAATAGGATGGGCATGGCTGAGTTCACGCGCTTATTACCGTGTGGTAAGGATGTGGATTGTGATCGGTATAATTGCGATTAAAAATCTTGTATACAATCTCGTCGATCGGCTTAGTAGTAAGCCGTTGTCCGCATGCGAGGATTTATTGCATAATTCGCCGGTTGGAGCAACAATGTGGCTCCACGAAGCGGCGCATTTCACCAACAGATACCGCTATTGTAATATATTAGCCCATAAATTGTCCTTACAATCAGTCATAGATTTGAGTCCCGTAATTTTCATGAGTTGACTAAATAAAAAGCGCTGGAGCGGAATATCGATGACTTTGCGTTGGGAGTTAGCAACGTCAAAGAATAAGTATATGTGACAATGCATAGTAAAAGCAACCGCCATGAACTTTGTCTGTGTTGTCAATAAGGGGCAATGAGGGTTTCCGCGATCGCGTTTTTCAGTTGATGGCAGCACCGTAGCGAGAGGTCTAGCTGTCATAATCCACCAATCATGTTTAATAAAAAAAAATATTGGTGGATTTTGACAGCTGCTGTCAAAAAGATCTAGTAAAAAAACTCGATCGTGGAAACCCTCATTGGCATAAAATTCAAAGAGAAATTAGTTTTTAATGACAACTGCCAAATTAACAATTTCGATCTGCACATCATATATGTCGCAGCCCCTTGTTTAATGTTTATTGCGCAAACATTACTTATTAATCATCTTTACAGCCGTTTTATGAGGTTTGTCTACGTATTGGACAAGAGGTTAGTCGTGTGTCGGGTGTGTGGTTGAGAATGTGACAAATATTACATTCGGGAATCATGACGTGCATAAAAATAACGTAAGCTAAAGGAGATCGTCAATTTTGTTAGACGACTTGACCCCGATTATTCAGGAGCGTATAATTAAGAAATTTCCCCGAAAAATATATATAATATATATATAAAAATAAAAATAAAGTTCGCCGTAATTTCTAGATGAGGACGGTCATAAAATAATCATGAAACCTAACGGGAAATTTGTGAAATCTGTGATGAGAAAACTTGAATGTGATAAGGACAATATTTAAAAGCGTACATGTTTATGATTTATAATATAGCACAAAATCAATACCGGATTTTTAAAGAATTCCTGCAAAATCTGACATGATAATGAAACGGAAATCATAATAAAATAATAAAAGGTCATATTTTGATCCTGCCGCTAATTTCTTTTATTTGGGTAAACAAAGATATGGCTGTCATATCATCGTTGCTACTATTAATTGAACAATCGTAGCATTTATTGCAAAGATACCACTGTTAATGCGGTACTACTAGTCCAGTACCCATGAAGTTATAATTATAAACTGAAAGTGAGGCCGAAAGAGAGAGTAATGTAGGAAGCATGGATTTATACAACGTGTTACTTGAGCCACTAAAAACCTCAGACACCCCAAACGATTTTTATTATTGCTAATTAATCTAGAGTATTTATTTTTTCAATCAGTTAATTATTTCGAAAGATATTCGTATGTTTAGTTTTCCTTGCTATTCAATTGTTAACTCTACACTCGTCGTCTCATCTCTACATGTGTCATGCCATGTCAATGTATCAACCTACTTTGTCAATTTGTGTGACATGACATAAGATGACATACTTTGACAACGACAACCTACATGACACTATTTACAGTGAAAAAACAAATTTGTCAAAGCTGCCAGCCCTTCTTAAATATTCAATCTCTATCTCCTAACCTCTCGAGTGAATGATAAACTGTAGTATTAAAAACTTATAGACTCGAAACCTAAAAATTTTGAAAATTAAAGAAAAAGTATACCCATGTTAGGATATACTGCAATCGATTCCACTCTCGATTCTGAACAAACACTTTTCAGGTTTTTAGTCTTGGGTGTAACATGTTGTATAAAGTGGATCTGGTTCTTACACTTTTTCCCTAACCACAGTAAAGTTGAACCTTATTACCGAGTAAAACAGTCGTTCATAGATGACTAGTAAAAACGGTCCGGATAGAGACCATAATAGTAGGGGGCGGTGTCTCACTCCCACTCGTTACAAAATTGTCACATTTGACTAGGCCCAAAAATAGGGTCACCAGGCCCAAAAATGAAAAAGCCGGACTCCGCGCTTAATTTACCCGGACATTTGATCCCAAAGGCCGGACATGCCTTTTTTGCATACGCTACGCTGGTCTTTCGAATCGTGCCACTGACGTGACTGGCGCGTAGCGTAAGTCAGACAAAAGCCTAACAAAAGCCGGACAGGCTGGACGAGGAATTATTTGGCCGGACACATTCGTAAAAAGCCAAACACCTGGTAACCCTACATTTGACACACATTCATATTTTGATTGTCTGATGAAGGCATTACCTCCTTAGTCAAAACAAGACACAGTTCCCTAGATATCCCTCTCTTTCGGCCTCACTTTGTGACCGAATCATCTTCATACATTGCCTTACAAAAGGTGGTGTAGATAATGTTTTAATGGATATTGGTAGGCTACAGGGTGGTTATCAAAAATCTAGATTTAGAGTATACTCCAGTTTAAAATGATAACTTCACGGATGACGGAGACGACAGAAAATTGACAGTGTCAAACTAGAATCATAATAGTAGTTTATGTAACTGTTACGTAATAAGGCCTAATTACGTACAGTTGCATACACTGCTTTATCTACACTCATATTATATATATTAAATTAAGTGTTCAGTAACCATAGAATGACCGCCATTGTACCGTCATGGCCAACTCGATTGTGCCGGCGCTCGCGCGGGACCAATCGAGTTGGCCATGGCAGTAACATTATGTTATCAAATTGGATGTTCCAAATTTGAAACTCATTGCTTAACAATATTTGAGCATGCAAAGTTAAAATTACGTTACTGCCGCAGATAAGAAACTTATCATAGTTAAATCGTTTGTTGTAATGCTTGTCATTGTCTACGGTTTTTGAACGCATTTTAGAGTACTTACAGTATGAGTGTAGATAAACAAGATTAGCAAAGTAAACGTACCTCCTTAGTAAAAATGTTCGTTCCGTCTTGGTCCAGCAGTAGGGCTAGCATATCTTACGGTCGCCTGTCACTTCATACTTCGAGTCATGAACACTAAAGGACCGCCGTCTTACGAGTATATAGGAGAACGCTCGAAAAAGTGTCCAGCTGTAAGCAGTAAACAATAGTTCCAAATCTCTCCGGGTGGCGCTAGGTATAGTTGAAGTTAAAGGTAGTTTTTTTATAGTAAGTGCCTAGAACTGTAAATATTTAAAAACTGCATTAAATAAACTTCCCTATGATATTGTTTTCATTGGAAGTTATCGATATTTAATAGTTATATGACGTTCTAAATAAAATTATTGTTCAGTGTTTTTCTTCTGCCGCAAATAATTATTTTGAAGTATAAATCGCGCGTCGCACGTCAAGATATGCTAGGCGTACTGAGGTGAAGTTAAGCCTTATTTCAATGCTGTAAAGAAGTTAACAACTTATAAGGACTATTTACTGATGTGCCGTTGGAAAGTTTCCAAAATTGCGAAAGCTTGCACATATGAAAATTTCTGAAAATTCTGACATTTTTGTGTGAGATTTGAAACTTTCTATTTCTTAAATTTCCAATTTCCTATATTTCTTGTGAAATTTTATAGAAATTTCCGAGAATATTTCCAATTATTTGGAAAGTTTCCGCAACTTGCACATCTGTAGAACTATTTGGATGGTGGAAAAATCAACGAAATTATTATTTATCTTGTATTTTGTCTAGTTTTGTAATAAAATGGGCATTTGCGTAAAATTTAAGAACAAACCTTATACGAGACCATATCGCAAGCGGGCCTGGGATTGACGGTCTCCTTTTGTAAACTAATTCGTCCAATAAATATGTTTTAGCATTTTAGTACTTTGTCGCAACTGGTTAGTAGAAATTAAATTTGCCTAAATACCTACAGCCTTAAAACATAAAAATAGTAACCTTACAACTCTTATATACTTATTACAACTCTTACATAAAAATTAACTTTTGATGGTAAAATATCACACCTTACGATTTAGATCAGTCATTGGAGCACTTTTAGAAAATGTTTTAATGGGTATTGGTAGGCTACAGGCTGGTTATTAAAAATTTAGATTTCAGACCGTAAAAAGAACATAAAATGTAAGTAGCAGATAAAAAGATACTGGGGGTCAAAAAAAGTACCATTTTAGGGTGTATCATATGACATACGGACTGAGGGACGGACGGGCGGGCAGACGAACACGACGAAACTATAAGGGTTCCATTTTTGCGTTCCATTTGGCTACGGAACCCTAAAATTGATACTTTTTACACCACCTGAATCTTTTTATCTGTACGACTTACAGATCTATTGTGCATGGAAAAATTAAAGACAATTTTATTTTCTTTATACGATCGATAGACACTTTAGTCATACTGACAATCGTTTAAGCGTCAAGGTTAAAAAACTAAATTTTGGCACCTTTAAACCAAGATGGTGTCCAACGCCCCTCAATGTTTCAAATCTAGATTTTTGATAATCATCCTGTAGCCTACCAATATCCATTAAAACATTATCTACACCACCTTTTGTAAGGCAATGTATGGAGATGATTTCCCGATTATTGGATTAATTGCAATATATACATGTGAGATAACCTCAAGGTGTCAGGTAGCCGGTTGCGAAAGCGCCGGAACTTGACACCCTTCAGATAACTGTTCCTTAGTAAACATCGCCAGACTAGATGCTTTAACGGCGTTGTAAGAGACTTAATATGCAATTCGTGGAAATTAACCTAACACGGTACTCATGTAATAAACTGTGAAGTTATAGAAAATTATGGGAATATTGACATGTTTTAGCTATTTAATATTTGATTCCATTTAGGCCTACTCAAAAATCTAAATTAATGATCTTTATTCGTACGTTTTGTCTATCTCAGTTTATAAATTACGCAAGCTATCTTAATGTTAAGGAGATAATGATTTTATTGCTTTTGAGCGTTGGAGAATCAAAATAATTCGTCATAAACAACTTATATTGATAGATAAATTAACGAGAGCAGATTGTGATTGTGGCATAATACTCGTATATAATATGTTTACTGATTAAAGGTTTCAGGCTATGGCGCAGGAATCCTAGGTTTATTTCAGCAATAAGACATTCAATATTTCAAGAAGATCATTGATACCTTTCTACCCCCAGCCCTTTGCATCGGTGTTACCCTTGAGCCATCCTTGATGTCGCTTTTTATGGGGCCCATCTTGCGAAGGGTGCGTCACCGTCTGCCAGCTCTGAGATAAAATTGGATACCGTTTTATTAGGCAGCCGTCCGGTTTTTCAATACAAAAGCCCATTAATTAGTCTATCCTGTTAACCTAATAGCCTAGTACATCCACCAAGTACCTACATTTTATTAATTGTCGAAAGAGCCTCTGCGCGTTGGTTTCGGCTTCGCATATGCCTCCTAAATATCCGGAACACCATAGTTCCGTGTATGGGAAAGACACAAAATATTCTGCATAATATATTATAGGGTAGTAAGTGTAGTATACTGACTATAGTGTAGTAATGGGCAGCTTGTAGGCTACAAAAGTGGTAATTACTCTTCAATTGAGCGTAATTTTAATTGTACTGTCAGTTTCTAAAGAAACTCTAATTTGTGGCATAAAGCATCTTATCGCAACGGTATAAGATTCATTTTGATACGGAAACAAATATTATATAATATTACATACACATACGTATCACTGTCTTTACACTACATTATATTACATACACATATGAACTGTCTAAGAATGAATGCTAGGACCGGTTCTTTAGTAACATTTAGATATATAAAATCTTACTTTACTAAAATTACTTAAAATCTGTTGGTTCGTAGTCGTACCCCCTCATTTCGATCGCTGCGAGATACCGAAGATAACTTACCACGTGATCTATCACGCACCGACTTGGTAGCATGCATCGTTTCCTCGGCAGGAGATTTTTCTGTCTTCAGCCTCAATATGGAGATGTTTGCCCAAGTTGAGGTCTTCCCAACAATCGATCAATGTCAGCGCACTGTGTATAATATCTATATGTCGTATGGTAACAACGTGTATTATTATCAGCCTGAAGATCGTTGACCTGCTTAGTGTATTTCGTGGCTCACGCGCACAAAAACACTGTGTCATGTCTATAAAACGCCCTGATAGCGGCGTACATGTGTAACCCTGTGCCAGACTTGCACCTTATCTTGTTTGTTTTGTAGTAGTTAAGATATTCCCTCCCTTGCTTGGCACCGACGAAATGTTTCGACGCGATACATGGGACTTAGAGAAGATCATTATAACTACTGTATTTAAAGGTTTGTACTTTGTCAAATAAAACAGTAAATATCTGAAGGAAAAACATTTAAATATTGGTCATATAAAACAGTTCGTAGATTTGAAAAAAAATCCTTGTTTCCGGGTGAACAATTTCGAATCCTCCAGGTGAGGTTTGCGAGCATGATAATGAGGTGGTAATTGACAGAGAAACAGACGCTTAGACGGCGTAAGAGGCGTTCGCGGGAGTCGACGCGAAGCTCGGTTCGGCTGTCGGGCTTTCAGTCGCACCTTTCTGCACTTAAGTTTTGTTCAGCCTTACAAGACAGCCTCGTCGCAATACTGTGCAGTCATTTCCGCGAGACACTATTTTGTCTGCCAAAACTCATATCAATATCGGGTTTCGTTGCAGTATTTTTCCGCTCGATATTTTTTGTTCGATGCACCCCAGAGGCCGCTTTTGTAGACCTGTTCAGATTTTCTACGCTGTGCTAAATATGTAAAGCCTGACCAGAAATATATGATTATTGTCAAGAGGGCGCTATTATTCTCATTTATATGGCAACAGTCATAGAGCGTGTTATTATTTATGGTATAGTGACATCTTGATTTGTCACTGATTTGTTTACCTGTCAGCTCTGATGTTAATTTGAAAATGTTTCACTGCGAAATCTAGACACACGGTAGTGTGTCCGCCAAGATCGAGCAAAAAAAAGCGACACACCGGCCGTGGGTTATATTACACGAACCATTTCGGGCCAATTTCGACCACCCAAACATATTTTATCTACGCATATGAAATTTCGAGTGTCTGTTGACATCCCCTTAATTGTCTAGAATACAAAATTTCATTATTCTACCTATAGCAGTTCTTGAGATATTGACGTCAGAAAATCGCTATTTTTACTATACACTCACTGACTCATCAAAAACCTAGACCACTTCCAATGGTCGTACTGACTTGAAATTTGGCATGGAGATAGGTCTTAAGGTCAAAGTAAAGGGAAAAATCTGAAAACGGCCAAGTGTGAGTCAGTTTTAAAAATAGCGAAGGTGTAACTTTGTTCTACTATGAAGTCATAATGAACTAAATGGGTCTATCTTCCAATGGTCGTACCGACCTGAAATTTGGCTCGAAGGTTTGTCTTTAGGTCGAAATAAAGTAAAAATCTGAAAACGGCCAAGTGTGAGTCAGTTTCGAAAACAACGAATGTGTAATTTTGTTCTACTATAAGTAGGTATGGAGTGGAAATGAGATAAGACTTATTTAAATTTAGATACATACCAATTTAAGACAATACATGTTTGTCTTAAAGACAAGAACAATAAAATTGTTCACCACTCTGTGTGTGTCTGTTGCGGGAACCGAACCCACGATTTACGAAGTGCAAAGCAGGTCACTAGATACACTAGGTGCGCTAAATCAGTCAAACAAAAATGAAAAGACTATTTTTTCTCGCATAGTCTAAATAATTTCTAATTTTACAACTAATAAAATCGCAGATTCAAGAACATGGAAATCATATATACTCTAAGATGGAATTATATATACTACTGCCCATCTCACCCTCCGATACGCCACGGGATGAGATGGGATGGTGCACTTCTAGGGCTACATAATAGGCCACCAATTATAATACCTACTGGTAGGTAGGTATTACCAAGTTATTAATTATCTATGTAGGTAGCGTACTTATAAACAGAATAAAGTACGTTATTAATGTATGTAATAATATGTAAGTAGGTACATTTTATAGGTGTAGGCAGCCAGTTTATTTGTAAAAATCACCTATAAATAAATAGTAAAATCGAATTAGACGCTTAGTATAAAGGGTATAGTATAAAGTACATACCTAAGTGGAATGAGACATTTCCTAAAGCAAAAGTGATAAAAAAATAATAAAGAACCTACACCTAACAAAAATAAATGAAATCCCATCAAAAACATAAATGTGAAAGGCTGCCAAGTTCGATACTATGGGAATGCTTCGCCTATAAAAGAAGTGAGATCTGAATAAGTACCAAGTTCCATAAAAATACCTCAAATCATAAATAGTTATAGGAATGCACACTTGATTTCCAGCAGTTTTTAAGGTACATTTTGAATAAGTATGACGTTACATAGAAATACCTAAAATTATAATAGTCAGAGAAACGCACACCGGTTTTTTTAGCAGTTTCCTGATAACATTTATTATTTTCAGTACTTTTTAATGATGTAACTTGGCAAGTTTTAATAGAAAATTATATACTTGACACATTGCAGTCCAAAGGTGTCGATTCATTGCATTGAAAAGGTGTGTGGTGTGTGAAAACTTGCCAAGTCTATATACCTATACACTACTCGAGCATCTTAAGAAACGCGAGCTCGTCGCCACGCTAGATGAGATGCTTGCGTTGAGATATATACAAGTGATGTTTATATTCCACGGCACTCTTTAAGAAGCCCGGCCTGACGGAGGAAATTAAACGTTGTTTATTTCTAAGATGAAATTTAAGTGTCCTATAGAGACTAGCCAGTGGAAAATGAATTTCTCATTTTCGCCTCGTAAAAGTTACGTAGTGACTGCGTTTAAGTGTTGTCCTATTTTATTGTAAGCGAGGTCGAGTGCAATCGCAGGCAAAGTGCAAGCGGTGCGGCGGCGCGTATTTGCGCTAAGGCTGTGGCGGGTGCGCCGGGCGATAGAGCCCGGTAAGCCGGCGCGCTATCGCCACACCGCCGCACTGGCACGCCCGCTCCCCGTTCCTCGTGTCATTTACCTAGCATTAAGTACAAGGCTTATGCTGACGCTCTAACTGTGCTTTTATTTTCTTAATAGCAACGGAAAACTAAACGTCAAAGTCAAGCTCGTTGCCGACGAGGAAATGAAACGTCGAAAATGCAACGGCAAGAAATAGTGTAGAAAATGGTTTTATATTATCTAAAAGCTTTATGACCGCAATTTCATATTTGACGCGGTATAAACTATTAATGTTCTATTTTAACCGCATGAATATATCACAACTAAATGGTCCATTTTTAGTTTAAACAAGTTTAATTCAACTATGATGTCCATTAGCGATTGGTAGGTTTGATTATCCGGAGCAGGAGGGCATGATAATTTAGGATCTGTCTGGCAGAGTGGGTCAGCGAGTGGTTTAAATTTAAAAACAAATGTCACAGTGGGTCCATTAGCGCTGCAGGCCGAAACGAGGCTTCCCGGCCGGTTATACTTGGAACGATCGAAGCATGCTATTATTGGATTGGTCCGAATGAATGCCTCCGAATTTCAGCTGTCTTATCCTCTCCGAGTCATTATACCGTGCGAGCGGGTTGTTGATTAAATGCCAAGTAATTAATGCGCTGTCTGTTTATTTTATTTCCCTGGATTATCGGGAGTAATTTATTTACTACTAGATAAAACAATTGTAATGCTTTTAATTTACTGAAATTGGGATTAACTCCCGAGTTCCCGACGGATGCGATTGCCGTTTTAACATGTGTAAACATGAGCCTGTTTGAATGCTTGTTTGTTAATTAAGTTCCATTTATTTTTATTTATTTTCGACGTGATTTCAGTGACACTTTCATTATGTAAGGTTGCTGTAGTAAGCAGTGTTTAAATGTTAATGATTTTGTGCAAAGTGCATAAATTATAATTATATATGTACAAGATACAAATGCATGTAACTTTTATAATGCTATTAATATGGGATCTCGAAAATATGACCTCGGCATCCTAATTGACGTTTTTAACTTGGTTAATAATTTAAATTAAGGTTAAACGATATAGTTTAATTTGATCCGACAATTCGCAAACCGGATTGCGTGCGAATCGGATTTTCAGATCACTTTTTGTATTTTGATTCTCAAAATTCATATACGAATGCGATTTGAAACATGAACTTTTCTGTTTAATAATCAATAACCAGTACATCCGTAAATAAGTAATGTAGCTGTTTGAAAAGTTATACGTCATAGTTTATTAACGTCAAAACATTATTGATCCAATTCACCTCGAACTAGCCAATGCTCAGAGAATCTTTATTAACTCTATGTTAAATGTCTACTGCTTGAGTAAGTGGGTGTCATTCATCTCGTCTACCGAGCACAAAGGCCTAGAGCGCTGATACAAACCAATTTAAGCGACCTGTCTGGCTACGCTTGTTATACAGGTATCGAGGTTACAGTTACATGGAATTCTCTCAGCGTTCGAGTCGCCTACCCTCGGTGAGCAATGAGAGTACACAGCCTTAGATACACGATTAATTGCCAGTTAGCCGCCCGGCGTCACCGATCGCTGTAACCGTTCCCATTAAATATTAGCCAGGCATAGAATTAGGGGAAACGTGGCTCAGGTGGTACGGACACGTGATGGGAGGGCCAAATCACGTTATACCTTGACAAAAACTTTCGAACATTGACAGCATAAAAGATAAGGAAGTTCTATTCATAAAGTCGAAGTGCGCTATTATAATAGAGGCAGCGATGCAGGGTGTTCCTGAAATGTATTTCTTTGTGCATATGTAGGTACTTACTTTTTTTTAGAGAACACAGAACTAATACATTTTTTCTTGTTTCAGGTAGAATTATGCACCAAATTGCACGAGAAATTCTTTAACTCAGTTCTTTACAATGGAAGGAATGTGAGTTAAATTAAATTACCGTTTAATATTACTTATAAGTATCCAAAGTCTATAGGGGCTATTAATTACTTAATTTGAGACAGTAACTTTTTCTTTACCTTCCTAAGTCCCAATTGCTACGAGCGCATTTTTTTGGCCATAGGTGTGGATGGATAATTGATTATTTTAGATAAACTTTCTTATAATTCACGAGGTGTAAGCTTAATACATGTAACTAATTTGCAAATATAGTTAAGAATAAGTCGTGGTCAAAACTTGTTTTGGCTGACATGAGACCGTAAAATAGTCTCTACACATCAAGTATTCAACACCGATCGATAATATTGAAACAACATTATAAAATTGCGAGATAAATCATACTAGAACACAGTTTTAAAGTAAAAATTCGAAGATACAATTGCGCTCTTCCGGCTTTTGGCATAAATAAACATTGATAAGTAAAATTATAATCCTATTTAAAAGATGATACGAAGCGGGAAAAAATTAATTGTCTTATTTATTAAAAGCCGAGTATAATTTAATAAAACGCCACTTAGAACCATTGGCACTTTGGCCCTGGTAAATGTGTCAGTTTAACGCCCAAAGGAAAAATATAAGCAAACCTTAATGAGCAATAAAAGGTAATGATATCAGATTTTTAACATTTTCAGCTGAATTTAATGTTAACATTTAAGGGAGGAAAAATTTCTCATTGTTGGCATTAAACGCTTGCGGAGGGTGGGCGTAATAATAGGACATAATATATTCAGGGCGAGTCAAATAAAATTAGTACGGTGAAAAATGTAAACGGCCCTTACAGCCAAGTACGACGACGTGCAAGCGTGACGTCGTGTTCTACGACACTTGCTATTTCAGTGGGCGCCATTTAGGGTAGGCTTCAGACTTTTTAACCGAGTCGGGTTTTCTTCACCGGAGTCAGGATAAAATTAATCTGAATACGATATTCTGAGCTGATTCTTTTGATTATAGTAACACCGTCAAGCCATTAAAAATATAAATTTCTGACGCTTACGATAGATTTTGGTTGATTTGATAATTTGACTACTTGGGAATAATAAGCGTTGGCTTTCATATCTTTACATATGTGGGTGCAATATTTAAATATAATGTTTCTACAGAATCTTTAAATAAAATAAATAAAAAAACAAATTCCTTTGTCAGTGGTATTATGTTAATTTCGTCCTTATTAACTCATAAGTAATTCAATGCAAAATTTAAGAAGTTAGGAGCTGTATGAAATGAAGCAGTTTTGGTCAGACCCACTCCGTTTTCAGAAAATCGGATGCTGCAATTCGAGTCACTCGATTATCGCTTATTATAGCGAATACGCAACGACCTCGTAAGCGCTCAACTATGCACCATATTGTGCTAGAATGAGGACTTCATTTGCATAAAAGTATTGACAATGACCTTTAAGCCTATTGTAGTTCTGTTTCAGGTACTATCTGTCGTAAGTTCAATTCTTCAAGCGAATACATACGACGCTTAGTGTTTAGCATTGTGTTATGTCGCTTACGGTTATTAATTGAAATGCATTCTGCCCGTTCGTTAATGGGTATGTCACGTCGTGATAGCACATTTGAATAATTTTCATCACTTTACGAAAGTGCTTTATTCACTGCTGATTATTGGTATTGCTTTTGTATAGTTATCAAAAGTTAATAACTCAAACACAGTGAATTGATATTATACCTAATAATAGGAATTGCAGATCACCCAGCCAAGACTCATTTTAAAGTGAAGGTAGAGATAGAGAGACACTTATTTATGGCCCTTAAATAGAGAGCGATCAAAATTTATAAAAAAATATATTAAAGGCTAAGTAAGCTCAAATCAAATTTAGATAGTAATAGAAACGTTCCAGGTCCAGCGGACCCGGAGCTATTTGGCATTAAAAGATAAATAGGTATTTAAAAAATAATTTTGTTTTTTATATTTGTGACGTTATATGAAAAGTCGTAAGCGCCACGAAGTCGCGGTTTCGGCTTCCCCCTCCACTGATTAGCGGTAGGGTGCCCCGCCAACTGGCACGCAAGTCGCGCGCGCCGGCCAAACGTCCGGCTCAGTTGTAGACTACCTCCCAAAGACACTCTACAACACACTCTACACACAAGGTCCGAGGAAATATAATGAATATATAATAGGAAATAAAGAAATAGCTAAAATTTATGGCAAATAAAGAAATGAAATGTAAAAAAGTCATACACCACATTCCCTTATATACTCCGTAGCCCTTCCTGAGTGAGAAGATACACCGCGCTCGCTTATGTTCTGAAGCGTTGTTTTATTACCTACTTGTAATTAATTTGCTGCAAACTCTTTAATTCCTTGATTAAACATCCATGATCTATATAAAAGGGGTAGTTGCACCTTACAAATTTGTACAATTTCCCTAGATATTTGTAATTTACATGAGGTCGTAAACGTCGAAAGTGAAGCAGCACGCTCAAGCAGCGAGCAGTCACGCCCTTATACTAAATTAGTATGACGAATTCAATGTGATGTGTAACTAAAAGTCGTTATTTATGATCTATCTAGTGGGTAAGTGATCTTTGATCTCCCCACGCCTAGACGACAATTAACTCCATTCATATGTCTGCCGCACTAAAAACGAGTATTAAAAGCTTTTTTCTACTAATCGCTTGTGAACTTGTAAAAGGCAATTTACCTTCGAATTTAGAAGGAAAAGCGCAGCGAAGAATGTGCTTTTTCACAATTGTCAGGGTCACGTCAAGGCAAATGAAATATTCGCCAGTACACATAAAGTGCTTTTGTTTAGTAAGAAATTGCGATCGCAAAGTAAGGAATAAATAGGTAAAACTATTTTATTTTTATTTTTATACCAAGACATATATATATACACCGTGGGCCCTAATACAGTGTATTCCGGATTATATATGGATACTAAAATGTCCTATAAAGATTCAGAGTTAATACCAATTCACCAACCAACCACCAAAAATACATTTTTTAATATCTCAGCACAAAACGCCTTATTGATGGCGTTGTAGCCACTATTAGGCATAGTTTACACGTCCTTATTGACAGATATCAAAGTGACAAGGAACACGTAGGTACGTAGCGAAAAGTAAAACTTCAAAAAATAAATAAATTTAGGGACCAATTTGTTTTAGGCGATCATTTTATTAATAACATTTACTTTTCATGTGCAAATAACATTAAAAAAATTTAAAAATATATGTTTTATTTTATTTATGGCGAACTTGACCCAAAGTCACATGATGATATTTTTTCCTCCTTCTGGTCTTCGGGTAACTCGAGCCCACGGTGTATATATGTAACTGCCTTGTTTCAGGCATCATTATCAATTTGTATAACTTTGAAGTGTATAATCAATCGGTATAATTACATTGCAAAAAATATTGTTCATAAATATAGGCAGGACCAGCCACAAAGTCGACGAAGCGCCGCTTCGCGAAGCTTCTATTTCCGCTCTGAGTGACAAAAGGTAACTAACAATCCTACCTAGATAAAAAAAGTTCAGATTTTATTGTGATATTATTATATTACTAACGTTATGACTGATAAAATCTGCAGCAAATCCTCCATTATGTAATTTGAAAGTATACTATTTAAAAATATTAATTTTATTTGTGATTAAAATTTGCCTAACCTTGCGCTTTATGAAACATTACAATCTTTGTAGTAAGTACTTATAGATAAATTAACGAGAGCATGGAATTGCATATGTAGTAGTATTGTATGTTTACAGGCATTCTATATTTGAATTTTCTATTTTCTCGTACTATCAGCATAAAAAGAGGTTTGTTATATATTGAAGAAGTAAATACCAAAATAATGTCAGTGTCAAATTGTGAATATTATTTACGTTGTGCATATATTTTTACGTCTGATTTTATTGTATTCTCACAATTATCAGAATAATTTTGTGTCAGCCCGTACGACTAAGTGTAAGCTCCATAATTTTCAAAAAATATGGCAGTGAGTAATTTTGGTCCGATTGAGAGTCAAAGTAAGCAAATTATTTTTAACTGTTATAAATATTTTGAACTTGAACTGAAGAAAAATTTAAATTCCCCTTACACCGCTGCCCAGTTAGTTGAAAAAGCTACAGGTGTTTGTCTCTCTACTGTTTATAACATTGTGTCTGAGAGCAATAGTGAGAAATTCGCAATAACAAAGAAATTCACCTCCCCGAGAAATAAAAAGTTACGTACTTGTCCGTCATCAGCAGTAGAGGATTTTGATCAGGAAGTCATCCGGAGAACTATATACAATTTTCATCTGTCCCATAAGCAATTTCCAACCTTAAAGGCACTCCACTCTGTGTTAAAATCCGATATAGATTACAAATTTGGCATTTCCACCTTACGAAAACAAATACAAAAATTAGGATTTAAATGGAAAAAGACCGAGGACAACCGAAAAATATTAATGGAAAGACACAACATACGACTGCTAAGAATAAATTACCTTACCAAAATTGCGGAATATCGGTCTGAAGATAGACCACTAGTTTATACTGATGAAACCTACATCCACACTTCACATGTGTCCGGAGAGGCTTGGACCGATGGAACAGAATTTGGTGTAAAAAAACAAATCAGTACAGGCCAGCGATTAATAATAGTGCATGCAGGAGGAAAAGATGGTTTTATTCCCAACGCTTTGTTAATGTTTAAGGCAAACCAAAAAACGGGAGATTACCATGACCAGATGAACTTTGTCAACTACGAAAAATGGTTAAAAGAAAAATTAATACCGAACCTTAATCCGAATAACGTACTTATCGTAGATAATGCGTCCTATCACAACAAACTTTTGAGTCGTGCTCCAACGTCAAATTCTCATAAACAAGTAATGATGCATTGGTTGACAGAACACAACATTTCATATAGCCCGTTGATGTACAAAACCAGTTTGCATGATTTAATTCAACAAAATAAAGAGCGGTTTCGTGAGTACCACATAGATGCAATTTTAAAAGAACATGGCCACTCCGTTTTACGATTGCCACCGTATCACCCGACATTCAATCCGATCGAAAATATTTGGTCCATGGTAAAAGGATATGTAGCGAAAAGAAACGTTTCATTAAACATGCAAGGCATTATAAGTTAAGCAACTGAACGAATGAATACTATTACTGCTGAGGACTGGAAAATATTTGTCGCCATGTCGAAAGTGAAGAAAATAAATATCGATGTCAGGAAGGGGAAATGGATCGAATTTCAAACAATCTTATTATCAATACTTGTCACAGCTCAGATGAAGAACATGATAGCGACTAAAAGCAAAAAACAGAGGACTACTACTTATTCCATTTCTTAAGGGTATGTAATTTTATTAAATTAAGAGAAAATTATTCTCCTTTTGTTGCAAACGGTACAACCACTACAAATGCAATTTCATGATCTCGATAATTCATCTACACCTCGTAACTTATCATTTGCCTCGCACCTTGAACCGTTTCAAAGGCAAGCGACAATAGAACAACGCAAAGTGAAACCCTGTAGTTTCAATTGTTTAACGTTGTAATATCGCTTTCTACCTTCTAAGAAACTTTGACGCTCAGTTTAATTTTAAAATTAAGTATTTACCCAAGAGAACGTTTGACTAAGCAACTTACGCACAAAGAAAACAAAGCTGAGGGAAACAAATCAAGACTGTTTAGCATAACAAGGCAAACTGTGAAGCACTTGTTAGAATACCCAGCCAAGTATGAGACTCGGATGTCTCGTCGCAAGACGTTTCCTGCGGGTGAACTCCTTAATTCTGGTGGTTTGGTAGCACTGTGTGCATTCGTTCACGCGCACTCAAGTTGAAAAACCAGCACGCGTGAAGATGGAGTGCGTAAGGACAAGGCCGGGAAGAGTAGGTGCGAAGAATGATTTCACGGTACGTAGGCATGGGACGAGAGACAAACACACGGCGACCGCAGTGTCAACCGATGCTGCTCACAGTCTCGGGTGACGAATTCAAAACGGACATTGACGAAAAAATGCGTTACGATGACGACAAGCTCCAGTTAACTAATGAATGAGTATTAGTTGTCATTCTTTGTTGACATCAAACGTGAGTTCCGCTCCGCAAGCAGTGAACGTGTCGCCGGTTTGTTTGAATTTTTAATTTTAGAACTTTTTCTAAACATAACAAACGAGTCAAACGATACAGCCGTTACGACAAAAAGAAATCCTTTTTAAGGAACAAAACAAAAATGTGAATTATCACATTATTATTAAGAAGTGTTACAAGAGCGCATTTTTGTTTCCCCATTTAACAAAGGCAATTCAGTAAAACAATTCAAATAATGCCAAAGCTCATTTCTCAAAACCAATTTCACAGAGGAGTCAATTTAAGCAACGGAAATTGCTTCATTTAACGCTGTTGTGACGGTGACAAAACGTACCTTAGGCCGCTTAAGCACATTTCCTGTAGCTAGGGATATGTCGTTGGCCTAATTATAGTAATCAGTGTCTATTAGGTATTGTAAACGAGCGGTTAATTGATAATTTCGTGGATACTATTATTAAGACCGGTGGCAATGACATTATTATAGCAAGAGGCCACTTCTGTTATGTAGCTCCAATTCCTTAAAATTTAACAACCGAGTAGGTATTTTATTGTAGTGTTATACTTCAATGATATTATTTATATAAAGAATTTAGGAGTAAAATCCGTTGGGGTAGATTATATTGTAGCAGATTCACACCAGACACAAAGATGTGTTTAGTGACACTTGATCGGTAGCGATGGAAATTCCTTCCGGACATATTAGCGTGGCGTCTAGTCTAGATGAGAACCTGTAAATTGATAATGTTACCAGTGCTGCCCGCGCGCCGCCGCTAATCTTTTCAGTGCAACTAGATCTCGCGACGGTCTCAACTTTTCCACCGCTGTAAGGTAATTTTTAATTTCATTCCGACTGAGGTAAGCGTGCGTTCTATGTATTTTCTCTTTTCAATGAAATTATATGCAAATTCACCGGACTTAAAGTGTAAATTAAATTATTAAAAGGTAGGTTTTGCTTGCGGTTTCGTTCACAGGCTGGCAATTATGTAAATATATTGAAGACACCAAGATAAATCTTTGAGGAAATTAATTACGTGAATGTAAAGTTTTTATTGAAATGAGATCCGTAGTTTCAAAGATTTATAAGGGGTTGGTTGGCAGTGTGGGGGAAGAAGCCTGGTTTTATGCTCAAAGTAGTAAAAGTCATGAGAATTTGAAATTTCTGGTAAGTATTTAAATGTGCAAATAAGGGCTTAGATGCGTATTCTTGTGCCAAAACATTAAGTATTAATTATTTTCAATTGATTTATTGCAGGTCTTTAAATTAGTTTATGATTTCATTACGTACTTATAAATTAGTAAAAATTACTAAACAATAATTTCATTGATATTTTTAACTTTCATTATATTCAGTTTCATACACGGATTTGTTATATAATATGTAAAGTAGCTAGCGTAACTTGTTTTGTGAAGTACCGTTTTATGACGTAGTCGTGAAGTAATTCGGTTTGAGGGTTTCTGTAAGCACACCCTAATAAAATAATTTTAGGCAAATAAGCAGTCATTAAAATGTGCTTATCCAATTTTCCAATTGTGTAATTATTAGATAACAATTTTGTACCTTATTATTAAGATTACAGAGATAGTAATTGTTTCTAAGTATACTATAAGTATGTTCATATTTAAAACCGGCCAAGAGCGTGTCGGGCCACGCTCAGTGTAGGGTTCCGTAGTTTTCCGTCCGTCACAGTAAGCGTCCCCACTTAAGAGTTAATAACACCGCCATGTAGGATATGATATGAGAGTTCCACGTACAGCGACATCTATCGGCAAATTAAGTAAACTATTGCGCGCGAGCTTAAAGTATGGAAGATGATTTTTATGGAATAATTCTTTATTGCGTGAACCGATTTTCACCGTTTTTACTTTATTTGAAAGCACGTCATTTCATTGTAATTTTGTAGAAATTACAGGTACAATAAACACCTGCTTATACGGTTAAATTACAAACTTAGTTCAGAAATTATTTTATAATTTTTTTTCAAAAACTATTCATCCTATCAAGTTCAAAATAATTTTCCTAGAAAGTTTTTATAAAGTTCCACTTTAGAGATTTTTTTCATATTTTTAAAACTTATGGTTCAAAAGTTAGAGGGGGGGGGGACGCATATTTTTTTACTTCTGGAGCGATTATTTCCGAAAATATTTATATGATCGAAAAATGATTTTAGCAAACCCCTATTCATTTTTAAATACCTATCCAACAATATATCACACGTTAGGGTTGAAATGAAAAAAAAAATCACTCCCCACTTTACGTATAGGGGAGGTACCCTAATAAATAAAAAAAATCCACTTTTTATTTTACCACTTTGTCGGCGTGATTGATATACATATTAGTACCAAATTTCAGCTTTCTAGTGCTAACAGTCACTGAGATTATCCGCGGACGGACGGACGGACGGACGGGCAGACATGGCGAAACTATAAGGGTTCCTAGTTGACTACGGAACCCTAAAAAGGAGATATTTATCTCGTTATAGTCTTATTTTACAAGAAACTGTTGAATAAGGGCAACCCACCAGTCGTTGTGGTTCTCACTTAAGAAGGTATTTTTTTTGACATGACGATGACATTTGTTAAAGATAATTAGAGAATTAAATAGAACTTTGTTCAACAAATATTTAAAACTAGCTGACTCGGCGAACTTCGTACCACCGACTGCCATCAACCTTAATTTCACTCCTACGCGAGTCCTACCGCACCGTCTCTTACCCCACTCCCACTGACTCGTACCGCCAGTCCTACCGTCTTCCACGACTCTCCCACACTATTCCACCTTTCTTCTCAGACTTCTTCTTCACTCTCATTAACTCTAACCCCGTCTCTGTCCTACATAAGTCTCACTCCTCCCATACTCTACTCCACTCCCATTGTCTTCATCTACTCCTAATTGACTTCCAACCTACTTTCAATGACTCTTCTCTTCCATACTCCACACCATTTTCTATATTTTTTTACGTTCTCCAATATTTTAATGTTTTTTCTGGTATTTGGGGCGGAGATAAAAACAAAAAATCAAAGATCATGAATTCGATTCTGACGTTCTTAAATCATAAATGGTGTAACCGACACAACTTTGTTTTATATACATAGATCACAAAAGCTCATTGTCATAATGTGATCATAGACTCATGCTCAATTCAATGTGAAGAGCGCGTAAATCTCGCGTTAAACCTCCCACGAATTAGTCTGTGAGAGCAGTCGGTTAATAGCTGCCGCAAAGAAAACTTCCTATTAAATTAATGGGCGTACGACATCGAGCCCCTAATGGCCGCTGCACTTGCTTAAACCACAGACAGATTGCGGAGACATCATTTGTATGGAAATTGCTTTTAACACGTGAGCTCCATGACTGCCGACAGAAGTTAGACGTTGAAATGAAATTATGAATTTCCTGCTTCCTAGACAGTTTTTCGCGCGGAGTTTTAAATGCGTGTCGTTCAGAATATGTAATGAATGATTTCTTTAAAGATGCACACATATTCGTTGAACTAATGGATAAGGGAAAGCAACGACTACTACTGTTAACAGTTCCATTTACATAGGATAAGGGTTATCGTTTTTTGAAATCTATGATCACGAACATGTTTTTCTTTTTATATTCTAATTCACTTCTAAATTGACTTGCACTGCTTGAATCGTAGCTGATATAAATTGACAGGTACACCCTTTTAGAGCTAAAATAGGTTATAGCTGAATGAAGACCTAGACACACGTTACTAAACGAAATAGATTTTTTTATTATTATTATTTACTGTTGAGGCGATAATTTAAGGATTTAAGCAGGGTAATATGAACGAAACAATTGATGCAGATATAATCCCATCAAAACATTACATGTACAAAAATACCAGTCTCGCAACGAGAATTGAGATCTAATGTAAAACCAAGCCGGTGTCCATAGAACTGAATTCACGCTGGAGTTTAGTAACAACATGTCATTGTGATCCTTTGAATATTAGATGTCTATATTTTTATAATAAATAAAATGACCTGGCCATCGCACGGCAAAATATACTTACCTATAGCACAAGCCAGCCTATCAATGTGTACATTAATGTGATATTATTAGATGATTCAATGTAAGGACATTGAATCATCTAATAATATCACATTAGACTATCTAATTAGGTAGCTGGTAGTGTAAAAAAGCTAAAGTTTTTCCAACAGAAAAAATAACTTTGTTGTCGTATATATTTATATGGGATTACAATGTTACTTGTGCGAACAATGCGACTGATATTGCGGTTTGTCTAGATTTTCAGTGATTTTATAGCCTAAACACTAGAAGTGATCAAAATTTGAAGTTTGTGGAACTGCTAGAATTACATTAGATATACGATGATCGTGAATCAGTGTGTGAGTCAGTGACAAAATTAAGGAGCTTTGACTTGCAATAATTCTTAAAGTATACAGCCTTGGCCAGAAGTGTTGAGCATCCTTGCTAAATCATTCATTACATATTCTGAACAAGACTCGAAACTTTAGTCCAGCGTTTCTATCTTTTTTGAAGTTATTTTATCAATTAATTCAAACTGAACAGGCATGTTTTGTTGAAGTTAGTATTTAGTAACTGCATAGAATATTTGCAATTTGTCGCACCGACCTAAAGTCGCATTTTTGTGACCTTAAGTTTCATGTTTTATAGGTACCTTGAAATTGTTATTAAGTGAAGTTTGCTAGATATATAAATACAATATAACATTTTACGTCACCGTAAATTGTTGTTATTGGTTGTATTCAGGAGACAAGATGGAAAGGTTCGAAGTCGAGAGATATTCGATTAGGGTATAAGCTTATTTATCATGGCCTTGATGCAAAGCGAAATGGAGTAGCCATCGTACTGAGTGACATCCTCAGGGATAGAATAATAAACGTAGAGAGAAAATCAGATCGTCTAATCGCAGTGAAGATAGTACTGGACAATCAGCTACCGATCAATATAATATCTGCTTATGCACCTCATACAGGATGCTCACTTGAAGAGAAAACATCGTTTTGGGAAGATTTTGATGACCTGTTAATGTCAATAAAAACTGGCGAACACAAGATCATTGGAGGTGATCTCAACGGTCATATTGGAACTGCGATGGATAACTACAAAGGCGTTTATGGTGGCTATGGATTTGGAAGTATAAACAGGGAATATAAATATTAGATTTTACTACAAGACATGATTTGCATTGAGTAAACACATATTTTAAAAAGAAAGACGAACATTTAATCACCTACAAAAGCGGCGGAAAGTGCTCACAAATAGATTTCATAGTAGCCGATAAAAGGCTGAGACATTGCTTTCGAGACTGTAAAGTTATACCTGGAGAGGCATTGACCGCACAACACAGAATCTTATTAACAAAATTTAAGCTACCCAAACCTATTCGACATATAACCGATAAAACAGAGAGAGTCAAATGGGTTAATCTGGCCGGTGATAAGGGTGACACACTGATTAAAACACTAAACAATTATTTAGAGGAAGATATAAATATAGAATACAAGAATAGCTCAGATATGTGGCTCAGGTTTGAAGAGAAGTGTAAATCAGAAGCAAAAATTTGTTTAGGTGTCTCAAAAGGCATTATCAAAGATAAAGATCCCACCTGGTGGAACAACACCGTTAAGCAGGCTATTCAAAAGAAGAAAGATCTCTTTAAGACGTGGCAAAACAGCTGCTCCAACGTAGAGCATGAAAACTACAAAAAAAGCAAAGATAGAAGCTAAAAGAACGGTTGCACAAGAAAGAGCCGCTGCCAGGGTGGGCTTTTATAACAAAATTGAAGCTGCTAAGAAGGACACTGAAATATTTAAAATAGCAAAACAGCGTTTTCGGAATACCTTGGATATTAAAACTAATAAATATATCAAAGACAAGTCAGGAAACCTTCTTACTTGAGATGAAACCATAAGAACGCGGTGGAGAGAATACTTTGAAGAACTCTCAAATGAAGAATTCTCTAGTGAGGAGCTACCATATTTAATACCTACCTCTGGACCAATTCCTGCTATTCGTCAGGATGAGGTGATACTTGCAGTGAGGAAAATGAAGAATAGGAAAGCGGTTGGTCCAGATGAAACCCCAGCCGAAATCTGGAAAATGCTGGGTAATGTTGGGATTGCCTGGCTAACAAAGTTATTTAATCTTATTCTCTTAACTGATAGTATTCCGAATTCTTGGCGGCAAAGCTACTTAGCACCTTTTTTCAAAAATAAGGGAGATGTTAGCGAATGTGCCAATTATAGAGGAATCAAATTAACATCACACACCCTCAAAATTTGGGAGCGAATCATAAGTAGACGTTTACTACACCAAATAACATTATCTGAAAATCAATTTGGCTTTACAGCAAATAAATTGACTTCGGATGCTATTCAGGCATTAAGAATCATTACCGAAAAGCACAGGGCAAATAAAGAGAACCTGCATATTGTCTTTATTGATTTAGAAAAGGCCTTTGACAGAGTTCCCCGAAAATTAGTCTGGCAAGAAATCAGAGCGCAAAACATTCCCGAAAAATATATCAACATAATCAGGGACATGTATCGCAACTGTACAACTCGAGTCAAAAGCCCAGGTGGCCTTAGCAAACCGTTCGAAGTCAAAGTCGGTGTTCATCAGGGTTCCACCCTAAGCCCTTTATTGTTTAACCTAGTAATGGATTACTTAACCAAAGACTTACAAACACCAATGCCATGGTGCATGCTCTACGCAGACGACATAGTGCTCGTCACCAAGTCAGCTGAGGACATGCAAATCCAGCTTACATCTTGGACTCAAGCTTTGGAACAAAATGGCCTTAGGATCAGTAGGAGCAAAACTGAGTACATGCAATGCAAATTTTCTACTCCTACCTCCCTCTACCTAAAGTAACTAGGTTTAAATACCTAGGATCTGTCAATACGTCCGATGCAAATATAGATGCAGACGTCTCTCATCGAACGCAGACTGCATGGCTTAAATGGCGAGGCCTATCCGGAGTTCTATGTGACAGCCGTATGCCCATAAAAACAAAAGGAAACGTCTACAAAACGGCAGTGAGACCTGCCATGCTATATGGCTCGGAGTGCTGGGCTATACACAAATGTCATGAGCAAATCCTGCACGTAAATGAGATGAAGATGTTACGCTGGGCTGGCGGTGTCACAAGACTCGACAGGATAAGAAACGAATACGTCCGAGGAAGTTTCAAAGTAGCTCCAATCCAAGACAAGCTTCTTGAAACTCGTCTACGATGGTACGGCACACTCAAAGAAGAGGAAAAGACCATATCGTAAACATTGCGTTAAACCTTCCCGAACGCCCCAGAGGAAGAGGCAGGCCAAAATCCACGTGGTGGTCCAATATTAGTAACGACCTGAAAAACCTGAACATCGAACAAGAGACAGCCCAGAATCGACCACTCTGGCGCAAACTGACAAGGAGACCCGACCCCACATAGGTGGGACAAGGGAAGGAAGAAGAAGAAGTAAATTGTTATTATTGGGAAATAATACTTAACATCAAAACTGTAAACAAAAAATGCTATGCTCAACACTTCTGGACAAGGCTGTATGTTAACATTCAATAATACTGGGTATCTTTCTTGTGTTATGGTCCCTTCTTCACATTTTTTCAGAATTTTCAAATTTCAGATTTCTAGCTTTATCGACACCATAATGGCCTGAATGGCTTCGGGAAAAGGATGGTAAGGCCGTGCCTTTGTTGTTCGTTTTGCTCGACTTGGCGGGTGCACTGCCGTGCCCTCAGATTAGAGGGGGTCGAAAAGGCCTGCATGGCTTCGGGTAAAGGATGGTACTGCCGTGCCCCCAGATAATCTATAAAAATGCAGTAATTCGAAAATGAAATTTTATGTAGGTTAGGGAGGGAACAGTCGCTAGGATTTTTTCAACAGGCTGTTGCATGAAAAATATAAATCCCTGAACCAATTGTTGCAAGCACAGAGCACCGTGCATTATTACACTTTCATATGTAGCAAATATATTTGCTGTTACTTTCACCAAAAAAGATATATCCATTCTTTTTTAGAAATTGGGAATCGAGCCGCTGTGTACCGGTTGCTGTACACAGTGACTAGGACCCGCTAGTACACAGTGGTTCTAACAGTACACAGTGGCTCGAGTCACTGTATACTACGCCCTGTAAACAGTAGTTCTAACAGTACACAATTGCTAGGTACGTAGGAATCGAACCTAAATTATATAACAAATAACATTTTTGTTGAATAAAACGGTAATTAGAATAGGTAAGCACAACCCCCGGAATAATCGTTCCTGATTTCATTCTTGATTTAAAATAGGTACCTACCTAAATGTCGCATGATTTATTCACTTTCATTTTATTTAAAAAAAAGAGTGCATGAACTACTTTTAATAATCACAGAATTTTTATTCTTATTCATATTCAAGTAAATTTTAGTCCAACTCTGTAAGGTGCACAGTGGTTCGCGAGCCACCGTGTACTTTTCCAAAACGAACGTCTGTTGACCTTGGCGTCAATTTGTATTTTAGTTCAAATTAAAAACACAAACAAACACCTAGGGCCTTGAATTATCAGCCAATACTAAGTAGATTAGACACACTCTTCGATAATAACATAAGTAATTGAAAATCTCGTACGAGTTAAGAAAAAAGAGGAGTGAAACTGATCTGGAAATGTAATTTTGATAGCATTAAACACAAAAACGCACCATAACACATTCGCATGGTGCCGGAGCGCCTCACTAACTAGTTCGTACGTGGTCGGGTACGAAACGGTTCCGATTGATGTAGAGGACAGACATAAAGCTCTTTCTGTTTCTCGCACAGCACATTCGAGTCACTGTTCCCACCGAGCGACTGTTCCCTCCCTGACCTAAATAAGTAGTTCAAAGGTAAACATAACCATTTTAGGGGCTCTATTACTGGGCCATAAATATTAAATTGTATAAACCAGTCGCCCTCATTTGCGAGTACGGACAGGACCGGTGGGAGCCTCTTGCATTGTGGCATCTTTTTATGTGAGCTCGGTCAGTATTGTGCGCTGCGAATAAATGCGCGATTCCCACGCCCGCCCGTCACTAAATTAATGCTTTTATACCTATTCGGTTGCTATACATGTAGCTACGAGTATGTTACAAATACTGTGCTAATCTGCTATAATATTTTCATACCACCAAAGTTTCCATGCTATATGGAAACCTACAACTATTACAGATGTACATTTGACGCATTTTAATTCGAAGCTAATACTTACTAACGATACATAATGGCCATATCTAATTTTAAGTTCTAATACTGTCGCCAGGTACCGCGACTTGTCCAGCTATATCAAAACAACATATAGCCGTTCGATTCCAAACTAAAAACTAATCAAAAATCTGGCTTAGCCACGGGCAAGTTTATCCCCATAGTTCCTGGCAGTTACGATACATACAACGTTAAATTATGACAATCCAATAACGGGTAGGTGGCTCGGCCTGGGCCCAAATTGTCCGCGTCGAGGATGCCAAGTCCTGGCACAGAGACGGCTGGCGAGGGATAACATGATACTGCGAGCCCGCGCCGCCGCTGCCAAGTGAGCCTGCTCTAGTAACCGTTGTTATGCTACATGTCCCATATACTGAAGCAAATGAAAAGCGGTTAAAGGAATAGCCGTCGTAATGCGCACTCGAAGTTTGAACCGTAATAACAGTGATGCTCCATATAAGCAATATTCCCTAACAATTTCAGATATCGTTTATGTAGAAGTAAAACTAGTGAGAGACAAATAGCGGTATCGCTTGAATGTAAATGATTCTATAATTAACGTATGGTATTTTAGGTTTAGTTCAATAGAATAAGTAGAAGTTCTATATATATCTAGTTCGAATTATGTCCATTATATGGATTTTTGTTCAACTTTATTCACACAATTACCTGCTTAAAAATTGTTTAAATATGTTTATCACATTCTTTACATATGATCAGTTACTTACTAAAGAGCTCAAAGAGGACCCAGTGTGTTGACGATGAGGGACCCTCTTGTTCCTTTAGCCATCAACACAGTGAATCCTCCTTTTTGTAAAGGGTCGGCAACGCGCATGTGACTCCTTTGGAGTTGCAGGCGTCCATAGGTTACGGTAGCTGCTTACCATCAGGCGGGCCGTATGCTTCTTTGCCACCGTCGTGGCATAAAAAAAACTTACGAATTAGCAAACTTATTATTTAAGAGTCAGTAGTAAAAACAGATAGATTTATAAGTGTATCTCGCACTGCATGTGCATAGCCTTCACAGGCATGACGCAATGCTCATGTGCAATATTCCGCGGAGACACATTGTTTGCGTAATGAATGACTCACTACTTAACCCATATAATCTTTGAAGGTTCTTTCAAATGGCTTTTTACATTGCAATGTTCGCTGAAAATGTTCTTTTAATAAACGACGCACTTACAATGAGCTGTGATTTTTGCACATTTTTGCATATTTTAGTTGGTGGTGGAAATTTGTTAAAAATTGTCTTTCATTGAAGCTAAAGATTTTCAGTTGAGCTGAGCATGATTGGTAATTATTGATAGTATTTTTATTTGCGAATACAGTTTTATTAGTTCCAAATCTATATAAGCCCTCGTATATATATAAAAACGAATTTTAACAAACTAACTTTGCCAGTTCCTTATATACTAAACTTAATGAAAAGAAACACGGTGTATAACAAGGCATGTTTTTTATTTTTCGTTTTTCATTTATTTCGAAAGAATTGAATATTGTTTTGCGAAATCTGAAAAGTTCAAAATATCAAAACTAGACTGCTGAAAATCATAGAATTAAAATGATTTTCTGTAATAAATAGTGCATGTTATTGCAGTTGTAAGTAAATTATGTACACTAGGTATAGGTACAATAGGTAGCAAATGTTGGGAAATATTTGTAAGGTTATCGTGACTGGTGTAAATATAGCTATTGTGAACAACGCAATTGACTCTTAAAATTTAATTGAAAAATTCACGAAAAGTACGTCGTAAGACTAGACTAGAGGAGGGGGGGGGGGGAGGAAATGCATATTAAATACCTACTCATATAAAAGTAAATACATACCTATAACTACCATAAGTGTCATATGTTACCTCTGTGTCGGTCGGGCTAGTTGCCGACGTCCGCTTTCTAACTAATTTACGACTACCACGGAAAATTGCCTCCCTTTAGAATAAAAGTGGTAATTTAAAGAAGCGTGGAAATACCTAGGTGCTTGACAATGTGGAGGATTAACGATATCGCCACCACGCCGACAAAAGTATGCTCATAAAAATTCTTTGCTTCTTACGATGGGACTTTTTCTTTGTGTAAAAGATACTTTTGTTTAGAACCGAGAGAAACACCTACGAACAAAGCATACAATTAAGGATAAAATTTCAGGAACAAAACATTTTTAGTGAGGCCTGTGCCCGTATTTAATGGACTGACCTTATTTACAGAGACACTTTTCTCTCTACAATATAAATTAGGAACCTAATAAACATTATGTACTTGTCTACATACTCGTAGTTTTTTCAACTAGGTACCAACACAAACAAAAAAGTACAAAGCCGAAATAAGTTGTATAAATCCAGTTAATTTTTATTTAAATCTATCTTATCTAGCTGCAGGCTTTAAAACTTTAACAAAACTACCGTCAAAACCAATTTCAACGACATATTTAATTCAGCCAGGTACCGCCGTCGGATGCTCTGGCCACGTGACGTTTCCGACACCGGCGGCGTGGTCACGTGAAACCGATCCGGTGCCCGTTCAGTACCCGTTCAAAACAAATGCACAGTCATGGCGTTCCAAACTTAATTGGGTCAGCGATTCTGGCTTGACATTTTCCGGAATTTTGATTTTCATTACATGCGAGGAACGATTGTTTGGTATATTCGTGGGAAGGAAGCTTAACGGACTCCGCACGGGCTAATTTCACATTTTTGTGGTAAGATCCATTTTTCTATTTTTCATGTTCTTGTGATAATGGACTAAGAGCTGGCCACGTCAGATAGGACACAATAATGAGAGCAACAAAACCCGCCTCGTTAGATTGCTATACTATCTTTATTACTAGATCCGGGCATCTGGCAGATTTTAATGAGTGGAGGTCAGAGTGGCAGACTAGCAAAGTTTTTGAATTGAAAAACAGTAATACCAAAATAGGTAAAAACTGTCGAAGTTGTCTCGGTTATAAAGGACAGGGCCTATATTTTAACATTAGAACAAAAAACATGGCGTAATATTACAGAAACAAAAACAGTAGGCGACAAATTACGCAGGATGTTAAAATGGAGACTCCATATCATCATTTCCCTAGAAACAACCAGTATTTTCACTAAATCACTGACTCTGGTAGTGGAAAGACAAAATCGGCCAATAAGCGCGATACGCTTTTTCATTTCACTAGATTTGTTTAGGAAATTGACAAAATCCCTAACTACGACAGTAAATTGACGAAACGAACTCAATAAGTCAGCTAGTTTTATCATTTCGCTAAACGAGTCTAGTGAAATAATAAAATCTCAACTGGAAGATGGTATATGGTGATTTGATTAAATCTCTTAACTGATTTAGTGAAATGACGAAAGCAGGTACCGAATACAACATTTTACAGCAAAGCGATTTGATCAAATCTCTGACTAGATAAAGTGAAACAGATATTAAAACAGAGATCTTAACTAATCTCTAAGGGATATGATCAAATCACGCAGGATGTTGAAATGGAGAATTCATATCATCATTTCCCTAGAAAAATTTAGTCATTTCACCAAATCACTGACTCTGTTTAGTGGAAAGACATAATTGGAATGTGCGTTATTTGTGAAAATCCAGTGCATGCTCACGGTCACTATAAGATGTTGTTAGATTAGCTAATTACGTAATAACTTAAGACAGAAGGTCCCTTAAGTAGGGACTGAATAAATCAACCGACTTGGTATTACATGGATCTCACAACTTTTTACGGTAGAAGAACTGATATGCGAGACTTGTTTTTTTTTACAAGTTTTGTTTGTTGTAACAATTTCACGTAATCTAGTCTATATCTTCAAGTCATATCTTCAATCTTTCTTCAGTATATCTTCAAAAATTTTGCTGCATTTTCCCTCTCAGCTCTAATATTGCTTTCTTTTTGACAAAATTGGCATTTAACGACTTAACCTTCCTCCCAACCTTAGAGAATTCAACCAACCGGAGTCGCCATTGATAGGCGTTCCCCTCTGCCGAAAACATATGACCAGTGGTCATACACTTGTATGGACTGACGTTTATCTGACGTAGCTATTTGTACGTTACGTACGAATAACCATAAATTTGACGTTACCCTCCCCCACAAAAATCGGCAGACTTTTTTTGTATAGAAAATGACAGACATGGCTACTCCATCCGGGTTGAATTCTCTAAGTCTCCAACAGTACTTCTACATGTTGCATGCACTGGATGTTCACAAATATTGCACCGGCCGATTTTGTCTTTCCACTGAACAGAGTTAGTGATTTGGTGAAATAACTGAATTCTTCTAGGGAAATGATGATATGGATTTTCCATTTTAACATCCTGCGGGATTTTATCATATCCCTTAGAGATTTGTTAAAATCTCTGATTTAATATCTGTTTCACTTTATCTAGTCAGAAATTTGATAAAATCGCTTAACTGTAAAGTAAAATATTGTATTCGGTACTTCCTTTCGTCATTTCACTAAACCAGTTCAGAGATTTAATCAAATCACCATATACCATCTTCCAGATGAGACTTTATCATTTCACTAAACTTGTTTAGCGAAATGATAAAAATAGTTGACTTTTTGAGTTCGTTTCATCAACTTACCGTCGTGGTTAGAGATTTTCTCAAATTCCTAAACAAATCTAGTGAAATGAAAAAGCGTGTCACGTTTTTTGGGCGATTTTGTCTTCCCACTAAACAGAGTCAGTGATTTGGTGAAATTACTGAATTTTTCTAGGGAAATGATGATATGGAGTCTCCATTTTAACGTGATTTGATCATATCCCTTAGAGATTTGTTCAAATCTCTGTTTTAATCATTTCCCTGCGACATATATATTTCTCACAACATCGCATTAAACCCAGAACTCTAGTATTTGCTTTCTCGAAGTGGTTTGCATTCTTTTATTTGACCTCCACCACTTTACAGATATCCAGATCTAGAAATAAGCATAGTATAGCAAACTAACTAGAGTGGTTTCGTTGCTATCATTATTGTGTGATATCTGACGTGGCTGGCTATCCGTCAATAAATACACTAGGCTCCAAGTGTTCCATCGGTAGCCACTTTTTTATATAAATCATATTTTAAAATAAACTATACCATATTTTTGTACCTAATTTGTACTTCTATTAAAAAAAAATGTACCTCTCAATATTTAAAGTTATTACGGAACAAACATACACCCGCCAGCCTGACAGTCAGGCGGGCGGGTGTATCTGGAAACTATATGATCCCATCAATTATCGATAAAAGTTATTAATCCAAATATATGTACCTAATTAGTACCTAAAAAGGCTGTGGAAAATTCAGCCATTTTAATTGCGGTTTCCGAGTTTTACACATTTAATTGTTTTTCTACTTCAAGCGATTTAAGAAAATTTACCTTGCTTGCAAACCGTGGTATGTGGCTATCTTATTGTTGTTATTCTATTTTTTTACATAATAATTAAGAGGACTAGAGGTACAAAATATGTGCCTATATATAATAAATTGTACCTTAATAGTTTAGCATTACGAGCCCAATGAATATAGGGCTGTTTTTATAATGTATATATTTTCGGAAAGCGTTAATGTAGCCGCTATACATGTTTATGTAACACATGCTATCTGCCTAGCTCAAAGTATTTTATGTATTTTTTTAAACACGATAATTAAGAGGACTAGAGTTACAAAATATGTACCTACATACAATAATTGGTACCTTTATAGTTTAGCATTACGAGCCCAATGAATTAAGTTAAGGGTTGTTTTCAGCTAAGCGTTAATGTACCCACCATATATGTTTACGTAACACGTGCTAATTGCCTAGCCCCCAGTTTTTTTTCTATTTTTTAAACGTGATAATTTAGTACGCATACTGAACTAAATAAATTATTCCATACAATATTTCGTACCTCGATAGTTTATGATTACGAGCCAAACGAATTTGGGGTTTCTTTCTTCAGCTCGGCGTCAATGTATCCGCCCATCCGAAAGTTTTGGCAATGATATAATCTAATTATATATATACACGGTGAATCTGAGTAACCCGAAAGATTTTAACCATAAATTCCTGAGGTTATAAGGAGTAATAAATGTTATATGAATTTAAGTCAATTTCGCCAAAAAAAAAATTTTTTTTTTCCTTTTTCTTCGATTTTTTAAATGCTTTTGAACATAAAAATATAAATGTTATTGTTAAAACTGTCGATTAAAATAAATTAGTACATGTTTTTCGTAAAAAATAGTTTACGTAAAGTACTCCTTGGCACTTTGATATCTGTCAATAAGAATGTCTAGACTAGACCCCATAAAGGGTAAAATAGCCATCAAAAAACCGTTTTGCACTGAGTCACAATAAAAAAGGTTTTTTTTTTAGTTGGTAGTAACTCTGAAACTAGTCCAATTCCAGAAAAGTTTATCCGACATTATAGTCTCCAATTATGATCAGGAATGTATGGTTAAAAACTTTCGGGTTACTCAAATTCACCGTGTATATATAATTTCTCATAATACTGCATTAGAACTCTAGAATTTGTGTTCTTAAAGTGGTTTGCATTCTTTGACCTCCACCACTGTACAGCTGCCAGACGTCCAGATCTAGAAATAAGCATAGTATATCAAACTGACTAGAGGGGTTTCGTTGCTCTCATTATTGTGTCATATCTGACATGGCTAGCTCTCCATTTATAATCTTTGATTGCATAGAATAAGTACATATAGTGTCAACAGGTATGTAGATGTAGTACAGACATTTGTGGATTATTCTGCTGTGTGCTGCTATACTAGCCTGCAAAAACTTTTTGTCGTTACTATTAATTTATTAATTATTGTCTCGAAATATGTATGTGTATTATCGAATATGTATGTAGTAATAAAAAAACCGGCCAAGTGCGTGTCGGACCACGCATAATGGAGGGTTCCGCAGCTTCAATGGAATAAGAACCAGACTAATGCCAAAAGGTCGTATCTGATGCCTATGGAAGAAGTTTTTGGAAATAACTCAAAAATGGCTAGACCTATAATAATCAAAATAATTTTCCTAAAAAGTTGATCATAATGCGCATCTTCTCAAATTTTTTCATATTTTTTGGACTTACGGTTCAAAAGTTACAGGGGGGGGACACGCTATTTTTCCGACTTTCGAAGCGATTATTTAAAATATATACATTATCAAAAAATGATTATACTAAACCCCTATTCATTTTTAAATACCTATCCAACAATATATCACACGTTAGGGTTGAAATGAAAAAAAAAACACTCCCCACTTTACGTATAGGGGAGGTACCCTAATAAAACATATTTTTCCACTTTTTATTCTACCACTTTGTCGGCGTGATTGATATACATATTAAATAGTACCAAATTTCAGCTTTCTAGTGCTAACGGTCACTGAGATTATCCGCGGACGGACGGACGGACGGACGGGCAGACATGGCGAAACTATAAGGGTTCCTAGTTGACTACGGAACCCTAACAAGCTTTAAAAAATAAATCACAACATAGGTTTCGAAAAGCAACTTTTACAAAAATGTGAAAAGCTGGTGGTTGCGAAGGAATTCAGAGCGAATGGCCTGAGTTATAAAACTTGTGCTCAGGGTATTATTTTCAATGTGTTCGTAATTAACATTAGATATTGAATTTTGTTAGGAGGACGCAAAATTTGTTACAAGAACAAATTCCCATTTACTATACATTCTTTCATTGTAAAAAATATTTTTTTCCGTGTAATTTCAATTTGTAACTTTTAAAGCATTATTACACATACAGATAAAAACATAATTTTCTTTATAGCGGTTACAATGAGCACTTGCCATACACTATTTTCTAATTAGGTCAATCTAGTCAAGTATTGAGGCATATCGGATTTGTCCTGTAAGCACGTGATCACTCACGTGGCCAGCCTCCTGACCGGGACGCGTGCCGGGAACCTACACTACAAGAGACCTGCGTTGCACAATCGCTTCAACTCTGCAAATCGAAGAATGTAGTGCTGCGTAATCGAGCAATCTAGGATATTTTATTCACTTTCTAAGAATAAGTTATAAAAGTAGCTGTGACATAAAAATAGTGTAGACACTTTTTCTTTCACTATTGTGTTGTATTTTGCAAACTGGGTAACTATATGTATGAAATATATTTTTTTGTCTTCTTTTTGTCGTGTTGCCTATTTCCGTTAACCTTATACCAAACAACCTTCAATATAGTCGCACACAATATTTTAGAAATGTCGAAGAATGTATGAGCTCCCGTATAAACCACGACACTTCTCTTTCCAGACAAACTATAATAAATCGTAAAATCCTAAATAAGTTCCACTGGTAAAGTTTAAAACGTTTGAGATATGCACGCTCGCTGCAAGCTCTGACATCGGAGGTGGGTTAATGACTCCGCGGAGGTCGGCCATTGTTTTTGTACACAATGCTGCGGCGGGCCGTCAATCCTTCCAGTTATTCGCCTCACTAGGTGACGACCCTTTTACAAACCAACCTATACTGAACATAGCACAAGCAATAATACACCTTATGCCAATGCTGCAAGGAATATTGTGCGTGGCACGTTACAGATAAAGTAGATCCCGCACCGTGTGAAAAAAACCGTCAATTTTCAAAGGTTCCATCAAACGCGTTCGATTCACGTTTTTATTTGACGAACGTGATAAATGGTTCGCGACATCGTCAAACCTATTATTAATTTTACCGGTTTGAATGCCGGTTTTGTTGTTTTCTGATAATCACTTGATCATATACGTAAATAGGGGATTTATAAATCGTTGAAGTTTTAAGCACGTACGCGCGTGTATCCCGAGTGTTTGCGCGAACCGGTGAAATAGGCGTCACTTGAGATAAGAAGCTTATAAGCATGACTGTTTTTGTACATCTTACGATGTACGAGACGAGTATAAGCGTTTACAAGCTTGAGCTTATACGCGTCGATAGAACGATATTCTTATCGCGTTGAGAGTGTTTGCAACTGGCGGTGCAACCGCTGAACTGTCATATGCGTTTCATATGAATTCATATACGTTAGGTGCAAAACTGTCCCAATAGTAGCATCTTAGTAGAATGTGGAGAAGTGGATGTCGATCGAGGAGAGGGGCACATGATTAATACATACCAGTACTATTTAAAATTTCCTACAAATCAGCCTTACATATGATATACTTAGAATTTACGGTTATTTTGTAATTTAGAATCGAAAAGTAGAAAAAAACACATTTTTATTTTTTCGAATATTTCTAGTTCCTCTTATGGAAACTCCAAATAGGGAACCATACATAATTAAGAAATTCAGCCTCTATAAAATAAGGTATCAACTGTTTAAATCACAAACATAGTTTTGTAGTTATGGCAGAGTAAAAGTCGTCTTGAACATTGAACTAACAAACACTTTCTATGGCTGTTTTTAATGGTACACTTTTGCACCGAACTAGGGTTTGCAAGTCGGATATTTCGAATAGTAATTTGTATGGAATTATCCGGATAATATTCGTATTATTCGGATAATATCCGGATAATTGCAAACCCTACACCGAACTATAAGCCACCTAAAAGTAACTTGAAAAATATGCCCCATTAAAGCAATTGCATGATGATTTTATAGAGGCAGAATTTCTTAATTATGTATGGTTCCCTATTTGGAGTTTCCATAAGAGGAACTAGAAATATTCGAAAAAATAAAAATGTGTTTTTTTCTACTTTTCGATTCTAAATTACAAAATAACCGTAAATTCTAAGTATATCATATGTAAGGCTGATTTGTAGGAAATTTTAAATAGTACTGGTATGTATTAATCATGTGCCCCTCTCCTCGAGCGACATCCACTTCTCCACATTCTACTAAGATGCTACTATTGGGACAGTTTTGCACCTAACTGTGCGTTTAAGTAACAAAAAAATAAAATAGATATTTGGGTCCATGGTCCATTCCATGGATATAATCATGAGCTGTTATGGATTATAAGTAATATGCTTGGATGTAATAAATATAACGCTTATACTATTTTATGGTTTTAAAGAATAATTGGGTCTACTTTATGGGGTTTTGCTTGAGATTGGAACAAATAACTTAAGACAGTCATTGATTTTCCTCACGCGCGTCATTACCGCCTATGTTCGAGCTATAGAGCGCTTACAGCAGTATCCCTTCAATTAACTTTCGACAAATTAACGGAAAAGAGAAAAATATAAGTGCGCAGGCAGCGGAGGAGAGGGCAGGAAGAATAATTGGGATCGTGGATAATTAATTGCTTCATTTATGTTTCTGCACTTGAGAGTCTTGATTGTGCTGAGTTTGACCGCTTTTTCACTTTTTTGTAATTCCAAATTGCTATTGTTCTGCTGAAACTTGAAACCCATTTACGTTGCCGGAGGGTTTTTAAGTACGATTAAAGTCGATAAATCCTCCCTTGAGATTGTAGATGGCAGAAAAAAGTTTATTATTTAATTTGCGAGCCGATCCGTTCAATTTATTTTTCAGGTTTGCTGGCAGCAAAAATTGAATTTCAATGCAAATACAGAGCTGTGTTCTAAGTGATACTCTGTGATTTTGGTAAATCTGGATTCGTTTGACAAAAACTCCGTCTCTGACTTATATTTCAAAGGATGGCACGTTTTTGTCAAAACCTGAGTAAAGTTTTTAAAACCTTCATAATACTTTTTACCTAGGGGTCGCTCAAAAGAAAGAATGGCGAAACTTTGCTGAATTTTGTATTACGTAGGTCATTATGATAAGGGTTACTTGCTTTTTACCTGCTTTAAAGTATATTTAATGATGTTTTAAAACTTTCGCTAAGCTGGCTTATATAATACAGCGTGGCAAGGATCATTTTTCAAGATTTTTTTATAAGTAGAAACTTGCCACGATGCTCCACAAGGGTTAGGGAATCTGTACATATTTATTTGTGATTTAAGTTGTTGTTCTTTAGTATAAAATGTAGGTACGTATAGGTACTGTAATCAGTATAAACGGTCTCGTTCTTGTTGGAGTTATGCAAACATAAATGCGAATATTATGTTAATAAATAAAATAAAATAAATAATATTATGGGACAACCTTAAACAAATCAACCTAGTCCTGAGTAAGCTCATAAGCTTGTGTTGTTGTAACTAGGCGACGATACATACAGTAACAAGAATACTGGTGATCCGTTTAGGGGCATAATTGGTATTGAATATAACGGCCTCCTAGCCCAGTCGGTAGTGACCCTGCCTACGAAGCAGGAGGTCCCGGGTTTGAATTCTGGTCAGGGCGTTTATTTGTGGGTTTATCACAGATATTTGTTCTTGAGTTATGGATGTTTTCTATGTATTTAAGTATTTATCTATATCTACCTGTTATATACTCGTATGTATATCGTCGCCTGGTACCCACAACACAAGCCTTATTGAGCTTACTGTGGGCCAGGTCGATTTGTGTAAGATTGTCCTTATAATATTTATTTATAAAAAAAAAATAAAAAAATTGCGAGTAAGAACAAATAGGGGAAAAATTTTTAGGACGCGAAAAATCACAAATACTGCACCGGCCGATTTTGTCTTTCCACTAAACAGAGTCAGTGATTTGGTGAAATGACTAAATTTTTCTAGGGAAATGATGATATGGATTTTCCATCTTAACATCCTGCGTGATTTGACCATATCCCTTAGAGATTTGTTAAAATCTCTGTTTTAATATCTGTTTCACTTTATATAGTCAGAGATTTGATAAAATCGCTTAACTGTAAAGTAAAATATTGTATTCGGTACTTCCTTTCGTCATTTCACTCACCCACTTCAGAGATTTAATCAAATCACCATATACCATCTTTCAGTTGAGACTTTATCATTTCACTAAACTTGTTTAGCGAAATGATAAAACTAGTCGACTTTTTGAGTTCCTTTCATCAACTTACTGTAGCGGTTAGGGATTTTGTCAAATTCCTAAACAAATCTAGTGAAATGAAAAAGCGTGTCGCGTTTTTTGGCCGATTTTGTCTTCCCACTAAACAGAGTCAGTGATTTGGTGAAATTACTGATTTTTTCTAGGGAAATGATGATATGGAGTCTCCATTTTAACATCCTGCGTAATTTGATCATATCCCTTAGAAATTTGTTCAAATCTCTGTTTTAATCATTTCCCTGCGACAGATATACACATAAAAATACTTAAATATATACCCGTGATAAACACACAAATAAATGCCCTGACCAGGATTCGAACCCGGGACCTCCTGCTTCATAGGCAGGGTCACTACCGACTAGGCTAGGAGGCCGTTAATGTTAGATTTGAGAGCATGGATTGGAGTTTCTTTTTTGGGCAAAATAAACATAATATTTTATTACACCTTCAATTACATAATCTTGTTTTTGTTTTTAATTACAAAGTTTAAAATCATATGTTTGCAAAGACATACAACCCTCTTAGATAATATCCCAATTTGACTATTATTTGCTCCGCTACCATGTCCACTCCTAGAATCACCGCTCTAATGGTTTGTTTACAAACCTTTTCGCTTGTTATGTACAAACAAGGAGAAGAGGATTCAAATCCGCTGCACAATTATTATTCCTTCCACGATCGCCGAGATAGTTACGACCACGTTTCATCCCGCAGCCCTGACCCGCTGAACTCCCGGGAAATGTCACGGGACGAAGATCATTTGTGTTGAGTTTTACTTTCCCGGCGATAGGTACGTTATTTGTAACTAGATGCAAGGCTTTACTGGAAAATCTTAGTACAATCGCACGCGCGGTGTCGCGTTCACCAACATAAGGTACCTTGGAAATTTTCGTACTTCAGTATTTTTTTTTATTCGAGTATACTTATTACAAGAAAAACAATTAAACGTTTTTATACGAAATTTACGATTCAATGGTCTTGGAATACTGATACAGTTGGACGTACAATGATATCATGTGTTATCATCAGACTCTGCACTCAGAGCTTAATCCGAATTTTCAAATTAAACTATACCTAAAATCAAGGAACATGTTTCGATAAGCGCAAATCAGTATAATTTTATTTTGATTATTAGACTTCGAATTGCGTTCTGAGAATTAAATCTTTTTTTTAAATTTCTGCAACTCATACCGTAAACGCTTACCAGGCAATAATTTACAGCCTAAAGCTTAAATTGTCTGAAATAACAAACTCGAAAGATTATCTAACCCCAATATTTTTTTAGATTATTAATGAATAAACTTCGTGATTAAAAGAACAGTTCCGTAATCCCTGCTTCAAGCACAACGGACCTTTGGGGGGATTAAAATATCTCCCGGGATATTTTTTGCCATCATACAGTCTGTGAGCAGTGTCCGCGCCTTGACATGGGTTGCCAAAGTAGGTAGTTAGCTATATTTTTCATTCTTAGAACTAGAACAGTGACACAAATGGCGTCGTCTGTGTTCTGCCTCATTGTTCGTTTTGTTCAGTGTTTGTATCCCATAAAGTAGCTTCTTTTACTTGTATTCTTCTATCGAGTTCGAAAATGTACCAAGCAATATATTACTTTAAAGACTTTTAGTTGTATGCCAGGTGGCTGGAATTTTTAGTAAAGTTTGTGGCTCCTATGTGCTTATTGCGTGACTTTGTTTAAATTTACTGCATATGATTTTTTTTAATGAATTAGAGTTAACGATATTCAATGGATGGTATGAGCAGTAAGTAGATACAGATTAGGATTCTACGAAGCACAACATTTGTTTTTTTACAAACCATTTTAAAACAAAATCACTACACAATTATATGGTTGGTATCTATATATATATAACTCAAAGGTGACTGACTGACTGACTGACTGACATAGTGATCTATCAACGCACAGTCCAAACCGCTGGTTCTAGAGATTCCAAATTTGGCACGTAGGTTCCTTATAAGGTCTAGGGGTACTAAGAAAGGATTTTTCAAAATTCATCCCCTAAGGGGGTGAAATGGGGGTCCAAAGTTTGTATGGGGAAACAAGATTAGTTAGTCTATTTTATTCGAAACTTCACAGAAGTATTCCTAACAATAAATGAGTAAATACGTGTTGCAGGTTTTTTGAGAATTCAACCCCTAAAAGGGGGAAATGTGGTCAAAAAGTCTGAAAATCAACATGGGTATTGTTTCTATGGTTTATCGGGTCGTTGATTACGAAAACAACAACGATTTTATATCCGACGTGGCGGACGTAAAATACCATCTCCCCTGTTAGGGTACAATGGGGTTGAAATGTCTAAATATCCATATGGGTGTCGTTTTTGTGATTTTTTGGGACGTTAATTAAGAAAATGGCATCGATTTTGAAATTTAATATTGTGGACATGAAAATTATTGAAAGTATTTGTGCCAAATTGCAATCTTCTTCTAAATATATACAAGAAGAAACTGAATGACATATCAACGCACAGCCCAAACCGCTGGTTCTAGAGATTCCAAATGTGGTACGTAGGCTCCTTATAAGGCATAGGGATGCACTTAGAAATAATTTTTAAAAATTTACCTCCTAAGGGGGGAAATGGGGTTCAAAGTTCGTATGGGAAACGAAATTAGTTCAACTATTTTATTCGAAACTTTACAGGAGTATTCCTAACGATAAATTAGAAAACAAGTGTTTCAGCTTTTTTGCGAATTCAACCCATAAGGGGGACATGTGGTGACAAAATTTAAATATCAATATGGGTATTGTTTCTATGGTTTATCGGGTCGCTGATTACGAAATCAACACTTAAGGGGGTGAAATGGGGGTTGATAGTTTGTATGGGGAATTTTTAAACGTTGAACCAATTTAGATGAAACTTGGTATAGAGATAGTTTGTGTACCGGGAAACGACATGGGACAGTTTTTATCTCGAAAATCAATCTTTAAGGGGGTGAAATGGGGGTTGGGAGGTTTGTATGGAGATTTTTTTACCGCGAACCGATTTAGATAATTTTGTTGTGGATATAGTTTGAGTCCCAGGAAACAATATAGAATATTTTTTAAGCCGAAAATCAATCTTAGAGGGGTAAAAAACATGTTGGTAGTTTGTATGGCGAATTATTAACCGCAGAACAGACGATTGAAATGAAACTTGGTACATATTATATAGATTGAGTCGCGGTAAACAATATAGGATAGTTTTTATCTCGAAAATCAACCCTCTAGGAGGTGAAACGGGGGTTGAAAATTTGTATGGGAAATTAATAACCGTTGAACCTATTTAGATGATTTGATATGGAGATATTTTGCGTTCTGGGGAAGTATATATAATAGTTGTTATCCCAGAAGTCATTCCTTAAGGGGGTAAAAAGGAGGGTGGATTACTAATTCCACGCAAATGAAGTCGCGGGGAAAAGCTTCTATTCAAGAGTAGGAAATCTGTATTAATCATAATCTCTCAGTAGTAAGTCGTTGATGGCGTAACAATTAAACAATTATTGCAATAATTTCTTTAAAATAAAAAATGAGGGAACTGCCGTCTTCAAAACGTGGTATACCGAAACCTCCAGAATGTAACGAATACTTTTCCGAAAACCGCTTCTAAATCAGTTCAGCGAAACGCAAGATGATAGCGGACAAACATACATTCCTACATACAAACATACGAGTGTAACTGAGAACCTCCTTTTTTAGTACTTTTAGTACGCGGGCGAAGCTGCGGGAAAAAGCTAGTTATTTTAATAAAACGGGGAGATATTGCGTATGCTTATATTGCTTATGCATATTTATTTTTATTGACTTTTAAACATGTCACTAGCACTTAGGCGCGAAGCAACTTGCACTTATGTAGTTAATCCAGAAAAAAAAAGAAGTCAACTGTTTATTAAGCAAAGAGGTAGGTTGCGTATAGTAAACCATTTACATAAATAACAATGTTTAACAATCTAGAAACAAAAATAAGACATTCAATATAAGTAAAACTTTAGATGTTCGAACTTTGACGTACAGAAGACTATTCTTGCGAGAATATTTTTCTACGGGACCTTACCTATTTCAAATAGTTGGTTAATGGTACGTCTTTTATTAGAATAGCTATTGAGAGAAATGCTAGTTCCTCTTCTAATTTGATGAGGAGGCAATCTAGTGATCCCTCTCGCGCACATTTAGCCCCGCCCATCGGGCGGTGAAAATCAATAACATACGTCAGAAGTGCGTTTGGTGTCCTACCTTGCTGACGTTGCTTCACCGATGTTCGTATTAGCTCCACATGTCCACATGCCAGTTCCTCGATTGCGGCTCACATCACACCCAGTGTCTTATTAACAAGAATCTTGTACATAAATAATTTAATATTTTTCAGATCACGTCTGTGGTACGCTGAACTTTTTTCAATAAGAAAGAACATTGTAATTTTTGACTGACACATGTTTTAAAAGTGGGTAAAACTTCAATTCAATCTTAATAATAATTAATGTACCAAGTAGAATTTAATAATTTCGAAACTTTCTAACTTCGAATTTAGATTGTGAGAAATCAAGTTCACTGAAAAAAAAAATATAAAGATTTAGGTAAAATGGGATAAATTCAGTGAGGTTTAGGTCATCTGTTCAGTGTTCTTTCATCAGGTACAACCTAATAGTACTGAACATGAAGTTTGGTATACTTTTAACTTTTTTTAAGCTCTAAATGCATTAGTACCTCTAAGAGAGGGACTGAAGTAAGTTTGTATCGGATAGTTGATAAGAGCTTTGAGATACATACTTACAGAATGTTTGCCCTTTTCCATACATGCAGCTACGTTTTATTTCTTGCTTATTCTGAGTTTTAACAATGTTTTTTCTAAATAAAATGAATGAATGAATGAATGGATGAATGAAAGGTTTATTCATGACAATTACAAAAGACATAATATACAATAACATATACAACCCGAAACATTAATTGCCACGAAATGGTCGCAACTCAGCGTTAAATGCCGGCAGGGCCAGCGCTGGTCTTCCGTTGCAACCATTTGACGACACGGCGCATTGACGCCACGATCACATTCCCAAAGTAAGAATATCCTAATCAAAACAAGAGAAAAAAAAAACAATAAAAAACAGGAAAAAAATATAAACATAAACACAAAAACAATTTAAAAACTTCAAACGTTTCCTAATTCCGTCCGTCGTAAATGAACTTCGCTACGAAAAAACATAAACTATAAGGTCATATCCATATAAACCTTTCAAATAAAGCAATGCTCATTAATTTCCTAAAAGCTATTATAAGTATTTCAATCTGTCATTTAAACAGTAATCACTTCATTTAAAAATTCAATAAGCCATTAACACAGAAAACTTGACTGTATTACCATATTTTGTAAATAAATGCATTGAAATCTCGACATCATTGTTATATAATTGATTTCCTAATTACTAAATATTGAAAGTCACTAAGAATCGCTGAAAAGATTTTAGTAAAATGAATGTAGAATAATTTGGTGCGCAACGTGTTATAGGAAACGATTTTCCGATAATTGCCGAAGATCCTTTCGGTAAGTTTGCCGACGCGAGCACCTGCATTAATTACAAGATTTAGCGTCATCCCTTCCATTAATAAGGAATAAGCCCCTACTCTACATTCCTTCCTGTTTTTAGGGCCCCGCCAAATTGAACCCTTTTATCTCGCTGCTACTTCTAATTGAAATAAGAAGTAGACTATTCTGCATATTAGGAGACGCTAAATGACATACAGGCGTTGAACAAGAGGCTGGAATGGGATAATTACTATTATTAGTGACAGCATCTACGCTACGGTTATATTTTTCCAATACAAACTTGAGAGCGACCGCACTTTCACGACCCCAGAATAAATAAATAAATAAATATTAATGGGACAATCTTACACAAATCAACCTATTACCACAAAAGCTCAATAAGGCTTATGTTGTGGGTACGGTGGGTTCCCCAACTTAAGTACCCACATTGCCATACAAAGTTGTATGGGAGAGTGGATACTTATGTTGGGGAACCGACTGTACTAGGCGACAATATATATAATAGATAGATACTTATATATCTAGAAAACATCCATAACTCAGGAATAAAAATCCGTGATAAACACACCAATTGATTCGAACCAGGGACCTCCTGCTTCGTAGGCAGGGTCACTACCAACTAGGCTAGGAGGCCGTTCAAAAGAAGATTATGATAATGCTTAATAATATGAAAATATTTGATACAGTTACATATTAACCTCACCGTCCCCAATGTGTCGCAGACTGTAAACTTATATTTGCTGTTGCAACGATGATTGCAACGGGCCAGATACTCAATTACTTAATGAAGTAGATAAAGTTTTTGTCACAAAATTCTTACAGCCACTCTCGGACTCCATCAACAGATCAGCATGATGGTATCAACTGTATGCATTTTGTATGGACAATACTGGAATTCCATTATTGGCCATACAAAAAACATACCGGTATGGTATGCCCTAGTATCAACAAAGTAACGTAGATATGCTAAATTTCAAATTAATCGCAAACTGTTTTTTTTTAATAGAGAGACAACAATTGAGACAGGCGAAACGAAATAAAACATTGTAATAACGTAGGTAGGTACTACTCATATTATTCATTATGCTTAAGTGTAGATGCTCATTTTGGAATGTAATTTATAGCCCTTTATTCACCGAACTAATCAAATAAAATTTCAATCATCAAATTTAAATACTCCATAGGTATCCCGACTCAAACTGAATATTATGAATATCTATCGAACAAATTGTAAGAACCCGTCGTTCACCAAGAATGTTGAGTGGACTTTTTGTATGTTTATTAAACTGTAAGATTAATTACGATGCCAAAATTTAAGAATTCGCAACATTGTTCAGCCGACGGTATTCAGAATTTAATTTAAAAATTCCAAAGTACTACGAGACAGGTGAACTTAGAAGCACGTTATGAATTTTATTCCCACAGTAGTTTCAGGTTTTCCACCCATGCACCCTTATCTAACTTTCCAAGTTATTTTTATAACGAAATTATTTTTAAGCCTGCAGCGTTACAAAGTAACATGTAGATTATTCAGGTTGACTAAAATATTGTGAGTTTTCTGTGAGCACTAGACTAAAACAAAAATAACAGTTCTGTGGGATTTCAAAAGGTAGATTAATATTACTAGGAATGAAATGTCATCATTATATGTAATAGTAACGAGTAACTACTATCTTTACATCAAAAACAACTAAAGGGCGTTTCCTACATGGTATACATTTAAGCAATGCATAGAAAGTGTTAGATTGCTGTCGGTATTCAATTAGGATGAATTTAGATCAAAATATTTCCAACCTAATTCATAAATTATACATTTTTGCAATCAACTTATTTCTTCCTTAAGTACATACCTCTCATAAGAACACGAATGTGGGAAACTCACTTCAGTAGAACTCACAACCAACTCTCCAGGAGGGATCAACTCATTACTATCGTGATTGATTGCTGGCTGCTATCTGCTAACCTCGTTACCAAACGCCCGGTAATAAGTCATTTTTATGCATACCGAAATGACACAATCTTCCGCCAGCGAGTTTATTTTTAACTATAAAACGTTCCCTTTAGCTATTGCGAGGCGTTTGTTTAGATTTTTGATAACTGTTAATGTTGTATTTTAAACGAGAGTGGAGTAATTTTATTGTTTGAGGGCACGTATTGAATAATGATAACTGTTGAATTAACAAGGTGCTTTAAAATATTTTATTTTTATTTTACAAGTTTCATTTAATATTTTTGTTATTAATAAATACTCATTTTACTCCAGCCTTTGCAAACATTAGTCTGTGGATACTAGGAACTTACCAAACTATAAAGATATTTTATACATATATTCAGTCATAAATATATATTTATTTACAAAACATAATAAATTGGTGCATTAATACAGTAAACTTAAATATAAATAAAAACTAATCATAAATAAAAAACCTACTAAAATATACTAAACTAACCAATCCCCCCGCGGCATGGTACCGTAGATGCTGGCAGCATTCCCTCTCTGTATGGCAATGCCAATACGTTGGGCCAGGAAGCTGCCAGCTCTACGGTCACCGGTGGAATCCACTAGCCTCTTAGAAATCTATTTGAAGAGGGCTTGGGCACTAGGACCCCACGGGCCGAGGGTCTCGACGCCGAAAGGAACGAAGTTGTATTCGACGCCGAGGCCCCCATATTTAACTTTTTTAAGTCTTTCGGCCGCCTCTGCAGCCGCGCCGGCCCTGGTGGAAGTTCCGTGGAGATGGGAGGGGGCCAGCGTGTCTACACATGTGGCGTCCCATACTAGCACCCGACCCATCTTCCACGGAACCAACGACATCCCATCCGGCCTCTTGCCGTCATCCCTGAGAATGCCAGCGGGCTCCAGAAGAGCGGGAACATTAATGCTGGCAAGAGACCGACGTAGGATGTCATTGAGTGCGGCGTGCCTGGAGAAGCGCCCCGCGCTCCTCTGACAAGACAAACTGTGGTGCCCGAGGACGTCTACATCTGTGCCGCAGGGGCAAAGTATGTGGTGCGCAAACCCGGACGCCGAGCCGCAGACAGGCCGCAACGCGCAGAGTGTGGGGTTCCAAAAAAGTGCCAGTATGCACGGACGGAAAGGCGTGCAGCCAGGCACCGGCTTCTTTGGTCTCCACAACCAGGAGTCTGGCACGTTCGGAACCTGTGCTGTGACTAAGGAGAGTGTCATAAGTAATTTTGCATAAAATGTCGTCCCAGGTCCGTTGGGAGGTCAAACTATCGGGAAAATCCTTACCCGGGCAGGCAATGGACCAAGCGTTTTTGGCCTCCGTCAAGCCGGCAATCTCATAGTTTGAAGGGCAGGCCCTTAGGATTTTTCCTACGAGACTTGCCGAGCTATGAACGGAAGACAAAAACGCCGGTGCAGAAACACTTGAAATTTTGTGTATCCTTATCCCACCATAGCGGATGGGAAGGGATGCTTGGGTCCAGGACTCTTTGCTTAGCTGTAAATTCAAAATAGATTCTAAACTAGATTTAATCAAGTCATCCATAGATATTAATACATTTTGAAATTTTGCGAACGGGCAGCAGCGAAGTACATATGTTAATTTTGGTACAAAAAGGCAAAATTTTATAACAGTTAAAGCAAAATGGGGACTAATTTCAAGTAGATGACTTTCGTAATTTTGGAATTTAGAAATAGTATCTGATATGTAATTCGAGAAGGATTCTTCAAAGATGGGGGACCCCAGGAGGCAGAGTGATGTTTTGTTTACAATTTTTATGTTAGGAGTCAGAGAATCAAATTTTTGTTTTACATCACTAAAATTCAAAGATGTGTTATGGATGTAAAGTTCACATTTCGCGTAGTTAAGGTCTTGACCAATGGAATGTAATTTAGATTGGATGGTCGAGAGATCTGACAGCACGGACTCCAGGTCGCCTCCCAGGGTTCCATCGTCTAAATACCACACATTAAATTTTGATTTTAAATTTTGAATTATTGGGTTAATGGCCAAACTAAATATTGCCGGCCCGAGAGGATCACCTTGTTGCCAGCCTACTTCAGAAGATAGAACGTTTTCGTGGTAAACTAGTTTAGTAGGGTCAGCATAGCAATGTAAAAGGTAGTTGTAAATTTCTGGTATGTTGCTTTTAATTTCTGTCAGCAAGGTGTCCCTATTGACTGAATTGAAAGCGTTCCGGACGTCAATTTTGACCAGTACATCACACGGTAAATTTGGGAGTCATAAATAATATTATTTAAAAGTGTTAAAATGTCAGCACATAACGATGTTCTTATTAAAATTATGTACTTAGAAAAAAGAACAACATATTTTCGCTTGCAACCAACGCTCTTGTTTCTCTAAAACAGTGAAACACCAGGAACCACAGGGCTCCTTGTAGCATAGAAAACTAGTTTTCAACAAGAACAGTTAACAAGAAAAGTCAGTGAGATTGAGAGTCTTTAGATTTCTCTTGCGTATTTTTCATCAAGTTGGCAGTAACTAAGCGCATTTTGTTTAGTATCGGAAGTAGTTCCCGCCATCAAAGTTAAAAGAGGCTATTAAAACGCTAGTAAATCTTGCTAACAGTTAAGTTGTTGCAACTTTTAAACACCATTAAACGTGGATCTATGTAAGTTCAGGCCGTCAGATACGGGGGCGATTTCCGTTTGTTTTACTGTCGCTATCATTTTTATTTGCAAAGGAAGTATAAATGAGGTTTATCGAAACGTGTCACTTATTTTGCTAGATCGTAACGAGAACACTAAAAACTTTTATTAAAATATATAGAGACGAAATGCATAATTTTGGCCGGCACGATACTGTTTAAGTGAGTCGTACACTCAATTAGCTATGTCTAATAAATGACACGCGAGCCCTTTCAAACTATCCACCTTAAAATTTTCCAACCGTCAGGAAAACCACATAAAACACGACTATACATGATCATGGCTTGTGCATGTCACCCGTTCATTATATTTGACGTTTACGAGTACCGTACAATAAACGTCGGTGTTTAAGCTTCACTTAGTTAGGAACTTTAATGAGCCAATCGTGTAAAAAACTACAAGTAACGTGGCTTTTTCAATTAGCGTGGTTTCGTGTAGGGAACGCGCCTGGTCACGTGTCGTGCACGTGGCTGCTTGGAAACAAACACCTTGTTAGTAACCGAACATGTAAATTTTGATAGGACTAGAATTTATTATAAGTTATTTAGTCATTAAATTGCTTTAAACAATCAAACTAATACTGTAGACTAAATCGTAGAGAACTAGTTGAGTGAAACTTTCGAGACTCGAGTGCTCATCACTTCTCCATGCGCAATAAAGGTGACAACAGGGTGTCGACTAATGGGCATCAGGATGTCGAGTACTCAGACGTTTACCTGATGTCCCGAGAACAGACGTTATTTTTTATGTAAGTAAACTGCCTATTATACAAAAAAAAACTAGCCAAAAGCATGACGGGCCACGCGCAATGTAGAGTTCTAGATATAGGATATTTTATTTTTTATTATATTACGTCCTTTAACTAAGAAAGGCAACCTTTTCGTTGACCACGGAACCCTTGAAAGAGTGAATTTTGGTCAATTTTGTTATGTGCCTAATCATGCTTCGTTAAAAGATCTAGAAAATATTCTGACGGAAAATAACGTATGGAAATCCCTGCCGCGGCTTGCTACCGCTGCAAAACCCTAAAAAAGTATAAAAAACAATATTCAATTTAGAATGCAAACGGAACGTTCGCCCGTTGAATCAATCAATACGTAATATTATATCGTATCAAAATATTTTCATCGAAATATTAGGAGCCTTGGTCGGATTTGCGGATATTCTGATAGGATTACGTACCAATCTCTTTTTGTTACTCTGCCAGAAAAGATTAAGTAGGTATTTGTAATGTACGGCGGACTGTTGATTAATGCTCCACTCTGCTTTACGGGCAGTTTTATTACAGCCTCGTTGATCGGTCTAACTTGATTAGTTTTGAAAGTTTTGTATTATTTGATAGCGTTAATTTAGTGTTAAATAAGTTAGTTGTATGACTAGTGCAATTTAAATACATTTTCCATAGAGTTCGGTTTTGTAAAATAATAACAGGACGGTGTAGTTAATCCCTAATCGAACTTAAAACCCCCACTAGATTTTAACAAAAACTAACATGAAATGGCCAGAATGTGATCGTCCTAGAAAAAAGGAAACCTATATTGTACCGTAGTAACCCATTTTCTTTTAACGTAAGATCAGTTATCGGCTTCGGACTCCAGAAGAAATAGCAACCTATCCCCTTATATTCCCAAGGAAGATACTAAAAACGCACATAATGCAACAGTAACCTAACTAATAAATCAATCCATAATTAATAAATCACACAATGAAAATAAAAGAAACTATGTCTCTTAGTAGAAAAGTTTAGAATGATAATTAAATTTATATTGCAACAAATACAAATACAAATAACTTTATTCACTTGAGAAGCGGTTACAAAAGTTGGTAATGTACAAATGAACGCTCAACACTCTCGCCAGTATTTCTAGCATGCGATGTAAATAGAGATAATAGATATATGTTAAAAATCAATTAAATATGTCACAAAATGTTAAAATAATTATTTTATTCTAGGTATAAAGTCCTTTATATGGTAAAATCTTTTTTCTAATAACCACTTATGTAGCGCACTTACAAACATGTAAGGTAAAGTAATTAAAAATAAATTCTATTTTTTGATACAGGTCCCCAACAGCCTGTTAGTCTTTAGGATAACAAAAAAGCAGCAATCTTCCTGAGATAAGCCCTTTTAACACCTACTTTGTTAAAAGTTACTCCTAATAATATCTGAATGCTAATGTAAGTATATCACACTACGGTACTGCTTCCTTGCCCGATGGGGTAATAATGATCCTACTACAGAGCAGCTTGTCACTCGGGTTTGTCTGCCCCTACCTACTTAATCATAATGAGTATGACTCTACTAACGGTTCAAAACCTTAGGTGACTATTTTGATGAATAAAATCGCCGAAAGTATTCACCGTCAACCTTTTAGTCTCATTTATAAACATGAGAACAAATCTTAATGTCAAAAATCCCATCCCATAAACTGTAAGCTAAGTCACTATTTCTGAGTTTTCCTACTATATCCTACTTTTCCTCTATTTCTGAGTAAAAATTAGATAGGGGCAGTAGGGATAAGTCCACCTTTGTAAAAATGAATTATTATGTATTCTTTCTGTTGTATTTTTCTTTGTTGTATAATAAAGTATTATACTACTACTACTACTGAGACAAGAAATAAACCTTAGTAGTAGACTACAAGTTTTTATGAAATCTATCTAACAAATTTAAGCATTATGTAACTTTGAAATAATACAATGGACTACTTTGCTTGTCACTGGACCAAGTCAGATTAATGTTTCAGTATGATTTGTATTTCAGACTTAAACAAGTACTTTAAAACCATTGAAATGTCTATTAATACCTTAATTACTCCAGAAAACTCAAAACTTGACTAGAAATCATTGCAAAAGATTCAGAATCATTGCTCAATAACCAGTATATACGTAATCTATGAATTACGGATTCAGCATGTCACCTAGTGCTTACAAAATCATGAAAAGCTTGAAGGAAAACTCTGCTTTTCCATAGTGTGTGAATTAAAACTATCTCTTCCCCCGATCTCTTAACATTTACAGAATATTAGCCGTACTTACCCTAAGCAAAAAAATCCAGAGAATACTCAAGTGTAGCCCTAACACTAAGCTATATTAAATTCGGTCGATGAAACCAAGATATTGCAATATATTGCAATACTATCAATCTGTGTGGTGTGTGGCCCCCCTTTCACGGCCATGGCCATGGTGGTGAAAGTAAGCCGTCCCTATCCAGTGTATATAAAGAATATTTAAATATATGTAACAATACCTGAGCACGATGTCTGCAAGGTTTCTGAGAGTGTTGTCTCAAGCTGATCAGCAGATTGACATCGATCTGAAGTCCTCTCCTAGCCTTAAACAGCTGGTATCTCGTGGTAAGCGTGGCATCCCTTAGAGATGTAACGTTATCCATTTCGTTAAAGAGATAACGCCGAACTTCCACATGCTCGTAACAAAATTAGAACTCTAGCTCTCTCTCAGTTTATCACCGTTAGGATGAGAAAGAACTAAATAACTGCAATTTTAGTTTAGAGAGTAACTGGTTATATTAATACAAAGACTTAGGAATTTACATAATAATTAATAACTAAACTCCCATTAACACAAGTTTAAGTAAATAAAACCACAAATAACTAGGAAGTGAAACATTCATAGCTGTAACATCTAGATCTTGCATCTCCGAGATACTTTTTAAAGCTTCTCAGATCCGCAAAACCTATACATAACTCCGAGTCAAATCAAAACTATATTGATCAAAACACTAACTCAAAGTTTTGCAACACTGATAATTTCACCTTCACGCACTAATAATAACAATATCCAAAACCAGTCACTTGTCCGTTCAGAGTCTGAACGGCAGACTCTAAAAATTGAATGCCGCGCGTGTCCTAGCACCTCTATTTATGTCTTATCAATGCTTACACAATGAAATCAGATCGCTAACATACTGCTAACAGAATGATAACAATTGCTAGTGTTTTTAAATTAATTTCCCAAAATTAAATCAAAATTAACACAATGCTAACACCTTGACTCAAATGAAAAAGAACATAAGTCTCTTTGTCCGTCTGTCTATTATATGTCTTATACTATTTTCTTAAAGTACAATTTTATTTGACAAACATCTGTTCTAATAGTACATTATTGTCGAGGAGGTGAAGTAGCACATTGATGGCTGAGTATTATATTACGTTTAAACGGACGACTTTAGGAGTCCGTTTAATATAATACGAAGCCAGCAATGACCCTTCACGCCGAGTCCAATATAGTGCTTTATTCAAAAATAATGGAAAACAGCCAACGTTGATGAACAACAAACAATATTGACATAAATAATATATTGAGGATAACTTCTAGGTTAAAAGAATGACCACTACCGCGAGCATCGAATTTCGATTCGAATCCTATAATTATCTCCATTTCCATAGCTTCTCATTTTGAGTGAGAGAAACAGATTTATTCGAAACTACAATTTTTTATGTTCGCGGTACACGCTCAGCTTTGCCGCCTTTATATCTTTTTATTAAAAAGTTTGAAGTGTATTTTTCTTCTGAATTTACCGTAAGCTATTTGAGATAACTAAAAAATCGCGGTACCAACATTATAAATAACAAATACCGAGGTTGTGTTTTGGCTGTTTAGGACCTTTGCCTTTCTTTTTGTATGGCTGTTGAACTTTTTAAAAAGTTTGTACCTCGACAAAAATGGAATTTGTATGCAACATTTATGTCGCGAAATCGAGCCTGCAATTTCCGTAACTTTTTAATTTTTATTTGACCATAAACTAGGCATTTCGCCGCCTAGTTTTTAACCGTAAAAGTCAACCTTGCCGGACATTTTTGAATAAAATAAATTAAAACAATGCTAACACCTTGACTCTCCTTTAATGAAAAAGTACATAACTCTCTTTGTCCTTCTGTCTGTTATATGTCTTATTCCATTGGGTTCAAATTTATTTGACAACGATCTTTTCAATGGCCGCTCGCTGCGCTTTAATAATATGAATTTTTATTTTTGTCAAATATCTTTTCCGAATTACTATGAAGGTCAAACAAGGCTATGTACATAATAATAATTATGTGTAATCTACTTGATATACGGGATGTAGCTGTTCGATGTTTCTTTGGATTAATTGGTATTGAAGTAATAATTTGCCATGTACGGCCCATTAATAAGCACTTTCCATGATTCTTAAACTCTATATTTGAATGATAAGATGATAAATGATGAATAAAGATCCCTAATATTTATATTTTAATGGGCAAAAATTTAAATTACAGTAGTTAGTCATTAACGAGGCATGCGCCTAGTTACGACTAGTAGAGAATGCCTTTAGGCATTAAGTCCGTTACATGTGCAAAAATAAAAAAAAGAGTATGAAAAAAAAAGTTAGATACAATCTGGAACGAAACATAAATAGTGTAAAATTTAGAAGTTCATGAAGGAGCAAATATTAAAAGCAGTTTAAATATCTGCATACCTTACGGAAAATACTTAACTCAAATGCTCCTCATTTGATGTGGCTCTATTTATTTTATTAAAACGCGTAATGTAAACGAGCCGTCGTGTGTCATATTGTATTGAGGAAATGGTTCAAGAGAAATTGGCGTTAATGTGTTTGCATAGAGAGCGGAGTAGAGGCGGGGCACCAGAGCAGGGCTGTCAACTTCTATTCAAAATAAATCTGGAACACCTAAACACGAATAAAGTTATCTGACGTTCCAGCAGCGTGTTCTTGTTTAGTTTAACATAAATAACAAGATATTTATTTCAAAGGCGTATCAACTCCTCACATGCGTATTTGCACTGCCGTTGTAAAATAGCTTTGAATGAATTTGCATAAAGTCCTTATGCTGCCATCCCTGCCAAGAACGGCTGTAAGCGGATTGCGCTCTGCCCTCCGGGGGCCATTTTCGTTCTAAGCGATCATGACTGACAAATTTAATGTTTTTTCAAAGGTAAAGGGAATCGAATAAATCGCAATCGCAACCAACCGATGTGCTAAGTGCCGTTTAATACGCGATACCCGAATGAAAAGCGTCAAAATTGAGGAAATTATGTTTTTTCATAGCGTTCAATAAAATGTGAAGGTTGCGTAAAATGCTTATGATTCGAGTTGATAATAAAGCAACGACGTTCATATCTCAGCAAATTGATCTGTGGCCAAATATTTTGATACTAAACGTACAAAATTACATATTGTTTTATCCAAAAAAGCACATTAGTAGCTTAATAATAAAACGACATAATTCGTTTCACAAAAGAGCTTCCAGAAGCTTTATAATTTGAGAGTTTTTGTTCGAGTATTAACGCAAATTTTCTGCGCAAATATTAGCTTGTGTGCCGGCCACTGTTTGGTTACCACTGAATATTTTTGTTGTTTCGCAATGTCGCCGCATGTGCGAAATACAACAACCTTTTTTGCGAATTGATTTCCGAGATGAGATTTTTTAACAAGGACCGTTGGTTTCTATAGAATCACCATGCAGAAAGAGACAAAGTACGAAGAGTACGGGAACCAACTCTTCTTCAGCCGACTAAAAGAGACAAACTTCATTGGTTATTAACTCCTTGAGTGAAATATTCCGCGGGTCATGAGTCGCCATGGCGCGTCACACGTGCGTCACTGCGCGTCACGGCACGCGCACGCCGCACGGCCGCGCCCGCGCAATCCTTCACCGCGTGACCGACGCGCCTAACACGCACTGTTGCTCATATTTATCTTCGTTAGAGTTTATCTTCAGCAATTATACTAACGTCAATTATTGGAAGAACTGTCTTTTAAACTCGCTGACGTAGATCGTTATACTTTATGATTACTTACATAGATTTCTAATAAACTTTCTCTGGCTATAAGGACTTTTTTCGTAGTCTAGAAGTGGGTTATCATTTTACAGATATTCAATATTTATTAAAAACATTCGGTTTTACATGCCTAGGTAATCTATTTGTAATTAAAGATGTGTCAATTACATAAATCCGGGACCCAGGTAAGTCCTTAAACTACGACTGGGCCCGCGGGTATGTCCTTAAACTCTATGTCCAAAAGAGAGGTATAGGTATTGCGAATTTCATCTCACTATGTGTGGTAGGGCATAGCTCAGCGAATGTTATCTCGCTCAAATCTGGTGCAGAGCCCGACTGGGGAAGTACCTCCACCTTACGGAAAACCGCAGCCAAATAGCACTAGACCCTACACATAGTGTTGTATTCCTGGTGGTTAGTAAGGTCGCCAAAGAGCTCAAAGAAGACCCAGTATGTTGACAATGAGGGACTCTCTTGTTCCTTTAGTCGTCAACACAGTGAATCCACCTTTTGTAAACGGTTGGCAACGCGCATGTGATACCTCTGGAGTTGCAGGCATCCATAGGCTACGGTAGTTGCTCATCAGGCAGACCGTATGCGTGTTTGCCACCGTCGTGGTATAATTTTTTTTTTATCGTACTATTAGTAAAAAAATACCTTTACTCCCAGAAGTTACCTAATTCTAGCAAAAAAATCAGAGGGATTCTCTGTCTACTATGCTATATGTAATATCATATTACATGGTTAGAACTACATATTACTAAAAAGTACCTCTCTATTTCTATACTAAATAATCAAATTGAGTACTTAAGATAACAACTCATCCCATTTTACTGCAATCGAATGAGATTAGTAATATTAGTAATTATTAAATCATCAGGCAGACCGTATGCGTGTTTGCCACCGTCGTGGTATAATTTTTTTTTATCGTACTATTAGTAAAAAAATACCTTTACTCCCAGAAGTTACCTAATTCTAGCAAAAAAATCAGAGGGATTCTCTGTCTACTATGCTATATGTAATATCATATTACATGGTTAGAACTACATATTACTAAAAAGTACCTCTCTATTTCTATACTAAATAATCAAATTGAGTACTTAAGATAACAACTCATCCCATTTTACTGCAATCGAATGAGATTAGTAATATTAGTAATTATTAAATTATAACATTGATCGAAATAGCAAAACAGAAAATATAAAGTAACACATATCTAGACTGATATTGGCCATGAATGTAATTAATATCAACTTTAGCTTTATCATTCCTTTTAGAAATGCAAACCATAAAAAAAAAGAAAAACAATCGTTCGAACCATAGTGGTAAATTAGTCGAGGCATTTCAAACGTTTCAGAGTTCGTCAACAATTTGTAAATAGCCACACAAACTTTCCATGCAGTGTGTGAAATAGTTCTCCGTCGAGCTTTGCGGTCCATTGAAAAGAATAATGTTATTAAAATTTGTAACGGTATAGTGAGTCTTTGAAATAGAAAACTCGTTTTAAATATTACTAGGTATTTGAATTTGTTTTGTCGGTCTCATGCGTCAGCGGGCGTTAGCCTAGTTGGCCGAAGTCGGCTGTCATGTGATTGCTAATGCTTCTTGATTCTCTAATGTAGTGTCTAAAACTGATTGCCTTTACTCGGGACAGAAATATCGCGGCTTGTTACGCCTGACAGACGTACTCCAACAAACGTGAAATTTGATTAAATATAGATAATGCATGCTGATTGGCAGTGGTGTGAATTTCACATTTGCGGCTCAGTTGTCACCTCTGCTTCGCCGAGGGCATGTCAATAGGTTAAGAATACGAGTCGCGTTGGAATATACCTATATTCTTTGAATACGTCGCTAATTTACCAAAAATGTTACCTACTTACTTAAAAAACCAATTTGTCAGTCTTTTTTCGATATTTTGAAACCAATTCATTCACTAACCTCTATTACAGAATCTATTAACCTTTTTTAGTTTAATGTTAATTAAGTACGTAAATTAAGTAAGTACCTATCATTACAGAGTTTTTAAAAATTTAAATGTCAAGAAAACTGAAACAAATTTTTATCTTTTTTTCAAATTGAGGTTAGGACTGGTTATTTAACCAGTAATAAGGCAGTAGAAATATAATTGTTTTAAGGCCACTGACACATTATCATCTACGGATCGCCGTTACGATTAAAAAATAGTATAGCCAACAATTGCTATTCATTATTAAATTTCCTTGCCTCATTTTTCTGCTAAATAGTCAAAAATATTAATGATTTATGAAATACAAGATAAATTTATTCCAGCACTTAAATACAGGAAAACCTACTTTAATTTTTCTGTACTCATATTTAAAAAATAGTCGAGATAAAAAAAACGGTTTCACTTGATATAATTAATTAAATAAAAATGATAAATTATGGAGGAAATTAAAATATTAAAATATACAAATGTTTAGAAAAAGGACGCGGTAGTCAGTTGAGCGGTTGAGCGCCGAGCGGCTCAGATGCGTCTCATTATGTCGAGGAGCGTGTGATAAACGAGCATATTGGAAAACGCCTTGGCACGCCCTGCACGTCACGATGACGGGATATAAATGAGTTTTATATTGTCTGTTCGCACCTAAGCCTATCTCTCCAGTCTCTTAGATAACTGATCAGGAACCGAACGTCTGTCTAAACGATTTTTTTTGCTCATTTAAGACAAGACCAAATTAGACGAGTGGTTGAAATGTTTGGCTAGTGTCCAGCGCCATAAATTAACATGAACTTTTTTCCTTATTTTCAGGTAAATCGCTGAAAGACGTATCTACAAGATGGAGCTTCTCGAGGGTGTTGCCTCAGGGCATATGACTACGTCAGCCATATATATTGTTATTGTTAATAACTTATTGAAATGTATTGGCATCAACGCCTTATTATAACTGTTAAGGCAACACGTGGAGAATAAAAAATAGTTTTTAGCAGTAGTTTTTTTCATTAATATGTAGTTAGTACACACAAGAGTTACATAAAATTAGAAAAAAATAGAGTCACGCTGTAATGTTGTAGCTCCGTCGCTTGATTGCATTACATTTATTTTAATTTTACAATTATTGGGTAGTTTACTGTAAGTGCAAAGCGGTGGGTAGATAATTATATGTATATAACACATGTCAAAATTTGGCAACAGTGCCAACAATGTATTATAGTTAAGCCCCGCTAACAAGGTGTCTACTCGAGCAACTACCGAACCACCGATGGCTGAAGTGGTTTTGGCAACGTCCGACGTCTGGTAGGCTTAATCACGGCGCACCTTAACCAAGCTTAAACTCGAGTACGAGTCGAGCAAAACTCCTAATGAGTCGGAACCGATGAGCACGCCTTAAGCACGCCTTAACGTCGTTTTACGTGCTCAAGCACTGTTAATAGCGAGATTCGCCTTCGCTGAATTTTCATATTAAACTAGTTTAACTAGAGCGTGGATTAAAACTTGTAATGTTTCTGTGAGGTTTGCTACTTGTAGGTTAATTTTATATATGATTCAATAATTGGGCGTGAGTTACATAGCTCCATTACACCTAACATTTGAAATCCAAATTAAATTATAATGTAAATGTAAATTAAATTTGTTTAACTACATATATAAATTGTGGTAATATGCAACAAAATAGACATTAATTTGTAATTACGTATAGGTCTAACTCTTGACACAGACGGATAATGAGAAATTTTTATTGACTAGGTACAGTCACCATCAAATATATCGGAACGACGAAGGTAAGGTACTGTACGTTGTGGTTGTATGTTAGGCTGCAAGTAAATGATTTGTACTATACTCATTAAATATCATTATACCTAAACCGTATTTTCACTTGGTCACGCTGCTTTGGTATCACGGTCAACCCTACCAAATGACAGGCCATTTTGCTTGGTAGCACCCGTCTACTTTCTTTAATAGACACTGCTGAAGTGGCGCCAATCCTCTACGAACAGGAAGTGATACCTCTGGTATCGCAAGTGAAGAACCTGGGGCTAATTATTGACAGCGGGCTTACATGGGAACCTCAGGTGGCCGACGTTTCTCGTAGAGTAATTAATACTTTAAGAGCACTCTATCGTTTTAAACATTTTCTACCAGTCAGCACTAAAATTCTCCTTGTCCAATCTCTTGTCCTGCCTGTCCTTGATTACGCTGATGTTTGTTACACTAATCTCACCTAAGACTCATTGAACAAGTTTGACCGGTTACTTAATAACTGCATACGCTTCGTGTTCGGTCTCCGTAAGTATGACCATGTTTCCAATTTCCGCAGAAAACTTAATTGGCTTCCGATCTGAGAACGTAGGTCACTTCGTATTCTTTGCACTCTGTATTCCATATTATTTGACCCGTCCGCCCCAAATTATCTTCGATCGAAATTTAAATTTGTTTCCCCACGCCCCGGCACACATCTTCGTTCTTCTCGTTCTCTAAAGCTCATTGACAATATGCCCCGACATGGAACTGGTTTTATGTCTAATTCTTTCACCATCCAGGCAATCCGACTTTGGAATGTTCTGCCGCTCTCTCTCAGGCAAGCTCAGACTAAATTCACTTTCAAGCGCTTGTTGTGCAAGCATTTCCTTGACAAGCTTTCTTCATCGTCCTCCTGATGGTTCACACAGGGTATTTAAAATATATGTATGTATGTTTATTATTATATGTATTTGTGTAAGTTTATGAATATAGCTTAATATGTATCTATTGAGAATGCCTTATGGCATTAAGTCCGCCATTTGTACCATCTTGTATTTTGAAATAAAGAATAAATAAATAAATAAGTTAAACTTAAATTATTGGGTTAAACCTCATATCATGGATCGTCATAGTAGAGTAAGGAGGGAATCAAATTTAAGATGAATAAAAAGTAGTGTCAGATAGAGATAATTTAAACCAAGTTCATTAGTACTTTTAAATGACATAAGGTTCAATTTGCTACTCGATGAGGTAGATTTTATTATGATGTTTTTGCTGACTGTACAAAATGCTCCAACTTTGGCTCAGGCTACCAAGTACTAAAACACATAACATTGCACCATGCATTACCCGACATAAGTCGAATCTGATGCTCGATGAGGTAGGGTGGGCTACGGCCTACTCTTCATCTATCATGGATGATGGTTTAAAATAAAGATTTTTCAATAAAAAACACTTCTCAAATGCCTCATGAATATGAATTATTAAATGATCTAGGTGTTATGGTAGTAAAGTTCTAGTGAGACAGAAGTTCTGGGTTGATTTCCCATTCTAAATTTCTGCCGAATTAATTATTTGGTATCAAATAAACTATAAGTATCTACTGCCCAAAATTGCCACCTGAATGTAGGCTACTTTCTAGAAAGATAATTCCTTTTGCTCCCCTAGTATTTAATTAACTAAAATACAAATTGCCTGCTGCGTGTAACTTGTTAACCTCACTTAAAGATATTCAGTTGTATACTAGAAATATTAGAAATCATTTCCTGCCTGAGAATGGTGTTAGAGAATGGGTCAAGTCTCGTTTCCGGGATTGAAAATCTTCATTCTACTACCTATACCTTGCTTAATATCAGATAATCCCCAATTTCCCTTAAAAATGTAGTTCGAGTTGGTGAATGTCCATTGATTTATTCTTTTGTAAACTTGTAAGCGATTGGGGCATTTAATTGTTCTACGGTATATTCGAACTTTCACTGAGAGTTTAATGAAGGCTACGTCCATTAATTGGCCTATTACTATCAGATGATGCATGCTAACGCACTGTCACGCTAATTGCTCTAAATTAATTACCACTACAACAGTGAAAGAAATCAAAGATGATGGCCTAATCCTACTAACATGTTAAAACGCTGCTCCAGCAGTATGAAATGAACTGCTTCATGTAACAACGCGTTTTGTAGGTACAACCCCGGTTTGCAGCGCAGCATAATTTGCGTATGGAAATCATATAGTAGTAAACAAAGAACCCGATTTGCAAGTAGTGCAGTCACGTAGCGCGTTGCGTCCCGTCGAACAGCGATCAACAGGCGTCGAAATTTGAAAATTACCACCCATTTGAAGCAATAAATCTGTAGAGCTGTCGCTGGCAAGTGGCGACCATTCGCGATTGTAGATTGATTCGTTGATTGAAGAGCCCCATTCGTTTCAGCCTGCACGGACCGGCATAGTCTTAATTGCCATCGGAGATTGGTGTACCGGTGCCATATTGTTTTTAGTCAATACGTATCTAGCACGTCGTTCAAGCTAATCATGTTCCACTGTAATCAAAGTGTGGTTGAATTTCGCCATCTGAATTCCTTGATAGAATATTAGGAATATGCAGTTTATGTATAGAGGTAGGTAGAGAATACAACGATGTTGTGCGATGTTAAGTATTAAGAGCCATTCACATGTGTACACCCAGATTAAAAATTGCATGGACAAATTTATGAATGAATTCATTCATAATGTGTACTAACGATTACAATATTTATCGGTGTTCACACGGTTCACAGGTCGGTAGCAATGTAAAAGCCGCAAAGCTCATAGCGAGCATTCACTAGTTATTTGCCTTCTAAGTAGGTTAGTATATCATCAAAATATTCTCTATAAAACAAATAGCTAACTGATCCGGAGAACTGAAATCAAATGAAAAGACAAACACTCGCAAACTAAATAGCTAGATCAAACGAAATTCCAACTAGTGAAATGTCACCAATCGGCAACAAAAACAATTAGTCTCAGTCGCATTTTGAGCAGTATTTTTGGACAGGTGATAGCTTTGACGGACGAGCACATTGAATTAGTTGATTTGACTCTCAAGCCTGGACGTGACGTAGGGTTCCTGCAAATGATCGACGGAGCTCTCGTGTACAGTGCACAGTCAGCGTTATACGTAGGAAAGAAGAGGATATTAAAATATTGTCATGGGAATGGGAATTAAAATATTCCGATATTCCAGAGCACTAATTTACTTGTAGCTTAAAGTTGCCCAAGATATAAAATAGTGTAAAAACAATCTGTGGGTAAGAAGTAGGTACATAGTAAAAATAAAGATTTGCCTTTTTAAAATCGTTACAAGCAATAGAAACATCATCTGTAAAAATTTCAACTGTCTAACTATCACGGTTCATGAGATAGAGTCTGGTGACATAAAAACGGCAGAAACATCATGTCTGTTGTATAGGAGCCCCCTTAAATGTATATTTTTTTCTGTTTTTACGTATTTGTTGTTATAGCTGCAACATAAATACATCATCTGTGAAAATATTAACTGTCTGATAACAGACGGACAGACAGACAGACAGACGGACAGGGGGTCTTAGTAATAGGGTCCCGTTTTTACCCTTTGGGTACGGAAACCTAAAAATCGTTGAAAGTGTGAACATAATTTTATTCCACATTTTTATGAAAGTTCAGTTAATCCCTATATAATTTTACATACAAAATAAAAATGTAATTAAACGTACAGTCGCATGCCCTATCGAGGTAAAAAAACTGATTTATCCTGGTAGAATGGGCACAGGGTAGATGCGCGTCAGGCTGCCTGACTCAGGCATCGTGCGACCTACATTGCTGACTCCTCTTATTTACACGGATTGATTTCCTGACTCAACGTTTTGAAGTTTAAGTGCGGTAGTAGAATGTTGCCAATTGTTTTGTAAATAAAGTCAATACACTGCAGAATTCTAGTGCTGCTATGTTGTACTTGGTTTTATATTTTTGTTCTTGATTTTAAGTATTTAGTATTAAATAGTTTGACTGATGGAAATGTAAAAATATAACATTAATTTTTAGCGTCAAAATATTTAAGTGCATAATTACCCGCATTAAGTTTTTGGGAGAGTTTCGCATGAAGTAAATGACATTAGAATCGAATTAGTTCACTCGCGCTAACGCCTAACTGAATCTGTAAAAGCATGGCGCTCTGTTAACCATATTTTACTTGAACTGAATTCAGTTTAAAATGGTCGTCGAGGAATGCACGTTGAATACTGTAGTATCAATTGAAGAAACATGCTATATTTGAAATTCCTCGCAAGTTCCAATTGACATCGTTGAGTTTTATCCACACTCTGTAACACTGAGGAGAAGAAGCTTGTGATCGAGGAGTGGGCCGATGTGCTCAGCTCGGCATCGTCACCCTCAAGCCGGACCCATCGTGCGACCTACTTTACTGGCTTTAACTTTTTGACTCGATGGCTTGGCACTAGCAGTACATTGTCAAGATAGTTACTGGTAGATAAGAGGTCCCTGACATCTGTCTGTTCAACGAATATTATTACCTAAACTTGTCCAAGTTGATAAAAGCACTGGTTGCAGCATGGGTTTTATTTAAAAGGATTGTTTTCCTGACTTTATGTCTTAGCACTAGTAGAATATTGTCAAGATAGCTCGACGATTTGCATAGCACGCTTTTTTACCAAGTCAACGGGTCCAAGTTGGTATCCAGATGCTTCTGACCAAAGATGACAGCAGTAATCCATATGGGATCTAACTTGTGACTTGCCTAGAAGCAGTCTAACGTATGTATCGTGTGTGTCGTGTGTCTTTGGATTTGATTGTCAAGTAAGCGTTATATCAGCGCATGGTACAGTCGACTGTACTGCATATAACGCTTAAAAAGAGATGTATCAACTTTTGGATCTTATTACAACGCATTAAGGTGAAAAAGTGGATACATCTCTTTGTAGTCGACTGTACACTCGCTTTTTAGGCACATTGTACATGAGTACAACTGTGCTGGGGCCGTATTATAACTTTATAACACGCTTAGACACGATTCAACTTCAATACAACTCCAATATATTAACTACGCGATACAGCTGACACCTAACCGCCTGAATCAGAAATATCAGAATTAGCTGGAAAATTATTCCGATGTAACTCCAATGCAACTTCAATATTGGTTGAATATTTGTTGTATGTTGGAGTTATGTTTTAATGTATTGTTTTTGTATTTTAAAATAAGAATACAGCACCTGGACGTTAATGATGCGCGGCATATCATATCAGTACTTATTAAAAAAAAAACATGTAAAACAATCACATAATACTGTGCATAAATCAAATATTTGTTACAAAATTGCATAACTAGACAAAAGCTGTTCATTTTTTTACGTTTTGATAGGTGCTTAACAAGTGCATACCGCAGCGTACTGTGGAATGCGCTTCACCAGTGTCCCTTAGTGGAGAATATTCTCTGTGCCTGTGGAGAAGCGCTCCGTGTGTAAGTGGCCGCCGCCGCGGACCCATTCAGTTCGATGGCACTTAAAAAAATCTTTGACAGGTACAAAGCGGGGCTACCAGTGTTTCTCAATGCTTACTCGCTTTAGCCAAGCCACATTGCCCTGGACAAGTGGCTGTTTCCAGGCCGCTTGATGGTTACTGGATAGACGTTACCTTTCTTTTGTTCTTATATCTAAATATATAAAAGAAGAAACTGACTGACTGACTGACATATCATACGTAGGTTCCTTATAAGATCTAGGGATGCACTAAGAAAGGATTTCTCAAAATTCACCCCCTAAGGTTTGTATGGCGAATCAAGATTTGTTAGACTATTTTAATTGAAACTTCACAGGAGTATTCCTAACGATAAATGAGTAAACACGTGTTTCAGGTTTTTTAAAAATTCAACCCCCAAAAGGGGCAAATGTGGTCACAAAGTCTGAAAATCAACATGGGTATCGTATCCTTTTTGAATACTTATAGTACGCGGGCGAAGCCGCGGGAAAAGGCTAGTTATTCTATGTATGTATTATTGAACAAACTATAAAGCAGTAGGCATGTATTATATTATAATGTAGTTATCATGATACTTTACGAGATAAAATAGCGGTTGATTATTATTGAACTAAATACGAATAATAATGTTGTCCAACACAAAATCGCAACACGGTGATATAAAAAAACCTAATCGTAATTCCATGCCTGAATGAATTTCAAAACAACAATACTACATAAAGGTTAATAACAACTTGGAACTGTAACAGAGCAATCTCCTATAGACGTAATTACGTAGGCCAACCCCCGGCTCAAGCTCACTCATTTTATTTAATAATCGGTATATGGCTGTCATTCCCATAACAAACGAGTCGAGCGCGAACTGTTCCCACTGTCCAATTATGAATTACTGTGACGGAATATGAATTCAAAGTTACACTGGTTTATCAGAGTATTAGACTGGTGTGTGCTCAGAAAACGTTGGGAATAGAGGGCCTAGATGTGGGTCGCTCTTGACCTTCTGACCTGAAAGGACTATGTTTGCCTAACGTATTTATACTGAAAGAGAGCTCATCGTCGATTTAAAGGGCCCTCTATTGTTCCGAACGTTTCGAATAATATATTGCTGGCGTTTATTAGCTATAAGTATTTTTGTACAGTCAGCAGCAAAAGTAGTTAAGCGAATGAGGCATTTAAAAGAGTATTGATACGATATTACTTATTTTAAAAATAATAAGAGACGGTGAAGGTAATTTTGAACACCTCATCCGTTAAGTATTTATTGAATAGGCAGCAGCAGGATAAGCTATAGCTACATTAATAAACTGTGTACAACAAGAAACAACTGGCATAATTAGATATAATATTATAGTCTCTGAGACTGTTGCATCTATAGGCATGCACCATTTCCGCGGCCGCTTGAGACCCACCAGGTATAGGATAAAAATAAATTATATTATGTTTCCTTAACAAAATATGTATGTATGCACCTACGTAATAAACAGATTCCTAGTCAGCGTACGTGGCCGATTGGTAAATTGCCGTTATTATCTAACCTTAACCCAACAACCGTAATTTGAAAAGTCAATAAGGATGCAATAGCGTGACACGACCACATCAATCGAACAACCATACTCTAATATAATTTGCTTTTATTTTAGCCCAATTTCAGCTTATCAGCAGTTTCGCAGTAAACAGTTAAGTTTTCGTTATTTAGACCATGTTGGCGCTTAGGCGTATACATAGATAGATTATATAGAAGTTCTAATCTGCATAGTTCTATTTGGCACGGCATCGGCACATGACACGCGGATCGCGATTATTTGCCAGTCTAGGCCGGCAATGCTGTATGAAAACCCATTACCGCCCAGTCTCGCTAAAGCGCCTACATCAATATGCTATACCGCCTATTATGACTTACAAATAATATTATTTTTACTCATGTTTGAGAAGAATAGGTTTACGTTTTGAGGTTACATCTTCCTTAACTACTTATCAGAAATTCACGAATTGTGACGACATTATAATATCACGTAAATCAAAGAGAAACGATGACAGAAAATTCCTTCAGGACAGATACTTGACTCAGTGTCCTGTGAATATCCTTCGTCGTCAACAACCCTTGAAGGAATCGCGGTCGCCAGTCAGCGGAGCACGCTGGACTGAACACTTTGGATCTTGCTTATTTCGGGGCCATCGTCTTAATGACACATTGGGGCTATCGTTGCCCTTTGAAAATGTGTTTTCTTTAAGTCATCTTTTTTATAAAAACTTAACACAACAATAAATAACCCAAAAGAAGTATAAAAGTGTTTTAATTAATTAATCGTTTAATTTTTTTACAAGCAGATAAAATTTGTATTTGGGATATTAGAAATCAAAGTACCTACTTGCTGATAAATCAAACAAACCTGACTAGATATTATTAACAATAATTTAGTTGAGAAATGAATCATGAATCACCCACCCACCCTAGACGGCTCAGGTTAGTTTTGATATTACGTATATCATTGACTAAATAATGATCAAATAAAATTCCGCCGTGATACTTGACCCCGGCGTCTTCCAAAGCTCGCTTGCCGGTCGACAGCTCTCTAAGTATCTCGGTTGGCCAGTGAGAGGGCCGGACTCGACGCGCCTGCACCTACTTGCCGCATGGAGTATATTGAATCCGTTATTGGTTTGATTTTAATTCGATCCAGTATTTCACCTGTTGAAAGCGAGGTTTGGCTTTTCCGATCATCCTTTTTTTGTTAACAATTGGTCATCCTCATCAAGTTAATGTCAAATAGATGTCAATAAGCAACGTCTAAGTGAACATCATTTTGATAACAAACCGTAACAAGCCAAGATTTTTCGGTGAGAATGCTGCTCCTGTGGCCGCATTCAGAAACGAATCTTTAAAAACCGGCCAAGAGCGTGTCGGGCCACGCTCAGTGTAGGGTTCCGTAGTTTTCCGTCCGTCACAGTAAGTGTCCCCACTTAAGAGTTTTTGAAAGCACGTCATTTCATTGTGATTTTGTAGAAATTACAGGTACAATAAACTTAAAGGTAAAATTACAAACTTAGTTCAGAAATTATTTTGTATTTTTTTTTTAAAACTATTCAACCTATCAAGTTCAAAATAATTTTCCTAGAAAGATTTTATAAAGTTCTACTTTTGAGATTTTTTTCATATTTTTAAAACTTATGGTTCAAAAGTTAGAGGGGGGGGGACACATTTTTTTTTACTTCTGGAGCGATTATTTCCGAAAATATTTACATTATCAAAAAATAATTTTAGTAAACCTACCTATACGTACCTCCCCTATACGTAAAGTGGGGAGTGATTTTTTTTTTCTTTTCAACCCTAACGTGTGATATATTGTTGGATAGGTATTTAAAAATGAATAGGGGTTTGCTAAAATCATTTTTTGATAATGTAAATACTTTCGGAAATAATCGCTCCAGAAGTAAAAAAATATCCGTCCCCCCCCCTCTAACTTTTGAACCATAAGTTTTAAAAATATGAAAAAAATCTCAAAAGTAGAACTTTATAAAAACTTTCTAGGAAAATTATTTTGAACTTGATAGGTTGAATAGTTTTTGAAAAAAAATTACAAAATAATTTCTGAACTAAGTTTGTAATTTAACCGTATAAGTAGGTGTTTATTGTACCTGTAATTTCTATAAAATCACAATGAAAAGACGTGCTTTCAAATAAAGTAAAAACGGTGAGAATCGGTTCACGCAATAAAGAATTATCCCATAAAAATCAACTTCCATACTTTAAGCTCGCGCGCAATAGTTTACTTAATTTGCCGATAGATGTCGCTGTACGTGGAACGCTCATATCATATCCTACATGGCGGTGTTATTTTAACTCTTAAGTGGGGACACTTACTGTGACGGACGGAAAACTACGGAACCCTACACTGAGCGTGGCCCGACACGCTCTTGGCCGGTTTTTATTGGAAGTCTCGGGCCTCTACGTCTACAATCCCCATATAGATCCGACATACCGAAGCCCAGTGGAGAATTATGCTATGTAATTATTACGTTTTTTTTTATAATTCACTGTATAATTAAGTACTCATTATGATGATATTACGCAAAACTATATTCTTTTCCGAGATAACAATATGATTATTTATTTAAAAGTTTTTACATCTTAACATCCATCCACGATAATGTATGATTGACATAGGTATTGGGTAACTTTGTTCTATATTTATTTAAGAGGCCGGTAACGATTTGAAATCGCTAAAAATGACATAACGCACATGAATTGCATTTGATAAGATAGTTTGAAGTCTTGTTATTGAAAAAAAAAAATACTTTTGATGCATACATTATATTTTATTTGTATATATATTATATTTCGGTACACGGCGGGCAGAAGTTGATATCTCGAGATTTAAAGTTACAGAAATTTGAACCCTATATAACTATATTTTAGGTTCAATTTTTTTTTAAGTTTTCAACATTTTCCCTAGAAAGATATTACTATCTTAATAGGAATATGATTATAATACGTATTATACGGCATATAACTATATCCCTAGGGATATAACTATACCTCCGCCGCACTCCTACCTACAATTATTTCACTAAACTTAATCCAGTAATATAACTATATCACTAAACTAAAGACGTATTATAGTTATATTCCTAGTAAGATAGTAATGAATCGCTTTCGTATAACTATGTTACGACATAAAATTATATCCCTAGGGTTATAGCTATATAACGGCTTTATCTATCTTACTGCGACATATACAAACAAATAGAAGTCTTGTTAGTTACTGCAAAATGGTATCGAAAAGTTGAGCGAAATCGAAAAAAAAAGCTTTACCGGACTCTTAACTTCTGATTCATCAGTCCATGTTCTCATTCCTATAGCATCACTTGTTTTATCACTTGAATAAGGATGGGTATAAGAGATGTGACACCTCTGGAGTGGCAGGCGTCCATAGGCTACGGTAGCTGCTTACCACCAGGCGGGCCGTATGCTTGTTTGCCACCGTCGTGATATTTTAATTTTTATATTTTAATTAATATGAAATGACTGTGATATAAAAAAGAGGAATTATGATGTCAGGAACATTTTATATGAAATTAATCCGAATGCCATTTGGTCATTTCAAATCTATGCTTTCCTATTTCAGCCTTTAAATCCAAAATAAAAAATATACACTGACGTTTCATAAAATGATTAACAGGAAACATAATTAACTTTTTTCCATATGTATTAATTGTTTTTTTTATATACTTTTATCAACAATTAATTAAGGATCAAGTTTTTAAAATATGCAGAAAAAAGCTATTACTATAAACTTAAAATTTAGAATACGTTCAAATATTTTAGTTGCAATATATCATAAGTATTTAGGGAGGAAAGACATTTATTTCTAAACGGTGTTGATTTTACATCAAAATGATAATTCATTGTTGCATGACATCAGACAGTAAAATCTGTCACATTAATTGGATCATTGAACCAAATGTCATCAAATGTATAAATTTGATCACTGGATTAATTTAGTTTTGCTTAAACACAATCAGTATTTTAAGCACGCTGCGATTCAGTATCAATTAAAGAGCAACCGTCGTTTCATAAACCTTTTAATTTGAAAATGTAAATTCAGCGCCATATTAATTTGTATTCGTGGATACAGAGTTGCTTAATATTGTTATAAAATGACAAATTTAATAAAGTGGACGTCAACGTTGAATAATTCAGGCGTCGCCGGGACCATATACATTATTTATGATGATGAGATGTCGTAGGTAACGCACACCTATCTTTGGTCTGCGGTTTTGCATCTCGGCCACGTCGGCGGTGTATTGAAAGGTTACTTCAGCGCGGGCCCACTTCTCACGAGAGCGGGACGGTTAACTATGCTCAAGTAATGTCCGCAACTTCATGGTGACAGATTTAAATTCCTTTGTGTCTGCATTGTGCTCGTATGTTGGACATTTACGGTAACGTGAAGTTTATAAAATACATCAAAATATTAAAGCATACAAATAATATTTTAACTTCTCTTTCATTTTAGAAACGTTTGAAACATTTTAGAAATCGTAAAAGTTTACAAAACTCGGTTAAAATTGGTAAGGTATTTTGTTACCTACAGATTGAAAATAGCATTGTCCTTTCCTGTAAGCAAGGAGAACCAAAAATAATCGAGACGAAGACCATACTGACAAAGATGACATTTTAGAACCGCATTAGCTTTTAAGCCAAGTTGTTTAATTATAAACGGAGAGCTAGCCACGTCAGATATGACACAATAATGAGAGTAACGAAACCTCTCTAGTCAGTTTGCTATAATATGCTTATTTCTAGATCTGGACATCTGGCAGCTGTAAAGTGGTGGAGGTCAAAAAATGCAAACAACTTCAAGAAAACCAATCCTATAGTTCTGGGTTTGATGAAATTTTAATAAACGTGTAAGTACAAAAACTATAAAATTAACAAACAACAACATCCAGATGTTGTAAAAATGCATACAACTGTATCTTTAATATTCTGTTTTTGATGCTTGTTACCTAACCTAAGCCTACAGCCATTTCTGTTTGACTAGTAGAGAATGTACATATTTAGGCAAAAGACTAAAGTTTGCTATTTGTACTTTATGTTTTAAAGATTAGCAATAAAGATTAGTTAAATGAATATATCCAATAATCCTTTAGCATTCTATACATGAAAGCATAAGTAAGTACGTCGAAATTCGTCTTAACAAAAAACGGAGTGTATCTGCCGACACAGTCTGAATAGAACACAAAAAGGAAAACGATGCGACACGGTAAGAAGTTTCTATAGAACAAGAGTGTCTTGTTAAAGTCGAAAACTTGCACAAAACGGATGGGTGGTTAACGCTAAACGGTGGTTTAAGCGGATCACTGGAACGCTGCAAACGAGCTCTTAATGCACGCTATAAAAAAACTATGGCCAAATTATACAGCATTGTTTTTGACGGCGGAAAATAAAATGACAGTCGCTAATTAGGCTCAGTTTACAGATATTTTAATTAACAAACTAGGCGTTTTTTACGAATTTCGATTGCCAATCACTATCGAGTAGTACTGGTAAGAAAATCTATATTGTATAGAAAATGTAAAACACAATATGACGCATGTCAAAGTTGTTTTGAACGTTATCGGTTCAGCCATTCAGAGTTATCTAGTGTACTTTTTCCTGTCGCATTGAAGGTACGGAGCCCTCCATTATGCGCACGTTTTTAAAGTATAAATATAGTTAGGTGTAACGGTAAACCTTTCTTCTGATTCTGGCCGGCTAGCATATCTTACGTTGTCGCCTGTCACTCCATAAATACTTCGAGTCGCGCTTGAAGTATGAACTGTCGCGTCAAACGTCAAGTTATGATAGGCGTACTGGTGTGTATTAGTCTTCTGGATTTTGTTTAAAACTCATAAATATCAGACTCGTCTCATCGAAATTAGCATTCTTCTAGATTTATTAAGTTTTAACTTTCGCGAACACTTTAAAATGTAACGTTTTTACTCAATGTCTCCGTCACCAGTCACAACGCGACGCGCGCGATCTTTTGGAGAGCCTAGGTCTACATCTTTAACTAGGGTGGTTATAACACTGCTGCGGTTTCTGCATACGGCGACAATGTGCAAGCGAGATAACGCTCTGCATGTGTATAGCGCTGTCTCGTTCACCCTTCCGGTTGCGGCGCCGTCATAACCGCGTAAAAGTGCTGCTTGAACCGGTCCGTGGTCCGGCGCGCTACTCACTGCTGGCCGGCGATCTGGACGGCGCGCAGCGCTCTGGTAGAGCATGTTGAGGGTAATGTTGCGCCGGCGCTGCTAAAGTGTTCATCCAACATAAGCGATGATAAGCAAACCGCACTCACTGTGTTCACTAAACATGTCGCGGAGTGGCTAAATAGGCGTCAGTGAAACCGTTATATTTTATAGTCTTCTACAGGTTGATGATGATGATGATCGATCTTTTCGGCCTTTGTTTATGCCATATGAGTTTTAAGTATGTGAATACATACGACAGAGCGTTGCATTGATATAAATCGTCTGTGTAAGTTATATTGCTAAAAGGACAGTGTAATTGTTTCCTTGTATCAGACTTCAAAGTGCGAGTCCACCGGTAGTTTATTAACCGCTAATTACGCGCAAGGATGATATATGAATATGATCTGAGCGATATAAATCATTTCCTCTAATAGCTAAATAAATAATGGCACACACCTGTTGTCTGTTTTCTTTTCCGAATTTATGGCGACGGTGAAACTGAATATTTGCAAATATTGCAAAGTGTAATGAAGAATTGCAGTATAAAATTAGTGCTGTGTTATAACTTTAATTCATTAAAAACACAATTTATCCCCAACACAAATTCAACACACAACAGATAATTAACCAATATTGTAGTTGTATTGGAGTTGCATCGGAATAATTTCCATGCAAATTCTGATCCTGACGTTTAGGCGTTAGCTGTATTGCGTAGTTAATGCATTGGAGTTGTATTAGAGTTGTGTCTTGACGTGTTATAAAGTACCCTACGGCCCGTTATCTGAAAAAAATGGTTTTTTATCACATTTGCTCATAAAATGTGGCATTGTAAGTAGTCGAGTTATAGTAGAAGTTAGCCTAGAATACTTTTTTATCTTATTTATCATTTATAAGTATTAACATTTTATTTTTTCTTTGCAATAGCGATGAGAAATATTGTGAGAATTTAAATAAAGAAATAAATATTATAGGACAATCTTACACAAATCGACCTAGGCCCACAGTAAGCTCAATAAGGCTCGTGTTCTAGGTACTAGACGACAATATATACAATAGATAAATATGAATAAATACTTAAATACATAGAAAACACCCATAACTCAGGAACAAATATCTGTGCTTAACACAAATAAATGCCCTGACCAGGATTCGAACCCGGGACCTCCTGCTTCGTAGGCAGGGTCACTACAAGGAGGCCGTGGATTTGTTTCAGAGGATTAGAAAACTCGGAATAACCTGTAATTGGGCTTCTGTGGGATCTGCTTGTATTATTTATCCGCGTAAGCCGTTACGTTGTAAATTGAATAGAAATCGTTAGGGCTGCATATAAGAACTTATTAACAAATCGTTCTTCTAATGTACGATGCAATGCCAATTGAACGTTGGCAATAGGGCAACTAATCTATCGTCTAATAACCTTGTTCAATGGGGTACTGTTTGAAAGAGATTATAATCATTGCACGCGCACGCGCGCATATGTTAATAATCAGACAGTACTGCGTTATGGTTTCATGTAAATACATAGTTACGCGAAGCCATTTAAAATGAAATTGCTTGCGAAATGCGTGATCAGTTACAGATGGCGCGGTGGAAGTATGAAATATGAATGTATGTAACGATTGGATAGTGAATCGGAGCGTTTAAGTGCTAATTTCATCAAATTATTGTTGCAGTCTATTAAGGGGATACATTCAATACAAAATCACTGGCCAAGCGCGTGTCAAGCCACGCATAATGGAGGGTTCCGTACCTTCAATGGAATCAGAAAAAACTAACACCAAAAGCTCGTATCTGCCTATGAAAGAGGTTTTTTTTTGGAAATAACTCAAACACGGCTGAACTAAAAAAATTCAAAACTATTTTCGTAGAAAGTAGGTCTTAAGGCGAATCTTCTTGATTTTTTTCATGTTTTACATTATTTGGGGACGCAATTTTACTACAAAACTAAGTAGCGGCACACAAAATACACCTTACGTTTATACTTTATTAAGATACGTCATATTGTTTCCAAGTAAAATAGCTGTGACATACGAACGGACAGACAAAAGGACATGAGAAACTATAAGGGTTAAGCTTTGGCTACGAAACCCTAAATACGAGTTACCTACGTATAGGAATTTTCATAAAAGGCGGGTCGCTTATATTGTGATATTTTAAATTTTATGAATGATCCCATAATTCATAATTTCAAAGTTTGATTGTTGGATATCTGTAACTAATTCATACAAAAACGGCTGAAATAATTTGGTGTTTGGCGCAAACCTAGTTTTTAATCTATTTATTCTAGATATATGGTTAATATTTACGTAAAATTATATATCAATAATAATATCTACAAATCTTTCTTAATATAGGGCTTATTTGTAATTAAAAATTTAAGTTTATCTTAGTTTACTTTTACGCGAGTTATTAGGAGGAAATACTGACTTTAATATTAGAGAATATCCTACGTTCATTGCTATCATGTATCTTCACGGCATCTACCACTGACGCAAACGTATCTCACCTGTTTCTAAGTATAGAGTTCATATCAGATCTACGCAGACTGTCGTCATATTGACGTATCCTAGAGGTAATCTTGGCCTTGTAATTATCACACTAGATGTGCACATGTTTCATTAAGCGTCCTACTCAAGTACTATTATTAAGTATATATGTTGTTAAAGTTTGACAATCAGACTAAGTACCAAAAATGTATTGTACCTGTACACTGTATTTTGCACTTCTTTAGGCATCGTTGGATTGCCTAGTTAATGCTAAAAACAGTACCTACGTACACCATCCGTACTAAAATATGTTGTGCGTACAATCTTGCACACATAACCAGGTAAGGAAAGATTTATAATCAACGTATGGAAGAATGGTGTAGTCATCAAACCCAAGCCTCCTGGCAAGAGGTGTGCCTCGGGTGGACATGCTGGAGACGCGCGACGACTGTCTAAGCATTAAGTTCTAGTTATTTCCGGGAGATGGCAGTAAACTTATTAACTCAACAAAAGAAGTGGCATGACCCTTACTGGTGAGTTAGTATTTAATGTGTTTTTGTGTATCACCTTTAATTTTCTTTAACTTTTCATCAATTGTATTAAGCCATTTATTAAAGTCATGCGAACAGCTTAATAAAGTGTTAGTTGATGATTTGCGGTCATATAAAGGATTAAAAAAAATTTATGTGTGTAAGATCTGTTAGGTAAAAAGGCTGTAGTTAGACGCATCTAACTGAACCGACGTGACAATTGATTGAGAAGAAAGAAGAGATATTGTAAACACTTCACCGTTACCAATTGGATTGCCTCGCAGTGATTAATGACGACCTGATTTCATTTAAAAGTAGACGTTTCGATTTCTTAATCCACAGCTGCCCGTGACTAATCCATTTTGACACTCGCTAAATTACTTGGCTTTCTAAGTAGAAATCAAACTCGAATTCAATAATGACAATAATGATAACTTTGAAAGAACCTGTAAATAAATTGTAGCAAAATTGATTCAAACTTTTCTGAAACAACATCATTCAAATTCAAAGAGAATCATAAAAGCTAAATTACGTTCATGGAAAACTTTAGCGTTTGGGTAATGCGCGGCCGCAAACGAAACATCATTATATTGATGTCCTGAAATTAAAAGTTAAATAGCGGTTTCCGAATTGGTCACCAAGCGATGCGGTGAACGTTGAAACATTACGTAATTAACAATAGAGCAATTAAGTTCTGGCTCCGCTATTCGGACCAAAAACGAATGCTATTCCATGCTGGGCGCGGCCGCTCGCGTTCCGCTCCGTCGATGGACAATGCATTTTACTGATTTCGCTGACGCCGTTTTTGCTGATTCCTACCTTTACTACGCTGGTATTGAATAGTCCCGAAAGATATGCACAGCTGCTTCAAAAATGACACAGAAAGTAAAGGTTGGTTGCATAGGTTGTACCTACTAAATTAAATATTTAGGACTTTCATGAACGTGCGATAGATCCTTTGCCTAACGATTTATTTTTAAATATTGAAAGTGTTATAAAATATAAAATAAACTAAACATATGTATACATATAGTATAGTTTGAAAGTTCGTATTTCAGTGTAAACGGTCTGGTTGGCATTGGCGATTACTGCAACGTAGATAGACATTAAAAAAAAACGGGATATAGACCATTTGAATGCGAAGGGTACTCACGTGAAATGTAACTATTAACTTCAAACGGACCTGCACACCGTAAGCTGTTAATTTATTCCCTTCATTGGACATAAACGATGAAATAGTAACACTTTGGATGCTGTGTGTGGTGGTATATATTCGTGCTAGTAAGTATAATTTAGTACTCTTATGGCTGACTAAGCGTTAACACCAAACTGCACTACAAACTAAACACGCTGCAGATTGGAGCGTTTTTCGTAAACGCGACAATGTAGCTCATACGTTTGTTTCTCGCCGCCGACAGGGATTTTTTCGTGAAACAGACTCTACATTAACGAAATATGTTTGTGGATCTAGATTTTTTTAGTATCAGGACATAAAGTAAAGGCTGTGTCAGTATGTTCACGGGCCAGAGAAAACCTTCTTTATTTACTTAGTTCACCAAATATGCAACGGTTTTACAAAGACTCTGTGGCAAAGACACACTGTAATAAATGCAGTTATTTAACATCAGAGTCTGGAAAGAAATTGCATTTACTTATCGCTTGCACCTTTTGACGTATTCTCACCTCTCGTGTTCCCCTACTACTAATGACTCAATTATACACTAAGCCAGGCTATGAAACGACCAACGTTTCAAGTCGACGAGACGCAGTAAATTTCACTCTTATCATACACGGTTAGGATGGAAAATTGAAAATTATAGTTTTTCAGCCAGTAAAACACATTGCAATGGAATTTTATAATGCTAAATCAAGCTTTTTACGACTTTAATTACATGTTGTAAGCGCGATATTAATTGTTGAAGTGAATTAACGCTTGTAAAAAACGGTTAATTTATTCAGAGTTATGTTAAGCAGGGTTTAACGCTTTTTGATATATGGAAATTTTTAATATTAACACTTCAACAGTTTTGTCAAATTAAGCTCGACTTGATAAACCTGTATTAAATTGTATAAAATTAACCTATATGTGCCCAGAGGGTAGTTTTCAACCCTATGAAAAAAACTTGCTCCTACTCGTTCAAATAGGATTGAGACTGCGCTATTAACCTTAAGAGGACAGGTTCGAAAACGAACCATTAGGCATTATGTGGGTTATAAAACAGTTTTAAAACATAAATTTATACATTTACAAAGTCCTTGATATTCAATTCAAAAGTCTACATTCTCCATTCCTGCAAATCGTACCTACAACTAAATCTCTAGTTTTTTACAGAGCGCTAAAAACTTAAAAAACGATCACACTGTATTCTCGCTAACACTTTAAGCTCCTAAAAAACTGTCTAGTTTTAAATCTCTGTTAAAGTGTAAGTAATTCAAAAAGCTTTTTACGTTTGCAGTATCAGGGAATTCAATTTAGTTTAACTGGGGCATTGTAGGTACAGTCAATGATAATAATAATAATACACTTTACAAAGAATTAAGATGCAGAAATGTAAACATAGGTTTGACATCAAACTGTATGAACCTAGATGTACTCTTAGGAACAATCTTACATATCTGTATTTTCTTATTGTAGGATAAAAATAAATAAGTTTCACTGGCCCTTATGTTAAAGCATTGTGTTAGGTGGGTATACGTAGTTAGTGTATAATATCATACTGTACCAAAGCAAGGATCGGCAATCTAACAGCGAAACATCAGTTTGATGCAGATCAAACGTAGAATAAGTAAAGTGTTTTAGAGGGCATATGTAAGCTTATTCAAAATAAATAAATGCCTGGAAAACCATACTTTTAACAAAATTATTTTTTTAACGAAGCACTACAAACTAATAAAAAAGCAATTAAAAAAGGTTTTCAGAAAAACGACGCCAACTTTTTCAATTACAAACTTGCATGCCGCGTAGATGGTAAGTATGGCCCATCGAACCTATCAGATGCCGCAGTTCGAACTGCTGGAAATCATAGAAAAAGTTACAATACATGGAGAAGAGGACAAAATAAGTGTTTAACTTTTTAGCTCTTTACGAGCACCAGGTACGTAAATGTTAAACAAATTCAAATAAATCAATAAATAAAATTTGTTTGTCTAGGGTTAAACCCTATGAGGAAATAAAACGTGTTTAAGTACCGGTTCCATTACTTCTAACCTAATATATTATAACCTTACAAAGGAGTAAGTTACACAGCACGCTTATTTTTGATGTCAACTGTACAAATTACGAGTTGACTCAAGACGAAAACTTCATCTATATCTAATCGTACTTACCTCGATGATCTGATTGTTAGTATCGAGCTATAAGCGTAAGTTATCTCGGCAATTGTTTAAGGGGTGCTGGAGTAGCGGCGCCGGCTAGTTCCCTTATCAGCCACAGTTAGGGCACTTGCGAAAATTAAATCTCTATTAAAATGTCTGAAAAGGGACTTAACTTTTATCAGTTACGAACTTTCATGACATTTTACAAAGAATTATTATAGCCTTATCTCCCGCTCAGTTTCCTAGACGCGTATTCAACTTTGCGCCTGTATTCTATTCATCCACTTGCAATTTCAATTAGGCACACGAACTTTATGCAGCTTCATTAGCAAAGTGAAAATATTTGCAGGCTGCAAACAAAATAACATTTTTATGAAACTCTAAAACAAATTAAACCGAGTTATGAAAATCCGCGCAACACTTCCGATAGAGACTGGAAATAAAAACGCAACTGGAACCGCGCGTAAATTAGTCATCATTGTGTTTCCCTCCCACCTCCTCTCGCGCCACAAACGTAACAGTTAAAGTTAATTAAATAAAAATGCCAACCAAATCCGCCCCCGCGTGAGCCACCACCCCGCCACCGTGCCGGTGTCAAACAGCAATCAGCAAATAAAGAGGCGATAAGTTAGCGAGCCCATTCACAAAATCGAAAAGGTCCTCACTCAGTGTCATGCCTCGTTTTGATTGGACGTGCTTTGATACCGATAGCTGGGATTGGGATCGTTTGAAAATTTTAATATTTTTTTACTTTTCTCATATTGATTTCTGTTGTGGTTCGGAAACATTTGCCATTTTTTGTTTCATTTCGATGATACAAGCTGGAGTGTTTATAGCGATTCTGTGAGGCTAGATTATGATATCATTGTTTGGTACTGCCACGTTCTGTTTGTTACTATTCTCATATTGTAACGGTCCTATTTGACTGGGGATAACTTGTAATTAGTATGTTTTTTTCTCTATAACCAGTTTTATTTCTCACACAGGACAGTCCATGGTTAATGTGGGGGTCGAAATAAATGTAACGTTGTGCAATTTTACTTTTGAAATATTATAATGTTTTTGTATTTTTATTTTTTGTATCATCAGTAAACGATATTCTTGGAATGAACGGTAAAGTTTTCGTGGAAATGGTGAAGGACGGGTGACCAGCGCTGTGCGAGGCATGGCGTTATTCTTTCGCCTGTGACGGCACCGTGCCGTGACGCTCCATTCATTATGCAATGCTGAATGCGATCTGTTGGATAAAGCGTCTCTAATTATTTCCGCGCTCTTTCGTCATCGTAGGTATTAATGTGCGGAGTTGGTTTATTTAACATTAAAGAGTCACAAATAAAAAAACAATTTTTTATTTTATTTGTAGTACTTATTGAGAATGCTGTGAATAAAATCCTATAAGTAGCAAGTTAATATTATTATTTTAAGGAATGAAGAATTTATATTTCAAGGAATAGAAAATAAAATATAAGTAAAATTGTTTAGATTGAAGCATTATTATTCTACGTTTTTTACAAAATGAAAATTTTCATGGTTGCAATGTTTCACTTAACAATAATTTCATGAATTCAGAAATGTTATTAATTCAGATATTATATTATAATTTTTATAGAAAAAACAAATCTAATATTGTAATCACGCTATTTGCTCTATCTGAATGTTCTATCTAGGATATAAATAAGACTCCAACAGGTGTTGTCTGAAGGCATGCACTATAATGATAGCCATCGCGGACGAAAAACGTAAGCGACAGTACACCGGGTTATTTTAGAACCACCAACGAACGATAAAAACTCTTGAGTAAACATTTTACGACTCGCGAAATCAAGAGTTCGAGGAGATAGCGAAATAATTTCACACCTGCGGCTGTACATTCTGAAGGCAACTTTTTTCGTCGTAAAACGCGCCAAAACGCGTCACGACACGTTATTTCAGCATATATTTTCCGACGACAACATTACTCATTTTCCTGTCATTGCATTAGATAAGCGAGCTTGAGGCCTATTCGAAGATAAAAAGGAAAAATTGTTTTTGCTTTGATTTTAATATTCAACGAGAGTTTGACTTATTTAGATGTTTCAACTGACTGTAGGAGGAGCTCAATGTTCGGTTCAAGCCTACATTTTTAAAAGTAAATTGTTTAAATTTAATGCGACAAGTCAAAGTTTGTGATATTGGTTGCTGGAATCACAATTCCTTTAAATGCCCACAAAAGAAGATTGATATTGATAAGAGATCCGTAACAAATCAAAATTTACAAATTAGAATAGGTACTGCTCCATACCTACAGGTAGGAATGTTATGTGAGAGTTTCGGCATAGCCGTCAGAATTTACCTTCAGTTGTGGTTTGTTGTTTTGTAAATACAAATTCGTCTTAATTACAGCATAGCTCATAAACTAGAAATAGGTTTTCAAACTGCGACAGTCATTTTGAGACGTGAAATCATTCTTAAGTCGCTCGCCGCTTAAACTCTGAGAGTCTTTGGCGTTGGTTTAAAAGTCCCTAAAATGTGTAGACCCAGCCTAAGATGGTCGGGCTTTTATTATCTGTCACCATACCTATGAAGTGCGCAAGTATCGAAGGACGGAATAGGCGATAAAATGGCAACCATCCTATCCATTCTGGTAACAGTTCAAGCTGGCATTCAAAGCAAATATGTATCCTACCCTAGATACCTACATACAATGCACAAAATTTGGTGAATTGGCTAGCAACGAGGCCGAGGGGGCATAGTGTATTTGTCAAGTTTATTATGCTTACACATAACAACACCTTATTTTTGGTGGACCTTAGGTCTACTCGTATAAGGCTTATTAATTGTCAACTAATAGTGTGGATGATGTACTAGCATAACTCTGCTTCAAAGGCCGTCAGAGCGAGATTGTCTAGCGGCGCAAGGAGCACATCGTTTATTGGTCAGCTAATATGAGGATAGATGGCGCTGACAGTTTTTATGAAAACTGAGCGGTTCTTTTTTCAATATTTTTTTTTACATTCCTTTATGTAGGTACCTATGCATGTATACAGTGTGTGGCCTGTAACCCAAGCAAAAAATTAAAACGTAGATTCTACTCCCCAAACTATAAAACTTTTGTTCAACAACTTTTAAGAAATATGGAGTCTTTAGATTTCTCATACAAACTAAATAGTATTATCAATTTACGTTAATATCCGTCCAATTGATATTGCTTGTCAGTCTTGTCACCCTACAGACATAATAAATTTCGCAATCATTGCGTATTCGAATAAACTTGGAAGTGTACTAAAAATCAAATCACAAGTTAATTTTTAAAGTCGTAAACAAACGTCGTCTAGTTTGAGGAGTAGACTCTACGATTTATTTTTTTGCTCGTGTTACAGGCCACACCAGGTACATCTTAACACTAATTTAAAGATGAATTACCTATTGACTTTTTTTTGTGTAAACAATAAAGCGTAATCAGTGCCTAAGTATCTACTGAGATTGCGCAAATCAGTAACACGGTTTCATTTCAGTAGCTATTTCATTATTCAAAATACGCACAACAAATGTCACAATGCTAAATATACCTATTATTTATCAACGTCTCACTCTATTTCAAATATGTTCGAAGCAGAAATAATTTATGTAGAAAACAACGACGTGTATGTTCTTTATTATAGTTAAACATAATAATGATTGTAAAGTAACATTACAATATAAACATACAATTTATTACCTATGTTATTTAATTTTAATACGTCATACAATAATGTACTGGAATAGTTGTAGCCTATTAATTGACACCACAAGTATGAATACGAGAATATTCGTATTTAGTTATTTTGATATAGTCCGAAGACGCTAACTCTTCATGAACATTATAGTCAACATGTGAAACAGTCTACATAAACACATTTTTTTTAAATAACTTTGACGTTTATGCTAGTTCTCCACACGTAGTTACTTGCAAAGTAGGTGAGTTAGCGTGGTTTAACTATAGTAGACAACCGCTTTTATATGCGACTGGGTCTAATGCGATATGGCCTACTGACTGGACAGTGCACGTCACTCGTGAGTCATGATTTAGATGGCTGTCAAATTGTTACGCACTGCTTGCATCATAAATGAGGGGTATTTGCGGTCGGTCGGTACTAAAAACTATACATTCAAATGTTGAAGGCAATTTGAAATCTGTTCAAATTCACATCATTGTAGGGTAAGTTATGGCTCGTTTCAAAAGAACAAAGTGCCTAAGATGCAATAAACACTACCCGTGTGTATTTTATTGAATATTATATAAGTATTAAAATATGTTAGTATATTCAATAATTTTACAATCCAAATTAAATAATTATACTCACATATTTTTATTAATTTTAGCGTTGCGAATCTTGTTCGATAAAACTTATTATTTAGCTGGATATTTTATAAATTAAAATTTTAAAGTAACTTGATTATAATTACTATAACAATTTGAAAATTTTTAAAACATTCCTTTGCCATGTTAAATAATATAATAAATCCATTAGCGACTATAATTTATACTCTGTTTTATTGTCGCTAATTGAACTAAACGTTATGAAGTGTAAAAGCAAAGGAACATTTTCTAGTAACACAATGTAGAATTCCGCAAAGTAACGACTGATTCAATAAATTAACTCTAAAACATAACGCTTAACTTTCCAGACCGTAAGCATAGATAGTTCAAAAGCCAGTATATGAACCCGGGCCTTGTAGCGTCATTAGAAGCCTATTTCATTTTCATTTAACTACGTTGTCCTGCTTTAATTAACCGAAAGGTTGTTTGTTCGCCGAAATGCCGAAAGGCTTCGAGTCGCAGAGAGTTGCAGAAACCCATATAAACAATATTGGAATAAGTACTTATATTATAAAGCCCGTACTATGGTTGTTCGACATACTGCACAATGTTGTGCAGGCGGTTTTACAATCTAGGACTTTTTCTTCTCTTCGACATTTTTAGGGTTCCGTACCTCGAAAGGAAAAAACGGAACCCTTATAGGATCACTTTGTTGTCCGTCCGTCCGTCCGTCTGTCAAGACCCTTTTTCTCAGGAACGCGTGGAGGTATCAAGCTGAAATTTATATCAAATACTCAGGCCTAATGTCCCTTGGAGCTGTGAAAAAATCAAACATCTAAGCCAACGCAATCAAAAGATACAGCCGTTTATGCCGCAAATTTTCGAAACTCGCAAGGGAATCAAAACCTACAGGGTACTTCCCGTGAACTCAGAATCTTGAAATTTGGTACGAAGCAACGTCTTATAGCACAGATACAGGAAAGATTGCGAAAACCTTAAATTATTACTCACATCATATAATAAAAATAATTTTAAAGTTTCTACCCCTATATACCTACAGGTTTGTACGGAACCCTCGGTGCGCGAGTCCAACTCGCACTTGGCCGGTTTTTTCTACTTGAAACGACAACACGATGCGATAAGTGGAAAGTATTGCATTTTCACAAGGTTTATTTGTTAAGTGCCATGGGCGGCTTTGTGTCATTAAAAATAAACAAAACTCGCGAGGTTATCTATAATAACTGTATTTTTACTTAGTGTTACCAGGCGATTAGGTGATATTTTACATAACCCTTAAAGCAACAGGAAAACTTTGAATTACGTCACCAATTGTAGGTGTAACCGTTATAAAACCTTAAACAGTTTAAGGCGGCTATCACACTGCTGCAGTTACTGCATGCGGCGCCAGTGCGCTATCGAGATAGCGCTCTGAATGCGTATAGTGCTGTCTCGTTCACTCGATTAAGTGTGAAATCCGCCTAAAGAAGGTCGAGATTTCTACAAATGTTAAAATCGATTAAGTTTTAATTATGACTGATGAATGATTTAGACTCTTAGCAACTGGCAGGGAAGAGATACAACACCGAGAGACGTGAAGTCAACGGGACAGGCCTTATACCAGCAGGAGCACTATGCTAGGCAAATTAAAAACTGTTAATTAAAAAAAAAAGTATGTTTTTGAAAAACCAATAGTAGTGGTTGCATCAGAGTGAGCTGTTTCGTTCTTAAAGAACCCGGTTGCCGGAGAGTGCGCCGCCGTGATTGGGACGAAAAGAAAGCAGTCGGCGTAATGTCGAAGGCTTTTTACAAATAAAGGAGTCTCGAAACTTTGCATAGACGTGCTGTAAGTGCGAATGCTAATGCTTCGGGTTTGGGGAAGTTGAGGACAGTGTTTTAAAGTGACTTCGCAAGGGTGTTTGTTTAACAATCTTTGCAGCACATTATTTTGTGATTTGCTTGTCATTTACTATTTTACGGGTACATAAGGCGACGTATGTATTTATTTATTTATTTAATCTTTAATGCACAATACAAGAAAGTACAAATGGCGGACTTAATGTTTTAAGGCATTCTCTACCAGTCAACCATTGGGCCAAAGAGAAACTAATGATTGATGCAGGATTATAAGAGCACAGATGAAGATGACTTAATAAAACAAATCACATTAACATACCTAATAATTATTAATACACGTACATAATTATGCAATACTATAGGTATAAACATACATATACACGGTGGGGCCTGTAACTAAAGCAAAAAATTAAAATGTACATTCTTCTCCTCAAACTACGCAACGTTTGTTTGACGACTTTGAAAAAAAACTTGCGGTTTGAATTTTATTACATTTTAAAGTTAATTCGAACACGCAATGTACTATGAAATTGATTATGTCTGTAGAGTGACTAGACTGACAGGCGATGTCAATTAGACGGAGTTTTAAGTACATTGAAAATACTATTTACTTTGAAAAAATAACAATCTAAAAACTTTATGATTTTAAAAAGTTGCTACACAAAAGTTGTCTAGTTTGAGGACTAGAATCTACGTTTTAATTTTTTGCTTTAGTTACAGGCCCCACCCTATATACTCGTAATTACATAATATAACGTGGGATTGTATGTATTTTATACATAAATTACGTGTGTAGTTTTTTTGTTTTATTCCTATAAACTTAAAATCAATATGGAAAATGTAGTTAATAAAGATAAACATGTGCTAGAAAACCATTGTAATTTGTAAGTCACATGATATTTACTGTAACCAGTAAAAAATTACTACGCTTAACATATTTTTTATTTATTATTGTCACACACACATGTTCTTTTAGGGTTCGTTAGGTTTAAATGTTTGTATCATGTGATCCCCTGAGGGTAAAAGTCTCCTCCATCTTTTTCCATTCTTGTTTGTCTAGTGCTATATCAGTCCAGTTTTCTCCTGCAGTTGCCTTTCGTCCGCCCATTTTTTTCTGTCTTCCTGTGTTCCTTTTTCCAGGTGGGCCTCGCCATTAGGTTGATTGTAGAGTCCACCTCTTGCCCTTATATCTTGCTAGATGTCCAGCCCATCTCCATATTTGCCTGAGACTAAATTATACCTATAAAATGCTTAACAGATTAGACGATGCCAAATATTAAAATGTATAATAAACTAAAAATTTTAATGCTTTCAGACTATTAACAAGCTAATTGAAAACTCTTCTACGAACATATTAGCTCTTTCATCATCATCATCATCATATCAGCCGAAAGACGTCCTCTGCTGGACATAGGCCTCCCCCAAAGAGTGCCACAATGACCGGTCCTGCGCCACCCGCATCCAGCGGACTCCCGCGACCTTCACCAGGTCATCAGTCCACCTTGCGGGGGGTCTACCCACGCTGCGCCTTCCGGTTCGTGGTCGCCACTCGAGAACCTTTCCGCCCCAACGGCCATCGGTTCTACGAGCAATGTGCTCCGCCCACTGCCACTTTAGCTTAGCGATTCGGAGGGCTATATCGGTTACTTTGGTTCTGCTGCGGATGGCCTCATTTCTGATGCGATCACGCAGAGAGACTCCAACCAAAGCCCTCTCCATTGCCCTTTGGGTGACTTAGAGCTTTCTTATGAGGCCCATTGTAAGCGACCATGTTTCAGTACCATATGTCATCACTGGCAACACACACTGGTCAAAGACTTCCGTCTTGAGACACTGCGGAATATTGGACAAAAAGATGTGCCGTAGCTTCCCGAACGCTGCCCAACCGAGTCGGATTCGTCGATTGACCTCTTTCTCGAAGTTGGATCTACCTAACTGGACAGTATGTCCTAAGTATACATAATCGTCCACAACTTCGAGTGTAAAGTCTCCGATTGTAACGGGAGTTGGTTAGCTCTTTACTAAGGTTTAACTGTAATACGAAACCCAATGCGAATTTATCGCAAATTCTATATATCGCGCTTTTAAAACTCTTTGTGATATGAAACAGTTGCGAAGCGTTCTTTTTTCCAAGTAGCCACGTACGCCAAGCAATTGATCGTACCATTTATTGCGTCTGAGAATTGCGCAAGTTTCTAGCAGTGCCGTTCTAAGGAGGCCGGCTCTTTGAGAGTTTCTTTTCCAAGTTTTAGAATGTCTTGCAAACTGTGCTCCCCCTGTAAATAGTGCCACTAAAAACTGAAAACTTTAATGCAGGTACGTATAATGTTATTTGAATTGAAGGGAATTTAAAATTGAGTTGGTGGCTAAAAATATGTAGTTGCAGGTATATTCAGTCTGCAATGAGAGTCAGACCAAAATGTTTAATGTTTTTTGTGGAACAAGAACAAACTGACATTAATGATAGTAATAGAAATACCTATCGTTACTGTCCACCATTGTTTTGTTTCTAAATCATTCGGGCTGAAGTAGTGCGGAAGAAGACTTTAATACATTAATAGATGAATCCAGTATTATATTAGGATACTTTCTTAAACCACTGCATAGTTATTTTTTCACCACCTACGCCTAATTGGAATATTTGACATGAACATATACAACACAATGTCCGGCCTAATATATCTGGTTATATGTTACGGATTTTCCTTATAATGAAACCCTCACACTCGCAGTTTGTAGACGTATTGTACAATCGCTAAAAACCAATAAATTCAAGTAAGCAATCGTAAGCAGAGGCTAACACGTACGACATTTCCTTTTCTATGTAAAGGAAAGCTTTTAGGTAGTCAATCTGAATTTGAATTAGACCCTCGCAGGGAACCTATAAATGGGATTTATTGTGCGTCGCTGATGCATAAGGCAGTAGTCAGCGTTCAGAAATGCCAGGGCGCGTCGGAGGCGCCATTGTGCAGGCCTTTAAAGGGTTCAATATTTTTCTACACATTTGTGTGAGTATAAAATTTTATAAACCAATGAATATAAAAAACCTGGCCGATTTATACTCGAATAAGAAGGGTTTTGTGTCATAGTTTAAAAAAAAATCTCCTGTGAAAATTTCGATATTGTCTACTATTTCGGTTCGTGACTGAAAGCCTGCCAGAAAGTCGTAGAGCGAAAGAATAGGGCCCAGCAGGAGCCCTTTGGGTACGTACCTAAATGTTAAAAACAATTTCAACAATAATGTTATTAAATTATGATATTCGGGAAAACTACCGCTCGAGCAGATGACAAACAACTTTTCTCAAGAAACGAAATAAATTCCACCTGTAACTTTATGAAAAACTTGATCATTTAAACCATTTTCTCGACGGCAAAAGAAAACAGAACAAAAGTTCAACATAATTGGACGCCACTTAGTTTCACATTAAGCGTGAAGTCTTATGGTCTCAGCTTACAATGAACACGTCTATTCTAAATTCAGTTGTCAGAGACCAAATCGAACAATGGGAGACAAACGGACAGTAATCACTTTTAAAATAGATCAATAACGATTTCTCGGCAGAGAATGGTTTGCGACCGTGAAAGAACAAAGTGGCTACTGATTTGTGGACGTCGCGTCGCTGCTACGCATTCAGAGTCTCATTCCTAGAGAGAATGCGCGATACATAGACTGTCGCGAGGGAGGCGTACGTCTCGCATGCTGAACAAAAAGAGTAATCTGGCGTGTGCCCAACCAACTGTAGTCGCGGGCAGCTCCTACGTCACATCAAATAGAATCTTACAGTGAAAAGTGCTTAAGATATTTACGATACGAACCAACTCTAAACATAGTCAATAAATGTAATGTATTTCAGAGGCAACAGGTGTTGTTGACGTTGTTATAATGACGGTTTATATGGAGCTAACTCAACTGAGAAAGGGCTTGTCCATCCGTAACTACTAAAGTTTTCATTTGTTTCTATTTTGGACCATTATTACTTGATAAGTTACAAAATAGGTACATACACACTCAATGATCTTATTTCGATTAAATCAGCGTCATAACAACAAACTCCCTTCGGAGATAAAAAACGCGGGTATTTTTGAATAATTTAAAAACCGGCCAAGAGCGTGTCGGGCCACGCTCAGTGTAGGGTTCCGTAGTTTTCCGTCCGTCACAGTAAGTGTCCCCACTTAATAGTTAAAATAACACCGCCATGTAGGATATGATACGAGCGTTCCACGTACAGCGACATCCATCGGCAAATTAAGTAAACTATTGCGCGCGAGCTTCAAGTATGGAAGATGATTTTTATGGGATAATTCTGTATTGCGTGAACCGATTTTCACCATTTTTACTTTATTTGAAAGCACGTCATTTCATTGTGATTTTGTAGAAATTACAGGTACAATAAACACCTGCTTATAAAGTTAAATTACAAACTTAGTTCAGAAATTATTTTGTAATTTTTTTTCAAAAACTATTCAACATATCAAGTTCAAAAGAATTTTCCTAGAAAGTTTTTATAAAGTTCTACTTTTGAGATTTTTTTCATATTTTTAAAACTTATGGTTCAAAAGTTAGAGGGGGGGGGGACACATTTTTTTTAACTTCTGGAGCGATTATTTCCGAAAATATTTACATTATCAAAAAATGATTTTAGTAAACCCCTATTCATTTTTAAATACCTATCCAAAAATATATCACACGTTAGGGTTGAAATGAAAAAAAAAAATCACTCCCCACTTTACGTATAGGGGAGGTACCCTAATAAAATATTTTTTTCCACTTTTATTTTACCACTTTGTCGGCGTGATTGATATACATATTAGTACCAAATTTCAGCTTTCTAGTGCTAACGGTCACTGAGATTATCCGCGGACGGACGGACGGACGGACGGACGGGCAGACATGGCGAAACTATAAGGGTTCCTAGTTGACTACGGAACCCTAAAAAGGTGGCTATTAAACCATACTTTTTACAGTCTCACAGAGTTCTATGACCTACCATCAACATAATTGTAATTAGGAAATCACTTAATTTAATATCTAATTTTAATAATCAAGTATAAATAATGTATTAATAAATAAGTACCAATGTAATGTAATTTGCCATGTTATATTTTAAATATTATAAATAAATGAGTTAAATGACTATGACTATTAAAATGTGAAATTCGTGCATGTTTAAATCAATTTGTTTCACTACATTTGTCAGTTAATATAATGTTAATGGTAATAAACATTGTAAATCCAATTTGCTATTCCGTTGTTAACAATAAAAGATAACACACTAATTGGTCCGCCCTTTGCGTTGTCAACGAGTCATCACGTTTGTTTTAAATGTCAGACTCGATGATTTACTAACATCAGATAAGGCGTCAGTTTCATAAACAAGTCTCTCTCAAGCCTATGAAGATGAATGCAATGTGCTTTATCCACATGTGTTACGCGTTTCGTTGCTATGAAACAAACGAAAGGTGAGATATTGAACCAAATCGAATCGAGTTTTAGCTTTATAGTTAAACATTTTAGGTATTATAGTTCGGCCAGGGCCTGTTTCATTTCAAGCATAGAAAGCGAGAATCATACTGTCTCTGTCTTACGCTACTACCTCGCTACACGAATTAATTCATAAATTGTCCATGAATTTTTTTATCTGTCTGTACAGTCTCAAACAATATTTACCGAAAATATGAGTATGGCTCTTGATCATTTGTAACCGGTCAATGTTATCACTGTCTAATAAAACTGACCGAAAAAGTGCTGTACGAGTCGTTCTTACAGCACTATTGTGGGGCCATTTCTTTAGGCTGATTGTGTATCCCGTTCTTTATTACATATCGGCACTTTTTAGCCAGCCAGGCTATATTAAAAGACAAGGTTTGTAATAATTTTTGGTAGAAAAGTCCCTGTTTAAAATAGATAAAAATGTGAGTGTGAGTCCGAAAAGAAATTAAGATATATTATGTTTGGAAGGAATGAATATAAAAAACCTGGCCGATTTATTACCTACCTAGTAAGGTAGGTGTTTAAGAATAACAAAATATCCTCCGAGTGTGCCTAAAGAGCATGTCATGTTTATTTATAAAAACTTTTTCGATCTATGCAAAAATTTTATTCCACTACACTCAACCGGCATAAATTCAACGCTCGCCTGGCTACGATCACCAACGCCGGAACATGTGTCTCGATTATGTCTAATGCGAAATGCGATATACTCAGTTCTAGTCTAGTTTAACGAGACTCGCGTCATATTACGGAAAATACGCGCGGATGTTCGGTTGGTCTGTAATTCTACGACATCTCTTATGAGTAAGTATTGTGACATTTTGTGTGAAAGCGATAAGCTTGAGATGCGATTTGAAAGGAACGTAACGAACTAAAATTGATCGACGTTTTAATTAATATGAACCACATTTGAAACACGCGTCGTTAAGATTTTGTACGATAGGAAAACAGTCTCTTACAATGCTGTAAGTACCTTGAATGCTCTTAATTCTTAAAATTATGTTATAAGGTTCCACTTGATAAGATATAAGGGTTTTCTGATATTAAAATTTAACATGTAAGTTTAGAGCACCTAAGTGATTTTGGAAAGAGTTATATGAAAACTGCTTGAATTTTTATGCGTAGGTTTAACTCCATTATGAAAGTCTCTACATGCCTATGAAATCGGAAACAAACTGTAGTAACTATGTCTACATAAATTTACTGGATTGAAATAAAACACAAAATTAAGCGGAAAAAAGTACTTGCTAATTGCTTAGTAAGATTCAATACAAATATACTAATCGTACCCAACCGCAAAACAATTCAACTAAATATTATGTACTACAGTAAAGTTAACGTCAACTCTCGTGCCTTGCGCCCTGTACTTAAGCCGGTGGTACAGCAGCAGCGATTTACATGCCGGGTCATGCGGTCCCGCTATCGGCTGATTTACTGCCATATTCAATTGTTAGCAAATCTTGTATCAACTGCAACTGCTCCTGACACCGCCAAATGGATGTGGCGCATCGCTTGAAGTGTGATACGGTTATTCTTTTATAATGGCGCCGATAGGATGATAAAGGGCTCTGCGATTTATTTTGTTTCGAAATTTTATAGGTGGATTCGTTTAGTTTTCTTTAGTTTAATGCTTAGTTCATAAGTGTCTCAGCTATTTTAATGTAAAAGAAAAAAAAGTATGAATAAAATAAATACAAAATTGTAGTTCAAAAAAAAATACACTGAATATTTTACTAACGACGCAGTAAACGTGTAAGGTCCGCGCGTCCTTTCAGACGGCCCTTTCAAAATGGCTGCGTTTTTCTTTACCGCGTCGAGCAAACAGGGTCCGATTTATGCTAGAGTTTGAGCGGCATTCGTGCTTTTGTTCTAGGTAATGACCCCGCTTTCAGCGCGCCCTCAATGAGCTGCAAAGGCGAGCAGATACTGGCTGTCGGGGCGGGCTTACCCCACTTCGCCGTCTTGCCGATATGGATAAAGCTATGAGTGCAGGTTTAAAGTGCTGGTACATGTGGGGAACGCCGTGTTAAGTGTCGGGGTTCTATACTTATACGGGGGTAGATACTTTGTACGTTCTTTATTTCGATCATGCTTGTATTTTCGTAACAGAAATTTCCATACCAAGTGGATGTGTAACTATGGTTTTCTACAATTAAACATGATAATAAATACGGAGGAAGATTGAACATTACTATCGCTAGTATTGTTAGCTATGAATAGTGTTTCTACTGAGGACAGCTCCTTTACCAGACTTCATCAAAATATTCATGATAAATATAATGCATATTTTCAATTTCAAAAATTTCGATAAAGGAAGACAAAGCATAATAAATCCCAAGTTAAAGGTTTTTTTTACTGAAATGATAACTGTTGTAGGTATATTATATTTGCGGCGCAGTAACTATTGTTATAATGTTCTTCAGTAGGAGTCAAGCACAGCGTCCGTAGTGGAGGTCTGACGTCACACGGCCCGTTCCCTCTGTAATGACCCTATAACGCTCCGCATTATTATTTATGTTGTGTAGCTGAGAACGGCATAATAGTGCCATAAGAATGAAATAAATTCTCACAAAGGTTGAGTTCTTGGCTTCGCTTGAAAGCTGCGATAGCACTTATTGTTTCACATTTGTGAAAATGTTTTCTTGGACGTGTTTTGCATGCGGCAATTATTTTCTAAATTTCTTTACGGCCGCATTGTGAAAATATCGGGTCTTCTTGCATGACGATATTCGCTTTCTTTGTAAGACGGAAAGATATTATAAAATATATAATTTCCAAGATACTTAGCTCCTACTTTTAACACTTTTCTTTTTGCAACGTTGACTGCAACTTGATATATTCTGTATAAATTTTTACGGAAGTACATTGAATCATATTCTTAATATCATACATTTTAGTCACAAACTTTTAGAAAATAAAGTATAAGTTAAATAATAAAACCCCAATTTTACATCTAATGGAACTTTAAATCAGATAAAGGTATTGATGAGTTTTTCGCGAAGTTTTTAGGTGCGGGCGTTATTTTACTCTGCAATCTGAAAGTATACGAGAGAAAGGTGAAAAAGTAACCGCCGAATCTTATTATATTCCTATGATTCTAAGAATAGTTGCTTTTTGTACTGACAGGAAGAGCTGAACTAAAACCATTCAGATTTTTAAATGAGATTTAAGATTGATTTGACATTCAAATTACTATCAAATTATAGCTCCCGTATCACATACTGTACGGACTGTTCCAATAAGTAAGTATTAGTAAAGTATTCAATTAAAAATAGCAATACCTTTTATTTTATACCACGACGGTGGCAAACAAGCATACGGCCGGGCTGATGATAAGCAGCTACCGTAACCTATGGACGCCTGCAACTCCAAAGGAGTCAGATGCGCGTTGCCGACCCTTTAAAAAAGGAGGATTCACTGTGTTGACGGCTAAAGGCAAAAGAAGGTCCCTCATCGTCAACACACTGGGTCCTCTTTGAGCTCTTTGGCGGTTGCCAAGTTACAATTACTCACCAGCAGGAACACAACACTATGAGTAGGGTCTAGTGCTATTTGGCTGTGGTTTTCTGTAAGGTGGAGGTACTTCCCCAGTCGGGCTCTGCTCTAGATTTGAGCGAGATGACATTCGCTGAACGTGCCCTACTATACTTAGCAAGATGTCATTCGCAGTGTCCATACCTGTCTTTTTGGCGTAGTTTAAGGACATACCCAAGTCCGGACGTAGTGTAAGGATATACCTATAGCTAACCCTTGCAATCTATCTACTGAATATTGGCACCATACGCACATTCCCACATCCCTTCCTAAACCACCCAATATGAACTAAGTTCTAAATCTACTAAGCCTATTTAGAAACTACTATTTCCTTGGGCACTAAATCACGTAAACCGTCTAACGGGTTTTGATTAGTTTTCCACAAAATTGAGCAATGAATAGAAACATCGTAAATTATGCAATTATCGAGGACACCGTTTAATATTTTACGTGTGGCTTTATACTCGTAGAGATTTTATGACTTTATATGAAGTCTCATCAAAAGAAGAATTTTATATTCAATCGAAAGCTCGTTAACATGATATAATGTAATAACTCTATTAACAAACAAAATACTGTTTCAGAATAGTGACAGTAAAAAAAGAACATAAACCTTGTGAAGAGTTTACTTAGCATTATTAGTTCCTCTCCATCTTATGCTCTTTTTATTTTACAATATCCGCCGCTTATAAAGTTTTCTTCAGTTTGTAATAAACAAGTATAAAATGAATAACCATCGGTATCTGTAATATCTACGAAGTCGTTCATCAACCCAAACCTATATTAGAATATACGGTTTCCTTTTCGTATAAATAAATAAGTTTTGCTTGGAGCACGTGCACAGCTATAGGGCGATAGAAATAAAGTTATAAATATGAGATGAAGCACAGTGGGCTCACGAACGTAATATTACTCACCCACTTCATTATCACACGTTGTTGGAAACTCAATAAGCTCCCTTCAAATGCACTTTTTCTTACCTTTTGTTTTTTCTCACACTACGACTTGTGGGAATATTATTTTCCTAGATTGTTTGCCTATTTTATTATGAGGTAAAGTAAATATTGCGAACACGCTTGGCTGAGTACGGTGTCATCATGTAGATACGGCGCCAATAAAAGAATATCACTAGGGTGTGGTAAACGTGCATATTGCCGGCACTGCCGTGAGAACTTCGATTATTTGATCATGCGTACTAGCTAAATAGTTAGCCATTGCTAAGAATATTGTAGGAAGTAAGTTACTCCTAAATTTTTTTCATATTATCAAAAATTCAGTGTTTAACCGCTATTTTCCTTCAACATGCAAGAAAAAATTTAGTATGAAAACACGCGATCCATTATGGAGCCCTAACGACTCTGATCAGATGAATAAATGATTGAATTCTCAATTAAGATTCAAGCTAAAACGCGACGGCAAATTCTGTTGACAATTGTCGGGAACGAACAGCGATTAAAAAGTAGTCTTCAAACTGTTTCTCCCCTTAATTAGTTCCCCTTCTCGAATCTTAACTATTTCCAAACTCTAAAACATCGACATAATTCAGTGATATTTTCAAACCGTTTCCTCAAGTAACTGAATGCTCTTTTAGTTTTTTACCAACTGAAACGAAAGGCCACTCTTTTATTAAAAATTCAGACCAAATAGAGTGGCCAGTTACGGAACAGTTATGTGAATACGAAGTTATAGCACTAATTTCTTGAGTCACGTACGATGTCAGAAACAAATGCTTTTTGAATTATTTAAGTGGTTGTGCATGAAAATTGCTCATTAAATAACGAGCACATTACGCTCGCTCCTGCGAGTAGTGAGCATTTCCAGGAATGTGTAGATCAGGTTATTCTTACCGAAATCAACAGTAATTAAGTCAATAGTTCTGTTTCCATTGAAAACTGCCTACTGAAATTATAAAACCATATTCATAAGACAAGGTAGATTTTGTAAACCAAGCCATGCTTAAATGTGAAAAATATTAATTTTAAAGCGGTTATTACTTACGCCAGTCATTTAATAAAATGTTTAATTTTCAGCATTAGAAGGAGGCGCGGATAATCGTAATTTTTTATTAACTTTGTAATTACTGCAAAGTGAAACAAATTGAAACAAAAGGGTATATCCCGTTCATTTATTCAGACCTGAAGATCTTTAAATGTTGAGCAAACTTTGTTCCTGTTTTCTGTTAAAAAGTAGGGGTTAGTTGTATAAAATCATCTGTATGATTTCATAAGGATGTTTAATTGTAGTTATTATGTATAAGGAAACTCGTCAACGTAAGGCTTCATTTCGGTGAGGTAAGTAATTGCACAGCACAGTGGTTCAGGTTGTATGGGAGGGCGGAATTAATTATTTTTATGAAAGGTAGGCGTTTTAACATTTATGAAATGCGGTTTTATCAATATAAATAGGTAAAATGAATAAAAAAACCGGCCAAGAGCGTGTCGGGCCACGCTCTGTGTAGGGTTCCGTAGTTTTCCGTCCGTCACAGTAAGTGTCCCCACTTAAGAGTTAATAACACCGCCATGTAGGATATGATATGAGAGTTCCACGTACAGCGACATCTATCGGCAAATTAAGTAAACTATTGCGCGTGAGCTTAAAGTATGGAAGATGATTTTTATGGAATAATTCTTTATTGCGTGAACCGATTTTCACCGTTTTTACTTTATTTGAAAGCACGTCATTTCATTGTAATTTTGTAGAAATTACAGGTACAATAAACACCTGCTTATACAGTTAAATTACAAACTTAGTTCAGAAATTATTTTGTAATTTTTTTTCAAAAACGATTCATTCTATCAAGTTCAAAATAATTTTCCTAGAAAGTTTTTCTGAAGTTCTACTTTTGAGATTTTTTTCATATTTTTAAAACTTATGGTTCAAAAGTTAGAGGGGGGGGGGACGCATATTTTTTTACTTCTGGAGCGATTATTTCCGAAAATATTTACATTATCGAAAAATGATTATAGTAAACCCCTATTAATTTTTAAATACCTATCCAACAATATATCACACGTTAGGGTTGAAATGAAAAAAAAAATCACTCCCCACTTTACGTATAGGGGAGGTACCCTAATAATAAAAAAAATTCCACTTTTTATTTTACCACTTTGTCAGCGTGATTGATATACATATTAGTACCAAATTTCAGCTTTCTAGTGCTAACGGTCACCGAGATTATCCGCGGACGGACGGACGGACGGACGGACGGGCAGACATGGCGAAACTATAAGGGTTCCTAGTTGACTACGGAACCCTAAAAATGAAACAAACGTTAAAAAAAAAAATGATTTGTATTAAAATCATATAAAACATACTATGAAATACAAAATAATTAATAAATAAATTTGATAGGTTCATAATATTATCAAAGTAGGTGTAATAAATATAATATTATTATTTCTAGAATATAAAAAAATATGAAAACACACTTTATTAATTATTATTTAAAATAAATTGTTTTATTTCTTCATGGTCTATTTCTGTTTTTTTATTATTATGTTTAGCCCTTAAGCTATTAATAAAAGGGTCTGAAGATGTCAAGAGCATTGTATGTGTTGAAAACATACCACTGAGCCAATCTTTATTTTTGTCAAAAAAATACTTTCTCACCTTTGATGCAGCTTTCCACTTTTTTGTGAAAGTAGGTAAAAATTGTTTACTTAACTGAATCAAACTCAAACTCAAACTCAAACATTTATTCAGTAAGTAGGCCACAAGGGCACTTTTACACGTCAAAGTAAAAGAGAGAGAAAAAAAATCAAACTACACCGGTTCTAACCCTACACCTCTGACCCGAGAAGAATTATGTCCGGCAAGAAACTCGGCGGGACTTATTTTTTCAAAACAACAGTACATCAAAACTAAACAATACATATAGTGCGTTGTTCTATAAGAAAACATATCAAACCAAGGTTAGATTAACCAACAATAGGTTATAGTTTAAGAAAAATACCAAAGAAAAAAGATGAGTCCAAATCTGACTATTGAAAATAAATTACATACAAGTTTGATATACTTTCTTACCTGAACTGTGTCTTCTACATAAATTTCCAAATTATAATAATCCATCATCAACAGTTAGAAACAAACTTTGAATTTAAATAATATAAAAAAAAGTACTTAAGTGATTCTAGTATACAATAAACATACTATTTCTAAATTATACTTAGAGATGTATAAGGTCTCCAAGTGTCTTGAATAAAAAAATATGGATAATCAAGCATCGAATGTTGTGTCTAAAGCCAATTAAACTAAAATTAAATATGATTAATAAAAAGTTACGTAAATGTGTTGCCCCAGTTAGCCTAAACAGACCGGTCTCCACAAACAGCACCCGTTCACGAGTATGACGCATATCTCAGCCATCGCCTCCCTCAACCTTTCTTCGGGAAAGTGGCGACCCGATCAACGACGCCACCATAAGCAGAGCCTTTTAAGCGAGCATGACATGTTCAAGCTGGCGGGCTTTATTAATTAATAAAAACTAGCCATGTTTAGTCTGGTGAGAAACAATATTCTGTGCTCGTATTTTACATGCGTGAACTAAATTACAATATAAAAGTGACATAGAGATGTACATGTCTCTAAGCGTCAGGATCATTAAATATATATCTATACATATAAATATTTGCGAATGCAAGACTTAGAGATGTATAACGTCTCTAAGTGTCCAAATACTAAATAAAAACAAAATAAAATAAAAATGAAAAACAGGTAATACTGGACACTAGTAAAGCTGCTTCATAGAGTAATGTACCTAATAATTTCTCAATTTGTATTGTACTAACTATATCAAGCTACAGGCTTAAAGGCATCGTTATCCTCAATGAATTCCTTTAAAGTATAGTACTCTCTCCTCAACAAATAGCGCTTAACATAAGACTTGAATTTATTTAGTGGCAAATTCACTACATCAGCGGGGACTTTGTTATAAAAACGTGTACAGTTCCCAGCAAAAGACGTACGAACCTTACCGAGGCGGTGGCCAGGCTCAGCAATCTTATCTTTATTTCTAGTGTTATAGTTATGGATATCACTGTTGAGCTTGAATTTATGGATGTTTTTCCGCACATACATAATGTTTTCAAGTACGTATTGAGATGCTACGGTAAGAATATTTGCCTCTTCAAATTTTCCTCTTACGGATGCTCGACCGCGCATTTTATAAATGCCACGTACAGCTCGTTTTTGTAGCACAAATATGGTCCCAATATCAGCTGCTTTACCCCACAACAGAATTCCATACGACATAACACTGTGAAAGTAACTGAAGTATACCAGCCTGGCAGTTTCACTGTTTGTTAGATGGCTGATTCGCCTCACGGCATAGGCTGCAGAGCTAAGTTTCCCAGCTAGGGTAGCTATATGTGGATGCCATTGTAATTTCGAGTCTAAAGTGACTCCTAAGAAAACAGTTTGATTTTCGAATTCCATTATTTCATCATTTATTATAATCTTGCTGCTGTTAATCTGCTTGACGTTGGGAAGTGTAAATTTGATGCACTTCGTTTTCTTGGCGTTCAAAAGTAGGTTATTAGCCGTAAACCAATTTACTACTTTGGAGAGTGTACTGTTAATACTATCGAAGCTGTTTTCTTTTCTGTCCACTTTAAATATCAGAGATGTGTCATCAGCAAATAACACTATATCATGTTTATCTTGCACAATTTTAGGTAGGTCATTAATGTACACCAAAAACAGGAAAGGACCAAGTATTGAGCCTTGAGGCACTCCGAGTGCCACAGGGGACCCAGAAGATTGAGTTCCATTAATAACCACTCGTTGTGTTCTATCCGATAGGTATGATGAGACGAGGTTAAGGGCACCAGCTTTGATCCCGTAATGGCTTAGTTTTCTCTTTAGATTTTCGTGATCAACGCAATCAAATGCCTTCGATAGGTCACAGGATATTCCAACAGCATCTTGTTTTTTTTTCCAAGCGGCAAAGATGTGCTTAAGAAGAACAGCACCTGCGTCAGTAGTCGAGCGACCTCTGGTAAAACCAAATTGATTTCTGGCGAACAATTCGTTTCGGTTAAAATGTGACACAAGTTGATTTAGAATTAGTTTCTCGAAAACTTTGCTCAGTGCCGGCAGTATTGAAATTGGTCTGAAATTGCTTGGTTCTGTTCTCGATCCTGATTTGAACAAGGGGATGACTTTGCTGTGCTTCATTATGTCTGGAAATATTCCTGTATCAATACATTTGTTAAATATATCAGCTAAATGTGGTGCAATCGATTCAACAATGGAATGTAGAACTTTAACAGATAGGCCCCAAAGATCTTCAGTTTTCTTTAAATTTAGGGATTTAAATGTTTTAATAACTAAGTTCGGAGTAACATATGAAAATTTAAAGAAATCTGTACACTCTGCTATATTTGTTTTCAGTATTGCCTCAGCGACGTCAGGCGATGAATGAAGAGACTTTGTTGTTTCTACCGGTATATTAGAGAAGAACTGCTCAAAATGATCCGCAACTTCAAGGTCCGAACTCACTAAATTATTATTAATACGTAGGTTGTAGTGCGGATCTTTGATTTTACGTTTCCCAGTTTCATCGTTGATTACTTGCCAAACAGTTTTTACTTTATCCTTGGAATTTTGGATCTTTCTGGACAGATAATCAGCTTTAGCAGCGGCACACATCATCTTAAAAGATTTAGAAAAGTTCCTGACATAATCTAGCAATTCCGGACTTTTATTAATTCTTCTCAAGTCATATAAATCATAGAGCCTTCGTCTTTTCTCATGAATATCCGGCGTAGCCCAGTCGCTAAATTTCGTCTTGACCTTGCCTTGCACCTTCTTCGGAATGAAACAGGCATCAAATTCCCTTTTAATACAGTTAAACAACTCAATACTCATACGGTTAGGGTTTTCCTGGGTAAATGGAACATAACATAATTGTTTCGTGATATTCCGACTGAATAAATCTAAATAAATAATATAGATTTGGCCAAGTATAGCTTCTGAAAGATTTGTATATTTAATCTTCAGGCTTTCAATACAGTTATGCACATCCCGGTCACTTGAAATAGCAATTTCAAGTGACTCTGCATTTGAAATGCTGAAACTTGCCATGACTATCAATAATAACTATGTTACTTTCTCGAAACGATAATAGTAAATGAAGAAAAAGACAACTCCGTACACATTTTATACCCAAATCAAGTTATTTGTTCATTAACTACCCTCATTAATTAGTTTATCTCTGTCATTATTTTTCCTACATCTCAATGAGCCCATTACTTAAATGGTCATTACTCAAAAGTTTGCAAGTAGTAGCAGCTAGAATTAATTAAAAAATCATTTTGGATAATTAAGGTATCATTTTTGCTAGTTTTTGGTGAAAAGGAAGGAGTAGCTTAAAAGTAATATCTAATTGAATGTTGAATGTAGCCAAAATAATGACCATGTTGTTTTAATCCAAGCCATGCCCTAACCAATACACGAAATCACTGATATTATCTATCATAAAACTACCTTTATATACGGCACATCAAATAAAAATCATATTTTGGGTATTTTAGCTAGCGTTTTAGAAATATATTACCTGAAAGAAACAACTTTTTTGACGAAAAATTCGTAAGTGTTCAGCATTACGTGTTTCTTATGATTTATTTACAAATAAATAATACATCAAAATTAAAATCCTTTCAGTACAGGGTTGTACAACTATTCTACTGTTAGATTTAAGTCAAATAAATGACTTTAGTTAATATGTAATTTTCGGACTTTATTCCGCCCCTGAACCAATGTGCGACGTCAGCACCCGTTCAAATAATTATAATTGTTAAATTAAATTTTAGGTTTACTTTATATTTTTAGGAACCCAAACTGCTTGGTTATATTGTCAGGTAGATAAAATTTAGGCTAGGTTTTGATAACCTCGAACTATGCCACAGCTTATTTTTCCTGAACACAATTAAATAAATTATTATTAAATCACTAAATCAAATGTTGATGTCGCAAGGGTCTTGCTCTATGCAGGGCTGGTGTGAAATTAAACAAGTGGATACTGTACTAAATCTTTATTACCTATTCTTGCTTTTGAAAATAATTTTTAAATCTAAACACTGGATAAATCTCTCTTTTCGTTTAAGTTCGACACCAACTAAAATTTCTAGGAGCTCAGCGGTTAAGCTAGGTCGTTAACAAGGTTCAAAGGTTGAGATTTATTCAGGTCTCTATCCAAATTCTTACTACTTAGGTTAGTCCCTATGGTTTTATATATCAGAGATTTCTAAATTTAAATACTTAATGTTGGTTCTCAAAACTAATGATATTTACTTTTCCACAGAATTCCTACTGCCATTTAAAATTAATAAAGGACTGAACCGACCTCAGAAGCTGTTCTTCGCCAGTCGCTGATGTGCAAGAAGCTTGCCACGTCGCAAAGCTACAGGACGCTGTCCGGAAACTGCTCACACAGACTTTGCAGCGGGGCACCGACTTCCGAGAAGCTCAGACCGCTTGGCCGGAACAATGTGGTGATGAAACGCATGGAGGAGCCGCTGCTCGATCCATAATGATATGAGAGTACAATTGTAGTCTTCACTATAACATTTGTACTACTTTGTACAATGGTTGCAAAATACAACACTATGGTTGAAAATAAAACACCCGACTCCTGCAAGGAACAATAAATTATCTGCATTAGTCGACTGAACTACAGCCCTGATAAATTTACAAAACTGAAGAAAGAAACCTTACCGGAGAATGGAAAATATTCCTATAACATCTCTACAGAGCACGCCCTCCCTCAGGCAAGTTCAAATCTGAAAACCAAAAGCATGGTCAAAATAACTAGAACACGTTTCACGCCGTGATAGCCAAAAACCCTATTAATCTTTACTTACGATTCTCCTTTGCAGGTAACCGAGGATTATTGAACCGCCACCTTCGCTGCCACCAAGGGCAAAATTTCAGAAGGCTGCTTGAGCCTCCCCTTGCACAAGGCCGCAAATCAAATGACCGAGTCATCCCTAGTGACTCCCAAGATGGAGGAACCAGAGGACAGAGGACCCAATTCAGGGTGGCAATTAAATAAATATAAATCCCTCTGATTATTGTTGATTGATTCCAGCGAAACAACTTTCCTATCAATAGGTCAAAGACATGATACTAAATATCCAAATACTTTACTTCAAAACCCGCTTTCAGAATTTCCAGATACATTTTCTTTGACTACATTTCATTTACTAATTTTCCAAAATACCTATTTATGAAACGCCAATGTTATTAAAAATGACAGAAGAAAAACCCATAATTTAGGCTAAATTTATTAGATGACAACCCCATACAGATAAACACAAGGTGCATTCGAACGGCGCTGTCTGAAGCATTGTTATAACCGATCGAATCGAAGGTGTTGAAATTGATTGATAAGAAACTATTCTAATTAGAACCAAAAGACAATGTAACAACGTTACAATACACGCCCCACGTTGGGCGCCAGTGTCAGGTAGATAAAATTTAGGCTAGGTTTTGATAACCTCGAACTATGCCACAGCTTATTTTTCCTGAACACAATTAAATAAATTATTATTAAATCACTAAATCAAATGTTGATGTCGCAAGGGTCTTGCTCTATGCAGGGCTGGTGTGAAATTAAACAAGTGGATACTGTACTAAATCTTTATTACCTATTCTTGCTTTTGAAAATAATTTTTAAATCTAAACACTGGATAAATCTCTCTTTTCGTTTAAGTTCGACACCAACTAAAATTTCTAGGAGCTCAGCGGTTAAGCTAGGTCGTTAACAAGGTTCAAAGGTTGAGATTTATTCAGGTCTCTATCCAAATTCTTACTACTTAGGTTAGTCCCTATGGTTTTATATATCAGAGATTTCTAAATTTAAATACTTAATGTTGGTTCTCAAAACTAATGATATTTACTTTTCCACAGAATTCCTACTGCCATTTAAAATTAATAAAGGACTGAACCGACCTCAGAAGCTGTTCTTCGCCAGTCGCTGATGTGCAAGAAGCTTGCCACGTCGCAAAGCTACAGGACGCTGTCCGGAAACTGCTCACACAGACTTTGCAGCGGGGCACCGACTTCCGAGAAGCTCAGACCGCTTGGCCGGAACAATGTGGTGATGAAACGCATGGAGGAGCCGCTGCTCGATCCATAATGATATGAGAGTACAATTTTAGTCTTCACTATAACATTTGTACTACTTTGTACAATGGTTGCAAAATACAACACTATGGTTGAAAATAAAACACCCGACTCCTGCAAGGAACAATAAATTATCTGCATTAGTCGACTGAACTACAGCCCTGATAAATTTACAAAACTGAAGAAAGAAACCTTACCGGAGAATGGAAAATATTCCTATAACATCTCTACAGAGCACGCCCTCCCTCAGGCAAGTTCAAATCTGAAAACCAAAAGCATGGTCAAAATAACTAGAACACGTTTCACGCCGTGATAGCCAAAAACCCTATTAATCTTTACTTACGATTCTCCTTTGCAGGTAACCGAGGATTATTGAACCGCCACCTTCGCTGCCACCAAGGGCAAAATTTCAGAAGGCTGCTTGAGCCTCCCCTTGCACAAGGCCGCAAATCAAATGACCGAGTCATCCCTAGTGACTCCCAAGATGGAGGAACCAGAGGACAGAGGACCCAATTCAGGGTGGCAATTAAATAAATATAAATCCCTCTGATTATTGTTGATTGATTCCAGCGAAACAACTTTCCTATCAATAGGTCAAAGACATGATACTAAATATCCAAATACTTTACTTCAAAACCCGCTTTCAGAATTTCCAGATACATTTTCTTTGACTACATTTCATTTACTAATTTTCCAAAATACCTATTTATGAAACGCCAATGTTATTAAAAATGACAGAAGAAAAACCCATAATTTAGGCTAAATTTATTAGATGACAACCCCATACAGATAAACACAAGGTGCATTCGAACGGCGCTGTCTGAAGCATTGTTATAACCGATCGAATCGAAGGTGTTGAAATTGATTGATAAGAAACTATTCTAATTAGAACCAAAAGACAATGTAACAACGTTACAATATAGTGTATATCAGCCTTAATACTTCTACTGTTGTCTATGCCTTAGAAAAATGAATACTCTCAGAATTTAAAATTTAAAATCACTGACATTGGAATTTGTTTGAAATAACTATCAACATCACGGATGCAGTCAAAGATCGGGTTAAAATGAAATTTATATTAATAAGTGTATTTAAATGTGTAAAAGCGCACAGCTAATGCGTATCATAACATAACGAAAATGGACATAAAGGATTACTCCAGCTTTTATAAGTTAAGTACTTCTAGTCGTATATGTATTCTCACTAAAACCTTATGTTTTAAATACTATAATGTCCCGCCTTACCAAAGTTATTTTATTTCATGTGTTTGTGTGTATCTAATGTTAAAGTAGGGAGGGCCCTGTGTCCCTAACTTCATTCCTTACTGACCTTTGAGTGCAAGAGTGGACTTTCTGCGAAACCGGTATTTCAGACTTTGTAACTAGGCAAGACAACAAGAATATATAGACAGCGGTAGTATAAGGATGATACTTAGATGTGACCTATATATACTTATTTAATAATAACAGCATTTCACAGCGACAAGGTAGGTATTCATCTAATGGGCCCATCAATTCTAGGTTTTATGACATACAAATAGCTAAAAGGACTGAATAAAGACAATTCGACACACTGAACGTACCCTCCCTACTTTAAGCTCATTGTTCTATACAACTTCATTATTGCGGGTTAGCTATGATAAACTTGAAATCATGAAGTTTGCTGAGGCAGATATACAGGGTGGCAGGTGACAACGGATCTTCCCGGAAGTTTTGAATCGTTTGAGTAGATTTGTAATAGTTAAATCATAATTATAAATAAATAAGAAATAAAACCAAATTCACTACTTTTTCACTATGGTGACGACCCTATTGTATCTGCTTAAGGTTTAGCACAAAATAGTTTTTTTGTGTGAATATTTAAAAGGCTATAAGTTAAGTTAGACACGGTTTCTAGTTTCTATGGGGGAAATATAGTGCTAAGGCTAAACTAACTTCCATTTCGTAAAGAGCCCTCGTGGACTTCCACCGTGTATACTCTATAACATGTGAGTAGTGTTTAAAGTTCATTTATTCCTTCAAAATTTAGGCCAACCTTTTTTGAACGAAGTTCCTTATTGGACGGTTCGCGGATGGGGGCTAGGCGAAAAGGAGGTCACGTGACCGTCACGAAAAAGCGTCACGTCACGAAAACGCGACACAAAGTCATACGATTGAGAAACATGTAAAATGAAATAGAATAAATTGAAGTGTATTGACAAAGTGAAAAAAAAATCAAAAAATGAAAAAAAAAAAAAACCAAAACATCCAAAAATCAAAAAAATTAAAAAACAAAAAAAAAATATATCAAAAAAAAAACCAAAAAATAAAAAAAAATAAAAAATAAAAAAAAAACAAAAAAAACAAAAAAGTAAAAAAAATTTAAAAAAACAAAAAATCTAAAAATAAAAAAAAAAAATTTAATAATAATAATTCCAAATTTCAAAAATGCCTAAATATTCAAAAAACCACAAAAAATACGAAAAAGTCAAAAATGAAATAAAATTAAATATAATAACTTCGTTCCAAGCGATAGTTCCACGACACTCACGCATTTTTTTATTCTTGAACTGATTGCTTATTTTGTATGATGTGCTTCTTATAATAGACTTATTGCTCTAGTAGTACTTATTAACTATAGAAATTTTACAGCTGTACTTTTAGTTTACAGTAGAATGACCGGTCAGTATTTAATATAGTTATTAGATATATATTGTTTTTATGCAAAGCTGTCAGTTCAATAATTATTATTACTTATTGCTATATGATAGGTTATTCAAATGCAGTAATTTTATTTAAGATTTAGTACTTATATCTGTCTTTAGGGCCAGTCTACTGGTGCCGTAATTTTTGCTAGAGACCGATGACTTGTTCTGTTCTGTAAGTCTTAAGAACCATTTTGTAGGCAGATATTTTACTAAATTCTGAATTCCTAGGTCAGAACCTAAACGTTAACTACCTCTAATTTTTAACTACAAAATCAAGCAAAATAAAATGGTATTATCGTGTAATTTAATAGTAGCTAGTACGCGGATTCGTTTTACAGTTGTTTTACTTCAAGTCTATCTCGACGTCGGTAATCTGGGGAGGTCCTATCCAATGGTTTTCAAGGTCTAGGTATTCTGGTAGGTCACTTGCAAAACATTCCCTTCTTTAACCTGTAAAAAGACACCTTATTAATATATTATTATTCCTTCCTGATTATCCATATTTTTTTATCCTTATTGATTATCCATATTTTTTTATTCAAGACACTTGGAGACCTTATACATCTCTAAGTATAATTTAGAAATAGTATGTTTATTGTATACTAGAATCACTTAAGTACTTTTTTTTTTATATTATTTAAATTCAAAGTTTGTTTCTAACTGTTGATGATGGATTATTATAATTTGGAAATTTATGTAGAAGACACAGTTCAGGTAAGAAAGTATATCAAACTTGTATGTAATTTATTTTCAATAGTCAGATTTGGACTCATCTTTTTTCTTTGGTATTTTTCTTAAACTATAACCTATTGTTGGTTAATCTAACCTTGGTTTGATATGTTTTCTTATAGAACAACGCACTATATGTATTGTTTAGTTTTGATGTACTGTTGTTTTGAAAAAATAAGTCCCGCCGAGTTTCTTGCCGGACATAATTCTTCTCGGGTCAGAGGTGTAGGGTTAGAACCGGTGTAGTTTGATTTTTTTTCTCTCTCTTTTACTTTGACGTGTAAAAGTGCCCTTGTGGCCTACTTACTGAATAAATGTTTGAGTTTGAGTTTGAGTTATATTGAATAAACTGCTACATATCTATCTGCCTAACCAAAATGAATCATGTTTCTAAATAATAATACTTATATTTTACGCTTACAAATCTCTTTATGCTGATCGTACTTCTAAGATACGATCTACTATAAATATACTCTAATTTAATTTTAGCATGTAGATAACCTATACATATTTGGCGAAGCAAAGCACAGCCACATCTTTTCACCAACCAATTTTAATTAGGCTAGGTATTACGTATATATTTTATTTATTCCATCTATGAATCATAAATAATAAATAATGATTCTAATCACATTCATACAAAAAGGTGTCTTTGGTATAAGTATTAAGAATTACTAAAACAGAATTCTGATACTTACCACATTCATACAAAAAGGTGTGTGTGGTATATAATTATATATTATATATATACCTATTATGTATATTTATTTCTATTTTACAAGAATGGCAATTGAGATATTACAACCTAAACGAATATAAACCTATTTTCATTTTATTGATAAACTGATGTCCGATTGACTTATGTCATAGGAACATAGAACTTTTTCCAGCATCTTAAAATAATTCCAAAAACCTACATAATAGGAATAATTATACAAAGCTTCCATGGGCATTCTACGCCTACGGTAAGCTTGAAAAATATTTAAGGTTAAATTCTATGTAGGTACCGTCAGCAGAAACCAAGTCTCCAGAAATAAAATAATTTTGAAATTAAATTATTTTTAAATGTGTAATAATACGTTATTAGTATTAACAAAGTTGGGTTTCTGTAAGAAAATAATTACACTAAATAGAATTATTTAAAAAAATTAAGCCTTTTTTTTACAATTTTAATTGGGTTTCGTTAGGGCCTATTTTACGAAGTTTATATCGAGACGTGTTGTTCCATTGTTTTGGACGAATGTATGAGCGAGTGATGAATATGGTGAGGAATGATGACTGCGTGATGCATGAATTAAAACTGGGAGAGACTAACTGGTGTGGTAGAGCACTTACACAGCGGTTATACAGCATTGTATAACAAAGACAGTTAATGTTAAATAACATTTATAAGTTATAACTGACTGTGAGAGAGCGTCATAATACCAGTGGTGTCATCGACTACGACTGAGACCTGACAGTGTGTAGAGCCTCTACAATGGAATTGGACTTAAGATATAAACATTGAAGTTCATTGTCATCTCACTATTACACTTTACGGTACAAGGAACATTTTGGATATTGCTATTAGTTAGTGTCATCTCAAGCTGACTGGTTGCAGTTTTCCGTAACTGTTATCCAAAGTGGGTTCTACTCCACAAGAAGCTAACACTATCAGCAGGTGTGTGATGCCCCCCTGTTAAATCTACACATCAACAATTACGTGATGTCAATTAAAGTAGGAGGAACTTAAATTGTTTTAAATAATATCACAAATATGAATATTAAATAAGTAATATTTAAAAATTATGGGTCGGTCACAAATTGGTCAACCATCAATATAAGCTCAATAAAGCTTATAAAGGCTAATAAATAATAAGGCCTAATAGCTATTGTTTTATGACATCTGGTCAAGACTGGATGACATGGCTAAGATAGCCTAATGAAGACACCATGTAATTGTCGAACATACTCCCGGCTGAGAGTGGTCCGTATTCTGGTGAAGCCTAAGTTTTAATGTTGGTAATTGAACATTTAACGGTAGGAACCTACCCTGGAGAAGTCTCACTTTACAAGGGCTGCATTGATTTCCTTTCCCTATTCGTTAAGCAAAGCAGGATGAGGTCGGTGTGTGTCCTTGCATATACGGCTAGAGTTGATTCTGGATTCACAACCCGGGGTTCCTTTGTTTGAGTGAGGATTATCTGTGGAGGCTTGTAAAAGTTCATGCCATACATATGAGAACTATTATATACGCTAGCACTCTTGGTTTGGTTAAAATACACACCACATAAGAGGATTATAACAAAAGTCTACGCTAAATGGAAAGATCCCAATGAACTTAGATCTCTCATTAAAAATTTATTGTTTTTACAAAATCTTATGCTACCAATCTATTTATGTTTAAAATTTTTACTTCCATGAGACACCTTGTCATATGTGTCTATGTTCGAAAAATTTGGGGGTAGTGTGGTAGTAGCATAAGCCTGTTTCTCTTTTTCTCTTCCTCAATCAAACTGAGTTTTATTTAGTTTAATGTTTGCTTTCATTACTTGATTGCGTCCATGCAAATTTGGGGGGGGGGGGGGGGGGGTAGCATACACCGTGTGTCTGATGAATTCATAAAGCTTTTTTAGTTTCTTCATAAGTACTTTTAAAATTTTATAGTTATTGAAATTTTGCTTTCCATGACCCAGATGTGTCTATGTTCGCAAAATTTGGGGGTAGTGTGTAACGGGCCGCCGTCAGCACCCGTTCAAATAATTATAATTGTTAAATTAAATTTTAGGTTTACTTTATATTTTTAGGAACCCAAATTGCTTGGTTATATAGTGTATATCAGCCTTTATACTTCTACTGTTGTCTATGCCTTAGAAGAATTAATACTCTAAGAATTTCAAATTTAAAATCACTGACATTGGAATTTGTTTGAAATAACTGTCAACATCACGAATGCAGTCAAAGATCGAAAGTGTATTTAAATGTGTAAAAGCGCAGAGCTAATGCGTACCATAACATAATGAAAATGGACATAAAGGATTACTCCAGCTTTTATAAGTTAAGTACTTCTAGTCGTATATGTATTCTCACTAAAACCTTATGTTTTAAATACTATAATGTCCCGCCTTACCAAAGTTATTTTTCTTGATGTGTTTGTGTGTATCTAATGTTAAAGGCCCTCCCTGTGTCCCTAACTTCATTCCTTACTGACCTTTGAGTGCAAAAGTGGACTTTCTGCGAAACCGGTATTTCAGACTTGGTAACTAGGCAAGACAAATATATATAGACAGCGGTAGTATAAGGATGATACTTAGATGTGACCTATATATACTTATTTAATAATAACAGCATTTCACAGCGACAAGGTAGGTATTCATCTAATGGGCCCATCAATTCTAGGTTTTATGACATACAAATAGCTAAAAGGACTGAGTAAAGACAATTCGACACACTGAACGTACCCTCCCTACTTTAAGCTCATTGTTCTATACTTACTCGGACTAACTGACATCGTTCAAAGACAATCTTCATGAAAATATTCCCATATAGGTCTAGGGGTACTTAATAGCCATTTGGTCATACAATCTTTAAAAAACAGGAGGTCGATGAGGAAGCATGATGAGAGACGGGAGGAGCGCGGACGAGCTTTCTTTACTGTGTTCACCTGGATCACTTTAGAACACAACGTAGAGGAATAGACGATCACTGGCCAATTCACGAAGATTCACTATTAGGACATAAGGTAACTGGCGATAATTTAGATTAAGCTAGACTAGGGCTTTAGTCCTTAGAAATCGTGACAACTTATACGCACTAATGCTATATTACTCAAGCACGTATAAATTCAATTTGTATAATTTTGTAATGCCTAAATTATAGCAAGTATAACGTGCGAAATCTACAATATCAAAATGTATAATTGGATAATGTATAATGTACTTTATATACAGTATGGATTTTATTTTTGGGTTAGTGAGGGCAGCTACCAGATCCCGTGCTGGTACGCGAAAATGGTCTTGCCTCAATTTTTAATTAATGAAAATTGGCGTTTACAAATCTTGGAACAAATATATAGGGTGCGAGAAAATGGTAATTAATGACAAACTTTTTTTTTTATGCCAATCGCTCTCGTTCCTATCCTGGATCGAAAGCTTGTATGAAAAAAAAAACAAATTCCGGTTAGAAAGGCAAAAAAATCGAGAAATTTTTGCCAATACACTTTGTATGAAAATGAAAACTTTTATTTTTAATATGCTATTTTGTATGCCAATTGATTCCATGCCTATCCAGTATCAATAGTTTCCTAGAGGTCTACCTTAACTTACCGTAAGGTAATGAACTAAAAAGCCACAAATTATCGAAAAAAAATCCATTCATTACTACCGAGAAAAAGTTTTCTCGCACCCTTTTTGTTTCCAAAATCTGTAAACGCCAATATACATTAATTTGAAATTGAGGGAAGGTCTCCTAACACCATTTTCGCGTAGCAGCACACGATCTCGTAGCTGCCCTCACTGACACAAAAAGAAAATCCACCTGTATAACATCGTTTACGATAATTATAAATTGAATTAATAATGAAATAATATAATAAACAAAACAAATAGATATCATTCTCCAAACATAAGCGACTGCCTATTTTAAGAAGCAATTTGATATTCAAGCCGCTGCAATAACCTAACCTAACCTACTTTTCTAGGAGCAGTTTATTTTTTTCTGTGGGGGGTCGTAGTTTTAACCTAACTTACTTTTCTGGAAGCAGTTTATTTCTGTGGGGGATCGCAGTTCTAAAAACTTACTTTTCTGGTAGCAATTTATTTCTGAGGGTTGTAATACTCAGGTTTGTTCAGTTTGTTATCTGAGATGTTATTCGTTATTCTAACTTATATATACGTAATGAAGATTATATAAAATGGAATTATTCAAAACATCTGTACAATCGCCCTCGAGTAGGTAATTGTATTTAGCGAAAGTTTACGAAAACGAAAGAGATCTATCAGTGCCAGAGAAAGCAAATCGACGAAAGCCAACTCACCCCGTTCTTGCACGGTGAACAGCTGGTCGGTACCGACTCTCTCCCTGGGCGAGCTGATGATGTGGTGGTCGAAGCGAGGATTTTGATCACACAAATTCCATTATTTTGGGTGTTTTTGATTAGCGCGACGAACTAGCTTGCGCGCACGGCAACGAGCAGCCAACGAACGAACTACCTTCCACTGGCTTTTCTAAATGTCAAAACCGATTCGAAAAACTACCCTAAAAACTGTCGCTAATAACGGTGTTCCGTTTTACGATATATAGTAGTATTTACATGCATCTAAAATACAGATAAACTAAGCTAAATATGGTGTCCGGAACCATCAACATCTGTTATATGAAACGACGGTATGTTTAATGTATATTTATTTATTTTATTTTTTATTTAATCTATATTGCACAATACAAAAAAGTACAAATGGCGGACTCAATGCCTTAAGGCATTCTGCCAGTCAACCATTGGGGTAAACAGAAACAAATGATTGGTGCAGGATATATTGGTGTGGTATATTATATTAGTTTTAACGTATACTAATTTAAAATAGACGTTTCGTGCATTATATTTAACGTTATTATACGTTTTGAATGTTTTGTAAACTGAAATTATACGAAAAGTTCGTATTCATTATGAAGCATACAGATGCATGGCCTAAACCAGAAACTACTACAAAATCACCTAACATTTAGAAGACACAGTTATAGATGGAACCTTTTTTAGGGTTCCGTAGCCAGAATAGCCTAAACGGAACCCTTATAGTTTTGGTCATGTCCGTCTGTCCGTATGTCACAGCCATTTTACTCGGAAACTATAAGACGTATCTTAATGAAATTTAGACTTAAGGTGTAGTTTGTATGCCGCTATTTAGTTATGTAGTGAAATTGCAGAAAAAATATTTTCAGGGGGGGCGCTCCATACACGTAACTAATTTTTTTTTACCAAATATTGCACATCAATTCTTTAAAAATAACATTGAGATTTCTTTGAACATTTTGTGATTAAGTGAATAGTTTCAGAAACAATCGCTTCGAAAGTCGGAAAAATAGCTTCCCCTCCTGTATGTAACTTTCGAACCCTAAGTCCAAAAAGTATGAAAAAAATTGAGAAGATGCGCGTTATCATATAATTTTTACGAAAATTGTTTTAAACATTATCGGTTTAGCCATTTTTGAGTTATTTCCAAAAAAACTTCTTCCATAGGCATCAGATACGACCTTTTGCCATTACTCTGGTTCTTATTTCATTGAAGCTACGGAACCTTCCATTATGCGTGGTCCGACACGCACTTAATCACACTAGTACTTAGTATAAAAAGAATATATATATATATATATATATTCCCTCAGGTCGATTTCGACCATGGCGAACACTTCGACTCCGAGTTAGTTCGGCACTCATGCGCCTGAAGATGCCTGACGTAGCCGATCTTCGAGGTGAAGCCACGTAGTTTTAGTTAATAGTAGCAGGTTGGCGTGTTTTAAGATCGTCGCGTATAGCGTCGAGGTGAACTTTACGCTGCTCCTCGAAATCGTGTACTTTGTCCTGCACCAGCCTGCGCAACTCAGGGCGCTGTGCTGCCAAACCTTCCCACTGATCAAACAATAGCTTTTTATTAACTGAATCCGTAGTGATAAGATAATCCTGCTCACGTTTACTGAAACAGCCTGTATCTTCTTCTTCTTTGTCGTTTCGCTCTTGACAGAGCGGTCGTGGTCACGTCGAGGCGTCCTCGTCGATGGTGGAGGCGGACACAGTTCTGCGCACGATCTCCAGCCATCTCTCTCTGTTGGCAGACAGTGGCCGCGATTCGAAAAATAAACACACACTCTGGACAGACACAGCTCCAACCCAACTCAACCCAACTCAACCCAACTCAACTCAACGCTATAACGACATTGGCATTTGCTATTCGAACAGATTTTCATTCAACATTGGTCTCACATTGGTCTCACATTGGTACAACATTGGTACTATGTGTGACCAATGTGTGACCATGACCAATGTGCGACCAATGTTGAATGAAAATCTGTTCGAATAGCAAATGCCAATGTCGTTATAGCGTTGAGTTGAGTTGGGTTGGAGCTGTGTCTGTCCAGTGTGTGTGTTTATTTTTCGAATCGCGGCCAGTCTGGCACAGTCAGATACGCGGTGCTCTACCGCAGACTTAACTTGGTTGGAATCAGCCTGTATAGTTATAAATAAATATAATATCGATTTTTTTACGTAAATTGTGACCACTGCACTCACATTACATTGGCATGTCATACGTGAACAGCTCAATGATCAATTTAATAAAAAGTAGTATTTATGAGTATGACTTGCTTACAGAGACAATACAATTTCAATAACAGCTATAACACTTAAAACGACAAGCGTTTTTTTTTTTATTAGTGGCGACATGTTTTGCTTTATTGTGTAGAGACAGAGTTTGGCGTAAATATTACATGCAAGTTTTTAACTTTAGGTAAGGTCAGGTTAGGTTGGACATACTTCTTATTTTTCCAATTACCTACTCAATCGTAAATTTACTAAGCTCTTTTTTCCAAAATTAATGTTAAAGTAATTAAATATATAAATAAGTAAATTTAAAGATTATGGTTATTATGCTTTGAATGTAAGTTTTAAGTTTTGTATTAATTTGACTTGTGTGTATTATTTTGTATTTGACATTTTTAATGAAACATCATAACATACTGTGAATACATACGTCACTAATATATGGAAATGTTGTGTCTTGTGTCTACTTCAAAATTATATTTAAATAAATGTATACCAACCATAGTTAAGAGGCTGACAACATCCGATGACCTTCAAATTGACTTTACTCAAACAGTTTTTTAGACATAACTACTTGTTTTGAGAAAGTAAACAAAAAATGTTATTATTCGTTATATTTGGAAGAACTTCGTTAATTCCGATACACGATTGGACGAAATCGGCTCGATAGAAAATAATTCCCAAGGTACATCTTAAAATTAGTTTTAAACAGTTGTGTGTCTTTAGTTTCTTGACTTATATGTCTGTAACTAAGGACAAAATTCCACCACACTAATACTAAAAACTTCGTTATTTTGTTTTTCTCAATTAATGCGTAGTTTTTTTTAATGTGTTTCTCATTTACTCGTGTTAATAAAGATAGGGAGGGAATTTAGCTGTTGTCAGCCCCTTAACCAGTGGCAATGTAAACGTAGCTCAATGATAAAAAAAACATAACTAGACTACCGCACGTGTATACCATATGTACGGCGAATATATATTAATACTGATACGGAAGTTTGACATTCTATTGTCAGAAATAATTTTTTTATGAAACAAAATAAAGCTGAATAATAAGCAACATGAGTCAGAATACGCTTTATAAATATTCTAACAGAGTAAAACAAAAATGGACTCCCGACATCATTATAAAGTGAATGACGAAAAAATCCTTTTATTTTGTTGATTGCTTTTAAATCTCAGCCTACAAAATTACAAGACAGTAATTTTCCTGATTGAAGTGACCGAAGGAGCTTGAGCGACATCTAGAGGAACTTTCCGTATCCGAATTAAACGTTTCCCTGGAGCTTGGATGCTTTCTTTAACGCCATCTAGTAGTGATGGGCTGGACTTACAATGCTCGGTTGTGCAAAGTGCAAGCCTGTACCGTGGGATGAGACGAGTGCATTTACCTACTTTGCAAAGTGAATAGATTCGCTTGGTTTGATTTTGTAGTTACAAGACGTTACAAATCTGACAAGAGAAACATTAATTGCAATTAAGTTTTAACATTCCTTAAATAAAATTAATATTGTCTTGCTACATTCATATGCATGCCTATGTGGTATATTTTAAAAATATGATATTATTTAGCATATCTTATTTTTACGTTAAAAAAGTGTTTTAAAATAGATTTTGAATATAATGAAAGAAATCTTCTGACTTTACCATTAGCATAGATTACCTAATAAATAGCACTATGTATTAGCAAGTTATTTATTTAACTACAGTTGAATTCGCTTGGCAACTTTGAGCACTAAGTGACTTAGAGTAGGTACTTATCACCATCGACGCCGCAGTTACCAGGGTGGTTATTTTTTTTAATACTAAAAAATACTACTTTAAATACTAGCCTTATTATAATTTCTGACATCGTTTCTAATATTTGTCGTAACTTGTTTATCGATTAATTTATATTTTGTATCGGTATTGTTCTCTTTCTTTAAGCAGGTACGTCAGGACAAAGGCTGGAAATAAAAACATTGACAGGTAAAAAAACTGTTAAATTTTAAATGGTTTCAGAGGATTTTTAGCGCTTTTCCTGATGACATATCAGGAACTATGTTTAAACATAATGGAGAATTTTGTCAGTTATTTTATGTTTTGTAATTGATAGCCCCAGATGCAGTCTGTTAGCAGATTGTAGGAGGCACAATTAGAAGCCCAACTCTTGGTGGTCGTGTATTGACATGTTAGCAATGTCAATACGGCCCGCGACGGTCGCGGTCGAGTCTATTTCCACGCGGTGCGTTGACCGGCTCATATGGCTGCAACACAAGAGCCGATAATTATGTTGTCAACTGACTAAAGCAAACGGACTGTACAAAGCGGATCTGGACCGGATCAGTCGCTTTTTGTGCTCGACAAAGGCCATTACGCGATCGGTTTCCAAGCGTAAAGTCAACACTGTTATGAAGTTTTCATTGAGTTTTCACGGAAAATCGGCTAACGTGGGAAAGCTCTGATTCCGATTTGAATCGATAATATGCTGTAGCGTATTCGTTAATTGAGCCGATAAGTAAATAAACATCTGCGCGCTTCACTCAATCAATGCAATATCGGGATCAAATACTGTGCCCTTTGTTACCTGCCGTTGTTTGTTGGCCTAATGCGTTGGATAAATTTTATTAAGGTTGACTTTTAAATTAAATTAATCTCTAATGGGATATGCGGTAGGCTAGGTAATTAGTAGTAGTATTTTTCCTGTTTTAGGGGAAATAATTGTTTTTAAGTAATTGTTTTTTCTCATTCTCACTAGACTATACGATTAAACTTTTAGGTATATCAAAGTAAATAATAATAATTTTATACATAAAATAACCTTAACACTTAGCCTCCACCTTTTCAAAAGCAAATATCCGAGCGACTGTAAATAGTAGTTTATGTAACAGTTACGTAATAAGGCCTAATTACGTACAGTTGCATACACTGCTTTATCTACACTCATATTATATATATTAAATTAAGTGCTCCGAAACCATAGAATGACCGCCATTGCACCGCCATGGCCAACTCGATTGTGCCGGCGGTCGGGGAGGCGCGTGTCGGCGGCCGCGCGGGCGCGTGCCGTTGGTCAGGAAGGAGCACAGGATTTACATTATGTTATCAAAACTCATAGCACATCAATATTTGAGCATGTAAAGTTAAAATTACGTTACTGCCACAGATAAAAAGCTTATCATAGTAAAATCGGTTGTGGTAATGCTAGCCATTGCCTACCGTTTTTGAACACGTTTTAGAGGACTTACAGTGTGAGTGTAGATAAAAATACTTAAATCACTATATGTGTGCCTATAATATTTGAAGAGTTCTCTTGATTTCACCAGGATCCCACCATCAGAACCTGACCTCGTAACAATGGGACCAAGTGTAAAGTATTACTCTTTCAAATAAAAAATAATTTTCAAATCGGTAAGCCTTCCAGCCATTCGGTATTTTTTATGTTGATTCTAACTACAAAATGGTGTTTGAATTGTAGTGGTTCAAATGTGTACGTTAAATTTCATAGATAAATTTAACACTACACGGCTTAGCTACTCGGACTTCTGCTGCTGAATTTATTAATATTCAAAAAGGCTCGAAAGTTTATTTCATAGGTACCTGTTTGACTCATTAAATGGCATATCACGACATGCAAGTCAACAAGGATATTGTACACATGGTGGCGTATTCTAATTTTAATATAGATACTTTAAAACACGTATAGACACGATCCAACTTCAACACAACTCCTATGCATTAACAACACAATACAGCTACGGCATAAACATCTGAATCAGAAATATCAGAATTGGCTTGAGAAATATTCCAACGCAACTCCAATACAACTTTAATATTGGTTGAATGTTTGATGTGTGTTGGAGTTATGTTAGAGGTAGGTTGTATTTTTATTGTATTGTTAATGTATTTTTAAATTAGAATCCTGCACTAGTTGATTATTTATTGTGTGTTGAAGTTATGTTTGAAATAAATTGTGTTTTTAATGTATTGTTTATGTATTTTAAAATTAGAAAACGGCACCTGGTGGTCGTCACGATCTGTTACTCTAAAGGTACGAAAAGGATCCCAGTGTTTTCTGTAAATTGTAGAACATATTTTACCAGCTTTCATCAAAATAGCTGGGCAAAAAATCTGGTTTATAAATAGTATCTTGTCATGTGGCGGCATTGCCATATGTTAAATTTTGTAACATATGGTGATGACTAATGACAATCCGTATAGTTTTCTATTCGTTGTATTAATTATTTAGTGTTGTAAGTCGACCTTCGTGACCAATATGAAATACTCACAGCCCAGTAAATGGATTACATTGTATGAAAATTTCCATACCATGTTCCGTATCGTTCTGTTTTGTCTTTAATGCATTAAATTAAAGCTGATAATAACAATGTAACCCAAAAATTTCAACGGGTACCTGGTCCACACGTTACATAATGTAATACACAGAGCTATTTTGAATCAGGTTTAAAAACCGAAAGATATTATTTATTTCGATTTGTGATTTGGTAGTCGGCGTGAAATGCAATGTGATATTTCTGACACTTTTCGGGCCGAGTTTAACGGCACGATAAAAGTTCACATGTATTTTCACAAACTGTTTTTTCGTCGTGCATATAATAAATATTTATCGAATAAATAAATACCGTGCCGTGCGGCTATAATTAACGTCGCCTAGAAGTGTGTATTTAGTCGCATAGAATTATGGTAGGTCCCATAATACGAAAGAAATGAAAACGAAAATTCAGCACTTTACTAAGGCGTGACGCTTGTGTAAATTCAAAAGCGTTACCGATTATGTTCAAATTAGTTTCTCATATAATCATTGATTGCGTCTTACTTTATATATTTGCACACACTGTTCAAAAGATGGAGGGAGAGATACTTTTTTTACTTGTCAAGTGATTTTTTTAATTAATTCTTGGTGCCATACTTACATACACATATATATTGATGATGATGATGATGAATATATAAGTGTAGAAATCATATAATTAAATTGATATATTTCGCCTAGTAAATGAATTAAGCACAACGCGACGCCAATATATCTAGTATAGTATTTACGCAATCCGAGCCAGCCGTCACTGTAACATGCCAAGCAAGCCAATCTCTTCTCTGAGATATCCATAGTACAAGTATAAGCAAATACAAGTACTCGGGCATACACAGGATGATGTTACAAGAAGCTTTTTAAATTTAGAATAATAAATTGTGCGTAATAATTAATCATCAGTAGGTACATAAATAAACCGCCTTTTTACTGCGAAAAACTGCATGATGTTTAACTTATGTTCATGAATGTATAGAAGACGATTAGGATATTAGCTACATTTAAATAGGTATTTTTGATTGAAAAGTAAAAACAAGTCTATTAAAAATAAATCAACCAACAAACAATTTAAAAGATATCTTATGGTAATTAATATTAGGGCTACAATTTCCTTTTCGCACGTAGATCTTGGGTTTTAATAACGCGGCACAAGTGTGCCGTTACTGCACGCAGTTAATACCGAACGGTATCAATTAAAACTGTCTCGACTGATTTATTTTATTGGTTCGACAATTGATTACATTACGCCGAATTGACCGCAATGAATGGGAACTCAGGGCGCCGCACTGCGATGAAAAAGATACTTATATTAGTTTTGTTAAATAGACGCCGGTAATGATGACGGTTCGAAATTACTAGCCATTAAGATAGTTCGTTTTTTATTGACGTACTTATGACTGCGCTTATCCACTTGTATTGTTCATGTACATATTATAAGCGGCGAAAAGATTTTATAAATAAATAAATATTATAGGACAATCTCACAAAACTCGACCTAGTCCCACATTTAGCTCAATTAAGGCTTGTGTTGTGTGTACTAGACGATGGTATATATATAATAAATAGATATAGATACATCCATAACTGAGGAACAAATATCTATGATATACACACAAATAAATGCCATGACCATGATTCGAACCTCCTATTTCATAGGCGGGGTCACTACCGACTAGGCTAGGAGGTCGTTAAATACTTCATAGAATTAATTTAATACTTAATTTTCATAGAGTGCGTGGATTCGGAGGGAAAACCAAATTTCTTGAGGATGAAGAACATTTTACAAGTAGCTGCTGGTTCCTTGAGGTCCCTAAATGTCAAATGATCTGAACATGAAATCGGGACCTCTAAGCAACATAGATACAAAATTTCAGGACTATTCTAGGAATTTCGGATTTTGCCGTATTTTAGCTATACGCTTAAGTGAAGTCTTCAGTCTCCCCGACCCCCCACGGCCTAACGACCCCACCCTCATTGCTACCCCTGAGGATGTTTTCGGAGCAATAATGTCATTCCCTAATGGCTCCGCAGCCGGACTTGACGGTCTTTCACCACAGCATTTGAAGGACCTGCTGTTCTGCGGCTGCGGAGACACTAAGGAAATGCTTCTAAAAGATTTAACGACGCTAGTAAATATAATGTTGACTGGCGAAGTTCCGGGTGAAATTACAGGCATCCTCTACGGAGCCAATCTGTGCGCCCTAACCAAAAAAGATGGTGGAATTCGCCCAATTGCAGTTGGCTCTACCCTACGCCGTCTTACAGCGAAAATTGCTTGCCGCTCCATTCTTAAGGAAGTAAGTAATTTCCTCCAGCCTGTGCAACTAGGTTTTGGGTCCAAGAGCGGGAGCGAAGCCGCTGTTCACGCCGTCCGAACCTACATAGAGCACCAGGCAGGAGAGGTTCTGCTGAAGGTGGATGTTTCCAATGCCTTCAACTCCCTAGAGAGGATCGCCTTGTTGACGCAAATTAAAGATAAAATTCCCACAACCTATAAATTTCTTTGGCAATGTTACAGTTCTCCATCTAATTTATTATATAAATCCAACGTTTTGGCTTCTTCCGTTGGTTGTCAACAAGGCGACCCACTTGGTCCAGCAATTTTTAGCCTCGCCATCCATCCCATTATCAAAGAACTAAATTCTAAATTAAACGTATGGTACCTAGATGACGGTACCCTGGGCGGAGAAGCGACTTCAGTTCTCAGTGACCTAGAAAAACTAATAACAGACTTTAAGTCAATCGGCCTTACCCTCAACTTTTCGAAATGTGAGCTTTTTGTTACTGAGTCCTGTGCTAACAAGGAACACACAATAGCACAGTTTGAACAGTTAGCCCCAGGCATCAAAATTATTAAAAAAGAATCTCTCCACCTCTTGGGTTGTCCTATTCTAGACCAATCTTTCGAAAATTTCATAAACACAAAAATTCTAAATTTCAAGGCATCTTCACATCGCTTGTCCAAAATAAACATTCATTCGGCCTATTGTATCATTAAACATTGTCTATTCGTGCCAAAATTCACATATATTCTTCACGGTGCACACTTTTGGAAACACCCCACTTTGATTTCAACTTTGGACACATTAGTTTTAGAAACTCTCACCTCCATTCTTAATATACCCTTTGGCGAAAGAACATGGACCCAGGCTAGCTTACCCATTAGGTTTGGCGGCCTGGGCATCCGCAAAATCTCCAGCGTGGCGCTACCTGCTTTCTTGGCTTCGGTACACTGTGCTCAAAGTCTCATTGGAAAAATTTTAGCCCCTTCAATTGGGGTCCAGGAGGCTGCACACTGTACCGAAGCTAAGAACGTATGGTCTTTAACATGCCCTAACACGAACCCGCCTTCCAACCCTTGTTCGCAAAGACAATGGGACGAGCCTCTATGTGATCTTACAAGGAAAAACCTCTTAGACACGGCACTTAATCCAACTGATCGGGCTCGTCTCATTGCCACCGCGGAGTGGGAGTCGGGTCTGTGGTTACAGACACTTCCATCTTCCACAGTAGGCACATTGCTGGACAATACCACTTTTCGGTTAGCCACATCTCTTAGAATAGGGGCACCAACTAATGTACCCCATCGCTGCCAATGCGGAGTCACGGTGGACGGTCTTGGTCACCATGGCCTCTCATGCAGTCGTAGTGCTGGGAGAATCCTTCAGCACGCCAGCATCAACGACGTCATCCGTCGGGCCCTTGTTTCCGCTAAAGTGCCCGCAGTTCTTGAGCCAAATGGTTTGACTAGGGACGACGGCAAGAGGCCTGATGGCATGACTTTGGTGCCGTGGAGTATGGGTCGGCCCCTTGTCTGGGATGCTACATGTGTAGACACCCTGGCGCCGTCCCATATTCCGGGCACCAAAGTTGATGCTGGTGCGGCAGCATCCTCAGCCGAGAGCCTCAAGCGTCGCAAGTATGCTGCCCTTGGCAGTAGTTACATGTTTGCGGCGTTTGGGGTCGAAACCCTGGGTCCATGGGGACCAAATGCACGTCGCCTCTATAAAGAGATCTCGGCGCGCCTTATTGAGGCCTCTGGTGACCAGAGGGCTGGCCACTATTTTGGGCAACGGATCAGCATAGCTATCCAGCGCGGAAATGCGGCCAGCCTTCTGGGCACTCTACCTCATGACATGGACCTGGGGCAGATTTTTTATTTATAAGTTTTTAGTTAGGTTTATGTTTTTATAGATATTCTAGTTTTGTTTAATAAATAATTAATTACTTAAGTGAAAAATTGGCAATTTACCTAATTTTTTTGAATGAAAATGTAACTCAGAGAAGCTTTTCTTAGGGATGTTTTAGTAGTAGTAGTAGTATAATACTTTATTGTACAACTAAGAGAAATATAACAGGAAATAATTCACAATACTTGTACTGAGGCGGACTTATCCCTTAAGGCATTTTTAAAGGGGATCGTTTTGAAATTTTCTTCTACTTGAATACGGGTTGCTTCTGAAATTCGAATTTTTGAGAAGCGGAACTAAATCACCATTAACCTGGTGCCGGATTCTAACTTAAAAATACATTAACCATACAATAAAAATACAACCTATCTCAAACATAACTCCAACACACAACAAACATTCCACCAATATTGAAGTTTTATTGAAGTTGCGTTGGAATATTTCTCAAGCTAATTCTGATATTTTTTAATTTTATAATTGAAAGAAAAATGGAAAAATTCACTGCGTCGAGCAAGATTCGAACTTGCGACCTTTCGGAACACCGGTCCGACCGCTCTCACCAACTGAGCCATCGACGCTTACTCAACCGCGGCGAATCCTTCCATCAGTTCCTTCATTGCTTACGTCAGAGGGTGACGTGTAGCGACATCTACCGTAAGTGTACATACACGTTAACGGCGTCGAAGTTCCAAGTCATATTGAAATAACATCGATCACAATGCGCTAACCCATACTGAATTAATTTTGTATTAAGCAGAAACGTCTGCAAGCGAAATTTCAATTTTATAATTGAAAGAAAAATGGAAAAATTCACTGCGTCGAGCAAGATTCGAACTTGCGACCTTTCGGAACACCGGTCCGACCGCTCTCACCAACTGAGCCATCGACGCTTACTCAACCGTGGCGAATCCTTCCATCAGTTCCTTCATTGCTTACGTCAGAGGGTGACGTGTAGCGACATCTACCGTAAGTGTACATACGCGTTAACGGCATCGAAGTTCCAAGTCATATTGGAATAACATCGATCACAATGCGCTAACCCATACTGAATTAATTTTGTATTAAGCAGAAACGTCTGCAAGCGAATTTTCAATTTTATAATTGAAAGAAAAATGGAAAAATTCACTGCGTCGAGCAAGATTCGAACTTGCGACCTTTCGGAATACCGGTCCGACCGCTCTCACCAACTGAGCCATCGACGCTTACTCAACCGCGGCGAATCCTTCCATCAGTTCCTTCATTGCTTACGTCAGGGGGTGACGTGTAGCGACATCTACCGTAAGTGTACATACACGTTAACGGCATCGAAGTTCCAAGTCATATTGGAATAACATCGATCACAATGCGCTAACCCATACTGAATTAATTTTGTATTAAGCAGAAACGTCTGCAAGCGAAATTTCAATTTTATAATTGAAAGAAAAATGGAAAAATTCACTGCGTCGAGCAAGATTCGAACTTGCGACCTTTCGGAACACCGGTCCGACCGCTCTCACCAACTGAGCCATCGACGCTTACTCAACCGCGGCGAATCCTTCCATCAGTTCCTTCATTGCTTACGTCAGAGGGTGACGTGTAGCGACATCTACCGTAAGTGTACATACACGTTAACGGCATCGAAGTTCCAAGTCATATTGGAATAACATCGATCACAATGCGCTAACCCATACTGAATTAATTTTGTATTAAGCAGAAACGTCTGCAAGCGAAAAGCGTCGCAAGTTCGAATCTTGCTCGACGCAGTGAATTTTTCCATTTTTCTTTCAATTATAAAATTGAAATTTCGCTTGCAGACGTTTCTGCTTAATACAAAATTAATTCAGTATGGGTTAGCGCATTGTGATCGATGTTATTCCAATATGACTTGGCACTTCGATGCCGTTAACGTGTATGTACACTTACGGTAGATGTCGCTACACGTCACCCTCTGACGTAAGCAATGAAGGAACTGATGGAAGGATTCGCCGCGGTTGAGTAAGCGTCGATGGCTCAGATGGTGAGAGCGGTCGGACCGGTGTTCCGAAAGGTCGCAAGTTCGAATCTTGCTCGACGCAGTGAATTTTTCCATTTTTATTTCAATTATAAAATTGAAATTTCGCTTGCAGACGTTTCTGCTTAATACAAAATTAATTCAGTATGGGTTAGCGCATTGTGATCGATGTTATTCCAATATGACTTGGAACTACGATGCCGTTAACGTGTATGTATACTTACGGTAGATGTCGCTACACGTCACCCTCTGACGTAAGCAATGAAGGAACTGATGGAAGGATTCGCCGCGGTTGAGTAAGCGTCGATGGCTCAGTTGGTGAGAGCGGTCGGACCGGTGTTCCTAAAGGTCGCAAGTTCGAATCTTGTTCGACGCAGTAAATTTTTCCATTTTTCTTTCAATTATTAAATTGAAATTTCGCTTGCAGACGTTTCTGCTTAATACAAAATTAATTCAGTATGGGTTAGCGCATTGTGATCGATGTTATTCCAATATGACTTGGAACTTCGATGCCGTTAACGTGTATGTACACTTACGGTAGATGTCGCTACACGTCACCCTCTGACGTAAGCAATGAAGGAACTGATGGAAGGATTTGCCGCGGTTGAGTAAGCGTCGATGGCTCAGTTGGTGAGAGCGGTCGGACCGGTGTTCCGAAAGGTCGCCAGTTCGAATCTTGCTCGACGCAGTGAATTTTTCCATTTTTCTTTCAATTATAAAATTGAAATTTCGCTTGCAGACGTTTCTGCTTAATACAAAATTAATTCTGATATTTCTGATTCAGATATTTATGCCGTAGCTGTATTGCGTTGTTAATGCATTGGAGTTGTATTGAAGTTGGATCGTGTCTATAACGTGTTTTAAAGTTAGAATACGGCCCCTGATTGATGCATCCGTCTGAAATTATTGGCGTAGACATCCATCACTTTACAGAGTAATAGTGCATTGGCTACTATTTATTCACTAAAACAAATTGCCAGTTTCTTGAACAAGTTTTCAAATGTAAACGTTATTATGTATTGGCCAAGGTTGCTATTACCGTTTTACAATCCATTATACTCATAACACGAGTCTGTCAAATAACTCTACCAAAATCAACTGTCCCTAACAAGTGTTAAATGCCGAAATATTGTTTCAAACATTGTTTTTAATCACTTTTAAAGGCAGTAGCGTGCCACCACGAAGATTTTCAGCAAGGTTTTGTTTAGTGATTTTTATGTTTATGTTTGCCAAGCCTCGGTCACAACATAAAACTGAATTATCTATGTCGTGGGTGTGGTCCCGGGTTTGGTGATGACGGTTTTAATACTTATTTACTTCCTGTATGTCCCTAGCGCAGGTAGCCTGGCGTTATATGACGTCTGAGTTTCAATCCGGAGGTCTCGGGTTCAAACCCGACTCGTGTCCCTGAGTTTTTCGGAACTTATGTATGAAATATCATTTGATATTTATAAGTAGCTTTTCGGTGTCGAAAAACATCGTCAGGAAACCAAATATAATATCAATAAGGCCTAGTTTCCTCTCTGGGTTGGAAGGTCAGATGCCAGTCACTTTCTCAAAAACTAGTGACCAGGTTAATTCCTGGGATTAGGTTGCCAAGCAGATCGCAGGCTTAATTAAGTCATGACAAAAAGCCGGGAAAAGCGCTAGGAGCATGATTAATGATATAGCAGATTTAAACAGACACAGAGTCACTTTCCCAAAAACTAGTGCCCAGGTTAATTCCTGGGATTAGGTTGCCAAGCAGATCCCAGGCTCAATTAAGTCATGACAAAAAGCCAGGAAAAGCGTTAGGAGCATGATTAATGATATAGCAGATTTAAATAGACACACACGCATGTCGTATCTTTTCAATTATGATATTCGTTGATGTTCGTTTCCGAGTTGATAACATAATATATATTTTCTTTTTCACACTGTTCAAAAGGAAATGAATTGAAAATAAATTGGATGGTGTGTAAATAGGTTAGCGGCAATGGCGGCCGTTCCTGCTTAGTTAAATGTTTTCAGGATATTCACGGCTGAAGAGGGTCGTGGCTGGCCAACCCGGCCGACTAGAATTATGGCGATTGTCATGATATATGGCGGCGCATTATTTTCTTATCTTTTCTCTTTCTCTCTCCACCGCCCATACTTCATTCTCGCTCGTATTATAAACGTTTTACTTTTCATATCTCGTAATAGACGCCGCGGGTCTGAATGGTGTTAGTATTACGTAAATTTCTGATAATATATTATAGTAGCAGCCCCTCAACGATCTTAAGCTTTCCTGATGATTTCATTTCGTTGGGGAGAGATATAAAGTATTTATTGTGATGAAGCTCGAGATGGTTAATTTGTTGTTTAGATTTAGATTTAAAAAAAAAACAACAACATGCCATACTTAATAATTTGTAATTTTTTTTGTCAGTTAAATTGTTTTTGTTCCAACATGGTTCCAACGAAATATGTAAACCAATATGAAATTGTTTGTATCATGTTAAAAATGGGGATTCAGAGCGGTGAGGTTCCGGTTACTTTTCCGCTCGTATATTGTTTTTGTAATTTGGTTTCAAAGTAAGCAAACTGCTCTCCGATATTGGTATTCAATAAAACGGTATCAATAATTTAAATTTCGATCGGCCAGACTGTATTCGTTTAACGTATTCGTCGCGTACTGACAGACAGCAACAACCAACAGAGCGCATTACCATCTCTTTAAAAAGTCTATAAATAGCTTGACCTTGCACACTGCTCCATCCGTGTCACCTGGCCTACCCTCGTTTTATCCTTCAGTAAACATAAGCATGTTTACTAAAGGATCAAAACAAGGGTAGGCCAATGGTTACGACCCTTCACTTGCTAACCAATACTCAGATTAACGGATGGTCGTTGATGTCATTCCACTAAATACAAACAAGTCGGTTACAGACAGCACTATTTAAATCTTAAAGCCAATTGACGTCAATCGTTTTGAAATTGTAATATACCGAATAAAGATGAGCGATCGTTCAGGAAAAATAATCGAAAGATTCTTAAATAAATATCTCAGCTGGCGGAGTAAGAATATCAGATTACTTTGAAGCTTATCTCGCTTTTACCTAGGGGATGAATTATTTATAAATACATTTTACTGAATAATCAATAGCGTGCCCAGTGTAGCGATCCTTAAATTTCATCAATATACATACTCGTACTTATAATTCCTTAATATGGATAAAAGTATTGTTTTTAAGGTGTATCTGCATGATTATTATAACAATACTAGTAATAATAATAATAACATTATAACTACAGACTAAACTTTTCACCGCATTTGTAAAATTATCAAATAAAATCAAAATTGTATGCTCAGATTTGTAAAATAAAATGATTGGTTAATGCGTGGGTACGTTGACCCTTTAATAAATTCTATTTTGTATTGATAAAAATTCAATAACTCATTGTTTCAATAAGTCTAGGTAGACATATTTTTTGTACTTTAAAATTATAGTGAAATAAAATATTCGTACAATATAATTAGTTTTGTAAAATAGGAACTTTGATTACCACTATTAAATTACACATTGTAATAATATCATACACTAAATACAACTAACCATAACTTTATTCACGTGCCAATGTGCCGGATTCTAATTTTAAAATACATTAACAATACAATAAGAACACATCCATGATTAAATATACATGTATACATATGTATATATAATCATGTCAATCAATCATCATATATACATCCATATCTCAAACATGATTCCAACACACAACAAACAATCATCCAATATTGAAGTTGTATTGGAGTTGCGTTGGAATATTTCTCAAGCAAATTCTGATATTTCTGATTCAGATGTTTATGCCGTAGCTGTATTGCGTTGTTACTGCATTGGAGTTGTATTGAAGGTGGATCGTGTCTATACGTGTTTTAAAGTAAGAACACGGCCCTAGGATCTCGTGGTCACTTTGTCTGTAACACCTAAATATATGATATAACAAACGGAACGATGGATGCTACTAGAGATAGGCCACTAATGGCAGCGAAAGTTATCAAAAATGTCAGTGCATAAGACCATCGATTGGACCCGATGTTAAGTGATAAACAATCCCTAAAAAGACAATATTTTAAAGTTAAAATAGCGCTCCTATGCTCAGTAGTGGATATATAACACACTCTGGAGCCTAATGGGTCGCGCACTGTACGGGTTAAGTGGAATTTCCTCCCACGAACGCTGCGACTGTGGAATGAACTCCCTGCCGAGGTTTTCCCAGCGGGCTACAGTATGAGGTTCTTCAAAAAAGGAGTGTATAGGTTCTTAAAGGGTAGGCAACGCGCATGTGAATCATCTGGGGTTGCAGGCGTCCATAGGCTACGGTAACTGCTTACCATCAGGCGGGCCGTATGCTTCTTTGCCACCGTCGTGGTATAAAAAAAACCGGCCAAGAGCGTGTCGGGCCACGCTCAGTGTAGGGTTCCGAAGTTTTCCGTCCGTCACAGTAAGTGTCCCCACTTAAGAGTTAAAATAACACCGCCATGTAGGATATGATATGAGCGTTCCACGTACAGCGACGGTGGCAAACAAGCATACGGCCCGCCTGATGGTAAGCAGCTACCGTAACCTATGGACGCCTGCAACTCCAAAGGAGTCACATGCGCGTTGCCGACCCTTTACAAAAAGGAGGATTCACTGTGTTGACGACTAAAGGAACAAAAAGGTCCCTCATCGTCAACACACTGGGTCCTCTTTGAGCTCTTTGGCGACCTTACTCACCAGCAGGAACACAACACTATGAGTAGGGTCTAGTGCTATTTGGCTGTGGTTTTCTGTAAGGTGGAGGTACTTCCCCAGTCGGGCTCTGCTCCAGATTTGAGCGATGACATTCGCTGAACGTGCCCTACCACACTTAGCGAGATGCCATTCGCAGTGCCTATACCTCTCTTTTTGGCGTAGTTTAAGGACATACCCAGGTCCGGACGTAGTTTAAGGACATACTCCGGCTCCAATTGTGATTTTGTAGAAATTACAGGTACAATAAACACCTGCGTTTACGGTTAAATTACAAACTTAGTTCAGAAATTATTTTGTAATTTTTTTTCAAAAACTATTCAACCTATCAAGTTCAAAATAATTTTCCTAGAAAGTTTTTATAAAGTTCTACTTTTGACATTGTATTCATATTTTTAAAACTTATGGTTCAAAAGTTAGAGGGGGGGAGGGGGACACATTTTCTTTTACTTCTGGAGCGATTATTTCCGAAATTATTTACATTATCAAAAAATTATGTCAGTAAACCCCTATTCATTTTGAAATACCTATCCAACAATATATCACACGTTAGGGTTGAAATGAAAAAAAAAATCACTCCCCACTTTACGTATGGGGGAGGTACCCTAATAAAACATTTTTTTCCACTTTTTATTTTACCACTTTGTCGGCGTGATTCATATACATATTAGTACCAAATTTCAGCTTTCTAGTGCTAACGGTCACTGAGATTATCCGCGGACGGACGAACGGACGGACAGACATGGCGAAACTATAAGGGTTCCTAGTTGACTACGGAACCCTAAAAAAGATAAGGGTTGAATGGATATTTCAGGTTAATGTTTTTTGCCATCACACATTAATGACTGCTATTGGAGCGAGTTTATCTAGGAAATATGTCGTCAAGTGATCAAAGCTTAATTGCATTGACCGCGCTCCGGTGGCGGACATCCGCCCATGTCGGCCAACAAAGAAAATGGATAAAAATAAAAATAGTGGATACCTTTAAAATTGATGTTGCCTACCGGTAGTAGCATGGACTAGGAACGTGCAGGCGTGGTTTTTTTCTGTATGACGAAGGTTGTGTTATACAAAATATATGATATAAAAAATAGTAATTTGCCTACTACGGATCCACGTCAGCGTTTTATTTACAGATTACCTACAATTTATTTTGTAAAATACTGTTAGAAAGCAAACATCCATATTTTTTTTACGAAAGTCGTACACTTGGTATAATTAACTGAAGAACAAATCAAATTATTTTTAATAAATATTAAAATAAGAGCCAAGCCAAGTGGTAAAGGCGTCTGCCGCGAATGCAGAAGACGCTGGTTCGATCCCAGCCCTGGGCACCGGAGGCCTAGGTCACTTTCTCCTTTGTATATGACATCTATATAAGTTTACTTGGTATAATTACTAATGATAATGAAAGTTCTACGCAGATGATGCGTTGTTTTACCAAAGGTATGTATGCATATATATTTAACTAGCTTTTTCCCGCGGCTTCGCCCGCGTACTAAAATCACTAAAAAAGGAGGTTCTCAGTTAGACTCGTATGTTTGTATGTAGGAATGTATGTTTGTCCGCTATCATCTTGCGTTTCGCTGAACTGATTTAGAAGCGGTTTTCGGAAAAGTATTCGTTACATTCTGGAGGATTCGGTATACCACGTTTTGAAGACGGCGGTGCCCTCATTTTTTATTTTAAAGAAATTATTGCAATAATTGTTTAATTGTTACGCCATCAACGACTTACTACCGAGAGATTATGATTAATACAGATTTCTACTCTTGAATAGAAGCTTTTCCCTGCGAGGTCATTTGCGTGGAATTAGTAATCCACCCTCCTTTTTACCCGCTTAAGGAATGACTTCTGGGATAACAACTATTATATATCCTTCTCCAGAACGCAAAATATCTCCATACCAAATCATCTAAATAGGTTCAACGGTTATTAATTTCCCATACAAACTTTCAACCCCCGTTTCACCCCCTAGAGGGTTGATTTTCGAGATAAAAACTATCCTATATTGTTTACCGAGACTCAATCTATATAATATGTACCAAGTTTCATTTCAATCGTCTGTTCAGCGGTTAATAATTCGCCATACAAACTACCAACATGTTTTCTACCCCTCTAAGATTGATTTTCGGCTTAAAAAATATTCTATATTGTTTCCTGGGACTCAAACTATATCCACAACAAAATTATCTAAATCGGTTCGCGGTAAAAAAATCTTCATACAAACCTCCAACCCCCATTTCACCCCCTTAAAGATTGATTTTCGAGATAAAAACTAACCCATGTCGTTTCCCGGTACATAAACTATCTCTATACCAAGTTTCATCTAAATTGGTTCAACGTTTAAAAATTCCCCATACATACTATCAACCCCCATTTCACCCCCTTAAGTGTTGATTTCGTAATCAGCGACCCGATAAACCATAGAAACAATACCCATGTTGATATTTAAATTTTGTCACCACATTTCCCCCTTATGGGTTGAATTTTCAAAAAAGCTGAAACACTTGTTTTCTCATTTATCGTTAGGAATACTCCTGTAAAGTTTCGAATAAAATAGTTGAACTAATCTCGTTTCCGATACAAACTTTGAACCCCATTTCCCCCCTTAGGAGGTAAATTTTTAAAAATTATTTCTAAGTGCATCCTTATGCCTTATAAGGAGCCTACGTACCACATTTGGAATCTCTAGAACCAGCGGTTTGGGCTGTGCGTTGATATGTCAGTCAGTTTCTTCTTTTATATATTTAGAAGATTGCAATTTTGCACAAATACTTTCAAGAATTTTCATGTCCACAATATTCAATTTCTAAATCGATGCCATTTTCTTAATTAACGTCCCAAAAAATCACAAAAACGACACCCATATGGATATTTAGATATTTCAACCCCATTGTACCCTAACAGGGGAGATGGTATTTCACGTCCGCCACGTCGGATTTTAAAATCGTTGTTGTTTTCGTAATCAACGACCCAATAAACCATAGAAACATACCCATGTTGATTTTCAGACTTTTTGACAACATTTCCCTAGACCTAGACCGAATAAAATAGACTAACTAATCTTGTTTCCCCATACAAATTTTGGACCCCCATTTCACCCCCTTAGGGGATGAATTTTGAAAAATCCTTTCTTAGCGCACCCCTAGACCTTATAAGGAACCTACGTGCCAAATTTGGAATCTCTAGAACCAGCGGTTTGGACTGTGCGTTGATAGATCACTATGTCAGTCAGTCAGTCAGTCAGTCAGTCACCTTTGAGTTAAATATATATATAGATTTAAGATCCGTAGGGCCATTGTGTGCATGTTATGAAATAATTTGAAAATTGATAAATTTTAAGTAAGTATATAGATAAATAAACAATGAAAACGGTAGTAATTTAGAAACATGCATTCATACGTAATAAATAAAATATCTATTGTATATTACTTACCAACGAATAAGTACCCATGGTAAAAAATTCACAGATTTCGTGCCTCACACGACTATCGAGCACATTGGAATTGAATCTACGGAAGTCGAAAAAATATTGTCGCTGAGCGACGAGAAAGTCGGGATAAGGAAAATGTTATAAAATAAAACTACGACGTTGAATGATAATTATTTTATTCTTAGATTAACATAAGTATCCTCGACATAACGCCTGTGAACCAGAGTTGGGCAAAAATTAACGTGATTGAAACTAAAGTTAAAAATTAGAACGTTACTCATAATCATATGAACATGATTACGAATTCAATCATGAGCTTTCTAATCTGATTGTCCACCGACATGAGAAAATCACGTCGATTTTTAATTTCACTCATGATTAGCTGAAGTGATTACATTAGTAAGACAGTATGCTTAGTTAAACTAACGATTTAGTTGATTAGATGATTAGATTTTGCGTAGCTACTAGCTCCATCACTTTTTTCCCTGACGAAACAGAGGCGGTACCTAGGTGAGTATAATATACATTTAGGATAAATGGCTATTTGTGACAATATTTCTAAAGGTATCATTTGGCGGTTGGCGCTTACGTCTTAAGTTGTGTAGTGCAGATTCAATATTGAGCAATAAAAGCGTAAATTCCAGTAGCAAATGTTACCTTTACCAAAATATCGACAATTTTTTTGTTAGTTTTTGGTATGAGTGTACAAATGAATACTTCCATTTAACTTTGAAACGGCCTGTTCGGTTGTATTGTATCATTCTCATTCTCATTCTCATTCTCATTCTCATTCTCATTCTCATTCTCATTCTAATTCTAATTATCATTCTCATTCTCATTCTCATTCTCATTCTCATTCTCATTCTCATTCTCATTCTCATTCTCATTCTCATTCTCATTCTCATTCTCATTCTCATGCTCATTCTCATGCTCATTCTCATTCTCATTCTCATTCTCATGCTCGTGCTCGTGCTCGTGCTCGTGCTCGTGCTCGTGCTCCTGCTCGTGCTCGTGCTCGTGCTCGTGCTCGTGCTCGTGCTCTTGCTCGTGCTCGTGCTCGTGCTCGTGCTCGTGCTCATGCTCGCGCTCGTGCTCGTGCTCATGCTCATTCTCATTCTCATTCTCATTCTCATTCTCATTCTCATTCTCATTTTCATTTAGGATAATGAAAATTTCTACATATGTATCTGGTTCAATATGTGAAATTCAGTTTTATTGCAGTTTTCGGCTACAGTTAAGGCAGCTATCACACAGCTGTGGTTTCCACATGCGCTTTTCATTCTCATTCTCATTCTCATTCGCATTCGCATTCGCATTCGCATTCGCATTCGCATTCGCATTCTCATTCTCATTCTCATTCTCATTCTCATTCTCATTCTCATTCTCATTCTCATTCTCATTCTCATTCTCATTTTAATTTTCATTTAGGATAATGAAAATTTCTACATATGTATCTGGTTCAATATGTGAAATTCAGAACAAACGCCTTATTCAAGTAATAATATAAATCAGTTTAAGAACACTCTAATCATACATTCGCCAATCACATTGAACAAGTTAGTTGATTAGCGTTAATTTAGTTTCAATTAGCGCCCGTCGTTAATGATTTGCTCGTGGCGAAATTACTTGATTGTTTTGTGTTATGATTTAATCAGCGATTATTCAATCAGCGATGATTAGTAATCGATCACCGATTTTAATCAAGTGTGCCCAACTCTGCTGTGAACAAACAAATTGAAAAATTTCCACACGCATATCGAAGTTCGAATAATTGTCGCCGTGGCGCCTAAGTATACATATTTCATTTTTAGATTAATAAGCAGGATATAATAATGTTCAAAGTACAAGAAAATTATTACATTACAAATCCGTAGTCAACTCGAGAAATGGTAGCCACATAGCTAAATATTTTTTAAGCAAAAAAAAACCGACTTCTTCAATGGGGAAGCCGGTGAAGGATTATTGTAGATGGTGCACTCTATACAATGAAATAACTTGCTTAACAAACACAGCGAAGAGGACAAATCGTCAAACGTGAACTATGCGTCGTTGAATAATTCCTTTCTCATTTTACATTTCACATGTTTATGGCATCAGCCGCAGTTCCACTTCATCAATATGTCACTGTTTTCAATGAAAATGCTTGATTTGTTGATTTAAATACAAAAATCACTTTATGCATGCCTTTAAGATTTGAGAAGTTTCCTCGATTCCTCCTGGATCCCATCATCAGAACTTAGCTTGACGAAAATTTGTCCTGAGAATCTAACTTGCTTAACAAACATAGCGAAGAGGACAAATCGCCAAACGTGAACTATGCGTCATTGAAGAGTTCCGCTCTGATCATCATCAGCAGTTCCACTTCATCAAATGTCACTCTTTTGAAAGAAAATGCTTGATTTGTTGATAAAAATACAAAAATCACCATGTGTATGCCTTTAAGATTTGAGGAGTTCCCTCGATTCCTCATGTATCCCATCATCAGAACTTGAGCTTGACGAAAATTTATCCTGACAATCTAATTTGCTTAACAAACACATCGTAAAGCAGAAATCGCCAAACGTGAATTATGCACCGTTGAAGAGTTCCGTTCTGATCATCATCAGCAGTTCCACTTCATCAAATGTCACTCTCTTGAATGAAAATGCTTGATTTGTTGATAAAAATACAAAAATCACTATGTGTTTGCCTTTAAGATTTGAGGAGTTCCCTTTTGAGGATTCCTCATGGATCCCATCATCAGAACTTGAGCTTGCCGAAAATTTGTCCTGACAATCTTACTTGCTTAACAAACACCGATGTGTGTTCGATAAGAGGAGGAATCGCCAAACGTGAACTATGCGTCGTTGAAGAGTTCCCTTCTGATCATCATCAGCAGTTCCGCTTAATCAAATGTCACTGTTTTGAATGAAAATGATTGATTCGTTGATAAAAATCACTACATGTATGCCATTAACATTTGAGGAGTTCCCTCGATTCCCCATGACTGAGTTATGGAGTAACAAACATAATAAAAAGAAAAACAAAAAAAAAACAAAATAAAAAAAAACATACATGCCGAATTGAGAACCTCCTCTTTTAAAATCTTGAAGTCAGTTAAAAAAATAATAATGTGAAAAATTTCGTTCTGACTTTTTTCAAAAAGGTTAGGCTACAGGGCAGACCCTTAACCCCATCGTCTTTTTTTTAAGGTTTAAATTGTAGCTGACTAAATTGTCCAGAGGAGTTCTTCTCAAATTTTTGATATCATTCTTCGTTTCCAAAATATCGAACGCCAAAATCAAAAACTTGGAAAAAATTGATTTTTTTTTCACTATTCCGGCCATAACTTTTTTCTTTTTTGATTTTCACGAAAAAATCTTTTTGCTTCTTCCAGCTCTCGTAAATATGAGTCTTTTGAGTCATTTTTGAATATATATCTTTACAACTTTCCGAGTTATAAGGGGATCGCACTTTTTCGTGAAATCGGGGCCTATACTGGAACGAACGAAAAGACATTTCCAATGTCAAAAGGCTTATTTTTCAGTCCCCTCGTCTTAGCGCGTACAGAGCCGCGGGCAAGAGTTAGTAATTAATGTTATTGTATCTCGCATCGCAACTCGTGTTATCGCTCGGGAAACAACCGCCCGCTGTACTCCCGCTAGAAGCCGCGACACAAAATAAAATTGATATCACCCCGCCGCGGGCGACCGGAGAAAAAGGATTTCGAAATAAATGACTTTTTAAATTTCATCGTTGCACACAGTTTCTCTATCAACCGTCGAGGCTCGCTCTACGTAACTGGATTTCGCGACGGGCATTTATTGTGTACGACATACAGGATCGCGACTTTTATAGCGTGGACGTAGATAAATAAGAAATACAGGATAAAGTATTGTGCTGCTCTGAGTATTGCCAATCAATTACTAAGTACCTGTTTGTTGAAACGCTTAAGAGGCCTTATTCCCAAAACGCGCGAATTTCACGAAATGCTTCATTTTCTTCGAAGGCTATGGCGAAAATACAATGTTTTTTTAAATCAACTATTAATGCACATAATAGTTCATTTCTTAATCTAGACGGCCATCGGAGCAAATATTACATTTTAACGAGTAAAATATGAAAAAAATAGGTTGTCTTGGAAGGCTTTTCCGGATTTTCCAGTTAGGTGCACCGTTCATTTTCAGATTACGCAAAAAAGGGTAAAAATTCTTATTCAATTTGAATTAAATTCAATTGAGTATATCATGTATGAGACGGCCATGGAAATAAAAATCGAAGATTCATCTTGGATAATCGACAAAATACCTTCTGATTATATGCCAGTTTTTTGATGAAAACACGGTTACATTTCATTTTTTCCACGAAAACCCTATGAATATTTTGGCCTAAAAATATTACCATTGCAAAGTTAAACTATATTTCTATCACGATAAAAAAAACATTACTATATAAGTAGCAGTAAATTTCAAATTACTATGAATTTTTAAAAATGACACTTAAATCACACTTCACAGGACACTTTTTGTAAGAATCGTATTTTTGGGTACTTAATAATAATAAACATGGTTCAAAATTATTTTTTTGTATTACTAATACTTCAAACTATCTTATAAATAGCATTTTATGCGGCTTTTTTCATTAATAGAGTTTTTCAACCTTTTAGGGAATAAGGAGCCTTAACTTGCACCAGATTTTTGGAGTAAAACTAAATAGGAATACATGTGACATAGGTAATTGATTTTCCTATGTGTTTCTTAAAATTGTTTTTTGCTTTGTTTCAGGTAATAAAACGTTTCACGCTGCGATGGGGACGTTAAACAGGATCCATAGAGAGTTTAAAGTCAAGAGTTTAGAGGGTAATCATCATCATCATCATCAGCCTATACTAATCCACTGCTGGACTCCTAGGCCTCCCCTAATGAGCGCCATAGCGCCCTGTCTTCAGCTTGCCGCATCCAGCATCTGCCAGCAGTCTCGCAAATCGTCATCCCACCTGTCCGGAGGGCGTCCTACACTACGTTTGCCCAGACGCGGTCTCCACTCAAGAACACGTTTACCCCAGCGGTTGTCGGTTCTTCGCGAGATATGGCCGGCCCACTGCCACTTCAGCTTGCTAATTCTTTGAGCTATGTCGATAACTTTGGTTCTCTGTCGGATGTATTCGTTACGTATCCTATCCTTCAGAGAAACTCCGAGATAGCTCTTTCCATAGCTCGCTGAGCGACTTTGAACTGGTGGACCAGCCCTATCGTAAGTGTCCACGTCTCAGCTCCGTAGGTCATTACGGGTAGAGGGTAATAAAACTAAACTAGCGAGATAAAATTTACTTAAGTAAATTTTATCTCGCTTAAGATCGAAAATGTGTTCATTATTGCTTAAATTTTATGTCGATAGCGTAACGATTAAGATTATTGGAATTGGGTTTCGCTAGAGCAGGACCAAATAATTTGCTAGAAATATTTCATCGACCTAGGTTATCCCGCTGAAATTTATAATCATTATTTTTAAATGTACCATCGGGTTCTTATGAATTTGCATACCCAAATTATGAATGAATTAATTGATAAATTGGGTATGCAATTATGAACCCGATGGTACCTATAGTTAAATGTCATTATATGTATATTTATTCAAAGTTTCTGAAAGAATAAGTTAAGTATGGAATTCTGATAGTAGATACTTACCACAAAATTGCGATGATCTCTTTATCTAATGGAAAAACAAATGTAATAAATACGCACATAGTGGTAAAACGACATTAAGATATGGATGATATATAACTAGTGCATAGTTCATCTCGACTTCAGGTAAATGACGTTTCACACATACGGGTAGGTAAGGTATTACGTTTGAAATCTCACCTAGTGCGAACCTGTCGAAGAAATTCCCGACTCGCTTCCTAACAAGCTACCTATGCGTTTGAGTTTAAAAGGCTTCAATTTACGATGCAAACCTCGTTCACAAGGGCTGTATTTACTTGAAATTCAGCGCTTACACGCCGTCGTGGTGTAAGAAACACATGCAATCACTGATTTCGACGTATTCGTAACGGGTTTTGATCTCATCGTGATTCGGGATTGCGGTCATGTCTTTTTGTTTCAGGCACTTACTTCTAACTATTCGGGCAATTACATAACTCATTATTTTGAAAAAAAACTACTTCATCGCGTACACTTACTTTTATTAATTTTCCTGACGTTTCGAGCGTGTGTAAAAACTCACCTATACTAACCAGTAATATTTTAAAGCTGAACCTACCTAAAGCTTGAAGTTAACTGAAACTTTTCTTTGAAAGCGAGGATCTTATCACTAAGGGAAATAATAGGATTTAAACAACATATAAGTTATAAGAAAATTTATTCAAGTAATAAGAAATTACTGTTAATGGAAAGTTAAATGTCTCTATAAACTATTATATCTAATGTAATCGTTAGGTCACATTAGATATACCGCTACAGTTCAAGAGCCAAAATATGCCAGAGAAAAACTATAGCGGTGAAAAAAAACTTTGACGCCCAAGTTTAACCTGCACACATACATAATAAATTTTGTAAAGATTAAAGACACACAATTTATAAAAATTATAATATAATGGCATGATTGTCTAGTGGTACATATTGGACTACATTATGATAAGTAATAACCAAGGTCTCCTGAGGTGTGAGAAACGCTAAACAACAGAATTAAATCTGAACAATGCTCAAACAAACACAGAAAACCAGAAATTAAAAGAAATAAATACAATGTAACATAAAACAAGTAAAATTTGGTTTAAAATATCCTACATTAACCTACAAACTGTTAAAATAAGTATTATAACCTCCTCAATATTTAACATCCCAATTATATCTAACTACTATTGTGAAACATACCTACTCCCTACATAATGCTATTGTTGACTATGTAAAAAATCTTCATAAGATTTGAATAAAGCAAAATATTGAAATTACTGTATACACTGTTTACTACTGTATACACGATAAACCAGAAGGATTTTCCTTTATGCAGTAAAACCTGTTATTGTAATAAGTTAAACATAAAAGGTAATTATATTATGTTATAATAATTAATGTCATTTTATTAAAAGATTGTAATATTAATAATGTGATCATAATATGATATGTCATAATATAGATATATGGGAATAGGATAATGGAACTCTGGCTCATTAAAATCTTAATATTAATCAAGATTATCGTTAAAATAGAATAGATGATTGCAGTCAACTATAAGGCTACTTTTTTACACCTCATAAAATTACCGAGCATACGCCGATACTTTAGGACTGTGTTGTTGGGACTTTACAAAAGGTCCCAACATGAGTTATTCCATGCAGAACCATAAGATACACGTCTTTTAGACTTGTATACGAATGCGTAACCCTCAGGTGACGAACATGCAGACCCTAATGGGAATGCTGATTAGCAAATCCCTCAGGTAGGCCCTATCATTGAACATGCATGCATACCCTAATGGGTTAGCCCTTTACAAATTGGACTTGCATTCGTCTACATTATCTTAGGTTAACCCGGCCCTATCAAGCATACATGCGCAACCAACCAGCCGGACTTGCATATTGGAACATCTCACGTGTGGATAAGAATTAAGAGTATGTTCAGACACCGAAGCTTATTCTAGTTAGTTGATAGACAATAGCACCCAGCACGGCCATAAACACGTCAATAATATGAGGGCAGCCTCTAATATTATGAAACCAGCCATTCTATTGTATTTGTTATTCGAAATAAGCATGAACACAACTATTATTTCATTTTATAAGCCAGTTGGATTAGGGATTGTTACCTTTTACCCAATAATGTATTCAATATGCTTCGGTTTACTATCGGCAAACAAATGATACAGACTCTCGTGGTGCGAGATCAGCGAGTAAACTCGTCAAGAATCAATTCAATCCATGCCTTAAAATATACTTCCTGTATGAATCTAATTTAGACTCATCGAAATAGTATATTTCTCTAGAATGAATTCACAGTCGGAACCTCTGAAGAAAATATACGTCTTGTATGAATCATATAAAATTCATCAAAGCAGTCTATTTTGGAATATATAAGTTCACATGGATCACCCTTTTCAAAGATCTCCAAGTTAGATCCACTAAAGACAGAATACCACTGTTGGAAGAACGGTCTGACCCTATAATAAAACACAGTTGCGTATTCCATCAACCTGGATCAAAACCATTGCTTAGCATAAATATTAATAAATAATTTTGGGTAATACCGTTACCTTTGTTACCAAGTACCTTTTGTCATAACTGGAAGGAGTCTTTACAACTTGTCGACATTTCCAGTTATAACTACCTCATCGTTGGAACAATCACTATTTAAATAATATCCATTGTGACTGGTTCTCAACGACTACAATATTATAAATAAATATAGTGTGTGATTTATATATATATACATTTTAGTATATAAATGGACAGGTGCTGTTGACGAGATTACTATCAGTCTATATACTTAATGATATAGAATCATTATATAGATATTAAATTTACTTGTATGACCAATCTACATGTATGTCAACAATAGCATTCTGTAAATGATATCCATGAGATGTCAACTATCACAAATCATTTGCAATTCACGCAATCCGAGCTACATACCAAAATCAAGGCATCTACGATGATCAAAACCATTTTGACTTCAAGTATCATTTAACTAGTGCAACATAAAGTATTATCTATTCCTTCAGTGGAAAGATAGTGTGATTTACAAATAACCAACAGCCGAACTAAATCAGTGGAAAGGAAGTACGAGTAACTTAGGACTTTTATATACTATTAATAGTTTATTGAAGATGTCAACTTCGTTAACAGTAGCGTTAATACTTAAATAAAATGTATTGTTAAATCTAAATCCTCACATGTTATGAAATCACAATAATCAGATATAAATTACTAGGTATGTTGCACGTTATTCAAATATGGTTGAATAAAACATAATAAAGTCTTATTTATTGGTATAGCACGCTACCTATTTAAATTTATAAAGATCGATCTCTTATTTAAGTAAACTCCAAAGTCGGATATTTTGTAACTGTACTAGGTACATAGAAACCGTACTAGCATGGAACCTCGCTGACGCTTAACGTTAAACCTATTTTGTCACCCGTCGGTGTAATAAAGAGAAGTATGGAACTAACTCACAAGAACGCTTTTCGTATATCACCATACGTGGCAACGTGGAGAAGCATCATCACGGGCTGCTGCTTCTGGCCTCTGGAGTTTGCTCAGGATAGCCGCCCGCTGTACTGGCTGTGATCAGCTCACGATGGCAGACGGTTGCTACTTCTGGCCTCTGGAGTTTGCTCAGGTTAGCCGCACGCTGTTCTGGCAGTGATAAACTCACGAAGTCAGCGAGCAGCGTGCCACGTGCAGCAGTAGTACGTCCGATGCTCGTGTACCGGAAAACACATACATGTACAAGTTTATAACTGTAATAGTAAAGGTGTTTCACCATAATATGGTATATATATATATATGTATTTTTAGGTAGGTAGCCAATTGTACTAAATATTGGACTTTTCAAAGTATCTACATTTATTTATTGGGCAACCTAATCATAATTTTTACTATTTGACTCTATAAGTAATAAAGATTTCTCAATCAGTGCTTAAGAAACACTAAAGTAAAGTAATAGTTTATAATTACGTGGATTTAACCACTTAAATTATTTAGCCGTATATTGAGCAACAAACTGCTCAATAATGTTTATTTATTTGAATAAGCGGTAGAAACCTTTAACGTAATCATTACTTGGAAATGTACAATGGTATTTGCATGCAAGACATAGAAAACATTGATTAACCAATATGTTACACAACTAATATGGTACTAGCTTCCATGTGCACCTGCAAGCCACCACCATGACTAGCTAGAAAATGTAATTACCTATTATGGTGATTAAACGAAATCAATGCAGATACCATCATATTCAATTTATCGAACCTTAGTAGAATTTTATTACGGCGGCATAACGCACACTACATAATGTTCAAATATGCTGGTGAATACTAATTTCACTGAAATGTAATAAAGTAATACGGCACAAATGAAAATGAGCATAAAGCAATAAATCAAAAACAACACACTGGGAGGACTGACTTCTGCTGGATGGATTGACTCTTCGCAATGGCGCCGAAGTCTCGCAATAGATCGCCTTAGTCCGGAACAGCTCTGCCGACAGCTCCCTGAAGTGCTCGTCAAGGCTTCAAGATGGGTCCAACTGGACAGGCAGAAGATCTGTACGCCCGAAGCTGCATTCCGCCACCGAAGCGCTCACGCTGCGGCAACGATCCTTCAGAAGTTTACGGTGAAGGCGCCCTCTCACAGTCGATGTAACCGGGAATTTGAGAAATAAACAAGGATTAACAACAGGTATTTTCCCATACAGTAGTTGGCTTACTAATTTTACGCCCTATTGTGGAATATGTAGAATTACTTATTTATCCAGAATGATACTAAACTTTAACTACAACGAAGAATAAATATTGTTAACGTTATAAAATAAACTAATGCAAAAGTAACTACTAATTTACTCGAAGCATGTAATTCGAGAATGAATGACATTTAATTATATAGAATAAATAAATGGATTAAATATGATAGGAAATCATACTAAATTAGAGAAACCTGATTGTCAACTCAGAAAACGTACTCTAAAGAACACTAGATAAATATGTAACCCTCTGACGTAAGCAATGAAGGAACTTGATAGAAGATTCACCGAGGCTGAGCAAGCGTCGATCACACAGCCGGTCAGAGCGATCGGACCGGTGTTCCGAAAGGTCGCAAGTTCGAATTCTGCTCGACTCGGTGAATCCTTCAAGTTCAACTGAACCCGCTAATGATTAAGACCTACAATTGTATTTACTCATCTAACTGTTTCTACTAACAATAATTTAGATAACGTATACCTTCCCCTTTATTTACCATATACGAAATATTAACTTATGTTAATCGTCGGTGCGTACTTATGTACGCACCGACGCAATTCAATAGTAACATTAACTGTTACGGGTTTAATAAATAAAACCCGTGAAGCAATACTTTAATGCCCTCATTACTATGAATTTAAAATTGCACAAAATATTTACTTATACACACCGACGCACAATAAACTTAGAATTATTAACGTTCCTATTATGCATCCTATTTAGTTGGTTAAATGACAAGGACAACCACTCATACTAATAAAACTGATCACAAATGTTATAGGTAATTCAACCACCAATTCAATGACACCATGCTATGCAATACGAGTAAACTGTTATCCTACATTTTAATTATAATCTTCAACTATACCCACTTCGCACGCCCTTTATAGGTACATGTAGGTTTTTAAGTCTTTTCCCGGTTTCTATCAAATCTATGCTCGTAATAACCATTCTTTTGGTATACATTTGACTAACCACTAACTCACTCAATTAAATGGCGAAACACAACAAAATAGATAGACGTACTTAATAACGAACTGAAATTCTCACCAACTGCAATCTACACATAAACCAATGATTTTACTTTTATTTTGGTTAAATAAACACGCCTCGATAAGACTATCAGATTATCTGCTGAATAACGAACTTAAAATCTCAACACGTTTCATTCAACCCGTAACTACCCACTATTCTGTAAATATTAACGCGACGGTCCGTCATACGCACCTGCTAATAAAACCCGAATAAATCTAAATTTCTTACCGAGACAGTTAGTAGTGACTGATGTTTGCGAGCCACGTGGAACACGAGATTCTTCATGCAATGGACTCCAGCGCTTCGACAAGATTCCTCATCTCCGTTACCATAAAAGCGCGCGGGCCGTGGATTTCTGTTGTCTATCGAATGCTTCCATCTCTTGATAACAGATCTGTGAACAAACTCAAACACTATTTGTATTTTACAGCCTAAACTCACTGAGCTCCTTTTGACACGACGCTCTGCTGAAGAAAAAGTCCAGATATTTCCTTCCACAACCATATATAGAATTTTTCGAACCCCCCAAAACCGACCCCCGCTAATTCAAACGTTCCTCAATCCATTCAACAACTCTTATTTTGATTGGTCCAACTAACTCAGCTTGATTCTGATTGGTTCCCATTTTTCCCGCGTGTTTTACCGAGCTATTCTATAATCTATCGTGAACCATAGATTAAAGACAAATCTAAAACAACCAACATTTAAAAAAAATCTAAAATTATGTTAATTTAATTATTTTACGTTTCAATAAAAAAAGTAAATAATCATTTATTTTGTTTATAAAATAGGCTTAGATCTGTCCATAGAGAAACTGAACGACTCTGGCAACGACTAAATTAAAAAGGTCACCTATATGGGAACATGATTTTATAAGCTACCCTCATTTCATTTTCGTACTGTAGCAAATTGATTTTATTTTGAAGTCAAAGACAAGGTATAGTCCAAAACAATTTACTGCTTACAGCGTAGCTAGATGTTTTCAGATGTCGGTCTGTTACACGTGCCGTAACGCTCGCGGTCGCCGTTTTTGTCAAAATAATGAGTGAAAATCGTGTAAATTTAAATCAGTTAATTACATATGGTGTAATGTACTTATTGTAATGTATTTATTAATTCATTCATAAATTGGGTATGCAATTATGAACCCGATGTTACTTACTTACTCGTAATTGTCCAAGAAAAAAATCATGTCGTTCAATAGAACATACGAAGACAGATATGAATGTAATTTCGTTTGTATTTACGTATATTATGAATACGGTTAAATATCTTGTGAAATAAATAAATATTGAAAAGTCACCACGTCACAGTATGTAGGTATCTGCTATTGTTGACAAATGGTATTAACCTTTACTAGCAAATATGTTCATGTTTGAACCTATTCATATGTTACGGTTTTGTTTGCTGTGCTGTTAAATAGTAGCCAAATTAAAATGTCTCCTATGTAAAGTGTAGCATATTTAATCATATTATTTCAAATTATATCAATTGTAGGCATAAGTATTAACTACGAGTACCTACAGTCGACGTCAGATGTTTTTACACTTTTTCATCCTATTGAAGAATATCAACACAACAAACAACTTATTACAAAGGAGTAAAGTGCAAACGTTTGAAGGTATGTTTGAAGTCGACTGTACACAAACTAAATTTGGTATTATGGTAAGCAACTAACAGCGAATATTTATTTAAAAAATAAGTATATTCAATTGTTGTAACGACACCTAAGAAAAAAAACTTAAACATGACTTACAAGAACATAAACCTAATACCCCATCTACACCGAAGCGAACTTAAAAACAATTAGTAACTAAACTATTATTATATATAAAAATGTTTCCTATATCGCTGCCACTCGAAACAATCACTTCTACCGACATAAAATCTAAATAGTCGTTTACGTCACCATCCACCAGCGTGACAGTCTTCGAAAATTCCCCGACGCATTTCGGCTCTTTAACTATGGAACGGTGTAGTTTTTTGTCGTCCCCCGCATTGTATGCAGGCGAGCGCCATAAACAAATTGTCGTCCGTGCATCTCATTAGTGTCAGTCAGCGTGATCTTGCGGCACTCTAGTTGACGAAGTCTATGCCTGTATTCGATTACATTTTGTAACGCGTCAGTCTAAGGAGTTTATACAGTATCAATAATGCATACTTAACTTCGAGCACATTGACTAATGATTGAAACTATGTGAACAGTTTTAATACGGAAAAAATGGCCGGTAGATATTAATGGACCATACCATAACTGTATTGTGCTAAGCATAGGTACAAAAGTAGAAACCCTGAAGAGCTTTAGGGAAGTATCTTATTATAACTTGAACGTACTATTACATAAGTCCGACAAAAAAATTGCAACGTAAATAATTTGGCAGTAACCTTTAATCTCTTGTAAGCGAATATAAATGAGTAATATATAAAAAAAAAACTGTTATAAAAAACCAACCAAGTGCGTGTCGGACCACGCATAGGAGAATTCCGTACCTTCAATGGAATCTTGAACCAAACTAATACCAAAAGGTCGTAGATAACTCAAAAATGGCTGAACTGATAATGTTCAAAACAATTTTCGTAGTAAGTATATGATAAGGCGCATCTCCTCAATTTTTTTCATATTTTTTGGACTTACGGTTCAAAAGTTACAATTTTTCTGACTTTCGAAGCGATTATTTCAGAAAATATTCACTTAATCACAAAATGGTCAAAAAAACCTCAATGTTATTTATAAATGTTACCTATCGATTGATGTGTCACATGTTGATATTTGGTTTAAAAAAAAATTTGAAATTTAGTTACATGTATGGAGCGCCCCCCCTAAAATATTTTTTTTTTCAAATTTAATTACTTAACTAAGTTGCGGCATACAAAATACACCTTATGTGTAAATTTTATTCAGATATGTCGTATAGTTTCCGAGTAAAATGGCTGTGACATACGGACGGACAGACAGACAGACAGACATGACGAATCCATAAGGGTTCCGTTTTTTGCCATTTCGCTACGGAACCCTAAAAAGACAATGATTCTGACATGTTGCACATTAATTAAACTACAATATAATGACAAATAAATCAGACACAGTAATGTTAAAATGGTCAGCTTCTTGCTATAATCGTAGCTAGATCTAAACCTCAGTCAATTGTTTACATTCTGGTATGCAGACGATGATATGAATCGCTCAAATCTGTATTGTGCCAGTAAACTATCGGTCATTTGTACGGCAACGGGGCAAAACGGGGTATTTATTGTGGCGATCTATGATTTATCCGTTTGTCCCTTTGTAGCTATTGAATTGGGTAGTGCTAGATCTAGTGTGATATTTACGAATAATTGTAGAGAATCAAATGAAAATAATGTTAAAGAAAAAATAATGTTAATCTGTTATTTAATTCTTTTAAACGACGAATCTTGCTATAGAATTAAAACAATTTGTTAATTGTTTTGTTTATGAACTGCCTTCAGAAGTACATTTTATTTAAAATAAGCTTTAATAATTATAGGCATTTATGACATTTACTCACGTTAACATTCAGATATTTAGAAACCAGTCTATCTATTAAATATAAGTATAATATAATTAATATATAATGAACATTTTTATTTCGAATATTTCTATATTGGATGTTTGTCGCTCAATAAAGTCAAAACAGCTAGACGGATAGGGATGAAATAAAACAAACAGAAGTTTTGTGTCCCAGAGTTCCACCCCTTAGTAGATGCAGTTGGGTTTTAAATTAAATACTGAGTTAGATTTTAAGATAGAATGAAGGGCGGTCACATGCAAGGAGTCTGCTATAAAAGTGAAACTCCCTTTCAACACACAATCAGCATAAACTAACTGCAAAACGTATAGTTCTCAGCGCGGATGACAGCGTCAATAATGGCATGCTCTGGTCTCGGGCCTAATTGATTCCTGACGCGATGTGAGCACATCACTGGCTCCTCGCGAGCTGCCCCGGGGCCCGCGCGCTTCATTACGCTCTTATAGGATCACGTGCATGCGGAGATAGTGACGCGTGCCCTCCACGTCAATATAGTATGCTTACTCTTTTACGCCTTATTACAAAGGACTAAGGGTGTAAAAATATAAACATATCTTTGACGTCAACAGCTATCGCTTACAGAGTAACGAACGCAGTCTTTGTTATGTGTAGTGGGTTATAGAAGATTATAAATATTATAGTTATTCTGGATATTTTGCTCAACTAACGTTTTGAATGTATTATGTCCGGCTATTTGTCGAAATTATGAGTCCGACGTGCAGCCTCGATAGTTCAACGAATTTTTGGATCACAAAATCAGATGTTAGTATGTTGTAAATGATTTTACCCCCAACCGTACTGAGGCGATATGCATTAAGGGTGAGATGCAGTTTGTCTTTTAATTTTCCAATTTTGCATACAAACAAATATTTCCATTTATCTGGAAAATGTCTTGATCGATTTACGTTAAAAGTCAGGCGATGCTTCTTAGATAGGTCTAAGTAGCGCAAAAGATTGCGTTAGTATTTTTGAGAGCCTTTAGTTCGGCAGATTTTGGTTTTCGTATACTCGCATTACTCTAAACTAAAGCTAAAATTATGTATTCCCATTAGATTACAATAAAGGCTGTACAGCCCCGAATTAGTGGCAGAAGCAAGTACTCGGTCACAGCTAATTGACATTCAGAATACATACCTCCGCAATCCCGCTAGAGGCCATGATCTTGAATGGCGTGACACAGCGGTCCATGCTGCGTCGCTATTCCGAAAACTATTGAGTTACGATTCTAATCATATATTCGAAAATATAAAAATGTTTTGAATGTTATGTGTATTAATTATATGTCTTCACACGTCCACGCTCCATAAAATGTTATTCCATAATGTTGTCAGTTTTTTTTTGTTTCATTCACATATAATAACCAACTAAGAAGCTTCAATAAAAAAAAAAAAAACCGGCCAAGTGCGAGTCGGACTCGCGCACCGAGGGTTCCGTGCAAACCTGTAGGTATATAAATAAAAGTTCACCCATCACGGCAATCGAGTCATAGTTACATAGATGTAACTAAAAATTTATGGTTTTCGCAGTTTTTCCTTAATCTGTGCTATAAAACGTTGCTTCTTACCAAATTTCAAGATTCTGAGTTCACGGGAAGTAGGTTTTGATTCCCTTGCGAGTTTCAAAAATTTGCGGAAATTAGCGGCATTAACGGCTGTATCTTTTGATTGCGTTGGCTTATAAGTCTGATTTTTTCACAGCTCTAAGGGACAGTAGACCTGAGTATTTGATATAAATTTCAGCTTGATACCTCCACGCGTTCCTGAGAAAAATGGACAGACAGACAGACAGACAAACAGACAGACAGACAGAGACGGACAACAAAGTGATCCTATAAGGGTTCCGTTTTTTCCTTTCGAGGTACGGAACCCTAAAAAATTATACTATATATTTATCTGCCACTCTCGCGTTTGTTCTTTTATTATGGTACAAAAAGTATATTGAAATTTATCTGGTATCTTTGTTTCAAGCCTTCGTATTTAATAATCACACGGACCAGAATAATAAGTTCGAATTTATAATACATTAAATTTAGTTTAAGAGCATATTTAAAAAAACACACTGAAATAAAATGTTTGTTTAGACATGTCAAATTAATCGTCTAATATGTCCGTAGTTTTATATAATACTAGCTGACCCGGCGAACTTCGTACCTACTGCTAACAATTTTTTTTTATTTCGCCTTTTTTTTTTCGCCAACATTTTAATAGTTATTCTGCCATTCGGGTCGGAGACAAATCCAAAAAATAAAATCTGTTTAGCCGCTATTGAGTAATATACATACAAACATACATAAGATATAAGATTGAAACTATTCCGTGCTTAAGCACGGTAGTATTTACTGGCGTATCCGTAGCGTTCACCTGAGCACTTTAAAATCTGAATATTTTAATACTAAAAGTGATTAACATTGAATGAAAAGGTCTTAGGTTTATTTAGATTGCAGATTATGCCGCAATCCGACTTGTTTACAAAGTTGTGGGGAGCAGAATAATTCCGGCGATCCCAGCTCGTAATGACAGATGTACGTGACTTATGTAAATAATGGCGACAGCGAAGATCAGTGGCCGTTACACGCTCTTACAAGCGTTAAGCGTAATCATATAGTTTTCAAAATGGAATTTCGCTGAATGAATGCATATCAGTTTTTTGCGTAAAATTATGCTTGTGTAGGTTTATATAAAATGTTTTATGCTAACGTCTTATCAAGTTGAATGTTTTATCATGTTTAATATCTGGAATTACCCACGAAATTATGCAGTTTCCTTCTCGTTTTCTAATACAGAATACGCGCGCTTCGGCGCTGTTCGTTGTTCTAATCGACATTGTACTTAATATTTTACAGTCGGCGAAAATTACGATTAAAATGGTAAACCGATTTAGACGAAATTATTTATGAAGATAGTTTAATTTCTACGGATATAGTAAACCTTTTATCACGGAAATCATTTCCTAAGGGGATGAAAATAGGGAATTGAATGTCTACAACTTCTCAGCTTTGTCTTAAGGTTGACTGGTAGAGAATGCCTCTTGACATTGCCTATTTTCTTTCATGTAATAGAGTTTGTATAAATAAATGTGGTCTGATTGAATGTTTGTCATTATATTTTATTTGGGCGCGTAAATGCGAAGCCACGGGCAAAAGCTAAAGCAAAGAAAGTAAAAGTTAGCATCTAGAGATCAGGCATATGCATCCAGAAGTGGCTTGAAACATTAACTGGCCTCGAACCCTTATTAAGTATATTAATTTTACGGATCTCAGTTTAAGATCCCTAAGGGAATTAACAAATTGTAAATCGATACAGTGTACAACAAATAATGAACGCTGCGCTGCTATTAAGCTTCGAGAATTCGAGGTATTTTTCTTCGGCAATTTTACAACGATTAGTGGAACAATAGAGCTCGATTAGTTGGAAATTCGATTTGGCTGGGAGATTATCCTGTCATGAAGTTGGCTGAATATGATAACGCGACGTCTGCTATTTTGACGCGGGTGTTATTAAGCCATCTATTCTGCTGACGTTCGGGATTGGAGGTTATATTCTTCTTGATCCTCAACTTATCTCCTTGACTCATGGGCTCTACCTATACTTCCCGTATTCAAGTTCCTACATTCATATACAATGTGCTCAAGAGGTGCTCAAAAGATTTTGCCAGTGTATTCATGATCATATTTATACAGACTCAGGCGATTATCACACTGGCACCGCAACCGGATGCGGCGACGGTGTGCAAGCGTGACAGCGCTATACACATGCAGAGCGCTATCTTGCTCGCGCACCGGCGCCGCATGCGGAAATCGCAGCAGTGTGTAAGCCGCCTAAAATGTGCTAGTTTTTGGAATTCGCCTTGTTTCAGAGTTCATACCGGTTAAAAAAACGTTTTTTTTATTGTCAGTCAGTGCAAAACGCCTTTTTGATAGCGATATCTCCACCATTGACCTAGTTTACACCAACACCAACACCAACACCATTGACACCAATATTGATAGATGTCAATGTGATTGTTATGTACAAAAAATAAAAAATTACCATGCAAAAAGTAAAAAAAATACAAAAAAATATTTGTCAAAAATGGCCTAAACCCATATACTTAGCGTATTTTCCTTCTTTTGGCCTCAGAAATGCGTGTTGTATAAGATGATATAACAACCTGGCAAGGGCAAGTAGTTTGAAAATAAAACGCCTTTAAAAAGTGATGTCATAAAAGCACAATCCAAACAAAACCGTTTGGATTTTCATAAGTGATCAACTCATAAATGTAACTCAAAATCACCATAATAATCCACACGCCCGTCAGTGGCACTGCTCTACGTCATCATTTAATTATCGGCTATTCGCTTTATCCCGGCGTACACGAAGAATGTAAATGGTAAAGTAAACATGTAAACAAGACTAACAAATATAAAACTGTTTTATTTGGAGTTAGCTAATAACCGACTGAACAACACCATTATTAGTTCACGCGATTAGTATTACTGTGGCACATTATTAGTAACGTCAGAAAATTAACGATTAATTCAATAACAGAGGGTCCAGGCTTATTCGAAAAATATAGTTTTCTATGGTTTGATTTTAGTTTGATATGGAACGGGTTTGGAATTTGTCAGAACTGAAGTATGGCTTTTTTTAGATTATCCTTTTCTTTGTATCAATTAGTCATCATCATCAACAATGATCGGATACCACTACTGATGGATGCCTCACCGCGCGAAACGAGTATCACATAGAAATGGAAATATGGATACGCCAATAAAGTTTACCATGCCGATTAAACTTTAAACAAAATGCTATTTCTGTGTAATCTGAGGGGCATCAAAACGCAAACACTGGTTAACAAGTTCATGTTGAAGTCATGGGCATTCTAACTTTAAAATACGTTTAGACATGATTCCAACTGTAATGCATAATATCGTTGGCGCCTAAACGTCTAAATCAGAAATATCAGAATTTGCTGAATTATAACTTTAATATTGGTTAATTATTTGTTGTATGTTGGAGTTCTGTTGGGGATGCATTGTGTTTTTAATGTATTTTAAATTTACGGCAATAGTACCGTAGTTTATATAGATCAATTGCTTGCTTAAGAGATAGCTCTTAAACAAGAAGAGTTTGCTTAGCGTCAATACGACATGTTGAAGGCTTTGGTTGTCATACTTAATCATCACTTGCTTAGATACCATTTAGATGACAAAAAAATATCATTTATATAAAAAATACGCAACACATTATGATTTAAAAGCCAGAGTACCACTCTTTCTCTATAATATGCACTTTTTCAATAACCGGTTAGAAGAAGCAAACACTCAGGAGTCGTGGAGATCGAGAGAAGATGATTGTATTTTTCTGTCTGGCTGTGTTTTTATGTCTGTCTGTTATTTCGAATCAGTTATATCTAAGATGGTCGTATTTATATAATTTATCAGTGAACAAAATATCATCAACATAAATATTTTTTTCTCAACCTGAAGGTAATGTAGGTAATGTGCGGTTTAATTTAGAATTATGATAAAGATTAAGATAAATGACAAAATAACACAAATATATTTTTAGTGTTGACATTAAAGTCAGTATAGTTGGTGTGTGCCTGCACTGTGGATATGATATGAGGTGTGTGACAATTTTTATTTTGATTTAATAAAATATTTTTCACCTCACTGGCTCTTTTTTATTCTTTGAAAACAGATAGAAAAACTGCATTTTATTCACAAGAGTGCAAAGAATATTTGATATTCGAACGTGATATTAGTCACTTTTTAAACATAATATAACAATAATATGTAAAGGCCACTCCAGACAGGACAATCTTCGCCCATCCGATTAAATTGTGTGATCAAATCAAGTGCTGTAGACGCAAAAATAATTTTATATTTAATTGTATTCGATTAAAAACATTTAGTGTAAACAATTTTATTTCATGATTTTACCATAAAACGCTTAAAATCTTTCAAGAAATATTATTTTGATCGATCCATTTTAATTGATTTTACATATTCCAGCTGTTCTTTTTTTGTACCTATGTAGTATAGTCTGGCAAACCACTTGTGCCAGTAGAGAAGCGCGGTAAATTTGAAAAATCGCAGGTTGGCAACACCTGTCTCAGTATAATTCGAAAATTTTGCATTTTTTTTGTTTTATCTCTGGCATGCAACTTTTTAATTTAAAAAAGTTAGTTTTGTTTACTTATATTTTTAAGTTTCAGATTGCGTTTTTTATTATTTATTAATGTAATATCTGCCACCACCTTTCAATAAATGTATTAAATCAACGCAAAGACCGCTGAGATATTTATGTAGGTACTTACGACAGATGTAATACATTTTTCGTGATATATGTGACTTTGAGGTTATGTAGAGTTTTGTATCGAATTATCATTCCAAGTTCTTTCTTTCAGTGTTAAATCGAATAATTGAAGCGAAAACTAGTGCTAAATGAAGTCCAAGATCGTTTGTTGCGTAGGAGCAAGTGCTGCATTTGTCACAAAGCAAAAAAACTGTACAATAAAATTGAACAGGTTTAAGCACCAAGCATCTCGCTACCTACAACAGTCCAACAGACTTTTATCAAGCCTTTGTAATGTTTTCCTTGATGTACCTAAGCTATGTATAAAATAAATAAACACCAAAACCTCAAGTGCGTTTATTGATTAATCAATTATACAATTCGTACATTAGATTAAATAAGTTCCTACCTAAAATAGTCGTCAAACGAAATGATAAAAGGAACTCATAATAAATAGGAGTATACTGAGTAATGTGTAAATTAACATGACTCTCTTATTCATACAGTCAATCAAGCTAATCCTAGTTGTTAAATCTATAGTTGTATTTTCTGATAGATATAGGTAGTTACCCGTTTTCCTCGACTGGCCTTATGATTTTGCTAACATTGTAGGGATCAATGTTTCATTCCTTCCTGGATTTCAACTATTGTATTTTGACCGCATAATCTTCTATGTAATTTTTTATTTTCGTTATTTTAATTTATTCGCACCTTATTTTTCATTGTAAAGTCATAAATATATCTGAGAATTATCAATTATTTTATTATTCAACGCAGAATTACAATTTTCGAAATGACGTAAGGCAATTGTGCTAGTTTCCCATCCAGGTCCAGTTTACCGTCCACTTAATTAAACTGCTGCAAATAAATGAAAAAAACTTTTTAAGGTCAACATAGTTTATATTATAGTTTATTCTTTAGTAGATTTATTAATTTTAAGCTTTTATTTTGGAAAATACTTGAAGATAAACATATAAATAAGTATGGATGGAAAACTGACAAGAGTGGACGAAAACTAGCACAATCACCCTACAAAAGCGCGCGAGAGGCATCCAAAAATACTAAGTTTTGTTTGATGTTCCTACATTGTTGGTTTTCTATGGAGCAATGCTGCTGCTCGATTCGCTTAGTGTTGCTATATTTTAGTTTGATGACATTGCTACTGCGTTCGTTGGCTGGGCAGACTATATTTTCCTGGCTTTAGTGAGGTGAAGAGATTTGTGTTACACACGGCTGCAAAGTTATTTTTACGTCTCGTGTGTTGCAACACTCGCTGCGCTCAGGATTCTATTTTTGAACTAGTCGCTTCGCTCAGGATTCTATTTTCGAACCACTCGCTTCGCTCGCGGTTCAACCATAGAATCCATTCGCTAGCTCGCAGTTCAACCCTAGAATCCATTCGCTAGCTCGTGCTTCAATTCTACACTCGCGGTTAAAATACAACTTTGCACCCATGTATAACAAATAACTATTTATTGGTATGTTGTCCTTTGTAACTAAGAAAATTGACGTTCGTATACATTTTTTAATGTCGTAACAATATGACCAGCATAATAAATAAAAACTCCGTAATTAAAAAGTAATCCTAAACCTCTTTTCGCATTAAGTTATATGTATTTCATTGAGCATAACTTTTAGAAAACTACGTTTTCGACACAAAAAGTGTTTTCCGAAAACCACGATAAAAATTACTAACGATTGTGAAAAAAATGCAGATTCATTATTTTAATAAAAAATAAATGCAAATGGCTTCTCTGCCAGTATCTCTACCCCATGCGCAATGCACTGAAAACAGAACTACGTAACACCAACTGGTTTTGATGAATTTTGTTGCACAATATTCAAATTTTCAATTTCATTAGGCAATTGTTTATGAGATGAATAAGCGGCTAAATGGCGATGGCGTTACCATCAATACGTCAGTTTTTATTACTGACAAGTTGTGATGTTCATTTACGTATTTTAGTCAATATTTTACTACTTATCGCTATTTTGTTCGTGTAAATCACATATGTGCTATACTCGCGAGGACTCCACTGATTCAAATAACTTTGATAATTTTGTTATATTTTAAGTGGTATATGGTGGTGGTGGTGGTAGTGGTGGTAGAAGTAAATTATATTGCAACTTCTTATACAAATATTGTTCAGTAATAGATTGAAATAAAGGAATTAATACTAAGTTATTTATTTAATATTGATATCAGATGATATTTGGTAATACATATCTACATAAATACAAATGTACAAAGTTTAATAAATAATATTATTAGTAATTAAATAATATTAAGTTTGCACAGACACCTTAGCCGTGAATTCAAACAAAAGTATAATATTTTTAAGTAATAATTCTACTCTCATAACCTTGCTTTAAAATCTTAACAGGGTGCCGTATTATTATTTTTAAATACATAAACAATACATTAAAAACACAATATATTTCAAACATAACTTCAACACACAACAAATAATCAACCAATATTGAAATTGTATTGGAGTTGCATCGGAATAATTTTCAAGCGAATTCTAACAATTCTGATTCAGACGTTTTGGCGATAACAGTATTGCGAGCTTAATGCTTTGGAGTTGTATTGAAGTTGGATCGTGTCATAACGTGTTTTAAAGTTAGAATACGGCCCACGGATTTGTATCAACATTTTCATTTATTGTCATCAAAATAACATCTAAAACAAATGTGATCTGACAATATATTTCTTTAACCTAATATGTTAACAATGTAATTTTGGAATCTATTTCACAAGAACTTTATAAGTAATCAGATTTTAACAAAAAAAGGTGATCTAAATAATCCAAACATCCCTTAGATGGGTCCAATCTTGTTCAATATGTAATTAAATTCAAACCAAAAACAGTATATAATCTACTAATAGGCCTTAAGAGCACGGGTGAGAATTAGCACGAGATAGTGGAGTCGTTTTATTTTACAGCGCTTTCCCGCGACCTGATTTAGTTCAGCGCGTCGTCACAAGGTGGCGTTAGCGAGCTTGTGGTAAGTCGCGTCGTGACCGCGCATAGTAATACCTGCTGCCCACTGACAACGAGTAACTATGGGACATATTGTCGTATGACAAATACGGATATGTTTAAGCATGTGAATTATAAATGATAGTCAAATCGGTACATTTTTCTTTACATTACTATGGCAACCTACGGCGGAAACAAATAAAAAACAACAAATATTGCAGCAAAAACATATCAATGTATTACAATACTCGTATATGCCATTTTTAGATTATTTTTTGAATGCCGATACAAATAGAACATGAATAATCGGAATACCCTGTAGTTGAAAGCATTATTAAATTAAATCAAGTGATTTTTCTGACTTTTTCCGTAAATAACTTGCTTGATTTTTAATGAATACCTGAGCAATGATATCACAAAGTGCAAATTTATCTAGCTATTACTTGCATGGAAAAACGATATAATGAATATGGGGGAATCTTTTATAAATCTTCTCCGTTTCTGACTTACGTTCTTACGTAAGAAATCGCTTCATAAAATATTACCATTTGAGATTGAAGTCGAGTGTGACATCGGTTTACGGAAGAAATATTGCTTATAGGTAAACTTTTATTGTGCTTGTCACCGGTCTGATAGGATTGCACGATTTTTGTTTTAAGATATACTCATAATGTATGTGATATTTGGGTTCGTATTTTTGTAGTAGTTGGATGGGATTTATAGGTATGATGTGAATTGATGAGAGCTTTTATGATTACGTTCATTTTTAGGGTTCCGTAGTCAACTAGGAACCCTTATAGTTTCGCCATGTCTGCCCGTCCGTCCGTCCGTCCGCGGATAATCTCAGTGACCGTTAGCACTAGAAAGCTGAAATTTGGTACTAATATGTATATCAATTACGCCGACAAAGTGGTAAAATAAAAAGTGGAAAAAAATGTTTTATTAGGGTACCTCTCCTATACGTAAAGTGGGGAGTGATTTTTTTTTTCATTTCAACCCTAACGTGTGATATATTGTTGGATAGGTATTTAAAAATGAATACGGGTTTATTAAAATCATTTTTGATAATGTAAATATTTTCGGAAATAATCGCTCCAGAAGTAAAAAAAATGTGTTCCCCCCTCTTACTTTTGAACCATAAGTTTAAAAAATATGAAAAAAATCTCATAAGTAGAACTTTATAAAAACTTCCTAGAAAAATTATTTTGAACTTGATTGGTTGAATACTTTTTGAAAAAAAATTACAAAATAATTTCTGAACAAAGTTTGTAATTTAACCGTATAAGCAGGTGTTTATTGTACCCGCAATTTCTACAAAATCACAATAAAATGACGTGCTTTCAAATTAAGTAAAAACGGTTAAAATCGGTTCACGAAATAAAGAATTATCCCATAAAAATCATCTTCCATACTTTAAGCTCGCGCGCAATAGTTTACTTAATTTGCCGATAGATGTCGCTGTACGTGGAACGCTCATATCATATCCTACATGGCGGTGTTATTTTAACTCTTATGTGGGGACACTTACTGTGACGGACGGAAAACTACGGAACCCTACACTGAGCGTGGCCCGACACGCTCTTGGCCGGTTTTTTTTTATATAAGTACAAGAAACAAGTTAGTAACTTTTATATTTTTAGTGTATCTATACTGGATATTGCCTATAAAACGAGCAATAAATTAAAACATACATTTCTCCTCAAACAAAACAAATTTTATTCAACAACTTTAAAAAAAATTTAGTCTTTAGATTCTCTCTTTTTTTAACAAATTGAATAGTATTTCCAACGTACGCTAAAATCCTTCTAATTGACATTAGTTGTCCGTCTTGTCACCTTACAGACATAATAAATTTCGCAATACATTGCGTGTTCGAATAAACTTTGAAGTGTATTAAAAATTAAACCACAAGTTATTTTTTAAACTCGCTGAACAAACGTTGTATACAAATTGAGGAGTAGAATCTATATTTTAATATTTTTCTTACGTTAGAGGCAACACACGGTGTATATTTTGTGTCCGGTACCTATAACAGGATATACTGAACACGATAAAATAACAAGATTATAATTAATAAAAAAACGTGACTTATCACGTACACTTACTTTTATTCTTTTGAACTTGATATTACTCTTATATGTAGTTTCAGCCTGACTGTAGATGAGCGACTTTAGTCTATTTATAACATGAGAAAAATAATCTTCTAGTTAATGCTATAGGATCTATTTTAATTGTTAATGTATAAAGTAACATAAACTACAATTAAACTGATACTAAAACCTTAAACAACTTAAATATAAAGCTATTTTTTTTAAAGCTAATCATAAATAAATATGAATATAAATTTTCCTATAAAAAACCCCCAGTTATAAAAAGAAAACTCCGTCTAACAGGTCAGCTTGCGGTATGGACCCCATTATGCTAGCGGCGTTTCCTCTCTGTACCGCCAAGGCGATACGTAGAGACCACAACCACTGTGGTAAACAAGGATATGGCCCGCCTGATAGTAAGCAGCTACCGTAGCCTATGGACGCCTGCAACTCCAGGGGTGTCACATGCGCGTTGCCGACCCTTTGGAAAGGAGTATTCACTGTGTTGACAGCTAAAATGACAAAAAAGGCCGCTGTCGTCAACACATCCTCTTCATGCAAGCTTTGATTTTTAAAGACACGCACACACACACACACACACACACACACACACACACACACACACACACACACACACACACACACACACACACACACACACACGCACACACACTTTAACACATTTTACGTCACACCTGGCCATAATGTGAGTATTACAGCATGCTATGCGTACGGTAAAACTCCCATTATGGCCAGGTGGAGACATAAAATTGTGTACTCACCACGGGCAGTAAAAAAGAAAGCCCTCTATCACATATTTACAACCCTCGCCTGCGGCTCGGGTCACAAGTACATGCGATTTCGGGCTTTCTTTCTTTTACAGTCCTTGGCAAGTAATGTATAGTCGCGGAATGAAAAGGTTTATCACTTTTCAACTCTATGTCTTACGAGTTAAGATCGAAAAGTGATAAACCTTTTCATTCCGCGACTGTACTAATACATAAAACTTAATATTTCCTAATATAGCACGTCTCACAAACATGATGCCAATGAACCATTGCGTTTAATCCTCAATGAATGGTAACTCCAATAATGAGTTGAATGGTAGTTGCATGATTGATTTATGCACGGTAATGGCCGCCGAGTTAGCTGCATGTTAATGCGGCCGGTTTGATCTATTTGTTTGACTGTAGTCAAGTGAAAATTATTGACAGTGTTCGCAGTGACACGAGCTTCAGTACCTCTACCACGAGTCATGCAAATAAGCCCAATTCGAGATTCGTTCACGAATTCGTAAATTATTTGTATGGAGAATTTGTGCAGAGCCTCTAGCGGTCACTTATAGAACTAAAAATTACTGCCATACCATAAGTTAAATTATCGTTTATGCAATTCGCTCACGAAAGTTCGATTGCTTGTTTCGTTTGTGTAGATTTCAATACTTTACAAAGTGACGTGACGTGACAAACGTCACATCCTTCACACCAACCGAAACCAGTAAGCGCCATTTTATATCTATGACCGAAACAGATTGTAGGTAAACCAAAAAGGTTTTACTTCCTAAGTACATTTTATCTGAAAGTTTAGAACTGTAGACAATTATATGAGCAGTGAACAATAATAAGCATAGAAATCGTACTAGCTCTGAAAAATTACCCTACTTTTTGTGGGTATTTAATACGCTTGCTAGGCCGTTAACTAGGAATAATTTCCGTTTGTCATCGTGTCCCAAGCGGTAAATTTTAAGTCGTTAAGGGCAGTCAATAATCAAGCTTCGTGATGGTCAGCTGCCGTTCCTTGAGTGGGTTGAGGAACGGCAGCCATTTTCTCGCATAAAATACATATAAAATAAAATGACCATCGCGTCCCAGTTGAAACGGGTGATGGTTTATATGCTATTACAAATAAAATAAAAATCATCAGCCGTCTGTATACCACTGAAAAGACCGTAAACTAGTCACATGAATATATGGTATTTAGGGTATCAGCAGACGGTCTTTCTACCTCAATACAGCCGGCTGACGATTTTCCTGATAATAAGAGCATCAAATACTGACAGCTGACCTACGCGAGTCATCATTATACTTCGTCCTTAACCACTTCAAAAATTATCATCGCCTGGGACGCCTTGCGATTGGTCATGAAATTTGTTCATGGCTTACGGTTCATGCCATCGGAGCCGGGAAATACAAGCTATGACAGTAAGCCTTTCATCATCATCATCTCAGCCATAAGACGTCCACTGCTGAACATAGGCCTCCCCCTTAAGCCTTAAGTGTGGTAAGCCTTTACCTTATTTAAACGCGCGTGACTTTGAACGCATAAAATGTTATCAACCGACTTCAAGAGTTCGAAGGAGGAGGTTCTCAATTCGTCAGGATCTTTATTTTCACTATTATTTCATAATGTTCACCGATTGCAACTTGTTTTTAAACAGGGAAATTACGTATTTCGTCATACATATTCAAAGCTAGGAAAAGGGGTGAAAACTGTCAGTACTTCATCCATCCATCCATATACTTATTTCGTCGTAGGATATAGGATTACCTAAGAAAACCAAATTGATGAAATTTCAAATGTACAAATAACACTACTAGTTTAAAACGTCCTAGAACTACGTCCATATGTAATAGGTGATTCTTAATTTATTTGGTTATTTTGTCAACATGACAGTTCGACTTTTAGTGATCATAGTGGATCATAGGTTTATTTCTTATTATTTAGGTCTATTGTATAATCACAAAAGGATAAGTACCCTTTCAGGATGTTGTTGATTCTCTAAAGTATTAGGCAGTGCGCTACTGTTACACATCCCACCTGCGTCGACGCCGACACGTTGGCCAAGTCCTTTAATTTATTTACCAGCGAACAAGCCGGAGCGGCACCCGACATCCGAAATCACTACAAGACTATTAAATATAGTTGTCGTTCGTCTAACTATTGTTGGTGTCGAGGCAATCGATCCGTGGAGCAAGGGGCACGGAGCCTCACGACCTAAAAAACGCACAAGGGAAGCTAAAGATGCTCCAGCAAGCCGCCGGTTTTCATACATAACACAACGCAGGATTGCGGCTTTGCCGCTTCTTACATAATGATGGTTTTATTTCTATTTATAAGTTACACGTACGAGTAATTGTTAGTAGTACTTATAAGTTTCTAGTTTGTGACAATGTTACTTTAAAAGATTATTTCGCAATAAATAAATCTTTAATATAATTATGTACATTATAATTTCAAAGTGCCCTGTATAAATCTGGATGTCTTTTAAGTAAGCACTATTTTATAGTACTTGGATGCAATAATTCGAAGATCCCGGCCTGTAACGCAGTTGTTACTTCTTGAATATAAAATAATACACCTTCATGGGATAAATAGTTTGCCTTGTTGGTGATAAGTTAGCTGCTACAGCAATCAATCAGAAATAAATGATGCACAAGAACCTGTAAAAGAAGTTTCAATATTATTTGATATTTTTCACAGTTTCATTGTAATTATTATGATTGAAAATGAAAGTGTTTATAACTACGAGTATCATATCAAATTTCAACTACTTACCATTCATTTTAGGTTAGAGTTGGTATTTTTGTGTCGATTTAAAATCAAATTAATTGGCTATTATATACATAAATCTCACAAATATTCAGCAGTTCTTGGGTCTAGATTTCTTTTTTAAAAATATTCTTATTGACGTGTTGATGTGGATATTTCTATTTCTCATATCGGCTTGAAATTTACCGTTTCGTTTTCCAGTTCCAGTTATCATACTATGCAGTCTTATTAACAAATTATGCTTAATATAAGGCTTTGTCGATATTATTTCGTCAACTAATAATATATAAATATAACACAATAAATACGAATGGTTTTCACTTTCACCATGTTTTGACATCTCACCTTATAATTTGATAGTTAAAGAGTTTTCTACAGTCGATACGGTATTTTTCGGTGACGTAAGTCAAATTAGTGTCTTATGGTAACGTTTTAATAAAACCTATCGATAACAAACTGTACTGACCTTCAGTGCGTTAACATGACAGATCACATTCGACGTGCCGCATACATCCGTCTCGTTCTACCTATGAGACGGATGTATGCAGCGCACTAAACGTAATCCGACATGAAATGTCAGCATAGATCGTTTGTATGTGTTGCTGTCGAAACTGAAGGAAAACGATTCGAAGCCCGATTATTCGTTAACGCCTATAGAAAAATATTCAGAATTTTCTACATGACTCGTGGTAGAGGTACTGTACCTCTACCACGAGTCATGCAAATAAGCCCAATTCGAGATTCGTTCACGAATTCGTAAATTATTTGTATGGAGAATTTGTGCAGAGCCTCTAGCGGTCACTTATAGAACTAAAAATTACTGCCATACCATAAGTTAAATTATCGTTTATGCAATTCGCTCACGAAAGTTCGATTGCTTGTTTCGTTTGTGTAGATTTCAATACTTTACAAAGTGACGTGACGTCACAAACGTCACATCCTTCACACCAACCGAAACAGATTGTAGGTAAGCCAAAAAGGTTTTACTTCCTAAGTACATTTTATCTGAAGGTTTAGAACTGTAGACAATTATATGAGCAGTGAACAATAATAAGCATAGAAACCGTACTAGCTCTGAAAAATTACCATACTTTTTGTGGGTGTTTAATATGCTTGCTAGGCCGTAAACCAGGAATAATTTCCGTTGGTCATCGTGTCCCAAGCGGTAAATTTTAAGTGGTTAAGGGCGGTAAATAATTAAGCTTCGTGATGGTCAGCTGCCGTTCCTTGAGTGGGTTGAGGAACAGCAGCCATTTTCTCACATAAAATATATATAAAATAAAATGACCATCGCGTCCCAGTTGAAACAGGTGATAATTTATATGCTATTACAAATAAAATAAAAATCATCAGCCGGCTGTATAGCACTGAAAAAACCGTAAACTAGTCACATGAATATATGGTATTTAGGGTATCAGCAGACGGTTTTTCTACCTCAAATCAGCTGGCTGACGATTTTCCTGATAATAAGAGCATCAAATACTGACGTTCCGCAACCCACCAACGGAGCGACAGCTGACCTACGCGAGTCATCATTATACTTCGTCCTAAACCACTTCAAAAATTATAATCGCCTGGGACGCCTTGCGATTGGTCATGAAATTTGTTTCTGGCTTACGATTCATGCCAGCGGAGCCTGGAAATACAAGCTATGACAGTAAGCCTTTTTTTTACCTTATTTAAACGCGCGTGACTTTTAACGCATAAAATGTTATCAACCGACTTCAAGATTTCGAAGGAGGAGGTTCTCAATTCGTCAGGATCTTTATTTTTACTATTTTTTCATAATGTTCACCGATTGCAACCTTTTTTTAAACAGGGAAATTACGTATTTCTTCATACATATTCAAAGCTAGGAAAAGGGGTAAAAACTGTCAGTACTTCATCCATCCATCCATATATTTATTTCGTCGTAGGGTATAGAATTACCTAAGAAAACCAAATTGATGAAATGTCAAATGTACAAATGACACTACTAGTTTAAAACGTCCTAGAACTACGACCATATGTAGTGTTAGGTGATTCTTAATTTATTTGGTTATTTTGTCAACATGACAGTTCGACTTTTAGTGATCACTGATCATAGTGGATCATAGGTTTATTTCTTATTATTTAGGTCTATTGTATAATCACAAAAGGATAAGTACCCTTTCAGGATGTTGTTGATTCTCTAAAGTATAGGCAGTGCCCTATTGTTACACATCCCACCTGCGTCGACGCCGACACGTTGGCCAAGTCCTTTAATTTATTTACCAGCGAACAAGCCGGAGCGGCGCCCGACATCCGAAATCACTACAAGACTATTAAATATAGTTGTCGTTCGTCTAACTATTGTTGGTGTCGAGGCAATCGATCCGTGAAGCAAGGGGCACGGAGCCTCACGACCTAACAAACGCACAAGGGAAGCTAAAGATGCTCCAGCAAGCCGCCGGTTTTCATACATAACACAACGCAGGATTGCGGCTTTTCTTGCATAATGATGGTTTTATTTCTATTTATAAGTTACATGTACGAGTAAATTGTTAGTAGTACTTATAAGTTTCTAGTTTGTGACAATGTTACTTTGAAAGGCTATTTCGCAATAAATAAATCTTTAATATAATTATGTACATTATCATTTCAAAGTGCCCTGTATAAATCTGGATGTCTTTTCAGTAAGCACTATTTTATAGTACTTGGATGCAATAATTCGAAGATGCCGGCCTGAAACGCAGTTGTTACTTCTTGAATATAAAATAATACACCTTCCTGGGATAAATAGTTTGCCTTGCCGGTGATAAGTTAGCTGCTACAGCAATCAATCAGAAATGAATGATGCACAAGAACCTGTAAAAGATGTTTCAATATTATTTGTTATTTTTCACAGTTTCATTGTAATTATTATGATTGAAAATGAAAGTGGTTATAACTATCATATCAAATTTCAACTACTTACCATTCATTTTAGGTTAGAGTTGGTATTTTTGTGTCGATTTAAAATCAGATTAATTGACTATTAATACATAAATCTCACAAATATTCAGCAGTTCTTGATTTCTTTTTTAAAATTATTCTTATTGAAGTGTTGATGTGGATATTTCTATTTCTCATATCGGCTTGAAATTTACCGTTTCGTTTTCCAGTTCCAGTTATCATACTATGCAGTCTTCTTAACAAATTATGCTTAATATAAGGCTTTGTCGATATTATTTCATCAATTAATAATATATAAATATAACACAATAAATACGAATGGTTTTCACTTTCACCATGTTTTGACATCTCACCCTACAATTTGATAGTGAAAGAGTTTTCTACAGTCGATACGGTATTTTTCGGTGACGTATGTCAAATTAGTGTCTTATGGTAGCGTTTTAATAAAACCTATCGATAACAAACTGCACTGACTACATCCGTCTCGTTCTACCTATGAGACGGATGTATGTCAGCATAGAGATTTCGAATTTCTTGCTGTCGATACCGAAGGAAAACTATTCGAAGCCCGTTGATTCGTTAACGACTGCAGAAAGGTTTCAGAATTTTCTGTAATGACTCGTGGTAGAGGTACTGTTATCTAAAAGGTTATACGATAGTGTGAATAATTTGAAAAAATGAGAAAATTTGTTATAGCGAAAATTAGTAAAGTCAGCAGCAGAAGAGCTAAGCGGGCGAGGTGTTCAAAATGAGCTTGACACGACTTTATTGTTAAGACAATGGGCCACAACATGTGGCACAAGATCTCATTTTTAGGGTTCCGTAGTCAACTAGGAACCGTTATAGTTTCGCCATGTCTGTCCGTCCGTCCGTCCGTCCGCGGATAATCTCACTAGAAAGCTGAAATTTGGTACTAATATGTATATCAATCACGCCGACAAAGTGGTAAAATAAAAAGTGGAAAAAATGTTTTATTAGGGTACCTCCCCTATACGTAAAGTGAGGAGTGATTTTTTTTTCATTTCAACCCTGACTTGTGATATATTGTTGGATAGTTATTTAAAAATGAATACGGGTTCAGTAAAATCATTTTTGATAATGTAAATATTTTCGGAAATAATCGCTCCAGTAGAAAACAAAATGTGTCCCCCCCCTCTAACTTTTGAACCATAAGTTTTAAAAATATGAAAAAAATCTCAAAAGTAAATCTTTATAAAAACTTTCTAAGAAAATTATTTGGAACTTGGTAGGTTGAATAGTTTTTGAAAAAAAATTACAAAATAATTTCTTTTTAACAGCTATGAGAGAAATTTCTACAAAATCACAATGAATTGATGAACTGATGAAATGAACGTGCTTTCAAAAACTCTTAAGTGGGGACACTTACTGTGACGGACGGAAAACTACGGAACCCTACACTGAGCGTGGCCCGACACGCTCTTGGCCGGTTTTTATTCGTGTTTTTGTGGGGTAACACATTATTGCTTATCAGCATCCATTTATTATTCTGCTATATGTCAATAGGTGTACCCTTATAGATTTAAATTGAGGAGTTACAGTATAATAAAATAATATAATGGTTTAGAATTTCGTTTGCTCAATTGAATAATAAAGTAACTTGCGTGTGCATGTGTATATGCGAGAATATGTAAACTTTGAGTACATACCCATATAATGAACATACCAATGAAGGAACTAATGGAAAAAATCACCGAGGTTCGCCGTTCGAGTAAGCGTCAATAGCTCATTTGATTAGGGCGTTCAGACTGGCGTTCGGAAAGGTCACAAGTTTGAACCTTGCTCTACGCGGTGAATAGATAGATGCCCGAGCTACTGTAAAAAGTATTTAAATCACTATAGATGTGCTCATAATATTTGAATAGTTCTCTCGATTTCTCCAGGATCCCATCATCAGATCCGGACCTGGTACAACTGTGAAATTATACTCTATCAAACAAAAAAAACAATTTTTCAAATCGGTCCAGCCGTCTTCGAATAATCGGTTAAATCGGTGAAAAAAATAGTAACAAATATCCCGACGAATTGAGAACCTCCTTCTTCGAAATGTTGAAGTCGGTTGAAAATGAAAGTTTATATCGTGCAATAAATATTAAATCAATGAATAAATGTTATTTTATCAAATAAATATAGTATTGTTCTTAAATAATGAAAACTACTGCAATTTCTAACGTTGCTCGTACATACCAAATAGGCCACGAAGCTCACAGCGCGCAAGGTGTTACAGAGGAAACCAGCCGCAATGTTTTCAATTTCGCGAAACAATTATTCCGCCATATCATCAATCGGATTCCGGCTTTGATTGCGCGGCAAATTCGTTTTGTTTGGACACAAAAATTGCAATATAAAGAGCTGCCACATCATTCCCTTTTGGTTTAACGTAGATTGCTTCCAAAATGTAATATTGTTTGCAATTCATTTTGAACAGGCGATTGGCCACTTTTATTTCATTTATTTTGTTATTCCGATACTAACTTAATATTTTTTGTACGATTGCGCTGGCAGGTAAGGCTACAAAAAATAGATTTATTGCCCCCAATAAAAATCTCTCGTCGATATAGGAGAGATAATTTTAATAAATCGGGTTACGTACGTTTAGTGCACTCACGCACGTGGAGTTCTATAGTGACGAGTACTACACAGGCTTTCATAGTTACAAAGCTGAACATTTTAGGTCATACCTAAAAATATATTGTAAAATTTATATAGCATCCGCCTAGTTCGGGAGACAGAGGCTCCGTTCCGGTGAACTGTATCAAAACTAATAATTTTCTCTTAAGGTATTAGCGTACTGTTGAAATGTTACTTAGACTTATATTAGGTTTTAAAGTCAGTAAATATTATTCTTAATCTTAAATACTTAACATTATATTTTTTGTATAGTTTTTTAAGCATTTACGCGCCCAATGCGCCCGAATGTTAATTGTTGGTGTACTTTCTTAGACGATTTATAATGAGCGCTTGCTCCGGTATTTTTGGGTAGGCATTTTACATATTCCCCATACAAAAATTACTGGCATACTTAGATCTATTTGTGTTGTCGTGTAACAATTTTTTAACCGTCCTTAAACGATTAAATTATTCGTTTCCCTTAGCGTTAATATAATAAGGTGCATCTAATCTACAACTAGTTTTTTTATTAAGTATTTAAAGTTTAATAAGGATCTCAAGTTATTGAAATCAGAACGTCATTCATTGAAAGTTCTCTGAAGAGAGCCACGTGCGTTTTTACGTGGCGTAGGTAATCAGCCCGCAGACTGCAGCTAATCTTGACGTAGGTGTACTTGCCGAGGCATGGCTGGTACTCTTTCTGTGTTTCTATTATCAACTTCAAGTCTGGGTGTAAATGCTTAGTTTAGCATACATACATAACAAATTAAATAATGATAATGCTTAGAGTTTGAGCAGGGAGGGAAGTCGCGTTTTATATAGAATCTAGTTAAAAGTTCTTTATAGCTTGAACTCTATATGCAGAAATTGTTTTTACATAGAATGTACCATTTTAATAATAGAGGTAGGCACGCGGATTCGTTATTACACCATTTTTATTGGTATTTTGTAGAAATTAGCACGTCATTTCATTGGTATTTTGTAGAAATTACAGGTACAATAAATACCTGCTTATACGGTTAAATTACAAAATTAGTTCAGAAATTATTTTGTATTTTTTTTTCAAAAACTATTCATCCTGTCAAGTTCAAAATAATTTTCCTAGAAAGTTTTTATAAAGTTCTACTTTTGAGATTTTTTTCATATTTTTAAAACTTATGGTTCAAAAGTTAGAGGGGGGGGGACGCATATTTTTTTACTTCTGGAGCGATTATTTCCGAAAATATTTAGATTATCGAAAAATGATTTTAGGAAACCCCTATTCATTTTTAAATACCTATCCAATAATATATCACACGTTAGGGTTGAAATGAAAAAAAAATCACTCCCACTTTACGTATAGGGGAGGTACCCTAATAAAAAAAAATTCCACTTTTTATTTTACCACTTTGTCGGCGTCATTGATATACATATTAGTACCAAATTTCAGCTTTCTAGTGCTAACGGTCACTGAGATTATCCGCGGACGGACGGACGGACGGACGGGCAGACATGGCGAAACTATAAGGGTTCCTAGTTGACTACGGAACCCTAAAAACGGTGAAAATCGGTTCACGCAATAAAGAATTATCCCATGAAAATCATCTTCCATACTTTCAGCTCGCGCGCAATAGTTTACTAATTTGCCGATAGATGTCGCTGTACGTGGAATGCTCATATCATGTCCTACATGGCGGTGTTATTTTAACTCTTAAGTGGGGACACTTACTGTGACGGACGGAAAACTACGGAACCCTACACTGAGCGTGGCCCGACACGCTCTTGGCCGGTTTTTTTGTGTTTATGCTTATTTGGAGCCTATTTAAAGTAAAAAAACGCAACATGATGTCTAATTATGATATAAACGTATTATTACTACTCGTAATAACAAATTCAGGAAAGATGTTGAAAATAGATGTCATATACTTCAGAAAAAGTGACCAAACCCTCCGGTGTCCGAGGCCAGATCAAAAAAAAATCAGAAAAATCAAATCAAAAAATATTGAACAAAATAATTTGATTTGCTTCAAGATGTTTTAAATAGTTACATACTAAATACTTCTACTAGGATTACCTACAAAAATTCGATTGTAATTGATGCCATTTTCAAAATATGGTAATTACATTTCTCCAAAGATGTTCAAGTAAATTCAGTAGTGTTATCGATTAAACAAATCGAGACTGTCTCGCACTTTGCTGGATTTTAATCAACCGCTTTTTTTTTTTATATTATGTACAGTCAGCAGTAGAAGTAAGTAATACCCCCTGTATTCAAATTGATGTTGACACGCACGTACGTTATAATAAAGCCGTGCCAAGGTCATTTTGAATACTTTGGTCACTTAGCTTCTTCTGCTGCTCTCTGCATCTTTTATCTCATAATCTAATCGTTTAATTCAAGGTTTAATCAAAGTACCTATACCCTATCATTTTACTTTGTTCTAGGTTAGCCATCTGACCTTGATGAAATTGAAACATATTATTTAAACTTCCAGCGATAATAAATTGTGCTAAATTAGGTGTGGTACTTTATCCTAATTTCAATACCGCAAAGATTAATGATAGGACAGAAATGAGTTCAATAATGTGCTTCCATTCATCATTTGAGTTTATTTTTCTTTGGTGTGTAAATTAAACTTGATGACGTCAGAGAGCTCGTAATCTTAAGTGTTTTAGATATTCACCACAATAGGTTACTAGAAATGTTTTAAAATAAAATTAACTAACATTGGGGATAACAACATAATATCTGGTTATCTGGGAATTAAAAAACCCAATTTGCAGATTGCATTTAATACGCTTACCTAATTTAAAAAAATAGTTTCGGTACTAGTAATTGTTTATATTATAAATCAGTACAATTTTATCCCATAAATAATAATTTCTTTTTGCAATGCAGTTTTTTTCTACACAAAAATTTTGGGAACTAATGTAAAACCAAGTCGGTGTCCATATAATTTAATCTCAAGCAGAATTATAAATAAATATTCAGGGACAATCGTATACAAATCGACCTAATCTCAGAATAAGCTCAATTTAGGCTTGTGCTGTTGTTGCTAGCGGACGATATACGAGCCCCAATGCATATTAGATCGTCACACTTAAAAATACGATATTTTTTTAAAGACTGCTATTTAAATCCGGATTGATTTTGATGGTTAAAGGAATACGCTACATACAAAGCCATTGAAAGTAGTTTAATGTTGCGTTGTACAAATGTAATAATGTTATTTAATTTAGAGTAATTGTATCGTAAAGTTAACATTAAGCAAGCAAAAAATTACGTCTAGTTCATATTTTAGGCAAAATAGGTCGTCTTTATAAGATAAAAACTGTTTTTTAAGAAGTTTAATATTTAATTACATTTCAAATTGAATATAGAATATTCTCTGTCATCTAAAATGACAGATGGCTATATAAAAACGCAATTGCAGTGCAAATTTTCATTACTTTATAATCATTATTCTATCGAGATGGTACGAGGTAAACCAGTGACTGAAGAAGTGCGGAAAATTATAATTTCCTGTAACAATAACGGCAAATCTACTTACCATATATCCAAGGAGATGTCGTTGCCACGATCTACAATTCAAACGATTATCGAGCATCACCGAAAACATGGAACAATGTCCTGTTTAAAGAAATCTGGCCGTCGACGAATAACCTCCAAGGCAGAAAACAGGATGAAGAAGATTATCAAGAAAAATCGTCGTGCAAGAGTAGGAGAACTTACCGTATTGTGGCGGGACGCTATTAAAAAAAACATTTCAGTCGATACCTGCAAGAGAGTAATGAAGAGAATGGGCTATAGTTTTTACACTGCTAAAGAGAAACCGTTACTTACTAAAAAACAGAAAACCAACAGATTGAAATTCGCTAATAAATACAAAAACTGGACTGTCAGTCAGTGGCGAAAAATAATATGGAGTGATGATTCCAAATTTGAAGTCACAGTTGGTGACGAACGAAGTAAAGTCATTCGGGAAAAAGGAGAGGCATTTTATAAAGACTGCCTCAAGCGAAAGGTGAAGTTTCCAGCATCTTTGATGATTTGGGGCTGTATGTCGGCACAGAGCGTGGGCCGTCTGCAATTTATAGATGGAACCGTCAATGCCGAGAAATACCAAAGCATCCTGCAAGAGAGTTTGCTGCCGTCTATACGGCAGTTAAAATATAAAAATACATTTACTTTCCAACAAGACGGTGCTGCATGCCATACCGCGAAGACAACGATGGCGTGGCTGAAGTCCAAAAAAATCCCTACCATGCCATGGCCGTCCAGCAGCCCGGACTTGTCTCCCATAGAAACTTTGTGGTGGAAAATGAAGAAAAGGCTGCGAAAGGACCCTTCTAGATCTAAAGCTGATCTTAAGGAGAAAGTTACCTGTGTGTCTGGAATGAAATAACCACTGAAGAGTGTAGAGAGTTGGTAGATTCAATGCCGCTTAGGATCAAAGCCGTTTTGGATGCAAAAGGTGATACCACCAAGTGGTAGACGGTCTATTATGCATCGGCTAAACCGAAGACGAACTTTTTTGCGAATATCTCATTCGGCAAAACAATGTTTTTTTTTATCACTGTGGAAAGTTGGTATTTTTTTCATTCGATAAATAAAGTATTATTCATTTTCTATATTGTTTTTATATTACATGATCTTCTAAACATAGCTGTCATCCTGTATTTTTAGGTTAAAGTTAGGTTAGTAAATTTTTTACCTGCTAGACGAACTCATTTGCATTGGGGCTCGTAATAGGCCTCCGACATAGATACCGCATCGACATAGATAAATACTTAAATAAGGAGTGGTCCTGAAATAAAGTAGCAGTGTATAATCTTGTGTATTTTTTAATTTAGTGCTAATTTTGAAGCAGTATATTTATTTTATTAATCCGTAGATACAATATTAATAAATAAAAATACAATCATAATAGAATATGTGAGCATATTTAAGTTTTCGCGTTTTTAATTCAACATACTTTGTAACCTTTTGAACAACATAATTTGACAATCTTAATCGACATCCGCTACAATGCCACAATTGTATTTCCATTTTCACAACCCGTTTTATGCTTTTCAGAATTTCATCTTACCAAGAAGCTACATTAATTAATTGTATTTTAGCTAGGATAGTCAGGAAGACTCTCTAATCTAACCTCTGACAAAGATTTTTCTATGGGAGATAATTTTCTATGAAAAAAGGCAAATACATTTAATTAAAAATTACTGTAACTACCTTAAAATGAAGCCAGATAAAAAAGTTTACTATTGAAGAAAGACAATTTATTAAGGTATAAAATAGCTCATCAAATCAAACTATAAGAAAAAACATGTTTTTGAGAAACACCTCAATAATTCTGTCAGAAGACGCTGTTCAAAAAACTATGTGTATGATGGAATACAAAAGGCGAAAACTTCCAAACGCTGTTTTATTTAAGTATGATTGTATTTATGTTTTGTATGATTGTATCTAGAGATTATTTAAATATAAACACTGCTTCTAAATCGGCACAAAATAAAAAGATAAATCAAAAAAGGCACGGCTACTTTTTTTCCGGACCACTCCTTACATAGAATACATCACTCAGAAACAAATTCATGATAAACATGCAAATAAATGCCCTGACCAGGATCTAAACCCGAGACCTCCCGCTTCTTAGGCAGGGTCAATTGCGGCGGAGGCAGTTGAATTAATTAACAATATGTCTTTGTGACCCTATCAACATTAAGAAGTCTTTATTGTTTAAACAGCTTGCCGGCCTATCATTTTACTTACAGTTCAGAGGGTCTTAAATATAAGGTAGATTTTGTTCCTATTCTCTTGTCTTGTGTGATTGCTAAGTCAATATATTTATTTAAGAAATAATGACGCCTAAATATCGCTACAGTGAATACTTTTTCACCTCACTAGCTCGGAAAGAACTATTTTTTTAAACAGATAGAAAAACTGCATTTTGTTCACAAGAGTGTAAAGAATATTTGAAATTCGAACGTGTTACTAGTTACTTATTTAAACATGTAAAGGCCACTACAGACAGGACAATGTTCGCCCATATGATTAAATTGTCTGAAAAAGTCAGGTGCTGTGGACTCAAAAAATATTTTATATTTAACTGTATTTCATTAAAAATAAAGCCTGATTTTACATATTCCTGTTGTTTTTCTTGTATCTATGTAGTATTTTCCTCGCTTTAGTGAGGTGAAAAGATTTGTGTTACACACGGCTGCAAAGTTATTTTAACGTCTCGTGTGTTGCAACACTCGCTACGCTCAGGATTCTATTTTAAATTTAGTCGCTTCGCTCAGGATTCTATTTTCAAACAACAGCCATGTGCAACCATAGGATCCGTTCGCTAGCTCGTAGTTCGTAGTCTGGAATCAATTTGCTGGCTCGTGCTTCAATTCCACACTCGCGGTTAAAATACAACTTTGCACCCTTGTATAATAAATAAATAAATAATATTATAGGACAACTTTACACAAATCGACCTAGGCCCACGGTAAGCTCAATAAGGCTTGTGTTATGGGTACTAGATGACGATATATATAATAGATAAATATGAATAAATACTTAAATACATAGAAAACACCCATAACTCAGGAACAAATATCTGTGATAAACACACAAATAAATGCCCTGACCAGGATTCGAACCCGGGACCTCCTGCTTCGTAGGGCTAGGAGGCCGTATAAGAAATAACTATTCCGTGTCAACTGCTAGGTCATCGTCAACCAACTGCTGCAACAAACTCAACCGCTTAAAGCTTTAAATTCTTTGCCCCACCAGTTGGAATTCGTACGAAGTTGTTAATTGTCGTCCCATCGGCATCAGGCCGCTAATTGCTGCCGGACTGACGGACGTGAGCCGCTAATCTGAAAGCAAGTTAGCTGTACCGCGCGAAATTTGTCTAATCAACATCACTGCGCCGCCGGTACGTGCTAATTTGGAACTAAGCGGCTTGGATTGGGAGTAAATGTGTTCAGAGATTTTAGTTCTTCTTGGACGCATTGGGTTTTGAGGGTAAAATGACATGAGAAAATTCGAGACAAAAATAATGAGATTTTTTTTTGCGTTTTCGTGTTTAAATTTATTTTAGCAGGTGACGTAAACAGTGTCTACAATTGTCTATATTGAGTGGAAATTAGAGGACAAAAAACCAGACAAGTCATTACATATAGGTGATATATCATTACCGCTCATATTAAGCGAGGTGATTACGAATGCCATACTGAACAACTTTTACTATGGGACCAACTCCGAAATCGCAAAAAATATTTAGGCTTCTCCATTGAAAACGATAACATCTGATCGGCCGAAATGTATGAAACAGCAAAAAAATTTTTCGTGGTTTCGGAGTTTGTCCCATAGTAAAAGTTTTTCAGTATGGCCTACCTAATGATCTCGCTATATATGAACGGTGAATAATAGTTCACCTGTATATAAAAGTGTTCGTGACTGACACACAATGGTTAATTTACAAAAAAATGTGTAAAGGCTCGTAAAATACACATTTCAAATTTCATCGTAATGGACCGTAAAAAACAACATCGCTTTAATTACACGGACATACATGAAAAAACTGTCAGGCAAGTGCACTCGTAGGAGTTACTTCGAGCAACAAGCAGATTCCATACAAGTCTTTAACTGTGCACCAATATTAGATAATACAAAAAATAAGAAAAACTTAGTAATAATAAGTGTTAGACAAAAGGCAGTCTTATCGCTGAAAAGCTACATTTCTGTGATTTTTGGTACAGAACGCTAAAACCATTCACGTCAATACCAACATTCAACACACATTTTCTAGAATATTTGGACTAAGTAGAAACATTGGGACACTTGTACTTAGAATGGCCTGTTAAACATGAAAAATGGCGCGTATTTAATAAAGCAGACCTGACCTTTAAGTTCTAGGTACTCAAAATGATAAACTGAGATTCCTCTGCCTTAAGTCACATAAAGTTTCAAAAGACCGAATTTTAAGAACAATGCTATGAAAATAAAATAATTTATACCGTAAAGCTTTACTTCAAAAGAGTCTGACTCAAAAATAAAGCGTGCTGTACATAAACAAGGTGGAACATTGTTTTGCATTACAAAAGAAAAAAACACCTAAAGGAAAACATAAAGCCACACTTTATTCGCAGAATACTTATTCAAATGAGGCCGTCCCTTCTAAGTTTGTTTTCAATCAAAAACTCGCACAGCTTTGTCCCGCTAAACTTTATAAATGAGGCGATTATCCTCTCGCAGAGGTCCTGGGCGATAGGTGTGCCAGGCCGCATCTTGTGGCTACACCGCCACAGTGCAAGGAGCTGCAGTAAGGAGATTATGACACTTCCGCAACAGGATGTGACGACGGTGTGCAAGCGTGACAGCGCTATAGACATACATAGCGCTATCTCGTTCGCACACCGTCGCCGCGTGCGGAAACCGCAGCAGTGTGAAAACCGCCTAAGGCTAGACCACTACTTCCTTCTTTCACCCAGACGTTCTGACTTACTTCCTTAACTAGACGTCTTGATGTTCACTAGGGCCACGACGAATACATAAGAGCAGTCAAAGTTTGTGCGTAGAGCAAGTTAGGTAGCATACTATTGGTTTCATGGTCATTTACCGATTATTAAACGAAGAAAACGGTTAAGGTATAATAGGGATGATGACACATGTTGAACTATGCAATAAAATTTAGTTGATAGGATGCAAACTGATCAAAATATCCATATAAAGTGAAAATAATAAAAATCTATTGAAATCATTCAAAGATCAGGCTTCAAAATTCCAAAATTTTACGATTTTTTCAAAGTACGAAATTTAATAAAACAATGATACCAAACCAAACAATGATAACATTTTACTGTAAAATAAATTGTATGGCAACCATATATACATAAACGCAACATTTCACTGTAAAAATAGCAATTTCATAATTTTTCCATACTTTGAACAGGGCGACTATATGATCGTGACGTCACTTTTGCACGTCATTTTGTTAGGAGCGTTTAGAGAAACAAATGCAAATCTCAGACTTTAAGTATCATTTCTGACCTTTGTGTTGCTTTAACACAATTGGCCCCATATAGATATTTGATCCTCACAACAAAACGAATCGATTGATACCATACATGAGAAAAATTCATCAGTAAGTACCCTATCGCGAGATATTATCGTGGCTGACTTGTTTCCGGTACTTACTGGACGGTACGAAAGCACTGAATGCGTTTTGGCGCCAACTGAAGCCATCGTCCAAGTACTCATTTATATGCTCTGTTTGCTCATTTAGGGAAGGTAAGTCGTTTAATTACATAAATGCCACTGTCAGTGTCTGGCGAAGGATACTTAAGTGTATTCGGTTATTCAGCGGATCGTTCTTGAACCTATGTCTGATTAATAATACTGAAAACCTAATTATGTACAACGTAACGATGTGATACTCAAATAACAGAAGCTATACATTGTAGCCATAGCTACGATAAGCGCTGATAAGAAAATATCAAAATCGTTAAATCGTTACAGAAAAGAAAATTTATTAAGCTCGATAATATAAAGGTTGTCTGGAAGAAATCGCTCATTAGCGATAAGACCGCCTGTTGTTACCTCTACCTAAATTTATCTAATTGTAAAATTTGTGCTTGTAACTGTATGAGGTGTGCAATAAAGAGTATTTATTATTATTTATCTTTTTACTTAGTTTAGGGTTTTTATAATATTTTTATAAAAGTAAAATATAAAAATACATCTAAAACATATGAAAACAATAAAAGCATTATAAAAAACCTAAACTAGGGTGCCGCCGGCAACGGAGCAGGGCCCAGGCTGCCGGTGGTTAGGGCCGCAGAGTGAGGAACCTTCGGACTATGCGCGCCGTGTCCAAGATTACCGCCTTCTGAATCTGACCCTTGATCCAACCACAACCTCGTAGCGAAAGTCTCTCAAGATGTTGGTCGAGACTCTTCGCTACGAGACCGTTCGCAGAGACAACTATCGGCACAATGATCGCCGAATCAACCTCCCACATGGCGGTTACCTCGTGAGCCAAGTCTAGGTACTTGCTGGACTTGTCCTTCTCGGCCTTCACGAGGTTGTCGTCACATGGGACGGTGATGTCGACGAGCATGGCCCGGCGTTGCGATCGATCTATTACCACGATATCAGGCTTATTGGCTACTATAGTCCTGTCCGTGATAATAGATCGATCCCAATAGAGCGTGGCACGACCATTTTCGAGAACTGGCGCAGGTGTGTACTTGTAGTACGGCACTTCGTGGTCCACAAGACCGTATAGGAGAGCAAGCTGCTGGTGTATAATCCTGGCTACGAGGTTATGTCTGTGCAAGTACTCGCCGTTAGCAAGATGAGAGCAACCGGAGATGATATGCCTGAGTGACTCTCCGGGACGGCGGCATGCCCGACAAATGTCGACCGTACCGTCCTTCAGGATATACCTCCGGTAGTTATTCGTCATGATAACTTCGTCCGCAATTGCACAGGCAAAACCTTCGGTTTCTCCGAAGAGGTCCCCGAATCGTAACCAGTTCACCGACGCGAGTAGGTCTACGTCGGGTCCCGTGAGGGCCCTGTAGAACCGCCCGTGTAGCTCCTTGCTCTTCCATACCGCCCTGCGATCCTCGGTGCTTAGCACCACAGGTTTGCGCCAGTTCTTGTTTGCCAAGGAGAGCGGCGTGAGACCCTTATCTACTGCCACCACATCACGATGCATCCCACACTCGTTGTTAAGGAAATAATTCCTGAGATCGTACACCTCACGGTTGTGGAGATTTTTGGCGTTTAAAAAGCCGCGACCTCCACACTTCCGTGGGATGTACAATCTCATAACAGACGAGCGTGGGTGAAGCATACGGTGTGTGGTGAGCAAAAGACGGACTCTCCGATCCAGGGCATCCAGCTCGGTCTGTGTCCACCTTAGTATGCCAAAGGAGTATGTGAGTAGGGGCATCACCCAGGCATTGAAGGCGCGCACCTTGTTGCCACCTGACAAAAGACTATTAAGTACTTTTGTCAGCCGACTAAAGAAGCGCTCCCTCAACGCCCGTTTAATACCCACATCCTCAACACCCAAAGACTGTGACATACCAAGGTATTTGTAGGTTTCTGATTCAGAGATAGATCTGAACGTCATTGTCTCAGAAAGCTGTAGATTTGTTGAATTTACTACTTTCCCCCGCTGTACATGCATAACCGCACATTTATCAACACCAAATTCCATCTTGATGGAACTACTGAACACTTCAGTGGTGTTCAGTAGTTCCAACAGATCTCGGTTATTTGGTGCAAACAATTTAAGATCGTCCATGTACAGAAGGTGAGATATGACTTCACCCTCTCTCCGAAGCCGGCAACCTAGCCCCGAATCCTTCAGCAGATTGCTGAGCGGATTTAGAGCTAGGCAGAACCACAGGGGACTCAGACTGTCGCCCTGAAATATTCCTCGCTCGATCCTTATAAAGTCCTGCGGACCAGGGGGGTCATCCCCGCCTCCTGGTTGACGAAGGACTGTGGTCCACCGCCTCATACACGCGCCAAGGAAGGATCTTAAAGCTGTATCAATTTTATACAGCTTTAAGATCTATATTATTATTATCTTTATTTATTTTTTGTCTCAGGTTAGTTTTTATAATATTTTTACAAAATAAAATATAAAAATACATCTAAAACATACAAAAACAATAAAAACATTATAAAAACCTAACCTAGGGTGCCGCCGGCAGCGGAGCAAGGCCCAGGCTGCCGGTGGTTAGGGCCGCAGAGTGAGGAACCGTCGGACTATGCGCGCCGTGTCCAAGATTACCGCCTTCTGAATCTGACCCTTAATCCAACCACAACCCCGTAGCGAAAGTCTCTCAAGATGTTGGTCGAGACTCTTCGCTATGAGACCGTTCGTAGAGACAACTATCGGCACAATGATCGCCGAATCGACCTCCCACATGGCGGTTACCTCGTGAGCCAAGTCTAGGTACTTGCTGGACTTGTCCTTCTCGGCCTTCACGAGGTTCTCGTCACATGGGACGGTGATGTCGACGAGCATGGCCCGGCGTTGCGGTCGATCTATTACCACGATATCAGGCCTATTGGCTACAATAGTCCTGTCCGTGATAATAGATCGATCCCAATAGAGCGTGGCACGACCATTTTCGAGAACTGGCGCAGGTGTGTACTTGTAGTACGGCACTTCGTGGTCCACAAGACCGTATAGGAGAGCAAGCTGCTGGTGTATAATCCTGGCTACGAGGTTATGTCTGTGCAAGTACTCGCCGTTAGCAAGATGAGAACAACCGGAGATGATATGCCTGAGTGACTCTCCGGGACGGCGGCATGCCCGACAAATGTCGACCGTACCGTCCTTCAGGATATATTTCCGGTAGTTATTCGTCATGATAACTTCGTCCGCAATTCCACAGGCAAAACCTTCGGTTTCTCCGAAGAGGTCCCCGAATCGTAACCAGTTCACCGACGCGAGCAGGTCTACGTCGGGTCCCGTGAGGGCCCTGTAGAACCGCCCGTGTAGCTCCTTGCTCTTCCATACCGCCCTGCGATCCTCGGTGCTTAGCACCACAGGTTTGCGCCAGTTCTTGTTTGCCAAGGAGAGCGGCGTGAGACCCTTATCTACAGCCACCACATCACGATGCATCTCACACTCGTTGTTAAGGAAATAATTCCTGAGATTGTACACCTCACGGTTGTGGAGATTTTTGGCGTTTAAAAAGCCGCGACCTCCACACTTCCGTGGGATGTACAATCTCATAACAGACGAGCGTGGGTGAAGCATACGGTGTGTGGTGAGCAATAGACGGACTCTCCGATCCAGGGCATCCAGCTCGGTCTGTGTCCACCTTAGTATGCCAAAGGAGTATGTGAGTAGGGGCATTACCCAGGCATTGAAGGCGCGCACCTTGTTGCCACCTGACAGAAGACTATTAAGTACTTTTGTCAGCCGACCAAAGAAGCGCTCCTTCAACGCCTGTTTAATACCCACATCCTCAATGCCCAAAGACTGTGACATACCAAGGTATTTGTAGGTTTCTGATTCAGAGATAGATCTGAACGTCATTGTCTCAGAAAGCTGTATATTTGTTGAATTTACTACTTTCCCCCGCTGTACATGCATAACCGCACATTTATCAACACCAAACTCCATCTTGATGGAACTACTGAACACTTTAGTGGTCTTCAGTAGTTCCAACAAGTCTCGATTATTTGGTGCAAATAACTTGAGATCGTCCATGTACAGAAGGTGAGATATGACTTCACCCTCTCTCCGAAGCCGGCAACCTAGCCCTGAATCCTTCAGCAGATTGCTGAGCGGATTTAGAGCTAGGCAGAACCACAGGGGACTCAGACTGTCGCCCTGAAATATTCCTCGCTCGATCCTTATAAAGTCCTGCGGGCCAGGGGGGTCATCCCCGCCTCCTGGTTGACGAAGGACTGTGGTCCACTGCCTCATACACGCGCCAAGGAAGGACCTCAAAGCTGCATCAATTTTAAACAGCTCTAAGATCCTCTCCAGCCATGAATGAGGCACTATTATTATTATTATTATTATAATCGCACACAAAAGTTCGTCACCACAATTTTCGCATGAAATTAATAGTATAAATAATCATGATTTTGAATTCCTATGGCTGTTATTTTTATTCAAACTTTTAAATGTCAGATTCGAACGCTCGAATCTCAAAAATACCCCCCAGGTTTAAAAGCTAGCTGGAAGTTCACAAAAATCGTCTAAATTTAGTAGTCGCTGGTAACAAAATACATTCATCTTTCAGTCTTAGCGAGACCAAATTATATCGTGGACGGGCAAGGACTAATAGACCGACGTGCAGTACTGCAGGCGGCTGTAATGCCGTCACCCGCGGGCTGCACCGCGCTGATAAAGCGCCGGTCACCTGCCGCATCAAATGCACCGCTTTTTAACTCGCTAAGTCCCTTAAAAACTTCATCCCTCGAACTTTATTTATGATTTAGTCGTTGACAACTAAAATGACAAGTTTGAAAGTTATTTTAATAACGGGACCTAATTTCACTTTAACGTCTCAGTGTTTAAGTAATCTGCGTAAATAAATTCGTATAATAAAGTTGACGTACAGTTTTTAGAGTTAGATTGTATTTGTGTGCGTGTGATTGTACTTAAATTGATATCGCAAATAAAAAATCGAAATCTGTATGTAGTGTTTTATAAATAACACTCTCTGATGGAGAAAACACCATTTTCTATCTCCATGTTTGTAATATTACAATAATATTAGAAACATGGAGATATAAAATGGTAATATTTACCAAACGCAACAAGAGATGGCTTACTTTCGGATAAATTATTTTTTAATCTGTTTGGTATAAGTACTTATCCAAGAACAAAAACCTCAATAAGATAGTACAGTACACATTTCAAAAGTAGAGGCGGTATTATCGCTAGAGAGCGATCTCTTCCCGACAACCTTGGGGTAGCGAAAATCTAGTCGAAAATAATCACATGAGTAGGTGCAAAGCAAAAGAAACAGTAAAATACCAGTCAACTATAACAAAAAAACAATAGCTTGATTATACACCGTACTTATTTGTATGGGTTCTATTTTAACCTTATAATTATACTTTTGTAGTAATTGGTAAAGACAAGTCTTTTCAATTAAACAAAACAAAAGTCGACCTACATTAATCAAACCTTTTTATTTGAAGTTGCCCGATTAAACCTCCTACTTACCTTTTCCTGAATTTTAAAAGAACTTAAAAGAGATGGCACCAATAAGCCTTAGTCTATTCTTTCTAACAAGTTACTTACAATCCCTTTTAAGTAATATTTAATGAAGGGGCCGTCGGTCGACATTCACAGCCGCAACACAATTAGAAAAGATCAATATCAATCGTCTTATTTATTCAAAGGTACGTTCAGGACGTAGGTATCAATTACGGACGGACGGTGTTTTGTTCTTCGGTTAAAACTACCTATTAATATAATGTGTTCTATAAAGTTTATTAAACTAGTTGACATGATAGAAGTTAGTGGAAGTAAGTATTAAATAAAAGAGGTAGTATTTCACATATTTAGAATTTCATATAAGTAATGGTTCATACCTATTTTAATTATTTAACTGTCGTATAGGTTAAGCTTGACAGTCGTCTGTGTCAGTAATCATACCAATCCCTTGTTAGCGTAATAAGAGCAAAACACACCCTCTACGTTCACGCGGCATTATCCTGATAATACACGTCTCAGTTGATGTTGCAGCTCTTTAGCATATTGCTAATAACACACAATTTCGTTAATTACCAGCGTAAGATTATCTAGTATTCATAAAATTTTGAAACCACGCTGGCATGCTTGAAAGCTGTTATGATGTTCGAGCAAAGAATAATCTCGCGACGAAACGCGCACAGCTAAGCTGACTTTGACGACGATGCTCATAAAACAGAACTGTTTTATTGCTGTTGCTACCCACCTGTCGTGAAAAGGTAGAAACCAAGTTGCAGGGATAAAATACCAACAATGTTAAGTCAACGTTCTTTCAATAAAAATAATATTATCGTTTGGAATTTCGACGTGGTTTTGACGTTGTGCGCAACGAAACATTTTATTTCGGCACTAACTACGTTTCGGTTTTGTATTACAGGTGACTTTGTTGTTTTTGTTCTACAGTTTGCAGTTTGTTTTGTGTCGTCTTTACTCAGTTTGGTCGTTTAATTAATTGCACGCGGGCATTTTACATGTGCGCCTTTGTCATGCATATTGCGGTGAAATTATTGGTTGAGTTTTACACTAAAGTCAAACTGAAGAGGTAGGTAACTAGATCACAGATAGTCGAGAAAATCCAATTATCGCTTGCACAAAGGGTCACGAAACAATCTAAACTAAGAAAATTAATCTTCTGAGTCCAGAGAGGAGCACTGTCTGTGCAAACTTAGACAATGGATTTATAGTTCATCGATTTGGGTCCATCGGAAGCGGGGTGTGACGGGTATCATACCGAGCGCACTAACTTTCCAAGAAATCGCAGCCAAGTGGTTTTAAGTGTCAGATTGCATGCGAAACTGTTCTCGTAGATACGCTTAGGAGAGATGGGCGCGCTGTGGTTCTGGAGGTTATAGACGGAGAGCTGGCCACGTCAGATATGACACAATAATGAGAGCAACGAAACCCATGTAGTTAGTTTGCTATACTATGCTTATTTCTAGATCCGGACATCTGACAGCTGTAAAGTGGTGGAGGTCAAAGAATGCAAATAACTTGAAGATAACAAATCCTAAAGTTCTGGGTTTAATGAAATATTATGGGAAATTATGTTATTCATTAGGTTATATCATATCCAAAAGGTTCTGTTGGGGAAAAGTAGTGCCAAATGATGTAAAATGCAATTTTTAGTTAGTCGCCTACTGTTTTTATTTCCGCAATAATAGACAATAGTTTTAAATCTAATGTTAAAATATAGGCCCTGTACTCTATAAGTTACACAACTTTGGCATTTTTTACCTATTTTGGTATTACTTTTTTCCAACTTAAAAACTTTGTTGGTCTGTCACTCTGACATCCACCCATTAAAAGCTGCCAGATGCCCGGATCTAGCAATAAGGATGGTAAATCAGTCTAACTAGACAGGTTTCATTACTCTCATTATTGTGTCACATCTGACGTGGCCAGCTCTTAGACCATTAGGTATGCTAGCTGTATCAGGGGGGTGTCACTACGCAGTTTAGGTACATTTGGCTGGCGCGCCTCCCAGGCAGGCGTATAGCAGTGGGCTGCCGCTTGGCTCGCACGATAGTCGTATTACTTTACGTGGCGCTCGCGCAAAATTGAAAATACATAATGGCTTCGAAACCTAAACCTCGATCTAATCCGTATAAAAGATATACTATTGGTTGCCAAGAAACAATATAAGGAACTGACCGACGTATTTTCAAAGGAATACGGCTGTGGGGTACCTACACCTACTTCCGTGAGAATCAGACATACTATCTCCGGATAAAATTTTTATGTTTACAGAACCACCGTTTTCATATTTATCTTAAAAATAATAAATCAGTAGTTATAGGTACAAAAACTTGTCAAGTGACAACCCTGTGCCGACGCTCACAGCTCGCTCATAAAACTGCGGCGCGGAAAGAAGATTCATGGTTCGTGCGCGGTTATAAGTTTCAATTTTGCTTGCAGGCGGCGAGTAAAGGTATAATTTTATACCTGAATCTGCCTTTTGTGAAGGAGTGAATTTTCTGTACGGTAGTACTATTAGTTATTCTGTGGCTAGCACTCGGGCATATGTTTAATAGCAGTTAGATCACAAATTTTATTTTTGTGTAGTGTATAAAAATCTATGTATATTTTTTTTATCGTTTTAGTAATTCATATTCAGCTATACGTATGTATGCAATATAATATAAATCAGCTGATCGTTACTAAAAACGGACGATTTCTCATGTTAATAAAAATGGGGTACTTAATTTAGTTATGAAACACAGTAGTTTCGAGAGTACTTCACAAATTCTGCCAACTTTCCCCAATTTAGAACAAGGAAGAGCACGAATTTTTTTCCCATAAAACAATAAGATTGACGAATGATGAAGACGTTCACCAAATCGACTAAGCTGAAAAACCGTTTACTGAAACGAGCCGTGCATCGCAAGAAAAGCAGGTAATATTATAAAAATTGAACGCAAAAGTTCTTGGCAATCCGAATCTCGTTGAAAATGAAGCAAATAGAGTAAGACGGCGGGCTTGCGATTGCGTCGGCCTAGCGTTCCACTAGAAATTTAAGAAGTGGAAAGTTACTATTTAAAATTAAATGTTAGGAGTATAATGGACTTAAATAAATTATAGAAAATGTGTTTTCGAAAAAGAGATGCAACTGTTTTAGATTTTACTTTTATACTTTTACTTTTTTTGTATGTCAGTGAGCGGTTTTTATATGTAGTTTTCTAAGAGGATTAAGAGGAGATCAACTCATTATTAGACATGTGCGCCGCGCCGCCGCGCCGCTGCCGCCGACAATTTTTCCACGCCGCCGCCGCCGATGATTTTGACCGGCGTAGAATCGGCGTGGCAATTTTTAAGCCTTTATCTTGTTTTAATGCCCGGAAATGGTAGTGGGTGGTCAGTATACTACTTCTTTTAAAAAAACCGGCCAAGTGCGAGTCGGACTCGCGCACCGAGGGTTCCGTACAAACCTGTAGGTATATAAGTAAAAGTTCACCCAATGCATTGACATAGAAAATTGATTTTGTTACAGCTTAAAGGTATTATATACTTGAGTATTTGATATGAATTTCAATTTAACACCTCTACGCGTTTACGAGGAAAAAGGTAGTAAGTTTAAAATGTAAAAAAATATTTTTTGTACGATTTTACTAGAAATGTCTACTTTTCGTAATTTTTCCTTTGTCTGTGCTATATGAAGTTTCTTCTTGCCAAGTTTCAAGTTTCTGAGTATATGGGAAGTACCCTTTAGGTTTTGAGTTTCTTGCGAGTACTCAGTTTCAAAATATGTGACTTTTATTGCTATTTCTTTTGATTGCGTTGACATCAAAGTTTGGTTTTCTCGAAATCTGAAAGGTCCTATAGCCTTGAGTATTTGACATGAATTTCAATTTAATACCTCCACGCGTTTACGAGGAAAAAGGTAGTAAGTTTAAAATTTAAAAAAATATTTTTTTGTATGATTTTACTAAAAATGTCTACTTTTTGTAATTTTTCCATTGTCTATGCTATATGACGTTGCTTCGTGCCAAATTTCAAGTTTCTGAGTTCACGGGAAGTACCCCGTAGGTTTTGCGAGTGCCGAAAAACTCTAAAATTGCAGCATAAACGACTATATCTTTTTATTGCGTTGGCTTTTAAGTTTGATTTTTTCACAGCTCCAAGGGACAATAGACCTGAGTATTTGATATAAATTTCAGCTTGATACCTCTACGCGTTCCTGAGAAAAATGGTCTTGACAGACAGACAGACAGACAGACAGACAGACAGACAGACAGACAGACAGACAGACAGACAGACGGACAACAAAGTGATCCTATAAGGGTTCCGTTTTTTCCTTTCGAGGTACGGAACCCTAAAAACGGTTTTTTTTTCCGTTTAGTTTTCCGCAACTTTGAGGCCGGTGACGACATAAACCTCACGTTTTTTGTATGGGGCGTTTTGACGCGCGGCGCATTTGTATAACGTATTTTAGTAGTATTTTAATAGTAGATAGTAGGTTTATTAGAGACATTTGAATCTAACGGGAAATAGAAAGGACGTCTTCCCAAAAATTCATGTATGTTGCGAATCGGTAAAGCGATCGAGCCCTGGCAAGGCGTATTGATGTTGGTTCAAGCCCAACTGGGTTTGATTATTTTTCAATTTTTGTATTTCATTTAATAACAAACTGGAATCCAATCCATCCACCCAAGAACGATAAAATAAAATGTAGATTTTATTTCGTTAGCAAATTCGGGTTACCGCAAGCATCTTTGTCTTTTAGAACTTAGAATCAATATTTTCTCTCAAAAATTACAAACTGGAAATCAGTCTGTTCTGCACTTGTTAACTTTGGGGCTTTTTGTATTATTATCGTAGTTGATTTTCAGGCAAGTGGTGTGGCCAGTTCTACATCGATAAAACATTAAGTACGGAGCTATAAACGTGGGCCATAACTAGACAATATTTTGGAAAATTCTTTAAAATCTTGTCTTTGATTTAAAATGCGCAATGTTTGCGAGACTATCATACGGTTTCAAGGATTTGGGGTGTTTAATTCAAGCAGTTTATCCTTATATATACTCAGTAGGCTTCAATTTAGACGGTAATTAGTCAAATTCCCCAGGCATATTAAAAATATGTACCACGCCGATTTCACGCCGATCACGCCGCCGCCGCCGGTCAAAAAACGGTCGGACGCCGACGCCGATGATTTTGCCATTGGCGCACACCTTTACTCAGTATAAACCTAATACAGGGCCGCGATTCGAAAAATAAACACACACACTGGACAGACACAGCTCCAACCCAACTCAACCCAACTCAACTCAACGCTATAACGACATTGACATTTGCTATTCGAACAGATTCTGATACTTATAAGAAACTGAGACATTGGTCTCACATTGGTACAATGTGCGACCAAGGTGTGACCAATGTGAGACCAATGTTGAATGAAAATCTGTTCGAATAGCAAATGTCAATGTCGTTATAGCGTCGAGTTGAGTTGGGTTGGAGCTGTGTCTGTCCAGTGTGTGTGTTTATTTTTCGAATCGCGGCCCTGGTTTTATGATAACATTAACAAAAAATTAAAAAAAAAAACGATTGAAACGTGGGCTTCATATATGAGATACGTTATATTTTCCGCTTGGTTTAGGCTTTATTGTATTTATCTCAAATGAAAAACAAAACTTAATCATTAAACTTGCTGTAGTAAAATAACACAAAAAATAAACTGTAAAAAAACTATTTGTAATGACATAGACTACAGGTATACAGGGTGGAAATAGATTTTGGGTCAGTGAGGGCAGTTACCAGGTCCCGTGTTGCTAGGCGAAAATGTTCTTAGGAGACCTTCCTTCGATTTCAAATTAATGAAGATTGGCGTTTACAGATTTTGGAAAATATAGGGTGCGAGAAAATGGTCATTTTTGACAAACTTTTTTTTTGATGCCAATCGATCCCATTCCTGTCCAGGATCAAAAGCTTGTATGGGACCAAAAAAAATTTCCGGCTAGAAAGAAAAGCCATAAATCGAGAAAAACTTTCCCCATACAATTTGTATGAAAATGAAAAAAGTTTTTTTTCTTTCATGTATTTTTTTTATGTCAATCGATTCCATTTCTATCCAGTATCAATAGTTTCCTTGGGGTCAACTTTCGGTAATGTACAATAAAGCCAGAAAAAGAAAGAAAACTGTTTTCATACATTTGCTATGGAGAAAAATTAAAACTTTATTCTTATTTATCTGTCATCCTAATTTGTCCTGTAATGCTGAATGACTGTATGAAAACACTAGAGTTCTAAAATTTTAAATAACAATAAAAGGGAATTATAAGTTATTTCTCTTGGTTCGATTACATTTTTAACAACAAACAGCTATGCTGGAAAGCTTGAAGCCAATTCACCTTACATTAAAAAAAAAAAACAGAATCGAGCGGGGTATTTTGAATTTCGAACAAATCGCTCGTTTATGCTAGAGCGTTTGTAAAGTTTGTAAAATGACGTCGAATAAAGAAAGGTTAGAGTTGTTAGAAGCCTATGTCGTAAATAATAAAAACTTTACGGCTGCTGTGGAGTGAGTGGTACAGAGTAAAATACCCATTAAGAGTGACTCCAACCAGGAAAGTTATAAAAACCCTACTGAATAATTTCCTGCAAGGTGGTAGTTTCAAAAAGAAAACTAGGTACCGGATAGAAATGGAATCGATTGAGATAAAAAAAATACATGTAAAAAAAATCTTTTTTCATTTTCATACAAATTGTATGGGGAAAGTTTTTCTCGATTTATGGCTTTTCTAGCCGGAAATTTCTTTTTGGTCCCATACAAGCTTTTGATCCTGGACAGGAATGGGATCGATGGGCATCAAAAAATAAGTTTGTCAAAAATGACCATTTTCTCGCACCCTGTATTTTTTTTCCAAAATCAGTAATAGCCAATCTTAATTAAATTGAAATCGAAGGAAGGTCTCCTAAGACCATTTTCGCCTAGCAATACGGGATCTGGTAGCTGCCTTCACTGACCCAAAATCTATTTCCACCCTGTATATACGACTCGCTCTTGGCGCTGTTTCTCGCTGACAATAAGATACAAAATAAGTAAATAAATTGTTTATAGCTGACCTTAAAGATGCCGCAGATATTGAGCGCGAGCGCAAAGCGTCGTCTGTTAGAGCAAACACGATAGCCCGCAGGTTTGCAAAGTGCTTCAAGGAAGTCAAGATCACTCTATTCAGAGTCTACTGCACTTCGTTCTACATGAGCAGCCTGTGGGCAAACTATTTTTACAATCAGTACAACACTCTGCGCGTTCAATACAACAATGCATACAGGGTGCTGATGGGGCTGCCCAGATTCTCAAGCGCGTCAGGGATGATTTTTTTTTATACTACGACGGTGGCAAACAAGCATACGGCCTGCCTGATGGTAAGCAGCTACCGTAACCTATGGACGCCTGTAACTCCACAGGAGTCACATGCGCGTTGTCGACCCTTTACAAAAAGGAGGATTCACTGTGTTGACGGCTAAAGGAACAAGAGGGTCCCTCATCGTCAACACACTGGGTCCTCTTTGAGCTCTTTGGCAACCTTACTCACCAGCAGGAACACAACACTATGAGTAGGGTCTAGTGCTATTTGGCTGTGGTTTTCTGTAAGGTGGAGGTACTTCCCCAGTCGGGCCCTGCTCCAGATTTGAGCGAGATGACATTCACTGAACGTGCCCTACCACACTAAGCGAGATGCCATTCGCAGTGCCCATACCTCTCTTTTTGGCATAGTTTAAGGACATACCAAAGTCCGGACGTAGTTTAAGGACATACCCCGGGTCCAAAGTGCGGGTAGACTGTTTCTACACCACTATGCCCAACCGAGCCATAGCCCTCGTACGCAGAGTGCGGGCCAGCCCCAACAGCATCCCGTCCATGATTGCGGACCGGGTTGATGTCCGTAGAAACAAATAGCTTTTTTTAAAACGTTTGGGAAAAACGATTTATTTCCTGAAAACAAAATTGTTTAGGATATAAGTATAATATTAGTTATTTTGCTCACAAATCGCCAAAATAATACATTCTCGCGTGTTGCTTTGATCTTTGGTTATATGCAGGTACACGTTTAGTTGGACCAACTTCGGTTCATGTACCGATACGTAAATAACCCTACCGTGATGGAGGATGGTGAAACCGCACAGTCAAAAACTTTGATTCTGCATTCTCAAATAAACATTTTATATGTTAAAATGTTATTAGAATTGGTTTCAAAAACGATTTCAGACTAAGTTTTTGGAACTTACGAACTGAATATGATTTCTGATAATATGATGATATTTGCCAATCGCTTTTCGGTAAAAGCAAACATCTTGAGAAAATCATCGGATTTAATACAAATAATGACTAGCTCCGTTTTCCCTCTGGGTTTTGGAAGAACTGACGGTAGTTACTTTGGTAAAAATTAGTGTCTACGCCAATAAATGGGATAAGATAGCTGAACGGACCTAAGTTTTAGTTGAGTTGTGGCAGTAGCCGGGACAAACGCTAAAAATATGATGACATCAGATTTAGTTATTAAATTGGTATTGTATTTAAGATACTGAATACGGCCCTCGGATGAGTTTTTCACATTATTAATGATGTCACTACATTCAAGCCAAACAACGCACTGGACACAATCACGAATGGTTGATTCCAATCTATTCATTTAAATAATAAAAAGTGAATATTTCATAGCGCAATTCAGTCAGCTTTATTGCTGAATAAATCTATAGCGCAGATGAATACTTAAGTGAATTAGTCAGTTTTATCATGTACCTAGCTTATGAATCTTCAAGTTTTATTCAAATATATAATTACTATTCTCAGAAATTGACGTCTACTCCCAATCGTAAAATTGAAAACAACAAACTTCCATTCATTTACCTCTTCCATTAAGTAGTGTAATGGAATCGTGATATTGTCTTGGAGTGAAGAGTCAACCCTCATTTAAATAAACAGAAAATTTCCTTAAACGAATTAATTAACGTGATATTTTCTTGAATTAAATTAAAATCAGCAGAGCTGCATTCGTGAGATACGCTCGGCTGGGCTCGTTTCCCTCTGTCACAAAATTTATCTCTACCTGTTTTAGTTATTGCTCCTTCACGTCTTTTTCGCATTTTCCTTATTCTTTAAGTACTTAAGATTTTACCTGCACTTTAAGAAAAAGTTTAAATTTTATTTTAAGGTCAACAAGATAGTTCTCGGCAAGAGTCGTGGTAAAAAAAGGAGAAAATATGATATCAAAGATATGGTATAGGTCAACACAAAATATAACACAAATGTGGACCAAATATTTACAACAATCACAAATCTAAATAGTAATTAAAAAGTTTAAACTAAGTATTAGTTACCTAGCGCGCCATATCAACTTGTTTATAGTTAAGCATTTAATTCTAACAAATAATGTATGAAATAAAGTAAAAAATAGCATCGCAAATAATATAAGATTCTGCTTAAACCAATCCCATCGGACTCAAAACAACATCCTAGTCATATTTTTGTGTAAAAATCAAACGCATTATCCAGTACTCGCATTGTAGCCGGTTGTTAGTCTGAACTGTCCTCCGGTGCGTCCGGCGTCTGCCGGTGCCGGTGCCGGGCGCAGTGCCGGTCACTCCAGCACATTTAATATTTTAGCCATTCGCCTCACGCGCCGTCTTCAGTGGCCGTCCCGATTGCCGCAAAATTGAACTAAAAACTTCTTCAATGCCCCAAAATGTTTCAATTACATCCCAAATATTTTATCTGGATGCATTTAATTTAAATTTAAATGCGATTGTCATTTTGTTTCATTATCTTTCGATGTCGGTGATCAGCGACAAAAATGTTAACAGATGGCTGAAACAACTTGTCACTCGTTTGTAGAATCGATGTCATATAAATTCGGTTTTAATTAAATCAGGATGTAATTTTAAAATGTTGTCTCTATTTGGAGATTAAATTTAAACTTAGCTCAATTGTAAGTAGTTTTCATTGTAACAATTTATAACCCCGGTGTAGAACTACGAATAGCGTTAAGATGTTTTCAATAGAAGGTTAACAACGGGATGTAAAGTTTTGCAATAGTGCGCTCTCGGATCGTGCAATTATTGCCAACCCAACCTAATTGAATTCTTAGGTTAAGTTTGCGTTTGAAGTTTGCATAAAAGACTTCTTGCAAATTAATGATTGCCTCGTAGAGTGTTTTAACTGTTAAATTTCAAAGAAAGCGTAATGTAAAATATATAACAAGTCCTTGTTAAAATTTTATAAAAAACTAGCCTTTTCCCGCGGCTTCGCCCGCGTACTATAAGTAATCAAAAAGGATACGACACCCATGTTGATTTTCAGACTTTGTGACCACATTTGCCCCTTATGGGGGTTTACTTATTTATCGTTAGGAATACTCCTGTGAAGTTTCAATTAAAATAGTATAACAAATCTTGATTCGCCATACAAACTTTGGACCCCCATTTTACCCCCTTAGGGGGTGAATTTTGAAAAATCCTTTCTTAGTGCACCCCAAGACCTTATCAGTCAGTCAATCAGTCAGTCAGTCAGTTAGTCAGTCAGTCAGTCAGTCAGTCAGTCAGTCAGTCAGTCAGTCAGTCAGTCAGTCAGTCAGTCAGTCAGTCAGTCAGTCAGTCAGTCAGTCAGTCAGTAAGTCAGTCAGTCAGTCAGTCAGTCAGTTAGTCAGTCAGTCAGTCAGTCAATCAGTCAGTCAGTCAGTCAGTCAGTCAGTTTCTTCTTTTATATATTTAGAAGAAGATATGTATTTGGAAATTGAGTTTTACTTAACAGTTCCAAAAATTTTAGACTAGAATTACACTAAAATTGATTTTATTTTGAATTTCCTGTGGCGAAAATCGTTACAGCTGTTTTTGGCCGCTAGTTTACAAATAAAGTACTTAGGTAACATTCTCAAATAACATTCTCATAATATTTTCTTCTTTTTAAAAGGTTTTATTTAAAAATAATGTTACAAGTCGAATTGGCATGAGCGGCACGATTTCTCATTAAAATAGCAATCCGACTTAAAAACCGGCCAAAATGACTTGTTAATATTAAAATTTCCCGTGTAAAGTTGTAAAATTTCCATGCGAAATATGATGCGAGTGTTTCGTTAACACGCACGTCATGTCTGGAAGTTCCGCCAACATTTCGGTAGACTATTCGAAATTTAAAATGGATCCGTTTATAAAGGGATTTTCTAGGGTTCGCATTTTCGATGAGGCAGGGCAGGTGAGTGACTTGTTTGCCGCTGCAGTCCGAGCAAAACGTCGAGCAGTTTAGTCGACGCCCGCACCGCTTTCTATAAATCACCCTGCGATTGACGCCTTCCTACAGGGAGTGATCTATTCTGCCCGCCATGATACATCTACACTTCCAAGGATTTTTCTATTCTCGAAGTGTCCAATTGTTATAATAAACAAGTAATTGGATCGGTTTTACGTTCAAAGATTTGGAGTGACTAAGATACAATTTTCTTGGCAATGGCTAACTAGTGATGCAATTTTAAGAATTCCGCCACTATTGACTTTGTGCTTCCCGTATTCGTAATTTGGAATAAAACGCTTTTGCAATTTTAAGAGAGATAACGTTTTCGAGAGATTTATAAGAACAAACTTTTTGCACTATTGGCGTTGTTGAATTATTCGATATCGGAAGTTAATAGTAGTTTTCTTAAATAGGCTATCATTTAGTTTTTTAAACAATAAAAAGAAAGTGAAATTATCGTAGAATAATATATTAATATAATAACATATTGTTTTTTTTTTGGAATTGTACCTTGTTATTGTAATACCGGTAAAATGTCTGTAAAAATAAAGTGTCCGAGGGTTGAACGAGCAACGAGAGTACGTTTAATATTTTGGCAAGTCGTCTCACGCGCCGTCTTCAACAGGCCCTGATTGCCGTCCAATCGAAATTATATTTCACTGCCACATTCAAAGCTCACTGAACAAGATTGCTTTATATAATACGGATAACATCAATGCTTCTAGTCCAATACAGTTTTATTTTAAGAATATTACTAGGCTTGATACATATAGTAACCAGTAATTCACATGCAATTTTATCACTAAATAAAAATAGCACATTTATTGTCTGAGCGATGGCGAGGGTTTTGTCATATTTTCCGCGGACTAAAATTCCTATCCTAATAGTGTAGATTCCAGCAGACTTAAAGAGTCCAAAATTTACAGTTATTTTACGAAACAAAGAAAATTCATAAATTGCTTACTTCGCTAAGATCAGTATCCCATCAAAAACATTACACCACACAGTTCTCCTACTGCAAAAATTATAAAGATCTAATGTAAAACCAAGCCAGTGTGCCGGAGTTTACTAACAACATGTCAATGTGATCCTTTGAATATTAGGTATCCATATTTTTCATAATAAATAGAATAACAGATTTATAATAAAATTAAATGTACTGCTCCATTCGAATGTCCTACATCACACCGACATAAACATTTACGATCTTTTTTCAAACTCTTCTAAAATAGTAACTTAACAACAAATTTCAAAAGTGAGGGCAAATCTATTATTGTAACGAAATCGGTGTTCGGGGACAGCGCACTATCCGACAGCGAAACTGACCGCGAACCTTTTTTGGTGCTGCAAGAATAGACGCCTGACCTGAATTTATCAATTCCTGACAAGTTCTATTCATTTTGAGGACAGATGATGTATTTATAATAGCTGGAAAACTTTGGTGTAAACTATTAATAGGGCGATTTATTTGTTATTAAAATATTGTAGTGTATTTATGAGACTGTTACATAAAAATTGGGCCATGTATTCTGCTTTTAACAAAACACTCCCTGCTGAGGTTTTCCCAGCGGGCTGTATGAGGTTCTTCAAAAAATGAGTGTATAGGTTCTTAAAGCGTAGGCAACGCGCATGTGAATCCTCTGGGGTTGCAGGCGTCCATAGGCTACGGTTTTGTACGGTTACGTCCATAGGTACTGCTTTCCATCAGGCGGGCCGTATGCTTGTTTGCCACCGTCGTGGTATAAAAAAAAACATGACGTTAAAGAAGAAGTAAACGAACCTAATTAAACGTACAATCTTTTTTCCCTACCTTATTCAGTGTCGGTCTATAACCTTCATCTCCACAGTTAATATTTTAACAAAAAAATCCCTTTGTAAACAACTCAGATAATATTACGATTATTTTCCTTTCATTTAGTTATCCAATATATCACTGCTTTTTTTACGTGGCTATCCTTATAGTCAGTTGATATTTTGACCTCATAATAATCTTAGTAGTATTAGTGTAATAACGACCTTTATACAAAGGGTGTGCAGTCCATATTTCAATTTCAAATTACATGGATATACGAGGCTAATAAAGTAACCAGTGGGTATTATAAAGGTTTTTCTCATGGTAGAAACGGAGCGGTCAGATCGCGTGACGGCCGGCCATGCTTCAGCCTGACCAGAAAGAGTGGCCACGGTATTTGTCTTGCTTTCATTGTACAAAATATTTGAGTAAACCGCTTAAACCTAATCACTGGTCGACAATGCCGAATCATTTTTAAAGTGTGTAGCAAAACGCTAAATAGATCTAGATTAGGCCGCCGTAGGCAACCCTACCTCATCGAGTGGCAGAATTTGGCTTATGTATGGCAATGCACGGTGAAAAGTTATGTATTTTACTAGTACTTTGTACCCTATAGGTAGAAGATAAAACGTGTCATTCGAAAGAACGCATCAACTTGTGAGGAGTGTATAGGTTCCTAAAGGGTAGGCAACGCGCATGTAAATCCTCTGGGGTTGCAGGCGTCCATAGGCTACGGTAACTGCTTACCACCAGGCGGGCCGTATGCTTGTTTGCCACAGTCGTGGTATAAAAAAAAAAAAAACTTAAAAAAAAAACTAAAATGCCAGGTTTGTACCTGCCACAATTCTCAATGAGTACTATTTAGTGGTCTACGTGGCCACTTGCTTGTCAATGAAGTAGTTTTTGACAAAATTTTGGGTCATATTTTGGTTCAGACTACCAGGTACAGAGCGGGGAGGGCGTGCGGCTGCCACCTTCGGAAAGTGGCGAGGGCGCGCGGCTTCCGCGGACACTGGCCGCGATTCGAAAAATAAACACACACACTGGACAGACACAGCTCCAACCCTACTCAACCCAACTCAATTCAACGCTATAACGACATTGACATTTGCTACTCGAACAGATTTTCATTCAACATTGGTCTCACATTGGTTTCACATTGGTCACACATTGGTCACACATTGGACCAATGTCAGACCAATGTCAGACCAATGTGTGACCAATGTGTTTACCAATGTGAGACCAATGAGAAACCAATGTTGAATGAAAATCTGTTCGAATAGAAAATGTCAATGTCGTTATAGCGTTGAGTTGAGTTGGGTTGGAGCTGTGTCTGTCCAGTGTGTGTGTTTATTTTTCGAATCGCGGCCACTGCTTGGCCCGGCGCGTGGCGAGTGCGCTCCGTGGCGCGCTATCACGTTTTGCAGGCTGAGCGTGTCGGCTTCAGCCTGCCGTCGAGACTGACTTCGGGTCTCCATTCCACTCATGTGAATCAGTTCGAAAGGACCGAATATACGGCTACGTCGTTTGGTAAAAAAATGTAAAAACAGGTGTTTTTTTTTCATTTTAAGATTTTTTGAATGACTAATATTATGCTGTTTAAAATGGAAATTCGTGCCAAGGTAACTATTATTTTGAGAACACCAATAATCTTACGGCCAAGAATGTGAAAAACGTCAATTATACGAAGCTTCCTTAAAAAGTTATCCGATGGAAGATAAATTTAGATCTTAATAAATCTGTACATTGTTGTTTTCGACAGCGATGAACATAAAGTACCACAACTTTGGTTTGAAACCTCACATTGGAGTAAACTGACTCTGGCATTTAATGTGATTAAATACATTATTAAAAACCATGAAAGATTATAAAAAATAACTATGTTATATTTATTTTATAAGAAATTGAATGTTGTCCAGATTTCATTCCGCATACGTTACTCCATAAACGGGAAACAAAACACTACTGTTGATTAATGTAAAGCCAATTTAATTCGCACAATGTACCATCCCAAGACTAAAGCAAACCTGTCAAAATTATTGAAGACATTAGCTGGAGCGTCCCTACAGAGCTGCGAGTCAGGAAATTCAACATGTGTGAACATCCTAGAACTGCAACGTGCAGCCTGCACAGTCGTCACTTAATATTAATCTACCTGCATTCTGTCGAAGAGCATTATCTACTTAGCACTGTAGGTATCATAAGATATACATATTTCGATAATGAGGAAATGTTAGCTTTTGGCTGGATTGCTGGGCAATTTTAGGCAGGAAGGCGAGATATAACGTTTTAACAGCTGTCATTGCTCTAGCAGTATAGATGAATAATTTAGGAGCTTATCAAAAAGTAATATTAAAACGTTGGCTTCAGCTCCGCATCTTTTCAAATATCCGGAACACCATTGTTCCGTGTTCTAGGTAGACCTACGGACAAAACAATTGTTTCTTTTTGTTTGGTAGTTTTGGTAGGCGTCTTTCATCAACACAACAAATCACCTCTCTAACGTGTTCATCTAACTTAACACAAATGTCATTTTCTAAATCAATTATGGTATACATAAATCCTTGTAATTTGCACTGCGCTCAAATCGATACATAAACAATTTGTGTTAGTCTGCAGTTTCGCCTTCCCGTAGGCATTGATTAAGTGGACGATTGTTGCGTCCCATGATTTATATAATCAGTTGGATAATATCGTGTAATCTCATATATCCAGTTTATCCGTCTCTGTCTTTGGCATGAGAAATGAGCTGGCAAGCTATAGGTTGCTAATTTTGGGACGCATTTAGCGATCACCACTGTGAATGGGAGCAGACAGCGATTGTAGGAAGCGTAGAATGAGCGGGTGCCATAAATTGTATAAATTACATTTCAAAATAGAACTGGCAATTAAATGCAGGACAATAAATAATAAATGCGTTTCGGCTACAATGCCGATGAAAATACAGGTGGCGGTTATTATTATAATTACGGGCATATATTATCGAATATGTATTTGTTGCGGTCAACAATATAGTTGTGAAGAAGACGTGCTGATTTTGAAACTGAATTAGTTGTTTACATTTTGTGGTGAGCAATACGTTTAGTTACATGGGATCAATATCGTTTAGCTTTTTGTCATTAACGCAAATGAATATTTTTTAATGATGGAATAATTATTTTTTCACGATCTACAGAACCACTCATAGCACACACCCGACTCGTAATCACATGAGTAATAACGGCATAATAATGTAGACTGGCGACATAAAATGCACCGCTATACGGATTTTAAAAGATGTTTAAAGATTCATAAACATAAGCTTTCCACCTCAGTTCGAGTCGTAAAGTTGAGTGTAATGCGTCTGAATATCGTATTACGTATAAACGTATAACATGACGGTAACTTGGGGCGTTAGGCCGTGTCTCCACACCTGGTGACATGAATAAACTGCGTCACTGTGGTCTAGCGTTGCTTGTTTATAATGGTGCTCTCCGAAATGTCGTTGTCATGTTTAGGGTTGCCCGGACAAAAATGAGATAAGCCAAATTTGACAAGTTTAATATACAGAGTTTTTCGGCCCGGGAACTTCAAAATTAGTTTTTATATAACTACTTGTATAGGTAATGTGGAGCCTTTTTTATTATTTCAGCTATCTATACATATGTACGGTCAACCAATTTGATTCCTATGCCACTGTAGAACCTTGTAGTAATGACAGTTGCCCGTGGATACGTATAAACGTAACCTATTCGTTACGAAACTAGCTATTGTGACAGGGTTCTAGAGTGGCCTAGGAATAAAATTGGTTGACTGAACATATTTATACCTAAGACACATTAATAAACGTCCTGGGTAAACCACGTTGTAGACACTAAGAGATTTTTAATCTTTTCAACAATAAAATGGAAGTGCTTTGGATTATCTATCCTGAAAGTCGTCATGTTACGTGACATTTTGTGGAATTTATATTGTTTAGTGACTTTTTAAACTACATTAAAATATAATTTAATGAACAACAATTTATTATCATATTGTGCATTTGAAATAATCAGAAGATATCGATATTCACCATAAAACGTATATATTTTATACCACGACGTTGGCAAACAAGCATACGACCCGCCTGATGGTAAGCAGCTACCGTAACATATGGACGCCTGCAACTCCAAAGGAGTCACATGCGCGTTGCCGACTCTTTACAAATAGGAGGATTCACTGTCTTGATGGCTTGATGTCTTGATTGAAATATTAAGAATAATCACAAATCCTACTTCCTAAATCGCCTCAGGCAGCCTTGCCTACACGTTGTTGGTTTAGCTAGATCTTGTGTTTGTGCGTTGCGCTCACATGGGCATATGATACTATTACTTAGTTATTTTGACAGCTATGGTTGGTGTATCAACATCAATATTAATAAGTCTTGACTGCTTAGTAAATATATTCCAGTAATTTAAGACTGAACTGGACTGGCACATCTGGTGTTGTGCGTGTGTTAAACATAACTAATAATTTTTATTGTCAGTAAGATTCTTAGTAGGAATTATGTTACCGCAATATTATTTCAAGTAGGTAACTTATGCAATTCAAATTATTCACGGAGCCCAATAAAACGTAAAAGTACGTAGTAGTAGTAGTAGTAGTAAGTATTGTAAATATTATTTGAAACGGGATATTTACCATGTACGGAGTTACTCCGTGATGATGGTGCATGCAACTGCGCCGAAATATCGGGTGCTCGTAAACACAAATATACATGGTAAATATCCCGTTTCAAATAGTATGGTAGTAAGTAGTAGTAACACACTTTATTGTACAAGAAAACAACGAAAGAAATATCATATAACACATCATATACGTACGAAGGCGAATTTATATTTTAGTTTATTGTTTACTGTTAATGTAACTATTTATGCAATTAACAAATTTAATTATTTGTAGGTAAGTTTATTGTTAAACATAGGTACATAGGTGTTACAAAATATTAATAATAAAACTTAAAATTAAACTAACTATAAATAAAACTACTTAAAAATAAAATAATTAATTAAAAATGCAACTCTAAATTTGGACCTCTCGAGGGCGAATTTATCCCTTTAAGGGATTTCTTCCAGTTAACCTTTGAGCAATTGAGAGAGAAAGTTGGAAGTGCTAGGCAGACTTAGGTACTGTACGATACGGTAAGATGAGTTGTATTATAATTTATAAACTAATTAGGTAGATACTCAGTTCGGTATCATACATAAATATATATAAACTTTTTACATAAATACAAAATATATACTATACATACATACATACATACTATAAATACATACTACATACATAAAATAAAATGTATGTATTTTATCAAATAGGTATTTGTAGTCTCATGTTACATGTTATATGGTTATGGGCGCAGTGGAAGCTTTCTAGGTCCATAACCTATGGACTGATTTATATTCCTAAAAGTAACGGTAAGTATATTTGTTGTGTGTTGAAATTATGTTTGAGATAAATTGCTTTTTATACTTTAATTTTTTTTGATACAAGAGTATCGGTAAACCGGTGGTTTGTCTCGATACCGATTCCGCAATAATGTATTGTTTATGTATTGTAAAACTAGAATATAACTCCTAATCTAACTTAATTAAATATAGTGAAAAATGTACACGTGAATTATAATATTTAAAAAACCGGCCATGAGCGTGTCGGCCCACGCTCAGGTTCCGTAGTTTTCCGTCCGTCAATTTTATTTGAAAGTACGTCATTTCATTGTGATTTTGTAAAAATTACAGGTCCGTAATTATACGGTTAAATTACAAACTTAGTTCAGAAATTATTTTGTAATTTATTTTCAAAAACTATTCGACCTATCAAGTTCAAAATATGTTTCCTAGAAAGTTTTTACAAAGTTCTACTTTTGAGATTTTTTTCATATTTTTAAAACTTATGGTTCAAAAGTTAGAGGGGGGAGGGGCACATTTTTTTTAACTTCTGGAGCGATTATTTCCGAAAATATTTACATTATCAAAAAATAATTATACTAAACCCGTATTCATTTTTAAATACCTATCCAACAATATATCACACGTTAGGGTTAAAATGAAAAAAAAAATCACTCCCCACTTTACGTATAGGGGAGGTACCCTAATAAAACTTTTTTTTCCACTTTTTATTTTACCACTTTGTCGGCGTGATTGATACCAAATTTCAGCTTTCTAGTGCTAACGGTCACTGAGATTATCCGCGGACGGACGGACGGACGGACAGACAATACATGGCGAAACTATAAGGGTTCCTAGTTGACTACAGAACCCTAAAAATTAATTCTTAATATTAAGAGTTAGTATGACTTTCTTTCATTTTCATAATTATTAATTTCAGTTATTTTTTTATTGAAATTAGTATTAATGTAGCATTTCAAACCACCTTCTTTCTTTTTGTCTTTAAATAGGTACATATACATATTCTAGCTTTTGCCCGCGGCTTAGCTCGCGTACTAAAAGTACTAAAAACGGAGGTTCTCAATTTGACCCGTATATTTTTATGCACGCATACAGATATCTAGACACGCGGTAGGGTGTCAATCCAAGTTCAAGTATAACAGAACTGGCGAGCAGCACCGTGTGTAATATTACAAGAACTATTTGGAGCCACTTTTGAAACCCTCATAATTCAAAAAATATTTCAAGAGATTCAAGATATTTATTTATGACGTACACAATATTACATAAAAAAACCGACCAAGTGCGAGTCGGACTCGCGCACCGAGGGTTCCGTACAAACGTGTAGGTATATAGGGGTAGTAACTTTAAAATATTTTTATTATATTATGTAACTAAATATTTACGGTTTTCGCAATTTTTCCTTTATCTGTGATATAAGACGTTGCTTCGTACCAAATTTCAAGATTCTGAGTTCACGGGAAGTACCCTGTAGGTTTTGATTCCCTTGCGAGCGAAAATTTGCGGAAATTTGCGGCATATACGGCTGTATCTTTTGATTGCGTTGGCTTAGAAGTCTGATTTTTTCACAGCTTCAAGGGACAGTAGACCTGAGTATTTGGTATAAATTTCAGCTTGATACTTCCACGCGTTCCTGAGAAAAAGGCCTTGACAGACAGACAGACAGACAGACAGACAGACAGACAGACAGACAGACCGACAGACAGACAGACAGACAGACAGACAGACAGACAGACAGACAGATAGACAGACAGACAGACAGACAGACGGACAACAAAGTGATCCTATAAGGGTTCCGTTTTTTCCTTTTGAGGTACGGAACCCTAAAAATACATACAAACAAAACAAAGACGTATTGGTGTAGCACCACGAAATGGACCCTGCCATTTCACATAAACATGTCAAATTTCAGGACTGACCATTGAACTTGGCACCCATTTAGACCTCACTTCTTTTGTTGTTGAAGTCAACAACCAAGGCATATATAAATAATATATTGAACTTGGCTCTCATTTCACATTTATGTTTTTGATGGGATATATGTTTATCCGCGTTTATCTCACGTTTGGAAGAACTGATTTAGATGCGGTTTTCGGAAAAATATTAATTTCATTCTGGAGGTTTCATTAAATGACGTTTTGGTGAAGGCAGTCAACACATTTTTTAAAAGAAATGATTGCAATAATTGTTGAATCGTTACGCCGGCAACGACTTACTACTACTACTGTAAACTTGTATGTTATATTAATAAATCTATTTTAATAAATAAATTGACCCGCTTAAGGAATTACTTCGGGGATAACAACTATTATATATCCTTCCCCAGAATTGAAACTATCTCCATACCAAACCATCTAAATAAGTTCAGCGGTAATTAATTCCCCATACAAAATTATGTAATATAGGCCCCAAAACCTGCATCTAGAATAAAAGACGTAGTTAAGTAAACATAATCAATCCTCGAAATGTTAACATTGAAATAAATAACTAATGCTTTTGACAGATAGTTCAAGTTTTATTAACATATTTTTGTAAATTAGATTATTTTCCCTAAATTACGGCCGGGAACGTTTGTTGACAAAGACAAACAATACACTATCTGCCTCCAAACGGCAGTTTCGGGTCCCACTAAGTTCCTAGCTCCCAGTCTGTGAGTGACTTTAATTCATCCCCAGCAACGCCATCTGGGATTACTTGAAGCTGTCACGGCACAGTCCGAAACGTCTCGATTGGAACTTCGGCTTAGTTTAACTGTGGCGGAAGTATAAGTATTAATAATACGGATTCTAACAATAAATTGGAAATTGAATTTGTTATTTTACTGTTGTGCATGTGCAGTTTTAGTTTTATTCATATATCCGGTGACACACGTTTTGGTCCTATTGCTAAATGTGATTTTACGCACACACAATTTTACAGTCTCACAGAGTTCTATGACCTACCACCAACATAATTGTTAATAGGAAATCACTCAATTTAAATTCTAAATCGAATAATTAAGTATAAATAATGTATTAATCAATAAGTACCAATGTAGGTAATGTAATTTGACATGTAATATTTTAAATATTATAAATAAATGACTATGACTATGACATAACTGCAAATCTTGCAATGTGATCAAAATAATCTTGACACGACTTTTTGTGCTTTTGTGACTTGAGCATGTACATAGGCTGCTATTTATATATCCGGAAACCGGGATTACAATCTTCTTAAATAGCATATTTGACCTCCATGGTAAAATTTGAACTTTTTTAAGTACTGGCCGGTATATTTTTTCTTTCTTATTAACGCTCGTGTTTTGTTTTTGACGGGTTTTAAATGTCATCTCGCAGCAAGAATGGAACTCACTCGTGAAAATATTCGTGCTATGATTTATTATGATTTTCGGCGTGGTTTAACGCAACAACAGTGCATAGATCAACTAACTTCAACTTTTGGTGATGAAGCCCCATCTAAAATTACTGTGTATCACTGGTTTAGTGAGTTCAATCGTGGACGTAGTATGCTTACGGACGAAGTTAAGGCAGGTCGCCCGAAATCGGTCGTTGTACAACAAAATATCGAGGCTGTGCGAAAACTTATAATGGACGACCGACATGTTACATACTGCGAGATAGAGGCGACTCTGGGTATTTCTATGACCAGCATTAATAGCATATTACATAATTATTTGGCTGTAAAAAAAATTTGTTCGCGTTGGATACCCCACAACTTAACAAAAGAGCAAAAAGATGCTCGCGTCGAATGGTGCAATAAAATGTTAAAAAAATATAACCGTGGTGACTCAAAAGCCGTTTATAACATCTATACAGGTGACGAATCCTGGATCTATGCATACGATCCCGAAACGAAGCAACAATCAACGGTATGGGTGTTTCAAAATGAGCCGAACCCTACGAAAGTTACTCGTGCAAAAAGTACATTGAAACAAATGGTGGCCTGCTTCTTCGGTATTAATGGCCATGTAGCTACAGTGCCACTAGAAAACCGTAGAATGGTTAATTCAGAGTGGTACACGACCATTTGCTTACCGGAAGTATTTGAACAAATTCGTAAAACTAACCAGCGACGAAGAATCATTCTTCATCATGACAATGCCAGCTGTCATACGTCACGCGAAACAACTCTATTTTTGGAGGGTCAAAATGTGGAATTAACGGGTCATCCGCCGTACAGCCCTGACTTGGCACCCAACGATTTTTATTTATTTCCAAATATAAAGAATAAATTACGCGGTCAACGATTTTCGACCGCTGAAGATGCTGTCGACGCATTCAAACAACACGTTATGGAGGTACCTCAGGCGGAGTGGCAGAAGTGCTTTAAAAATTAGTTCACGCGAATGCAAAAGTGCATAGATCATCAAGGGGAATACTTTGAAAAACAATAAAACCATTTTCAGCCGTGTACGTTTGTTTGTTTTTTTGTTTCCGGATATATAAGTAGCAACCTCGTACGAGTACCTAATGGTCCTTTTTAGTAACCAAACCCTTAAGTGGGTAGCAGAAATTTTCATTAAAGACGGTCACCTGACAGCTCTTATCATGTAAAATCGTTTACATTTAATTGTATGGCAGGAGATTTCAGTCTTTTTTTAATACCACGACAAACAAGCATACGGCCCGCCTGATGTAAGCAGCTACCTTAGCCTATGAACGCCTACAACTCCAGAGGTGTCACATGCGCGTTGCCGACCCTTTACAAAAAGAAGGATTCACTATGTTGATGACTAAATGAATAAGACGGTTCCCTGTCGTTACCACACTGCGACCTCTTTGAGCTCTTTGGCAAACTTACTCACATCACCACAATAATAAATATGAGTAGGGTCTAGTGCTATTTGGCTGTGGTTTTCTGTAAGGTGGATGTACTTCCCCAGTCGGGATCTGCTACAGATTTTAGCGAGATGACATTCGCTGAGCTGTGCCCTAGCATAGCGTGATGACACGCGCAGTACCCATACCTCTCTTTTGGACATAGTTTAAGGACATACCCGGGTACGGACGTAGTTTAAAAACATACATACCCGGGGCAGATTACTGTTTGAAAAAAAAAAAGAATTCTTGAGCTACTTCTGTGCTGACTGTACTTACTTCTGAATAAACATTGACTTAAATAAATAAATAATGAATAAATATTATAGGACAATCTTACACAAATCAACCCAGTCCCACAGTAAGCTCAATAAGGCTTGTGTTATGGGTACTAGGCGACGATATATATAATAGACAGATATATATAAATACTTAAATACATAGACAACATCCATAACTCAGGAACAAATATCCGTGATGAACACACAGATTAATGCCCTGACCAGGATTCGAACCCGGGACCTCCTGCTTCATAGGTAGGGTCACTGCCGACTAGGCTAGGAGGCCGTTAAAACCCGACCGACCGACCGTTGGAGGCCGACTTGAAATGAATAAATATAATAAAAAATCTAGAGTACACATTAAACATAAGTAATGCATAGAAGCTAATTCATATCGCAAAACAAAGTTATAACTAACGCAATATATTATATACAGATTATTCGGCAAATATTTTAGTTTGTGCAAGTGTATCTTACAGATTATAGACAATGCCGCTAAGGACCAGAGTTTCGCAAACTTTAGGCAGGAGTTAGATAAGTTTCTGTTTCCACCAGGCCCTTAAATTGAAATGGGTACCAAAATATCTGAATGCTTTGTTACTAACTGCTTAACAAAGCTATCGCGGCTATCTTTAGCCAGGGGTCGTTACTATTATTCTAGTAACTAGTTAAAATGAAACCAAAGCAGTAATTTTAATAAAACAAATCTCTAATTTGTACTGACACAGTATTTAAAAAAAATACCTTGAATACTCTTTGAACATTTTAGAATACAGCAATCTGAGCACCATAAAAATATTATGACTTACAGTATAATGCTGCAAAAAAGTATAATAGTCATCTTAAATCAGTATTAAACTTTTACTAATATAGTTATAAACAAACTAGCTATGATTGTTTGTTAGGTACGCCGGCGGTCGGAGATTACTTGACAATGTCATGAGTAACAAAGTTCGTCGGAGTTCCCTCGTAGGGAACTTCTGGCAGGGTCCTTAAATTGAAACTGAACAACATCTGCACTCGCTTGATAGTTATTACTAAAAATTACATTGGGCTACATTTCAACATCGTATATTGCTGACTTTTACCGGAAAATTGTATTACTAATTATGATATATGCAATGCAACTTCTTTTAGTAAGAAGACTACCAGTTCAAATATAAATATTTATAAGTAGACTACATTTTAGCATGTGTTAACTCGTTTCTTTTTAGGGTTCCGTAGTCAACTAGGAACCCTTATAGTTACGCCATGTCTGCCCGTCCGTCCGTCCGTCCGTCCGCGGATAATCTCAGTGACCGTTAGCACTAGAAAGCTGAAATTTGGTACTAATATGTATATCAATCACGCCGACAAAGTGGTAAAATAAAAAGTGGAATTTTTTTTTTTATTAGGGTACCTCCCCTATACGTAAAGTGGGGAGTGATTTTTTTTTTCATTTCAACCCTAACGTGTGATATATTATTGGATAGGTATTTAAAAATGAATAGGGGTTTCCTAAAATCATTTTTCGATAATGTAAATATTTTCGGAAATAATCGCTCCAGAAGTAAAAAAATATGCGTCCCCCCCCCCTCTAACTTTTGAACCATAAGTTTTAAAAATATGAAAAAAATCTCAAAAGTAGAACTTTATAAAAACTTTCTAGGAAAATTATTTTGAACTTGATACGATGAATAGTTTTTGAAAAAAAAATACAAAATAATTTCTGAACTATGTTTGTAATTTAACCGTATAAGCAGGTGTTTATTGTACCTGTAATTTCTACAAAATTACAATGAAATGACGTGCTTTCAAATAAAGTAAAAACGGTGAAAATCGGTTCACGCAATAAAGAATTATCCCATAAAAATCATCTTCCATACTTTATGCTCGCGCGCAATAGTTTACTTAATTTGCCGATAGATGTCGCTGTACGTGGAACTCTCATATCATATCCTACATGGCGGTGTTATTAACTCTTAAGTGGGGACACTTACTGTGACGGACGGAAAACTACGGAACCCTACAGTGAGCGTGGCCCGACACGCTCTTGGCCGGTTTTTTAGTTATATAACATGGATAATGTGAAAATTAACTGCAAACAAAACGTGGAAAATATACATTGGCTAATTGAAATTTATATTCACTGATCAAAGTAATGTTTATCCAAATAAGCAATCAAATTAATCCTTAATGTAACGGATAACGTTTTAAACTAATTAACGTTGCAATTACATAATAGAGGAGTTATAAAATTGAATTAAGCTTGCCCATATTAATTACTGGTAACAATGACAAGAGAGGATTAATATTCGGTTAACATGTATAATTGTTTATTCCTGGTTATAAATATTATCGTGTCAAACTATTGTTCAGAATCTAAATGGACAACAGGCGTTGAGTAAAAGCACAAATACATATAACTTGAACAGCCGCAGGAAATCGTAAAAGCAATATATAACGATCGTGTATATTATGGGCGAATCTGAATGTGTCAGTGCGTAATTTATCGCGGAACGTGTTTTTTGTGGAGGCCCTCTCTTGACCTCATAAAACACAGAGCCCGTTGCAGGGCCGCTGAAATCGGAGAGAGTCCTCGACTCGAGGCCGGCCCGCGGCGCTCATCGAAAGTGGGAAAAACAACCGATCGCCACTCGACTGAGACGAAGCAGATGACACTTCACACGTCGTCGTGATTTTTACAACATTCCCCTCGACTCTGTGGCGTTTTTCGCTTGCAATTACTTTGATGTAAGCAGGATTTTTTTTCGCACCGCCGCGCCTGTGTTTTGAGTATAAGCCCGGGGTTGATAAGTCATGTTTTATCATTTTGAAGGCTCGTCGAGGGCTCGCCAGAAGCCTTTGTCTATTTCGTGTACTCCTTCATTAATGAGTTTGCGTTACTTTATGGCAAGAAAAAAAAAATTAAAATTTCAACATACAAGTATTTCCGAGACGAGTTACTATTTAAAAGTATCGTTAGTGCTTTAATTAACAAGTAATTTACTTATTACCTCTTTTTAGTTATCCTAGTGTTAATTCTGAGAGATGTTTTGTTCTTGTCATCGAAGACCACAATCAGTTCAACTTTCAATACTCTTAAATAGTATTTACGACGTCTGAAGTAGGTTATATTAGCCACAATAATAAAGAAACACTTTCGAAACTAAACCAAACTTTTAAAACCATACGTAATTGAATAAGGAGTAACTACACCTTGACTACCGTAAGCGCAAACTTCCTTCATACAGTTTTAATAAGAATATTCCTGTAAAGACGTAGCACGTAGAATTTATTTTTATGGAACTGACACCAATAAATGTTAACATTTTTGAACTAAGTTGGCTTTTTTAAACATCATCAGTCTAAAAATAAATTTCAATAGCCACTTTATTAAAACTGTTTAATTAATTTAATATTCGGTATTATTAGTATTAGTATTAGTATAAAAAGCCTTTATTCCTAGCAATAGTTTTAAAATTTTAGAACGTCTTAAATAAAGGACTTTAATAGGTTGAAGAAAAACCTAGTAATATACTTACCTATGAATGAACGGTAGCCTGTTAAAAAAAACGATTAAAGACGATATAAGTAAAATGAATAGGTAGGTTATAATATGAATCTGAAATAAGAGGAAATTAATAATAATTCTAAATGTAGGTTACCTACAATACATTACACAATTGAGTAGACATTCTAAAAAAGCCTCTATTTAGGAAAGTTAATTTGGTCAGTGTTTGTGTGGCAAAATACGCGGCTATCGGAGCGAGTGAGAGCTTCACGGATCCAAACGTGTGTCGTACGTGGCTGGCTCTCCGCCAGCCGCAATACATAATTCCAAACGAAAAACGTCCTAAGTCTCTATGAAAATTTCATATTATTTAAACTTTTGTCTTCTGAAGACTAGATACACATTTAACGTGCAGTTTTTATTCACAGGACACAATTTTAAAGTAGTCTATAAACGTTAAAAGTAATAGTAAGTAATGCACCGCTTTGTTGTTTTTATTATGTTCTGATTTTATTTCTGTATCTCAATGTTTCACAACTTTTTGAAGTAATATTTATGAGAAGTAATTTTAATATTAATAAAGCACACTCTAACAGCTATCACAAACCGATAAAAATATGTAAACTTTAAATCAGTGATCGACTAGTGCCGTTAATATCTAAAAACAAAAAAGTCGGCCAAGTGCGTGTCGGTCCACGCATAATGGAGGGTTCTGTACCTACTATCGAAAATATTAATATCAAAATGTCGTATCTGTCTGTGAAATAAGTTTTTTTAGAGATAACTCAAAAACGCCTTAGCCGATAATATTCAATATAAAATTTTCAAGGTCATTATTTCTAGAAAAATAATTTAATCAATAAATGTTTACAAAAACGTCAATTGTATTTTTTATGACTTATCAATTGATCTGCAACATGTTGATATTTGGTAATTTTTGTTTTGCCAATTAGTTACATGTATGGCGTGCTCCCCATAAAAATATTTTTCCAGCAATTTTACTACAAACTTAAGTAGCGGCATACAAAACACACCTTATGTTAAACTTTTACGACGAAACTATAAGCGTTCCGTTTTTGCCATTTTGGCTACAGAACCCTAAAAACAACAAGAGTCACATGGTCAACAGAAGCTGTGAAAGATGATATAGATATTGTCGATTTAATGCATCCAGTCGAAAACTATGACTGCGGCACACTTTATTTGCTGACACCAGTGAAAATTTGCGTCAGGCTAAGTGCCAAATTTATAACATTGGAATGTACTACGAAAGGTTTTTACGCTAATTGGTTCGGTTGGGCAAGGATTGTTAAAGATAAAATATGCGATGCGGATTGTTTTCGTTTACATTTTGATTGATTGCTTCATTACTACTGCGAATTCGATAACAGATTTTTTGTCTCATTTTTCAAGAGTGTGGAATGATTTTCATGACAGTTTTGCGATCAGACATTTACATAAATAACTTTAGTAGATATAAGATTAAAAGAAAAATATGAAAATACTTAAAGAATTTAGAAAAATATGTATTTACGCTTATTTACGCATCAATCCTCTAACCGAAATAATAATAATATTAGTAATAAAGTTACCCCTGATTATTCTGTTTGTGGCTTGTGTTTTATGTGTTTTTTTATTTTGAGGTGTGCAATAAGACATTACTTACCAAGGACCGTAAAAGAAAGAAAGCCCGAAATCGCAGGTATTTGTGAACCGAGCCGCAGGCGAGCGGTAATACTCATATTATGGCCAGGTGTGACGTAAAGAGTATTTATGTTATGTTATTAGTGTACTTTTAATTAAATTTTCGAAAGAGCGTCTGCACATTGGCTTCGGCTCCGCTTACGCCTCCCAAAGATCCGGAACACCATCGTTCTATAGTCGGGAAAGACATACTCGTACATTTTTTTTAGGATATTGGTTAATCTAAGTAGAAAACTAAAATTTTTAAGAATATATTTGAAAATGTTGGAAACTGGGTAAATTTACAAATATTAAGAGTTACTTAAAGACTACTGCTTAATAATTCAAGAATAATAATAAAAAAACTGTTTAAGATAAATGTTTTATTAGCTTGTAAATGTCCCACTGATGCCACTGTAGATTAGCGAGCGCGTCCTGAATAAATAAATTATTGTAACACACAAAAAAAATTGACGTAGTGAAAATGTAGTGTCGCTAAACAAATACCTTTTTTTTTACTAGGAACACTTGAGGGAGTAAATAAAGAAGTAACTCTAACGATATCTTAAAACTGGAACTTATGTTAGGTATATACATCCGTATGCTAGGAAGCTCTTGAGTACAATTCGGACTGCAAAAAAAACATTTTTTTTTAACAATAGTATTTATCATTAACTTATTACAATTCTCGCCGACTACACTTAGCTAATATCGTACTGTTTCAATGTGATGGATGCGACGGGTCATTTCGGCTGAATTTGTCGGGCTAGTTTCCAATTTTATGGTGGTTGAACAGGCGGCATCGGCATCGATATCGGGCCCTCGTTCGAAATGCGCGAAATTCTCAACTCGGTCGCTGGTGAATTCGGACAAATATAAACTGAAAAAAAAAACATGACTTACTCTGTGCAAATGACAACAATACCTACGTACTACATAGGCTGCTATTTATATATCCGGAAACCGGGATTACAATCTTCTTAAATAGCATATTTGACCTCCATGGTAAAATTTGAACTTTTTTAAGTACTGGCCGGTATATTTTTTCTTTCTTATTAACGCTCGTGTTTTGTTTTTGACGGGTTTTAAATGTCATCTCGCAGCAAGAATGGAACTCACTCGTGAAAATATTCGTGCTATGATTTATTATGATTTTCGGCGTGGTTTAACGCAACAACAGTGCATAGATCAACTAACTTCAACTTTTGGTGATGAAGCCCCATCTAAAACTACTGTGTATCACTGGTTTAGTGAGTTCAATCGTGGACGTAGTATGCTTACGGACGAAGTTAAGGCAGGTCGCCCGAAATCGGTCGTTGTACAACAAAATATCGAGGCTGTGCGAAAACTTATAATGGACGACCGACATGTTACGTACCGCGAGATAGAGGCGACTCTGGGTATTTCTATGACCAGCATTAATAGCATATTACATAATTATTTGGCTGTAAAAAAAATTTGTTCGCGTTGGATACCCCACAACTTAACAAAAGAGCAAAAAGATGCTCGCGTCGAATGGTGCACTAAAATGTTAAAAAAATATAACCGTGGTGACTCAAAAGCCGTTTATAACATCTATACAGGTGACGAATCCTGGATCTATGCATACGATCCCGAAACGAAGCAACAATCAACGGTATGGGTGTTTCAAAATGAGCCGAACCCTACGAAAGTTACTCGTGCAAAAAGTACATTGAAACAAATGGTGGCCTGCTTCTTCGGTATTAATGGCCATGTAGCTACAGTGCCACTAGAAAACCGTAGAATGGTTAATTCAGAGTGGTACACGACCATTTGCTTACCGGAAGTATTTGAACAAATTCGTAAAACTAACCAGCGACGAAGAATCATTCTTCATCATGACAATGCCAGCTGTCATACGTCACGCGAAACAACTCTATTTTTGGAGGGTCAAAATGTGGAATTAACGGGTCATCCGCCGTACAGCCCTGACTTGGCACCCAAAGATTTTTATTTATTTCCAAATATAAAGAATAAATTACGCGGTCAACGATTTTCGACCGCTGAAGATGCTGTCGACGCATTCAAACAACACGTTATGGAGGTACCTCAGGCGGAGTGGCAGAAGTGCTTTAAAAATTGGTTCACGCGAATGCAAAAGTGCATAGATCATCAAGGGGAATACTTTGAAAAACAATAAAACCATTTTCAGCCGTGTACGTTTGTTTGTGTTTTTGTTTCCGGATATATAAGTAGCAACCTCGTAGTAGGGCTGTATTTTGCCTGAAATTTCATGTTTGATATTATTTAATCGTACGAGGATCGTGTCCAAATTATCTATAGCAATGTTTGTTGTGGGGACACTTTGAAAGTTTAGGTTATGATATTTGGACATTCACTGGCGTACAGGCTTTTAATTATTTAATCACGGTACTAGTGGAAACATATCTTGTTTATAAAGTTATAACATCTCTTTATGTGGACAATTAATTATCTTACTTGCGATGAGCATTTTATTTGACTTTTTTTGTACACTTCATTTTTGTACTGTTTCCTAGCAATTAATACCTACCTACATTACTTATTTATATGTACAATGTAGTTTATGGATAACTGTTATTGGCCATCTGTTATGTAACCATTTATATGTAATACTCTTATTTAAGGTTGTTGTTGTCCTGAGCATCAATAAAAAAATAAAAAAGAGATATGTACTTTATTACTCATAAATAAGAACAACAGGGTTAGCTAAAATATTAGATTTCCTTGATTTTATGTAGGTGTTATAAATAACTAGCCTTTTCCCGCGGCTTCGCCCGCGTACTATAACTACTCAAAAAGGATACGATACCCATGTTGATTTTCAGACTTTGTGACCACATTCGCCCATTTTAGGGGTTGAATTTACAAAAAACCTGGAGCACGTGTTTACTCATTTATCGTTAGGAATACTCGTGTGAAGTTTCGAATAAAATAGTCTAACAAATCTTGATTCGCCATACAAACTTTGGACCCCCATTTTAGGGGGTGAATTTTGAAAAATCTTTTCTTAGTGCATCCCTAAACCTTATAAGGAACCTACGTGCCAAATTTGGAATCTCTAGAACCAGCGGTTTGGGCTGTGCGTTGATATGTCAGTCAGTCAGTCAGTTCAGTCAGTCAGTCAGTCAGTCAATCAGTCAATCAGTCAGTCAGCCAGTCAGTCAGTCAGTCAGTTTCTTCTTTTATATATTTAGATATATTATAAATAATATGACATTATTTTGTGAGTTACAAATAAATTAAATATTACATTATCTTTAATTTGATTTTAAATACATTAAATGACTTACAATCTTTCAAGGTATTTGGTAATTCATTATTATAGGTATATCCCTCAGCGCTACCTTTGCCATAACCTGTTCTATATTTTTGTACTTGTAACTTGTTAGTATTTTTTTGAGAATGTCTGAAGTTTAGTGTTTAATATTATAACATTTTAGCGTCTTTCTGGAATTTAACCAATCACATTAAATCGTAGGTATTGTAAGTAGAAAATGATTGACCTAATTAAATCCTACTCAAACAAAACTTCTTACTAATATGATGTAGTGATTAAATAATATCTTATCTTTCGTCGCATTGTTTTGCTTTAATCGATCTTAATTAGGAGTATTTATAAAATCATATATTATATATTATAAAATTTGTCATGTTAGAAATAAAAACCACAATCCTGAGAAAATAGGTAAATATGAAATGAATGAAAATTTTTAATTAGATGGGCTTCGTTCTGCCACCAACCACGACAAGCCTGCTTCTGTCGAATTCCGAACAAAAGTTAGTACATTAAAACTGCCAATTAGGGGCATTTCAAGTCCAACTTGTTTAAGAATTCGCGTAATTATTCTTGGATGACTTGACGAGAATGGATACTTGACAATTCTATTGGCAAAAAACCTTTTTTAGAGATCGAAACTAACATCTATATCAAAAAATAGTTTGGAAAGACCCCTTTTCTTTTTGAAAGACCTGTATAACGATACCCAACACAATAGGGTTCAAGCGAAAAAAAATCTCCCCCACTTCATGTGTATGGGATGTATGGGAGGTAGCCAAAAAATGTTTTATTGAGTTGTTATTGTACCGTTTTGTCGGCATAATTATTACACGTACTCACACCCTAGGTGATTACGGAACCCTAAAAACTATATTTCACTAAACTAACGTTCCTCATTTTTAGGGTACCTATATATAGTATAATTTTTTAGGGTTCCGTACCTCGAAAGAAAAAAACGGAACCCTTAAAGGATCACTTTGTTGTCCGTCTGTCTGTCTGTCTGTCTGTCTGTCTGTCTCTCTGTCAAGACCATTTTTCTCAGGAACGCCCATGCGTTACCTCCATAGATACTTCCATAGGTATCAAGCTGAAATTTATATCAAATACTCAGGTCTATTGTCCCTTAGAGCTGTGAAAAAATCGAACTTAAAAGCCAACGCAATCTAAAGATACAGTCGTTTATGCTGCAAATTTTAGAGTTTTTCGGCACTCGCAAAACCTACGGGGTACTTCCCGTAAACTCAGAAACTTGGCACGAAGAAACTTCATATAGCACAGACAAAGGAAAAATTACGAAAAGTAGACATTTTTAGTAAAATCATACAAAAAATTTTTTTTTAAATTTTAAACTTACTACCTTTTTCCTCGTAAACGCGTAAAGGCATTAAATTGAAACTACCAATACCAAATACTCAGGTCTATAATACCTTTAAGCTGTAACAAAATCAAACTTCTATGTCAACACAATGGGTGACCTTTTACTTATATACCTACAGGTTTGTACGGAACCCTCGGTGCGCGAGTCCGACTCGCACTTGGCCGGTTTTTTTAATATGAAACACTGTTTAGACAATTGTGTGCATGTAGACACACGAATGTCCAAACACAAGACAAACACAACTATTTATTGTACAAGTTCCTGACTCAAGCGGTGGCGCCCTATTTTCATCGCATACAGCATCAGGAATCGCTCTGGTGTGCCAGTATACACTGATCTCATAATTCATTAAGTTTCTGTTGTAACTATGCGTGACCCGCAAAAGATTTTGCACTATTTCTTTGAGCCCAATGCTCTTCTGCGGTAGGTTAGTAGGTAGGTAGGTAGGGAGTTGGAAGAGAAACCATGGACCGACCAGCCGGGTGAAACTCGGATTTTTACGTCAAGGGACACAAAAGCCACGGTACCAGCACTGACATTTATCTTGAACGCAAAACACCAAGAGATAGCTCTATTTTTTAGATCTAAACCTACTACAGAGTACAGACTTAGACTGTAGATAGTGTGCGAGCGTGGCCTGAATAAATAATTATTGTAAACAATTTTGATGTTATCTGTACGTATCTACGTGTAGTGTAAGGGGTTGAACGGATCCCTACCGAATTTCGATTTTATGGTCACTGAACAATCTTCAGTCATTGGACGTTTTCCTGACTAGAAAATACTTTCACTTTCAAAGACTTCCAAGCTCTCCGTTCGCTTGAAAAATCTTGGATAACCGTCGAATAATCCTAATGTAATAATTTATTTTTATGTATGAAAAATACGAAAATAGATTTAGTGTAGGTATTTTTTATACTTTTTCTTTTTCTTTTAACTGCATGCATTTTCTACACCCTTCAGAATGATATTTTTCAAGTGAGTAACGTAATGTGCACTAAAGTTTATTCTTTATGGTAGCACCTCACAACCGTTTCTTTGACAATTTGAATATGCCCGTTTAAATATTCCTGTTCCGTAGTTATTCGTTACGTTGGTTAGGTACAAAACAACTATCCGTATTAAGGCAGCTGGGTAGGTATCTATACTCTAGAGAACCGAAAACGGGGCACTTTGTATAGTTAATATACATTGTAACCTATTTTTATTTGAAGTTTCCAAACGAGTTTCAATGTACTGAAAATATGATCGGCGGTAAACATAAAAAAATATACAATTATGAACATTTACAATAAAAAAAATTAAGAATAATCATTTACAGTGACTGGCATGCGTACAAAATGTAACCTGAAAATCATATGCCTCGCTACTAAATATAAATTCATCTTAAAATCTATTTAACTTCCCGTTATTGTTAAACTTCTATCTACTAAGTTCAGATAGGTATGTACTTGAGCCCGGAGGTAATAATTAAAGTGCTTCTGCGATATAGACGTATTTCAGCAGCGCTAGTTCCAGTAATATGGTGACTTCCAATTTAATGGTGGTTGAGCAACAGCGGCGTGGCGCACCGACAAAAGATATAAAATATTATAGTAGGTACGCTACGTCATTACCGATATGCGATACGCGGCTTCCGTGTGCTGCAAAAGTAGCAATTTAATGATGCAGCGGGATTCATTACCGCAAGTAAGATTTTATTGAAATGTATTTTTGCGTAAATTTTTGGTTTGTATTTTGTTTAGTTATAATTATAACCCAGACGAGCATTCTAAGTTTAAATAAACTGCTTAAAATTATGGACACTCAAAATTTTTTACTTTCCCCAATTCTAAAGCTTCTTTTTATGTAACTTTTTTGTCAATCGCTTTTGACAGTTTTGGCAAAATAATTGGATTGGACCTTTATTTTCGTTGATAACATATTTCAAAAATTGTAATCATTGTTAATTTTTCTTAAATTAAATCTCAAATTAAATTAAAAGTTTTCAAAAAAAAATTAAAGCGTCTAGACACGGAAAAGAATTTCCTACAAATGAAACCTAATTAGTTATTTTATAGAATACTAGCATAACCTTATTGTTACTAAAAATAATATCAATAAGAACTAAGGAAATATTCATATAATAATGAAACTAATTGTTATATACTTTTTCATGTCTTTAAAATCTAGTTTATTAAGGAACATTAATATATTTTTACTTAAATAAAATAATACGATAATTACATAGCTGGTTGCATGTAAACCGTTAATGCACCCTAAAGCTCACTTGGAAGTGAGCCGACCAGGGAATGTTGTTTTAAGGGGCAAAGTTAAACGCCATAAACTTAATAAATGGAACACTTGCTAGTCTGGACTTGCAGGAAAATAAGTTTTACCGTCATATTTCAGTGGGAATATGTAAAAACTTACACAGATTAAATTATTATGAAATATTTTTATAAACATTTACATTTTATTTATAGCAGGTTAAAAAAAGTAAAAAATATAAGGAAACGAATAGCCTTCATGAAGTTTATTAATATAGATTGTGTTACTAAAAAAATAATGTCGTCGAATATTCACAATCGATTAATCCAAACCCAAAAGTACTTTTTATATAATAGGAGTAAAATATTTTGGTACAGTCACGTCTAAAAATATGAATACATTTAATATAACAAAAATATCTCTCTCCACGACTCTATTACAAGGTGTAAAGTCTTGGATACATGTTTTTGTCACATTAAGTGTATTCATATTTTCAGACGTGACCGTACATCTCTTATGTCAACTTTTATTGAATCAATCTGTTTACATGGTTTATAATTAATGTATGAGATACATCTACCTAATTTTGCAAAAATGTCGTAGATATAAATTATCTAAAGTTGAACTAGAATAAGGAAAAAGGGCAAAATGCAAACACAAAAACCCCGCGATAGCCCCCAATGTCCGTGTAGTTCTTAGACGTACAAATCTCCAATCTCTCGAGAAGTGCGGTCGAATAATTCAGGTACCGCTACAACTTGTGTTCGGATGGAAACGCTACTCGCCAGCCAAATGCTAATTTTATGGTGGTTGAGCAACTGTGCCGAATCTACCCCGCTGTCCTTCGCACTGGCTCCCCAGTATTGCCTAGTAGGCATCATCTAAATAAAATATACATCCACTTTGTAAGGCTGATTTGTATAGACGAAACGTACACGAAACCATGGTATTGTAGCTCGGAGAGCGACTATATATGTGTATACTATAGGGACCTTCAATAAAAACAAATTAAATTTAAGATAATTCTACACACACTGTATTTATCTAGAGTAGAGCCTTGACTACATACTTAAACCTAAACTATAAAGTTTTGAAGTCGTCTTAATTAGTTAATGATTACAATTATCTTCTTCCTCTGTAGCTATTACAACCAAAGAATATGCTTGGTCTCAAACATGTAATTTTTCAACCAGAAAATTTGAATTATTCACATACGTTTACAGAAGTTCTGCAGTGCATGCAATTCGTTCTGAATTTAAATGTGATTAAAAACTTTGACGAATTTCCAATGTCCCAATTTGCATAATAATGTAATAATTGAATTAAACCAATGCACGTCCCATTACCCACGTTCACTTCACTCCCAACAAAGAAGAATAAAAAGTGTAAAATGCGCCGGAGCAGTATGTCCTAGGTGATTAATGGTACAGTCAACATGCAATCGTTACTTTTCATTACTGTTCCGAAGTGCGGACCCTAAAGCCGCGGCCGCCTGGTCAGATTAGAAAAGTTTACTTCTAAACAAGTCGAAAATCGACTTTAAAAGCATGGTCCAACATTTGGTTTTGCAAGCGCCTCGGCAGCCGGATTGAAGGCAACTTTAAATTGGAATGTATCCCGCAATAAGCCTCTCGTGATTGGCCTGTTTGTACTTAATTACCTACTAGGCATTAATCGGGAAGTTTTACACGTTGCAGCTGCAAAAGAATGGCGTTTGGATACATTCGAGCCTTTCCCATTCCAACAACATGCCGCATTCAATTATACTGACATGGTTTCAGACACTAAATGTAATTGTGTGTATCTATGCCAAGCAAATGCAGCGCTTGCAGTCATTTCGATGTTAAACACAAGTAAATACATGCGACTAAGTATGGATGTTTACTTTAGGAAGTGGTTAAAGTTATAGTTAACCACGCGATAAATTGCAACGCACTACAGTGCAGGGTTGTCGCTAAACTTACTCATAAATGTATAAAATTTGGTTACCTCCAAGAGAGTAAAGAAACGTAGACCTCGTGACTTCACCGCTTACGTTCAATATAGCTCAAAAGGATGTCATAAAATTATCCTGATAGGAGAATGCTGAGGTTCGCTACTTATTATATGACAGTCAGGACAAAGACATTTATATTTATATATAGATTTAAGCATATAAATACATACCTACTTATTTAATAGGACCATATATAAGTGCGCTGTTTTTACTGCAATTAAAATAACTGAATATGTTTGATCAAAATAACGCGTTAGGCACTGGCCGGAAATTATGTTAAACAGGTCTAAAACATGGACGTGGAAAATCAGAATATTCATTTTATAGGGAACCCTATCCATTAGTGAGACTTAGGGCGGCGCGGCCGCAAACAAATCTCGCGGATGCTCCTTGCATGTATTTAAGGCAAACATTCGAGACGTTTTAACAAGCCAACATAAATAGAGAAACTCGATACTAAATACTCGAGCTCCCTGTCGAAGCAAATCTCTCGTGACACGATAAACAACCGGAACGGTTCTGCGGAGCGTGCGCTCTCGAACATTCTGCCTGACGACTCCTTCAGTCATTTGAAGGGAACGGCTCTTATCGTCTTACTTTTATGGACTGCGAATCGAAAAGGCTTCGGCGTTACAAAACGAGACCCTTCTATTGTGTGGAAGTGTTGAGTGAATGTACCATGAACGTTCTTTGTCGCTGTACCAATGCGTAACTTTTCGTATTCGGAAAATATACTAACCCTCTGATAATAAAATTCAACATACATTCGTGTACTTTATTTTATCAAACTAGCTTTTCCTTTACCCCATCCCACGCACGCGGTATTCGCCAGGATTAAAATCATATTCAATTTCGCTTAGTGATTTCTTTACGTGGATGCCAAGCTAATGCCAGCAGACTCGATGTCGATACTCTACGGCCTTAATTGTTCCATCGCATACAGATATTTCTCATACCTAGAACTACAAATATATTATTCCCTAACTTGGTAAGGCTATAAATATAGGTAGCGACTCCATTCTCATCTAACTATTGAACTTCCCGATTCCTATTAAAAGTTTACTGAACATTGTTTAACCAATTTTTTTCTTTCCTTTCCAGAAAGCCTTCGAGATTACTTTAGCAAATTCGGCGAAATCACAGAAGTTATGGTTATGAAAGATCCAACAACGAGGCGGTCGAGGTACGTCTTTATACATTCAATTTGTAAGGATACTCAACTAGGATTTTGGTATTTTACTGTAATCGCTAAGCAGATATTTTCACGAGAAACGGGAAATAAAGATTTAACTTGGGCAGCAGTCGGATAAGAAAGTAAGGATTACAAGAAGTAAAAATTTGTTTGTGTGACTTTCTAGCTTTTTGGTGAGAAGGTTTTGATACCGTGAAGAAATTTTTATCTAGGACCAGTTAGTCACACTGCCATGTCATAAAAGTGTTTCATCTCTACTTAAAACCATAAGAAGGTAAAATACGAGGTGAAATTAATTATTTTTTCAAAGTTTATAATTTTTAAGTAATTAATAGAATCAGGCGTTACTTTGCGGAAGTCCATATTCTCAACTACAATAATATTCCTTTGCTATTCCACGGTATAATAACGTGCTAGTTGATTAGTGACTACCCGTTATACTTATTTGCGTATTTTTGCATGCATTAATGTTCCCACCCTCTCGCCGCAAAAAGAAATACGCAAACAAATACAACAAACTACCACCAATAATACCAAAACTCGACACGTATTTCGCCTCTCTACGAGGCATCCTCAGGAGCTACTGGAGATGTCGGTCTGACGTCCAGCAACATCAGACCCGAACTGTGAAACTTCGGCAGTTTTTACCTATTTCGGTATTACTGTTTTCCGATTAAAACCTTTTGCTAGTCTTTCACTCTGACCTCCACCCTTTAAAAGCTGCCAGATGCCCGGATCTAGCAATAAGGATAGTATAGCAATCTAACCAGAATTGTTTTATTGCTCTCGTTATTGTGTCATATCTGACGTGGCATACATAAGGTCTAAAGTTTTTTGTGACATTTGAAAGTTCATGTGACATTAATGTATTAAGTTCTAAAGTTTACATAGTCACAAATACACAGAACTTAAAAATAGTTTTGATGTAGTTTATGTATTATTTGCTTTATATTTTAAATATTTTATTACACTCACTAGGTACTTAGTACTAGTATTTCTGCCGACTACAAAAGTAAAGCAAGCGTTATTATAGATCAAGAGTAGGCCGTAGGCAACCCTACCTCTTAGAGTAGCAGAATTCAGCTTATGTAGGGCAATCCATGGTGAAAAGTTATGTATTTTATTGGTGCTGAGCTTGCAGCATTTTGTATAATCAGCAAACATATTATTATAAAATGTACCTCATCGAGTAGCAAATTAAACCTTATCGCATTCAAAAGTGCTTATTGACCTGGTAATAACGAAAAATAGTACCCGACCTTCAACTTAAAGCTTTTGTTATTCAGCCAAGTTTTATGTTTTAAGGTGAAAATCGACGTGAATATGACTTCACGGCATGGTTTAATGCAGTTTTATGTGATACATAAGACAATTGCAATTTTTTTTTACTTAAAAAAAACCTGAATTGTCAGGTTTGCGTGGTGCTACCACATTTTTTCAGCACTTCTCGATGAACACTATCGAATGGGCTAAATGCCTACTTGCTAGTCTTTTTTCTAAAAAATGGGATCATACGAGTATTTTGCTGACTATACAAAAAAAGAGCGTATTCCCATCTTAAAGGCCGGCAACGCGCCTATGACCTCTCTATTGTTGCGGGCGCCCATGGGCGGCGGTAATTGGTTACCATCAGGTGATTCGTCTGCTCGTTTACCTCCTATTTCTTAAAAAAAAGCTCTAACTTTAGCTCAGGCTACGAGGTATTAAAATACATGACATTTTACGGTGCATTGCCCTACATAAGCCGAATTTTGCTACTCGATGAGATAGGGTTGCCTACGGCCTACTCTTGATCTATTATTAAAAATTGGAACGACGTGTGTTGTATTGCTCCTAAAACAGCACGAGGTAGTTCATTTTTGTTACCGAATTCGGAACGACGGCGGTCACTCGGCGCAGCGGCGTGAACTGGCCGGTTCTCCCGCCAAAAGTTATCGGTTTGCAAATAAGTTTCATTCTATGTAGAGGCATGCTCGTTCCAAAATTTGCGGTTACCTTTGAATTGTAAGTAGTTAAATGTTAGACTTCAAATTTAGGAACTTAACAATAGAACTCGAATTATTTCAACTGAATTAAGCGTTTGGACGAGTACAATGAGTGAGTATTTCGGTATCCACTTTACAGTTGCTAAACTAAATTCCTACAAAAGCCGTATCGCTTTAGGCATAGCTCGAATATTTTGCTGCATATCTCATTGACCCTCTTTAATGCTTTCAGACTATTGTAATAAGGTCGTTTTAGTTCTAAAATATAATTATGTACTGACGTAATTTCACATTTCATAGTCTGGTATGTTTTTGATTTTAATTTTTTGTTAGTGTCATATAATATTCAAAATCATAAAACTACATTGTAATTAACTTTCGTACTTATGCATTTTTAAGTACAAAATATATGGTTTTGTTTGTCAATTAACTACTTTTTAAAATTGAGTATCGATCTACTGACATTCAGCAATATGGATTATCTCTGACACACAAAGGTCAAATACCAATGCAAGTACTAAATAAAACTACCAAATCTTTGTAATTCCACAATAAAACCAATCTCGTTCAGCTATTACAAACACTATCGCACCGCACAACAATCAAGCCACTGTATAAACAAACCAAGTGGCTTAGCAACTCTAGACAAGAAATAAGTTGTCAAAGTGTCGAGGTAAAGTTCGTCGGTAAACAGCGTCTCCTGTTAGGTAAATCGTCGGTTTCACAACTCAATATTACCCCTCGCCCCTCCCTGAAATAATATCCAGAGAAGCGATATTGAAGCGGCTCAGCTGAATCTGAACGCAGCCTGCCAGCTATTACGGGGCTCTGCCTCTCACCCAAATGTAACATAAACGTCTTTTGTTTATGCTTATTGGTATATTCAATATAAATGCTAAACCTCTAGCTGTTAATTAAATGCTTTAGCTTATTTACACCTCATTTGTCGGCACATGTGTAAGATACTTTGATGTTTTACCTTTAGAATCAGCTTAGTTAAATACCTATCACATATTTTAAGGTTATGTTATAAACAAATTTGGTCTACTGTTCCAAGTAGGGGTTAGCATTTTCACTTATTATCAAAATATTTTTATAAAACTAGATAACCTGAAAATTTGAGAAGCGATTTTGAAATTTAAATTCACATAAAGCAATCTAACCACTATTGGAATTCTAATAGTAATTTTACGACCCGTCACTTCAGTGTAAAAAACTGCTCGCGCCAAAAACCAAAGTTGCAACTAACTTTTAAATTTGAAAATTCTTTTGAACTCGTATAGCTATCTTAAATCTTCAACTTAGATACCATAAAGTTGAATCATGAAAATGGGCAAGAGGTAATATCTGAGGTGCTATTTTTTCGGTTTTAAATCTTTTGCGACAGTGTTCCGCGTTCAAGGGAAGCACGGAAGTTTTCAGGTCGACACCTTATCGTTACCGTAAATCAAGTGGACATCGGGAAAGGCCGAGATGTACCGTCCTGCGCCCCAAAGTGATAACAGTTCCAAACTTGCGGTCATAAACAAAGATGTTAATGGTGGTTGTGTATCTTGCAAATTATTATTGAATGTTTGCTTAGAAAAAATGCTAATGGCGAGGTGTTATTTATATAATAAACGTTAGCTTGAAGTGTTATGGAAACGGTTATGGCATTGTCCGGTCACACCTCACACATTTAGCATGTCGGAAAGGTTCGTGTGAGGACTCGTATTGTGTTTGTCCGTGGGCACGCACGCGCGAGCCCGCCCTTAATTCTTCAGATCAAAGGCCGTTTAGTTTGCTCGCCACGGAGTTTCCCCAACTACAGCTTATGCAAGCAAAGTAAATCAATATCGAAAGTCAATGAATCAAGAGTAATATATTCGGGTACATAATAAATGTGCGCTACCTGAAGGCAATATCTGAAAAATTTGCCTGCTCGATATTGCTTACAAGGGAGTTTCCTTTCTCCCCAAAATTTAATGCGTCGTTCGCATTTTTATAAAAGAAGTAGGTGGGTAAGTGAAATAATTTGCGGTTGGTGCTTTATTTCCTTTTATTTATTTTAATGATAGGTCGGTTTCTTTGTTTTTTGTGCAGATATAAGAGGAAATAAGCATGTTCATTTAGAACAAAAGGTATTATATGTCGAAGATAGATGGATACAATAATGCATATGTTTTTCATCTGTGCCAGATTATCAAAACGCTGAAACGCAAATTTTGGCAAATTATTCTAATCGTAAAAGCAAAATCCTTTATTATAATTTTATGGTCCAAGTTTGTGTAGTTAAGACGCCTATTTCCTGTTGGAGGGGGCTGAACGGATGATTATGATTTAGCAATCGCAAAATTTTCCTTATTCATTTAGAGACTTGAAACTTATAAAATTAGCCGAGAATCGTAAATCGGAGAACTAGTAAGGCCCGTGCAAACATGCGGGCAACTTTAGGGTTTTCTGATATACGCCCGACTGAATGGGAATTTATATCATAGCACGGCTTACAGCGGCTTTGAGCGGGCGCGTCTCCATTCACACCCGTTTCATTCGTTTCGTTTTCCACTAAAAATCTAAAATCAATAAAGGATCACGGCATAAATGCAAAGATTACTTCGTTCGCTTTTCGCGCCGCATGAAAAATGTACGCCCCATTACAAGAGGCGTCCGAAATAAAACCGCGAATCACTATGAGGCTGTAAGTAGCGCCATAAAAGGGAAATCCTTCGTCGAAATCGCTTGGGTAAATACCTACAGATGAATGGAGCGGTGTTTAAATGAGAGGGATTGGGAATAGCGCCCGCGCCGCCGCTCGTTCTACACTTAAGTCGTGTCGTGGTTATCTTGAGACGCGTCCACACTCTGATGATGAGCGCAGCTTGATACGTCAATCCTATACTATGTATCACAGAACAATACAGTAATTTTCTGTCTAAGTGACATTTTATGTCTAAATATTTCAGCTAATCATTAATAAAAGTAGGAAAGCATATGGTTTAATGTTTTGTTCAAGTAGTAGGTACCTAGAGGCTAACTATATTTACGCTCAGTTTTAAAAAGATACAACATGAATGCGACAAGAATTAATATCTTCTTCTTCTTCTTCATGTGACTTCTCCGCCCCGGAGGTTGGCGATCCTATGCCTATATGCCATTCTATCTGAAGTCATGCGAATTAGTTTTTCTGTACAGTCCACGTCTCACCAGTCTTTTACGTTCCTTGTCCATGATATTCTCCTTCTACCACGTTCTCGTTTCCCCTCAATCTTCCCTTCAATTATTAGTTTTAACAAATCAAATTTTGAGTTTTTATATATATGTCCGAAATATGCTGCTTTCCTTTCTTTAATAGAATATAATTAATATGCGTTCGACCAAAAGTGGGTGACGTTCTTTGACGGTTAATCTCGGTTAAGACCTTTAAAAGTGTAACTTCTACTCCTGGCGTTTGTACCGGTGTTTGCTTCGGCTCAATTGGGCCTAGGGTGCGCTTTGCAACCTGACTTGAACCTATATCCTCCAAAAACCTTACGTACAATTTTTTGTAAGCATTCTTCAATGCATTTTGAAGTTTTATTTTGTGTCAAAGGATTCCATATCAAAAACAATACAGCTTCTGGGTCTTAAGATGTTTTAAAATCTGGTTACTTTGTGCCAAGTTTAGTGCAAAACACTTAGCCTATGTTTCTTGAAATTTTCCGTAGTTCTGTTTTAAGAATTTCAAAGTACTCGTAGTTCTGACGCAGCAAGACTTATAGGAACCCTATAATAGACCTCGCTTAAATCGGATTTATTTATTAGTTTGTATTTAGGTAGGTTGTAGTTCTAATTTTGTAGGTAGTTTTAAATTGGTTTTGGTCATATTTTATTCCATGTCAACTTTGTTATTTAAGTTGTTTTTAGGTTTCAAATTAAGTTTGTCTAAGATTGTAGCAGAATTCTGAAATAAAGTCGGCATTTTACTCTTTTGATATATTTCAAAATTTAAATTAATAATTTTCAATATTTCACACCAAATTATTCCAAATAATAACGGTAGAGTAGTACCGACGAGGTATTATTCTGACCGATCGCACACCCGTATTGCGATACTGATGGGGTGATGGGGTACGGAACGTGCTGCCCGGCCCAGTTGAACCAAAACATCACAAACGCCCATACAACACTTCGATTATACAGCTTTTTGGCATCAATTGTGCGGAATAGTTGCGTCCAAAATTAATTTTGCTAATTGATAGAAGCCTTAATCTATTTACGAGCAATTAGATCAACGAATACGAGTATGTGCCATTTGTACTTAAGCACCAATTTGTGGTCTAATCCAAAACCAGGAATAGACTTATTTTTAAAACTTATTTTTTTAAACATTGATTATTGATTACATTTCACTGTCTATATATATTTTTAATACGAATGCCTAGTTTTTGTGCTCAGTCTGTTAAACCTTTATAAAATTTCAATGCAACACATAAAATTCGTACGTCCCTCTTGAGGGGACTTTTTTTTCAATTAGATTTTGAATTATTTAATTCATTTGAATCATTTATTTCAGTCTCTGGGCCCATAAGCATGTTAGTAATACAATAGTACCTTATTTCTAGTTGTTAGTGCAATAAATGACTTCATAGTACTAGTAAAAAGTACTTAACAATACTACACAAAATTAAATCGAAATGTCAAACTAATACATTAAATTATTATAAAATCGATTTAATTAATATTGCGTTGTTAATTATTAGTTTATGTTAATATAAATACACATTCTGTGTAAAATTTATACTGTCTAACTCTTACGGTTGTTAAGATACAGCCCCCTGACAGACATACAAACGGACAGCGGAAACTAGTAATATAGTACCCTTTTTAGTGTAGACGCACATCATTGGTCCGCCGTAGCATAGCTACGTATACTAAAGTTATAAGCGAATGTTCTTTAGTGCACTGTATTGGTTATTTAGTAGCAGATTATCGTTAAAAAGTTGAACCGTTATATACACATTAAATACACCTTATGTTAAAATTTTATCAAGATACCTGTAATATTTTCAGAGTAAAGCGGCTGTGACATAAGGACGTACGGACCATTACCATTGCCATTTTGGCTACTTCCGTAGCCAAATGCCTTAAAAAGGGAAAACACTAGAATATTTAACCGGATTTAACTGTTTTCATACAGTTTAAAAAAGAGTTCTTTAAAAAGGAGTGTATAGGTTCTTAAAGGGTAGGCAACGCGCATGTTAATCCTCTGGAGTTACAGGCATCCATAGGCTACGGTAACTGCTTACAATCAGACAGGCTGTATGCTTGTTTGTTACACTTGTTTTTTCCTAGCTTGTTTTCTACTTACACACCTGTGGCCCACTGCTGGACAAATGCCCCCTCTTTTTTTTCTCCCTCTGCTTACTATAAATAAGGTTGTCTGGTAGAGATTGCTTAATAGCGATAAGACCGCCTGTTGTTACCATTATTTACTTTGTTAAATCTGTTTCTGTACTTCTTTTTCTTTGTGTGGTGCAATAAAAATATTGTGTATAAATATTTTTCTTTCTTACAACATGCAACATATATATACAGCAGTCCAAAACTATGAGAATACGAAGAGTGTAGGTAATAACTCTAGGAACATTATTAAGTAATATTAACCGGAGTCTTATTAAATATTGAACTTTCTATGCGGTAACGTTCATTACTAGTTCGGTAATCGGTCGGAAGTAGCGCGATGCATAATCAAGTAGTCGAGTCTGCTGTGCTAAAGGGATGAAGTTAGTGGGGAGAGAGGAACTAGTGTGTGTTTAAGTTACAGGTGATAGCGAGTGCGAACGCGTTTTGCTTAGTGGGAATCGAGACTCTTTTATATTTGTACTACCTACTGGTTCGAGTTTAACACGTGAGAAAAACATTGACGTCTCTTCTTCCTGCCATATTAAAATTAAAATTATGACAATTCTCGCATGAAACATTTCTATAGTAAAAAGCAATGTGAGTATATGGACAAAGCCGAGTTATTATAATCGGGTGTCGTAAGATGTCGGGGATTCCAACCTCCTTGCCGACGACACATCGACCGCCTGATTGGCAGACTGACATACTCTTCTGGAACGACGAACATTAAATTCAAAATTAACACGACGAGACAATAGGTCAATCAAATCGACGGTCGACAATAGACAGTGAGACGACAAAGATACTCCAACTCCTCGAACCAGACCCGATGTTTCAATAGGTATTTATGTTCAAAAGTGTCTTAAAAAGTTGTTACAGCTTAATTTTGCAATTTTAATTTTAATTTATTACTACTTTTTTGTAGATAATTTGTTTAGATATTTGTTTCCGTAAGTACACTAAGTACATAGAGCACGTTTGTCTATCTTATTCTTTCCTCTCAATTGCGCAAAGGTCAACTGGAAGAGATCCCTTTTCTTTTATCATGTTTGTATTGTTTCCTTTTTTATATATACAATAAAATGTGTACATACATACATACTTTTTTCAAAACCTGTTTTAATACATTTTGTAGCCGTTTGAGCAATAACACTACTCTATTCAAATTGTTTATGAGAAAGTCTTCTGAACATGACATCATCACTTAAAAGAAATATATTAGGTAACAAGGAACACTTAGAAGGCTACCCTTTTACTAATTGCTGTGATTTCCTACTCGCTCGATTTCGCTACCGCTTATGACTCAAACGTATGGTCGTAAAACCATTACAGGAACGTTGTGCTCCACACAGTGCTGGCTTCATTAATCGGCCATCGTATGAGGCTATCCACTATCGTTATGATATGACGGTGGGCCCATACACCGGCCATATTTCGGTCTTAGCTCAGCATTCTCAGAATTAAAACAGTGTTTTCTGCGGTTTTAGATCTAGCTTAAAAGTAGGTACAGTCGTTAGTCGTTATGTTCGAATGACGATATATTAAAGGAGTCCAATAGGTATAAATATATACACATGTACACATAGAAATTTGTGGTTAGTCTTTTGATTTCAAATAGTTTTCTTCTAATATAAAAATCGCTGGCATCATTTTTTTTTTGACACACTGTAAAAAAAACCAATCACTACTTTAGAAAATTGAGCAACTTGAAAGTTTATCCAAACTTTGCATTTTTTTCTGTAGGGAATAGATACTGTTCTCTATTTAAAGTTAATCACAAAATTTTTGAAAAGCAGTTGACCGAAACATCACTAATGAAAGACCACTGTAAAATAATAAACTCGGAACACACAGTCGCGTCGAATTTCGATGAGATATTCAAACAGTATTATTTAGTCCGATATTTGATCTCGCTAAAGTTATCATATCAAACAGCGAGTAAACATTTGTGGCTGACGTTGCGCGCAACACGATGTCGGACAAAGCGTAAGTTCGGGTACATTCCGCCGATGGGAGAGCAATCTTCGTGAGTGGTAAGTAGTCGGAGTGATCGCAGCGGACTGTGCAAGGCCACAGAGCATAAAGATGCAGATGTATCAATCTAACAACAAACAATTTTATTGTATTTTTTTAACAATAGGCTAAAATCTTTATTGTTAAAATTGTCACACACCTCATATCATATCCACAGCACAGGTTTCGTCACAGTTGCTACAGCTAAAATTAGTATCCACAACATGCTTCGTCAAAAAAAAAAAATCCTTGAGCACCGAGTAGGTCCCTCTTTGACGTTACGAATCATTTTGTCCCTTCTTAACGCATGATAAGTTATCTTTCTTACTTAGGCAAACGTATCGGATACGCTTGCCTTGAGGCTTGTTGTACTCGTCAAAAATACTCTAACCTCTTTTATTGTTGTTAGTGTTAATGAATGACAAAAGAGTATAAATACGATAAAGTTTCAGAGTCGTGATCGTAGCTCAAAGAATGTAGAATAACCAGACCATTTACGCTGACGTCGCCGCGTGACGCGCAGAGACAAAGAGCATAATATTAGACAGGTCCTAGCCATACAACCTCGACGTGGATTATCCAAAACGACTCGCTAAGACCTTGGATTTGCCGTTTGAAATTACTCAAAACCACCAAGAATAGAGAATGTGCACTCGTATAAATAAGGCTGATCCCAAATAGGAAATAAGCCAGAGGATTGAATTTGTTACTACCATTATTGGATAGATCGAAGTGAATCGGATCGCAGAGCGAAGTGGATCAAGCTAATTATTTTTATCAAATTTATAAGATCGCGCCACCGTGGCATATGAGAACGTCTTATGAATTTGACAAAATTGCTTCTTGATCCGTTTCGCTCTGGGTACGATTCACCTGAGTCTACCCTACCAACTACCAAATATATAATACGACTGCAATGTTCAATGTATCTCATAATAGCGTTGTTCTACTTCTTAAACACATATCAATAAGCGGATCATTTAATATTTTCCGGCAAACAATTATACTACAATAATTTCTTTTTGGGTCAGTGAGGGCAGCTACCAGATCCTGTGCAGCTATGCGAAAATGGTCTTAGAAGACCTACCCTAGATTTAAAATTAATGAAGATTGGCGTGTTGACTTATTATTGAAATGTGCATGGCGATTAATGAAGACCGATTTTGGAAAAAAAACATACAGGATGCGAGAATAAGGTAATTTTTTATAAACTTTTCTTATGATGCCAATCGATCCCATTCCTTTCCAGGATTAAGAACTTGTCAAAAAAAAAACGGCTAGAAAAGTGACAAATTGTGGCAAACTTTTCCTATATAATTTGTATGAAAATTTCACATGCTATTTTTTATGCAATCGATTCCTTTCCTATCCAGTATCAATCGTTTCCTAGGACGGTAATGTACTAAAAAGCCACAAATTAAAGAAAACTTCTTTAATACATTTACGAAGGAGAAAAAATACAATTTTATTTAGATTTTTCTATCACGCACTATCGTTACGTTTAAGGACCATAATACATCATAACAGGACTGATTGGCGTGATAAAAAAATGGTATTAAAATTTAACTTTTTTTTATAGTGTGCATGCTGAGTTTTACGCAAAGTATGGCTCCATTCAATTCTCTCCCATATAAGTGCAAACTAACGTAGACTGATTCTTTGCGAGATTTTGGTGAGTTTGACTACGCTGCCCTTTAGTGATCTGTGGCGGCTAACAATTCCGATCGTACCACGTCACCGCTCCCGATCGGATAAAGCCTCTGTGCGGACTAGCTCGATGCTTACACTAATATTGCAAAAAGATAACCTATTGCGAACCAATAACTGAACTTACTGAGCTTGAGGATTATATGTTTGTTTGTATACCTAACGTAATAGTAGATGAGAGAGTTCAAAATGTTATAGATCGGTTCTTAAGGCAAAATAGGTAACATAAATTAGTAAAATACTTGTTCTGCTTTTTGTTGTTACTTTGTATTTTAGGCATTGAAACAATGTTTTTTTTTTTGACTCAAGGTCAAAAAAAAAAACATTACTTTGGTTTGTAAGTAAGGTTATCATAATTAATACTACATAATATTTAAATATAAAAAATAAAAAAACATTTAAAATCATAACAACATTTTGTTAAATTGGTTCTTTGAGTACTGAGAGAGAATAAATAGTTGAGACACCTATTTGTATGGAAAACTCAAACAAAGTAACCACCAATTCTACCAATTTATTACACATGGTTTCAAAACCTATAAAATGTTCTAAATACGTTTCATAACATACAATAGATTAAACTAAACACTATTGAATAAACACATCCTCATGTAAGCAAGTACATGTTCATGCTAACAATATTTCATATACAAAGAAGGATCCTGTCTTAAGACTAAACCGTAATCCTCAGTATTACTAAAGGATAACGTCTCTAAATCTGACTTTAAAGCGGCAATAAACACGAGGACAGTTTTGTACTGAGTCGATAATATTTCATTTCATCTCATTCACACTGCGTCTAGACTTCCAATGGTGGGATTGCTTATACCGCTATAAATATTTCATGAGTTGGAAATATGAGTCCGAGCCTTCATTTTGAGAGAACCACTAGTGAAATTAACAAGTTGTTATTGGCAGTCGTCCACGGATCCGTGGAAATAATGTAAAGATGGAGTTGGTTAAGCACCTTAAGTATCTAATACTAGGATCTATACAGTCGTAGAGATAGCGCCTTTGTTACAAGTGCTCATAATTCGAAGGTTTTAGGCGGATAGCGGTTAAGTGCTCGACGAATCTAGATTATTTCATTTTGATATACTTTGATGTTTGCTTCTTGAATTAGTTATAAGCAAGTCGAATAATGATCTGAAATTACTTCTTATTGATGAAATTGTTTAATGCTTGAAGAAAAAAAAATTCTTAGCGTTATTATAGGTTGGATATCTACCTATAATAATGCTTAGAATTATTATAAGCATCTAAGGCTAATTATTGAATCTTATTTTTAGAAGTTTTTCTATCCTACGACATTAAAGGTTAAATCTTTCTAACCTTTAATATCGTAGAATAGAAAAACTTTAATAATAGCATAATCGTTAATATACCCATATGACATAAAAAAGATACGAGTACAAGAGCTCAACTAACGGAATAACGTGTAAAGTGCATATTAAACAATGACAGGTAGGTAAACTGCGGAACAGATTGTAAGCTACAGTTTGAGGTTCTTCAAAAAAGGTGAGTAGTATAGATTCACCGTTTCTACCCCATCGTTTTCCCACCACCAAAACAATGGTTTTTCGGGATTATGGTGGTTTTTCGGGGCTATGAAACCTAAAAAAAAAAAAAAAAAGTTAGGTATGTTTTAGTACGTTTAGCCCCCCATTTAGATCGATTGCACTAGGTCTCAACAGTGCCCGGAGCCTCCTTCAGCACTTAGACACTCCGCTAATTAAACAATACTCGCTCTTCGACACTACAATAGAACCCTTGCTCACCTTTTTCTATTGTCTCTATTGTTAGCTCGACTCGGCGACATCGCATTGTTACTGAGCTCGGTAGAGGCATACTCCTACGTTGTAGTTTGTTCTTTACGTATTTGCAATAGGTTTTATAATTTCTTAATTGGTTACTCCTTATGAAAGACTAGTTATACTACCTAAAGTTTCCATAGTTTAGGTATTGTTTTGGTGGTGGGCAAACAATGGGGTAGAAACGGTCATATAACTTAACGAGATTTTTAATGATCTAACAAGCCCCGCGACCTGACACAATTACATTACCCTTTATTAGTCTGGACTGGAGTAGGTATCAAATTTATACCTAAAGTAATTTATTCACATTTCGCGAATATATATGCAAATTTAAACGTATCTATATGTGTTACAACACAATATGAAACTTCTGGTATATGTTTCAACCCCATCAATTTTAGTTATTTAGTATCTATTCGTTTTCAGTTTTTGTCTAAAATTTATTATTTTATGCAAATCCAATTTTTGAAATATTATTTTATTGATTCTAGATGATTTCCAGTCTAGATATTTGTGTTGTCTTAATTTTTTTTTTGGGTAAATTATTTTATGCAAATCCAATTTTTTAATATTATTTTATTGATTTTAGATTATTTCTAGTCTATATATTTGTGTTGTCTTACTTTTTTTTTTTGAACTCGTAAATAGCTTTGGTATATGTGACAACCGACTGCTATTTATTGGTGGACAATAAACATGACTGTGTTTTGAACAAGTTTCAACCTGTAAGTATGCTGTACGTTTCCGTAAACGAAGTTCCCATTATTTATTATAATATATACATCTTTCGTTAATGTAGGATTCGGTGTGTGATTTATTGCATTCCTGTTTATACCAGTTAATCTTAATTGAACACGTGATTTGCAGGTCTCTTCGTTTCTAAAATTTACCCCCCAGCCTCAGCCTTTTTATATGAATTTGTGTTACATGCTGTTAATATATGTGATGGTTGTTTGTCAAATTTTTCATCTAATCAGAATTTAGTAGAGCATCAAAAGAACGATTGTTTTCATATATGTACCAATTTTTCCCTCTGAAGAGGATAAAAGGAAAGATTGGTTTGACAAAATGACTTCTTCAAGTCAACTTAATTTCAATAATTACGAGCGTAAATTACGAGTTCCTTTTGTTGTGTATGCAGATTTTGAGGCGTTTAAGTCCTATTCAGTCAGAACAATCTAATGAACAAACCACTAAAGATAATAGTCACTCTCCAACACCTGACAGTGATAAAGATTATGGAGATGATGATAATTATGTGGATGATAAAATCAAACGTAAACGCAGACGTATAGACAAGCGTTCCTCAACCATTAACATTCAGAAATATCAAGTTTATAGTTTTGGATACTATATTAAATGTGCATATGATGACAAGTTATCAATTTATAGAACATACAAAGGGGAGAACTGTGGTCAAACATTTATGAAATGTATTAAACATGATTTGGAGAGTATTTGTAAAAATAATACATTTTCCAAGCCCCCTTTACCCTTAACAACTTTAAATAAAGAACACATTGCAAACAGCAAAGTCTGTTTCATGTGTAGTACATGTTTAAACGAGGATTCCTGCGTTTCCTATAATTGGCATACCGGTGTTTACGAAGGCGTAGCACATTCACTTTGCAATGAAAAGTACAGATCCCAAAACTTTGTATCTGTGTTTTTTCATAACTTAAGCAACTATGACAGTCACTTTATAGTACATGGGCTTAATTTTGAAGATGGTGATATAGAACTAATCCCACAGAACAAAGAAAAATATATTTCCTTTTCCAAAATGTTAAAAGTGAATAACCGTACAGTTTTTATTTAATCGTATGGCTACATGGTCGCTTACAATATTAGAGAAATTTACTTAATCAAACTATAATCTTAAATCTAGGTCTTTCACCCAACGGGCTGCGTTCACATCAGGGGAGAACAAGTCCAGGGAGTCCCCGGCGTATTTCCTCTTTGGGCAATCGTAAATAATGTGGTGTATGGATTGAACGGGTGCTCCGCAATCGCACTCTGGTGAATTTCTCCAGCCCCACTTGAACATGTGTTCTCCGCAGCGGCCATGCTCGGTTCTGAGTCTATTAAGCTGGCACCAATCCCGTCTGGAGGCAGAAAAGCCCAATGGCTTTTGAGTGGGGTCATAGTTATATACAGAGGCCCTGGGCGGATTTGCCTTCCATTCGACTTTCCATGTTTCGTTTATGTCGAAAGGCTTCTGCATCAGGTATTGCGCTGTATTGTAGGGTGGAAGTCGGGATTTCAAGCGGTGGCGAGGCGGATACAGAAATTCCTGATAGACAGGTAGGTTTAGGTTGTGGGAAATTTTTCTTGCTTCCCTCAGCAGAGCCTGTTGTCTTCTAAGATGTGGAGGAGGTATGTGGCTTAGTGCTGGCAGCCATTGGACGGGAGTCGACTGTATGGCACCTGATATGCAGCGCATAGTTTTGCGCAGCTGTACGTCTACCTTTTCCGTGTGAACGCTGTTAAGCCAAACCGGGGCGCAATATTCACCTGCGGAATATACAAGGCTAAGCCCAGTTGTGCGTAGTACATCTGCGCTAGCTCCCCAAGACGTGGCTGTAAGCTTATGAAGGATATTATTGCGAGTTGCTAATTTCTTACTCAGCTTGCTTAGATGGGTACGGTATGTGAGCGAGCGGTCTAGGGTGATGCCAAGATACTTAGGTTGTGGGTTGTATCCTAGGGCTCTGCCGTCGAAGATGACCTTGGGGCTGTATGTGGCCATTTGATTGTGAAGGTGAAAGGTCGATACTTCAGTCTTGCTGGCGTTTGGTACTAGTCTCCACATCTTTAGATAGTTGTTAATCTTCATCAAGTCATTTGTGAGCTGTCCCTCGGAAACTTTAAAAGTTTGATGCTGATATGTGAGAGCAATGTCGTCAGCATACATAAACTTTCTGGAATTTGTGTTTGGAAGGTCGTGTGTGTAAAGGTTAAAGAGTAACGGCGCCAAAGTTGATCCCTGAGGGAGACCATTTTGTAACTTTCTGACTCGGCTCTGATTGTCCCCTAGGTGAACAACGAACTCGCGATTGCTGAGCATGTTATTGATTAAGCTCGTGATTCGTTGGCAGGGCACGGCTTTCATCAGCTTAAAAAGCAACCCATGTCGCCATACAGTATCATAAGCTGCAGACAGGTCCACGAAGACAGCTACAGTTTTTAGTTGATTTTGAAACCCGGCTTCTATATGTGAAGTAAGAGAAAGGACTTGATCAACGCAATTACGACCGCTTCTGAATCCTGCCTGCTCCACCGGGACAATGCTGTCTATGAGTGGACCTATCCTTTGAGCCAGTAGTTTTTCCAGTAATTTGTAGACGCAGCTAAGTAAGGCGACTGGTCTGTAACTTTTTGGGTCATCAGCCGGCTTTTCGGGCTTGAGAATAGCAATCACTTTTGCAAAGTTAAAGGATGAAGGTAGTTTATTCCTCGTCAGTATATCCGAAAAGAAAGCTGCTAGCCATTTAATACACTTAGGACCCAGGTTCTTAATAAACTTATTGTATATGCCATCCTGCCCAGCTGCTTTACCGAGAGCAAGTTGCTTGATAGCGATTATTGTTTCATCAACTGTAAACGGCTTAGAGAGGTTTTCGTCAACTGGTAGGCTCTCCTTGAGGATTAAGGCATGTTTCTTGATATTTTTAGTGGCTACGCGGTCTCCCCTTACTCGTGACGTCTCCAAAATGCGATTTGCTATAGAGTCTGTCAACTTTTGAGAGCCGTTGTGATTTTTCATCCCACACTTTCCTGTCAGTTTATTGAGGACTCTCCACGCTTTTTTACAGTGAAATTAAGATTCGTTGATTCCCTTAAATTCATGTCTAGTAGTCTTGAAAAATTAGCTAAAAACTTAACAACAAACCAATTCAATGAACTAAAATTAAATTTTCCAAGTGAAGAAGACTATAAGCGCTTGATACGTAAGGGTGTTTACCCATATGAATACATGACATCATTTGATAGTTTAAACCTTACCGCCCTTCCTCGTAAGGATTTATTTTATAGTTCTCTGACTAATAGCCACATTTCAGATGAAGATTATGAACATGCTGTGGGTGTGTGGAATCACTTTAATTGTCAAAATATGGGGGACTATTCAGATTTATATCTGAAAACAGATGTTTTGCTACTAACTGATGTATTTGAAAATTTTAGAAATGTATGTGTTAAGACCTACGGTTTGGATCCAGCTCATTATTACACTGCCCCAGGATTGAGTTGGGATGCCATGTTAAAAGTTACAAAAATAAAACTTGAACTTTTGACGGATATTGATGAAATTGCTTTCATAGCAAAAAATATTCGAGGAGGTATATCCCAATGCAGTCACAGACATGCAAAAGCTAACAATAAATATATGTCAAACTATGAATCAAACCAACCGTCTTCTTTTCTTGTATATTTAGATGCAAATAACTTGTATGGTTAGGCTATGTCTCAACCTCTTCCTACAGGTAAATTTGAATGGGTGAATGTAGAGACGAATTTTAATATTGCAGATGATGCTGATCATGGCTTTATCTTAGAAGTAGAAATTGAGTACCCTAAAGAATTACATGATTATCATTCAGATCTACCATTCTGTCCCGAAAATGTATGTTTAGGTAATTCTAAAGCAAAAAAAAAATACCAAATCTAAACAAGAAAACAAACTATGTCATTCATTACAGAAATCTTAAACAAAGTTTACAAAACGGATTAAAATTGCTTAAAATCCATAGAATATTAAAATTTGAGCAATCCCCATGGTTAAAAAGTTACATAGATTTAAATACCTACATGCGATCCCAAGCATCTTCTGAATTCGAAAAAGATTTTTTCAAACTCATGAACAATTCAGTGTTTGGTAAAACTATGGAGAATGTAATGAAACGAGTAAACATCAAATTATTAAATCACTGGGAAAATCGTGGGAAATCTCAAGGAGTTCAATCTTTAATTGTGAAACCTGAATTTCATAGTTTATTTGTTTTTCCACATGATTTAGTAGCTGTTCAACTGAAAAAAACTAAAGTTTTATACAACAAACCAATTTACCTAGGTTTTTGCATTTTAGATCTTTCTAAAACTTTAATGTATCAATTTCATTACGACTATATGAAAACCAAATATCAAAATAATTTGAAATTGCTTTACACAGATACTGATAGTTTACTATATCAAATATTCACAGAGGACTTTTATGATGACATAAAATCAGATCTTTATTTATATTTTGATACTTCTGAATACCCAGAGGACAACGTGTATGGTTTCCCTCTGGTAAATAAAAAGCAACTTGGTGTTTTCAAAGATGAAAACAATGGGGAAATATTTAAGGAATTTGTTGGTTTGCGTTCAAAAATGTACGCCATAGATGTACAAAATAAAGAAATAGAAGCTAAAGCTAAAGGTGTCAATAAATGCGTAACGGAAACATATGATCTTGATAGTTTAAAAAAATGTTTATTTAAGATAAAAATTAAATATGATACAATATTACGTTTCAAATCAATAAAACACATTTTATTTACACAGAAAATTACCAAAATAACACTTTCCCGTAATGACACGAAACGATATTTGTTAGGAAATTCTATTGATACTCTTGCGTGGGGTCATTATAAAATTCCTCATGGTGTTCTTTAAAATTTATTTAATTTACACAGAATATTCAATGAAATGTATTTATTTTTTGTGCAATGTGTATAATTTTTGTAAATTGTATGATTTAGTTTAGAAGTTAAAATTATCTTGTGTCAATTTTTTTGTTATGTGTTATCTTTAATAAATGTTCTTGATAAAAGGAGAAACTAAAAAAAAAAGTCATTTGAAATTAATTCCTTTTCATAACAACACACTCCTCACGTTAATTCAAAATGATTCATTTTTACCATCCCTTCACCACTATTGTAGCTGGTCCGAGTGGTTGTGGAAAAACTAAATTTGTTACAAGTTTTCTTGAACATTCGAAAGAATTATGTATTGTTGAGTTTGATGAAGTGATTTGGTGTTATGATGAAATGCAACCCCTATATAATCTAGAAAATATGATTTATAGTCAAGGAATACCTGATATGTCCATGTTTGATGGACTGAAGCCCAAATTACTTATAATATATGATTTAATGCGGGAATCAAATGGGCGACTGGTTGATATTTTTACAAAAGGTAGTCACCACAGAAATTTAAGCCTGTTTTATATTACTCAGAACATATTTCATCAGGGTAAAGGTCAACGTGATATGTCTTTGAATACAAGTTATTCAGTGTTTTTTAAGAATCCTAGAGATAAAACACAATAACGTTATTTGTCTCGTCAAGTATACCCAGAAAACTCAAAGTTCGTTGACGAAGCTTATAAGGACGCTACTAAAAACGCTCACGGCTATCTTATGATTGATCTAAAACAAAACACAGATTACATGTGTCGTTTTAAAACTAAAATATTTCCATTTGATGGCCATTGCACAGTGTATATCCCAAAGAAAGGATTTAAATATAACAAGGATCATCAAGTTTCAGTCAGTTCTAAATGATGCATTCTCGAGTAAGCACCTATAAACATTTACTGGAAGACCTGCATTTACTTAAACCAAAATATCGCACTGCTTTGATTAAATCGTGCGATGAAGATGAGATCAACATCATTTGTGAATGTATCTATAACGTTCTAAAGGGTGAAATTCCTTTAGATAACAAAGAAAAATCCAAATTAAAAAAATATAAGGAAACATTACGAAAACTAATTTCAAAAGCCAAAAATAAGCTTAGAAAAACCGTTATTATTCAGAAAGGGGGTGCATTTTTACCAATAATTTTAGGATCAGTTTTAAGTGCATTGGTAAACTCCTTATCTTAGATACAATGGAGAATACAAAGAAAATGTTGTTAATAGCATAGCCTAATTATACAGGTCAGTTAAATTTTTGACACCTCGTGACGTCATTGACCACACTGACGTCATCAGGGGACGATGCGGTTCTCAAACTTTTAAAATAGGGAAAAATATTTAATAGAGGATTACCTCTATTATTAGTAATTATACTAGACATTATAATAAGAATGCAAATTAAATGCCGTGCCATTAAAAAAGAAATCATTGGGTATATCTAAACGACACCCTACCAAGGGTGTGCAAGTGTGCATCTTTGTCAAAAAAATTGAGTTTGACATTTAGTATCCGATACGTTTCCCTAAGTGAGAAAGGGAACTTGTCATGCGTTAAGAAGGGACAACATGATTCGTAACGTCAAAGAAGGAGCCAGAGCTCCAGAAAATACTTGGCCAGTTTTCATTACATCAGTCATTTTATAAAGTTATTCAACATATATATATATATATACACGGTGCCCGTGAGCATTGCGAGAGATTTTAACCACGCATTTCTGAGGTCAAAAGAATGAAAAAACATTACATGACTTTTGTTGTAAAACGCCAAAAAAAAATTTTTTTTTTTACTTTTTTTTTCACTTTTTTTGAATGCTGTTCTACATAAAAAGTAAATGTCATTAGAAAAAAGTAACGGAAAAAGTAAATTGCTACATTTTTTCTCGTAAAAACTAGTCCATGCAAAGTGTTTCTTAGGTCTTTGATATCAGTCAATAAGAGATGTCTAGACTATGCCCCATACCGGTGAGATCGCCATCAAAAAATCATTTTACACTGAGAAACAATTCAAAATGCAATTTTTTGTAAGTAGTATTTACTCTGAAACTATGGCGAATTTCGAAAAAGTTTAAAGGACATTTTGTTCTCTAAATATGATAATGAATACACTGTTAAAGTCTCTCGCAATGCTCACGGGCACCGTGTATATATATATATATATATATATATATATATATATTAATTCTGAAAAAAACTGGCCAAGTAAAATCTAACCTACTTTTGAGATCTCACATTTTTAAATAACAGCAATTGTTATAGGTATCCAATAAAGCAAAGAAATAGAGTTTACTACTTGTTCATAATGTTATTTTGTTCCTATAAATACATATTTGGATTTTGCATAGAACTTGGCACTCATTTAGATCTCCATTCTTTTTGCGGCGAAGCCCACAGCCAAGCATAATTTTTGTATTGAACTTGGCTCTCCTTTTTTACATTTATATTTTTGGTGGGATATCATTACTTTTTGTAAAGAAAACTAGGCAGGTATTGAGATTTAATGTTTTTTCTCGCGTTTCCGCTACATGGTTTTCTTTTAATTATTTTCTGTGTTTAATTATGTGGTGCCGCGCGACGCCGACGACACACCGTTGGCCGGTCGTTTAGCGCGTATTACAAGTTTTTTATATGGGGACACCACTTATTTTTATATTTCGTTATATGGTAAATATAATAATACATATATTGGAATAGTTTCAAATATCTGCTTGTAACGACACAATTTTTTTTTGTATGGGGACCCTCCCTATTTTTTAACTTTTTTTTATTTTTAGATTTTTTCCTACGCTGACACACAATTACCGACCTGGATTACAAATTTCATCCTTCTAGGTCATCTAGAAGTAGGTTAGATTTAGGTACTATATTTCAGTCAGTCAGTCAGTGCTAAAATTTACGACTTTTTGACCTTCATATCTTTATAACCGTTTGAGCTAGCTTCATGAAATTTGAGCTTGTAGATGTCCTTATGGATATAATTAAACACACGTAGTTTTATGTGTTTACGTTAAAGAGGTTTTGAGTTATAGAAGGGTCAAAAGTGGCACCAAGTGGTTCGTGTAATATACACTCGGCGCTGGCTAGCCAGTTCCTTTGCTTGAACTTGGCTTGACACGCTGCCGCGTGTCTAGATATTACCAACGTTTGATTTATTCCTATTACTTATAGTTTTACAAAGTTAACGACATGCCGTTATACTGTTAAATTTGCGCATTGATTTCTACTAAACGGCTTAGTCCATTGAAAAAAGAAATTAAAATCATAAATATGTTACTAAAGGTTACAATGTAATTCCATTACATTTACAACGTAACTTATAAAATATTTTAGCGTAATTCCACATTCAGTGCGTTGGTAGTAAGTAAGTTTTACACGCATTTACACTACACCAATATTTATTACGAGCAAGTATTATTACATACATTATATATCTATCAAATATTTGGGAATCTCAGACAAAAATGAAACGGCGTGCTAAGTTTAAAAGAAACAGAGATAATACAATATGGCCGTCTGTCAGTGTAATACTCGCCAAATAGTTGTATTGCCACAATGTAAAAAAAAAGTCCTCATTAAATTACATGCCGTAAATGAATTGCCAACTAAAAGTATTATATTAAATTACCTAAAATTATATGAAGTTATTTTAGGTATAAAATAATTAAATAACCCAAAATAAACTTAGTAACGGCACGCTAACATTTTTGAACATGAATAGTGTATTAATTAAACTCCCTGACTGAATTGAAGATGTCAACGAATGGCATCATTATGTGACGTAGGTGAGGTCTTTTCGGACGAGCTGTCAAAAATTTAAATGACCTTTATAATTAGGCTATGGTTAGTAGAACCTGAATTTATTGAAAGACTTAAAAAAAGTGAAAATCAGGTGGAAAATTTATCATCCCGTCTGGATGGAGAAATGCAAACAATTCTTAGAAGAAAAATAAATGATCGTGAAAAGTGGGCATTATATTGTCAAGCACTACAACGATTTTTACATTTTGCTGAGGCAGATCGAAGACCATTTAAATTACCAATAGTGATGGATGAAGTGAACTACCTTACTAACGATAACTACAACGTTGCTTCGAAAGTTAACAAAAAGGAGGAAAATGTAAAAAAAGAGGAAAGAATCCGAAAGGAGGAATCATTTACTCAGAACTTAAGCGGAGACGCAAATTCACCTGTGCCGGAAGAAGATGTTTATGCCACACCTCCTGGTGTATCAAAGGTTCAATTACCTAAACGATATTCTCCATCCTATATTATAGATGTTATACCTAAATCGTACAGGACAAAAAGTCAGACGCTACTGCAAAACATTGTTCTGAATAGACCTAAAATTTGGTGGAAGGAGAACGGTGAAGTAGTTATAAACAGTCAGACAATACCAAATAGCAATATTCTCGATTTGGTAGGCGATGTGCTTAGACCGCTTAAACGCTCAAAACCAGTGGGATGGGAGGATTTCGCTAGTCTTTTAAATGATATAAAAATTCCATCGTCATGTATTGGTAACCCCGAGACTTTAGAATTTATTAATAAAATTCAATCTAAACCTGAAGCTAACACTTCACAGGCTTCTATTAGCGCGCACAACCTATCAATTAAAGAAAAAAACGCATCTACTCCTCTATCTACTAAGCCAAAAACGAGGTCTCAAAAGAAAGTTGAATGGGAAAGATGGACTCCGTATTAGACATAAATAGAATATATTACGATATATCAAACCCGGCTGGATATAGTAGTTTAAATAATGTTATGAAGGAAATGAAAGGTCAAATGAATAGAGAGGAAGTGAAAAAATGGTTGCAGTCCCAAGAAGCGTACACTCTACATAAACCTGTTCATAAACGTTTCTCGCGTAACAAATACATCCTGTCAAACTACAATGAACTATGGCAAGCTGATCTAAGTGATATGCGTACCTATAGTCAATACAACGATGGGTATAAATACATTCTTTGTGTTATTGATGTATTTAGCAAATATGCATTTGCGAGACTTATGAAAAAGAAGGATGCTGAAACGGTTAAAACTTGTTTTGAAAGCATATTCACGGAAGCAAATGCAACCCCTAGACATATTCAATCTGATAAGGGTACAGAATTTGTTTCAAAGATGGTGAGAGATTATTTTAAAAGTAAGAACATAAATTATTATACAACTAACAACCCAGACATTAAATCTAGCATAGTTGAAAGGTTTCAAAGAACTCTCAAAACTAAAATGTGGCGTTATTTCACTCATAAGTATACTTACAATTACACTAATACCTATATATTACAAGATCTGCTTTATTCATATAACCATAGCTAGCATTCCAGCATAAAAATGCGTCCAGTTGATGTTAACTCTAGTAATATAAGGACTGTTTGGTGTAACTTATATGAAAGAAAAAATGATAAACAACCGTCTTTAGAAAATGCAAGGCTAAATGTAGGTGACCATGTTAGGATAACTAAATATAAACATATATTCCAAACGGGTTATGAAACCAATTGGAGTGATGAAATATTTGTGATTGAATCAGTTATCAATAGGTCTCCGTGGGTTGTTTATACTTTAAAAGATTTGGAAGGTGAACCAATAATTGGTACATTTAATTCTAAAGAATTACAAAAAGTAACTCACCACCCCTCCATCAAATATAAAATTGATAAAATAATACGCTCGCGCCGTATTGGTGGCAGAAAGGAAGTGTTCGTGAAGTGACGAGGTTATCCTAATAAATTTAATTCCTGGATACCGTCATCAAGTTTAGAAACAATATGAGTGAAAACAGTTTTTACTTAACTTTGTTGAGCAATAGCTCATCGGAATATTTCAATGATAATACAACTGCGCACTTTTTAACAAAATTACCTAAAACCATTAAATTGGAAGGAGAATGGGTCGTGGGTTTAGTAGAATTTCAATACCCATGCTCCATGTACAATGTTCAAGAACATGAAAATACCATTTATATTAAAAAGAAAGTTCGAGGACCTGCAGACAAGACGGATAAAATCGTTGATTCAAAAACTCACATACCAGCTACTTCGTATGATAGTCTTGATCATTTTCTTGATGCCTTAAATGAAAACCCACAGCTAAAAAGCAAAGTTAAGTTTAGTTATGATAAAATTACAAAAATGGTGGGGATATCAACAGATAAAGAAATAGTCTCAGTCACAACAACGCCCATATTAAGTCTACAATTAGGATTTCGACCAAGATCAAAAAAAGAAATGTCAATTGGAAAACATCCTGCAAATTTATACTTAGGTTTACCCTCACAAATATTTATTTATACTGATATCATTCATCCACAAGTGGTGGGAGATGTAATTACATCATTACTGACAATAATACCGTTAGACACAACTAAATTTATCTATGGTGCTTACAAAACACATATTTTCTCACCTGCTCACTATGTACCCGTATTACGAAGAGAATTCGATACTATAGAAATAGATATAAGGACAACTACTTACTGGAGCTAGAATACCATTCCAGTTTGGATCTTCTTGCGTGAAGCTACACTTTCAACGGGTAAAATGAATTATAAAAGATCATCTACGTCTTGCCCATATGAACACTACTATTCACACCAAGCTGGTACGGGTATAGGAATAGTTTATAAAAGGGTACCATATCAACGAGGACATGGGATCGGGAGTTTCTTGGGTGGTCTTTTTAGGTCTGTGCTACCATTATTATCTAGTGGTCTTAAAACAGTGGGAAAAGAAACTTTAGATGTAGGAATCGGTCTTTTATCCTATATGGTAAATTCACGACCAATGGATAGTTCTATTAGATCTCGGTTCAATGAAGCAAGCGCCAACTTAAAAAGAAAAGCAGATGAAAAAATTGATTCTTTGATGTCGGGGTCTGGGTATAAAACGTCCACAAAAAGACGTGGACCATTCATTAACTTAAAAGCATCGCACCGAAGAGGAGGTAAAAAATATAGGAAAAACAATATTGAAGATATATTCTCAAACTAAAAAATGTCATTCTTACATAGTCATTCTTGTGAGTGTGCCAAATCTGAGTTAGACTTATTTGCTTTACCATCAACTCAAACAAGCATTGAAAGTGGCCAGTGGATTCATTACAAACCAATTTCATCTCTAAGTGACGATGGTCCTATTGAATTTCAAGTTCCTGGGTCAGGTGATGACTATATTGATCTATCACACACTTTGTTGCATAGAAATGCCAAAATATTGAATCAAGATGGTACAAAAATAAAAGCTGATGCAAATGTTGCCCCGGTAAACAATTGGTTACATTCCCTGTTTAGCCAACTAGACATTTATTTAAATCAAAAGCTTATATCACCTCCAAACAACACTTATGCTTACCGAGCTTACATGGAAAATCTGCTTAATTATGGTTCAGCAGCCAAAAAATCTCTTCTGACTTGTGGATTGTGGTATGAAGATACCCCCAACTATATGGGCGCCGTTGACTCGACTAATAAAGGGTTTCACGAAAGAATGGACTTTGTTAAGGAAAGCAAGGAAGTTGAAATGAGTGGTCATTTACATGGTGATATGTTTAACCAGGAGAAATTTCTAATTAATGGTGTAGAAATGAGAGTTAAATTAATCCGTTCGAAAAAAACGTTTAATTTAATTTGTCATAAGGATGGTAAATTTAAAGTACAAATAACAGATGCCAGTCTCATTATCAGAAGAGCAAGAATAAATCCTGGTGTATTGTTAGCTCATCAAAAAGTATTAGCATCAACAACTGCGAAATATCTGATAACAAGGGCAGAAGTTAAGGTTCTGACATTACCCGCAGGTATACAAGGTAAAACGTTGGATAATATATTTCTCGGGCAAGTCCCTAAAAGATGTATTATTGGATTCGTTTCAAACTCTGGATTTAATGGTAATTTAGCTATAAATCCCTTCAATTTTCAACATTTTCATATGAATTCATTTAGTTTGTACGTAGATGGTCATGAAATTCCTTCTAAAACTTTGCAACCCTCATTTAACTCTCCGGGTTTAATAGCAAATGCATATCATACTTTGTTTTCTGGAACTGGTATTCATTTCCATAATGAAGGTAATGCTATAAGCAGATCAAACTATGTGGGTGGTTATTCTTTATTATGTTTCGATTTGACTCCTGATTTATCTGCAAGTTCAACTTCACACTGGAATCTTGTAAGACACGGAAGTGTTCGAATCGAAGTTCGTTTTGATTCAGCTTTAAGTACTACTATCAACTGTATTGTGTATGCTGAATTTGATAACATAATTGAAATAAATAAAAATCGTGATATCACTGTAGATTATAATAGTTAGTAATTAAATAAATACAATGCATTCACTCAATTTTATCATTACCACTTGAACATTGTCTGTAAAACCACCAGTGTTTACTTTTTAGATTAATTATTATTATGGATTCGAATGAAATACAATTTTGTATGAATAAAATAAACCCGAGGTTTAAGTCAATTTTTTTTTGCTGCAAACCGGATTCCTGTTTGGGTTAATCTACCTACTTTTATTATAAGCAATCTGGATCCTGATTTAAAGCCCGGTTCTCATTGGATTGCAATGCACATTGATGTGAATGGATATGGCGAATACTTTGACTCTTTTGGTCGAAAACCTACCGGTTATCACAGGTTATTTTTAAATAGAAACTCTAAGAGGTGGTTTTATAACCATCAATCACTTCAAAATTATTTTACTTCAGTTTGTGGAGAATACTGTTTAGTTTATCTTTATTTTAAGCTTCAAGGGAAAAAAATGTCTGAGTTTTTACCTCTGTTTTCTGATAATTCTTTGTGTAATGATTTAGTTTTAAGGAATATGTTTAAATCAGTTTTTGTGAATTAAAACAATGTGTTATGAAAATAAATTGGGTTTTATTTTATTTCTTACAACTATAATTACAAAATATTCCTACTACCTAAGACAAATGCAGTGACGGAGAAAGAAACATAAAATAAGCAGTTAAAACTCCATCTAATATTAAACATTAAACATTAATATACAATAAAACAAGAAAGAAAGTAAACATTTTTTACAAGTGAAAAAATAAAGTAAGTTATTCTATTATTATGATAAAAACGGGACTTAATCGCGTACACTTACTTTTATTATTTTCCTGACGTTTCGAGCGTGCCGTAACGCTCGTGGTCGCAGGCAGACTGGCGAGGAATCGTATCAGCATCTCCTAGCTGCGCGGGTAGATTAAGTCCCATTTTTATCATAATAATGAGTGAACATCGTGTTAAATAAGTGATTCTAGTTATAAATAAAGCACTGATTAAAACTATTTTTTGTCACCCTTATCAGTCTCTATAAAATATTTTACACATTTGGTTTTAGATGATAGTTCCTTCGTTATATTAAATTTAACATCCCGAGCACTTTGTTCATGTGAGTCACCTTCGTTAGAATAATATTTAACACGATAGTCACAGTATTTCCAGTGGTCCAGAGGTCCAACGTTTCGTATTTTATTCATGTCGTATACTTCGATCTTGATGAGGTGTGATGCATATGCCCCATCGTCCTGACCTGAAGTGAGATATGACACACCGTCTTCTTCTTTTTTTGAGACCGTTGAAGATTTCTTGTACACTTTTGTCTTCTTCTTAGGCCTTTCAAAAAAGCCATCAATATTATTTGATTGACGCTTCTTCGCAATAGTTTACTTCACTTTGAAAGCCAGCGTCCCCTCTTCATCACTTGCTTCGTCTTCATTTTCATCAACGTAAAAGTTTTTGAAAGTGTTGTCGGAAAACTGTAACAAAATTCATAATTAATATTAAAGACTTAAAACATACACACAACAGATACATTTTTTAATGAAATAATTATAGAGTAATACTATTTAAATACTTACATCCAATATAAATAGTCTTCGTTAAAACTTCAAAGCGTAGAAACTTAGAGCTCTTAACTGAACTGGAGATCCGAAGGTATTATATAAAGTTACCCACAGCCTCAGCCTTTTTATATGAATTTGTGTTGAAAAAAAGGTCACGGCTGGTGGGGACAGAGGACCACCTAGGTAGGTAGCGACGAGTTTAAACAGGATTTCGGGGACAGGTAAATTTTTGTTTGCAGCGGAATGTTTTCTAACAAAAGATTAAATTATCAAAAGAATTCTAAATAATTTAAACGACAGATCTTTTGTGCATTTACTTTCTATTAAAATTGCGTGCGACTTCAAACCCGACGATTGATTTATATATTTCTCAGAAACGAATAAAAAGTAAATTATTACCTTCTTCAAAGGACATCTAGCAAAAAAGGTAAAGTTCTCAAGCCGACAGCATAAAGAAAAAACTAATAATAGAAATTGCGACTTTAAAGTAGAGCACCAAAGGAGTCTTTAAACATCGCACCGCCCCACCTAGCTGGTATAAACAGGAATGCAATAAATCACACACCGAATCCTACATTAACAAAAGATGTATATATTATAATAAATAATGGGAACTTCGTTTACGGAAACGTACAGCATACTTACAGGTTGAAACTTGTTTAAAACACAGTCATGTTTATTGTCCACCAATAAAGCTATTTACGAGTTAAAAAAAAAAAGTAAGACAACACAAATATATAGACTAGAAATAATCTAAAATCAATAAAATAATATTAAAAAAATGGATTTGCATAAAATAATTTACCCAAAAAAAAATTAAGACAACACAAATATCTAGACTGGAAATCATCTAGAATCAATAAAATAATATTTCAAAAATTGGATTTGCATAAAATAATTTACCCAAAAAAAAATTAAGACAACACAAATATCTAGACTAGAAATAATCTAGAATCAATAAAATAATATTTCAAAAATTGGATTTGCATAAAATAATAAATTTTAGGCAAAAACTGAAAACGAATAGATACTAATTAACTAAAATTGATGGGGTTGAAACATATACCAGAAGTTTCATATTGTGTTGTAACACATATAGATACGTTTAAATTTGCATATATATTCGCGAAATGTGAATAAATTACTTTAGGTATAAATTTGATACCTACTCCAGTCCAGACTAATAAAGGGTAATGTAATTGTGTCAGTTCGCGGGGCTTGTTAGATCATTAAAAATCTCGTTAAGTTATATGACCGTTTCTACCCCATTGATTTCCCACCACCAAAACAATACCTAAACTATGGAAACTTTAGGTAGTATAACTAGTCTTTCATAAGAAGTAACCAATTAAGAAATTATAAAACCTATTGCAAATACGTAAAGAACAAACTACAACGTAGGAGTATGCCTCTACCGAGCTCGGTAACAATGCGATGTCGCCGAGTCGAGCTAACAATAGAGACAATAGAAAAAGGTGAGCAAGGGTTCTATTGTGGTGTCGAAGAGCGTGTATTGTTTAATTAGCGGAGTGCCTAAGTGCTGAAGGAGGCTCCGGGCACTGTTGAGACCTAGTGCAATCGATCTAAATGGGGGGCTAAACGTACTAAAACATACCAAACTTTTTTTTTTTTAGGTTTCAGAGCCCCGAAAAACCACCATAATCCCGAAAAACCATTGTTTTGGTGGTGGGAAAACGATGGGGTAGAAACGGTGAATCTATACTACTAAGGTGTGTATAGGTTCCTAAAGGGTAGGCAACGCGCAAGTGAATCCTCTGGGGTTGCAGGCATCCATAGGCTACGGTACCTGCCATTACCATCAGGCGGGTCGTATGCTTGTTTGCCACCGTCGTAGTATTAAAAAAAACGAAGTACAGACATCCATTAGACTTGTTGATAATGGCAATTCATTTCTAACATCTTCATGACAATAATACAAGTTTATCAACTTAAAAGTAATTTGTCGTAATTACATAGTATTATTAATACAAAATTGAAATATATAAGTATGAGTAAGTATCTAAAAATTTGACATGACTATCATGTAAATAGTAATAAACCTAAAAACGAATTATATTTTAAAAATTGTGAGCTTACTCTGTTCTTAACGAAATCACCGCGCTACACCAAGGTATCTGATTTCTTAAGTAAAGTCAGGCAAGCAGGAAGCACAATCGCTAGCGTTTTGACGCGCGAATCAATCACGCGTAATGTGGTCTATTTGTTTGCGTCACGTATTGCATCGGTTAATCCGCCCGGCGCTGCGGAAGGCATGTACGCAGAAGTGTATCTGCTGGAATAAGATTCGAGCGTAGCAAGAGATGTTCTAGAATATTTAAGAGTGAACCATCGTACTGGTTTTCGGTATCTTCTTCCTTCAGGAATATGTGTGGATTAAATAAAATATACTGGCTGATATCCGACTGATATCTGAAATTTAAATAACTTTTAATTAACATAAAACTAATAAAATAATAATTTTAACCTTTAATTAACGACGTGGGTTCAGAGTAACACTCACGCTGAGGTGGCGTCTAACAGACGTCAAAAACAAAATATATCATAAAAAATTTAATTTGCATTCTTCAAATACACAAGTTTTATATCAAATAATAAATCATTTTATGTATTTGAATAATAGATATTCATAAAAAAACATACAAATTTTAGAGTCCATTCGACACTTAAGAAAAAACACCAAAACAAAATTGGGTATAATGTTCCAGTGACTTTTTTTCTTTAACTACTCAATGATTAAGAAACACAAAATCGTATATGTTAAGAATGATCATTAGAGCGCTCAAGTGCAATAATTAATCATCAAAATAAAATAAAATAAACTGTTACACGCTAAATATATTTCGTATTTTTGTGCACTAGTGAGAGGAAATTGTCATAAGTGATATTGGGAGTTTAGGGGCCCAAAGTTACAGATTCGGCACGTGGACATGAGCTGTGAGGCTAATTAGTAAAACAAAAACCGTTAAGACTGTTATTGGAAATAATTTTCTACTTTTTAGCTTGTCACCAAGAGACGTGAAATACGTTAACACCGTGGTGGCGTCTGTAAGACGTCGATGATTCTTACGAATGTATGTGCGTTAGTTTCACTCCCAGCATCTCAGGGATGCTGCAATTGCAATTAGAGGATGATGACAGAAATAATGACACTGCGGGATGCGTTTTAACAGAAACATTCGACCAAAATGTTTGTATGTGTTTTACAAATGTTCACGAACACCGTAGTGACGTCTGTGAGACGGCAATGACTCGGTTTGGGGCATAATGTGCACAAGTTTGACTGCAGGCATTTCGATGCTAGATAATGCTAGATAATAACAAATAAGGAAGGTACAAGAAACGAGAGCTTTCACAATATACATTTAAAAAAATATTCTCGAAAGAAAATTCAGTACGTCTGTGAGACGGGCACATCGTCAGGTAAGGGTTAAACAAAAAATAACCGACTTCACTTAGCCTCCACCTTTCCAAAAGCAAATGCTCGAGCTGCTGTAAAATATACTAAAAATTACTATAGGTGTGCCTATAATAGTTCCCTCGATTTCTCCAGGATCCCATCATCAGATCCTGACCTGGTCACAAACCAACTGTGAAGTATATTCTTTCAAAAAAATAAAATCCAAATCGGTCCAGCCGTCTTGGAATTATCGGTGAACACGTCTACGTGTCGCGCTTGCATCACTCCACCGTGGTTGACGATGTGGTGGAGTACGTTCACCGGAAGACTGGCTTAACGTTGAGGGTGCACCAGCTACAGTCCCGGCACTACGTGCACTTCAGCTCGTTTGTGGTGCGCGTGCCGCGGCCGCTGCAGGACACCATCGCAAGTGCAGATTTCAGGCCGAAGGGTGTCGTGTTTCGGCGATTCCGGGGCAATATGCCGAATCCTAAGCCCAATCAGACGACGCAATGGAGCCACGCAGTTACGTCGCCTAAATCAACCTAGTATTAAGTCATTTTATATGTTTATTTTGTAGTTCGCAGTGCCTTGGTTTTTACTGTTATAATGCTGTGTAACTGTTTTGAATGATAAATAATAATAACATGCATAATTTTTTTTAGCAAAAACAAAGATCCCGACGAATTGAGAACCTCCTTCGAAATCTTGAAGTCGGTTGAAAAAGCACATACACCTATACCGTTTATTGTTTTCTTTAACTAAGAAAATGCTGCATTTACACATTTTTTCATTTTTATTTGCACTAGTAAATAATGTTGTTTACGTCACACCTGGCCATAATGTGAGTTTTATCGCACGCTACGCGTACGGTAAAACTCGCATTATGGCCAGGTGGAGACGTAAAATTGTGTACTCACCACGGGCAGTAAAAAAGAAAGCCCTCTATCGCATATTTACAACCCTTGCCTGCGGCTCGGGTTACAAATACCTGCGATTTCGGGCTTTCTTTCTTTTACAGCCCTTGGTAAGTAATGTACTATTTGATGATCGTTATCAAGGTCTGTAATTAGGGCATTAGGTGTTGCGTTTGTCTAACTAAATAATACATACCACGCTGGATAGCTACGCCGATCCTTTGGTCAAAATGGTGGCCAGCCCTCTGGTCACCAGAGGCCCTTAATAAGTCGCACCGAAATCTCTTTGTAGAGGTGACGAGCACTTGGCCCCCATGGCTCCAGGGTTTCGACCCCAAACGCCGCAAACATGTAACTGCTTAACTGCCAAGGGCAGCATATTTACTTACGACGTTTGAGGCTCTTGACTGAGGCTATGCAGCCGCACCAGCATCGACTTTGGTGCCTGGAATATGGGACGGCGCCAGTGTGTCTACAAGTAGCATCCCAGACAAGGGGCTAATTGAAAGTTTTACCTGTCACTTCTGAGCATTTAGTTTTTACGTTAGGTTAGTTTTAACTTTAATGTTGAGTTATTATTATATCAAACAGTTTAGGCACATTATCATAAGTTATTTACATACGCAGATTGTAGCTAGAACATTTAAAACCCCAGATCGTGCAAAAGACATGGAATGTAATAAGCCAAATTAAATGCTTACTTTTAATTGAATTTCAACTCTTATCTGATATATTTATCCCTCCGTTATTGGGTTCATTTGCGCTTACATTGAACTATGTAGTATTTGCTCATCTGGATTCTCAATACCTGTGCTGTACACGTTCAGCAGCTGTAATTTTTAAAGTAAATATTCGAGAGACCGGTATCTAGTTTCACGTACTGACATAAATAAGTAAAGCAGAATCTATTTGTTACCTTCAATATTTACTAGGTATTACTTAAGTTATTAGGTATTTAATGAGTGTAATGACATTTATTTATATGCTTTAATTAATAGTTATTTATTACACATGGGATAAATTTGACGTTTAATCTCGCGTGATTTTCTTGTGACCCGAGCAAGCGAAATGTTCCAAAATTGAGCTACGAGCGTGGTTAAAAAAATGGAATCTTCAGCGTACGAGAGCCTCAAGGCAAGAGAGTTTGAACAAACTTTGCTGCCGAGTATAATACAAAAATGTTCGCCACACCACCACAGCAAAAATATAAGCTATGAAATATAAAACAATCGAAGTCAAATAAGTGCTTTCAAAATTATATAATTCAAAGTCATCATTTCAAGTCCATCCTGTCAGGTTACCTGAGTTACGTTACCTGACTCAGGTAACGTAAAACACAAAAAAATCAAGGAAAACTGTAGCGGTGAAAAAATACTGTACTTAATATATACATAAACGTTTTTTTAAGTTTCTTTTGTCGGAAAAATGTAATCATGATTTCAGATCTCTGAAGAAATATTACTCTAAAGGCATGGTATATAGGTAATTAACATTTTAACAAAGTAAATATTATATTCTTGTTACCTTACTCGAAGGTTTCCATCCATTTAATAAAATATAAAATAATTTTGTCAATTAACAACCACTCATATAAGCACTGTAATCCTTCTAATGGTTTTAAACGCTGATTCGACGGCTCGCTCTGTATTCGGTTGAACACACACATTTATAAATCAGAGAGTAAACAAAGCCTCTGTAAATAGTTTCACTAAAGTTAAAATAAAAGGCACTCACGCTGCTAGGTTTGAATGGAATATAATATGATTACATGTCATAAGTTTTATGCCCCAAAAGTTGGGAACGTTCATCGATAAATCTTTGCGACGCTTGGTACGATTTCATTTTCGAATTTCAGGAGCGATTGCCTCCACTGTTAAAGTTTGCCTGAAAAATTTTTGCAGACGATTGACTTGCTATGGACGGAAATAAAAAGTTGTGTGTAAGAGCGATACCGCTGTACACGGCGTATAAAAATATATAAATATTTGATTAAGACGCCTATTCTATGAATATTGGTTTGATTATGATTTGATATTGAACTGGACTGATACTGTCAAAAGTGACGTTAAGCTTATTCGGGGCTCATTATCTTCTTGCCCTTATCCCATTTTCTTGGAGTCGGCGCAGCATGTCTTTTTCTTCCACACATCTCTATCACCCACATCCGTGAGATGACTCATCCCTCACATCCTTTCGTTTCATATAATCTCTCACACACTCCATTCAACTTTTCCTAGGTTTACCTCTTCTCCTACATCCCTCCACATTCGTTCTTAATACCTTTCTCGTAACATGACTTTTATCCTTCCGCATAACATGCCCGTACCACGCTAGGCGATTAGCCCTTAAATTAAGCTTATTCGGGGCTATCGAAAATAAATCGTTTGACGTTAACTCGATACGTCATAATTTTAGTGACATTGATTGTCAAAATAATAATGTGTTTAGATGTTATTTTGTTTACAAAAGAAGACTACTTTAATTACAAATCCGTTGCAAATCATGATTTTAAAAGAATACCAGTTCGAGTATCTTGTATTACCTGATTATATGTTGGGATTGCTGGGGCAGTGTTGTACATCTACATATCTGGAAAATCTAGTGAAGCATAATATTTTGTGAGGGAAATACCACAAATTGTAAACAAACGCCCATTACAATTAATAATTCAACTGTGAAGAACTCTGGAACTTCATGGAATTCGAAAACCACGTCCTTTGTATTGCCCGTCCAACGTGCTTTCAATTACACCAGACGTTCCTCTATTATTATTATTATTATTATGTTGTGTATATTATTATTATGTTATATTATTATCATTTTATTTTGTGAGGAAAACTGTTTAATTCTTTTATTTATATTCGTGTTAATGTAATATTTTTAACACATTTAAACCAATCCCTACACATATATTCAAACCCACTGAGGTACTTTGCATACTTATTTGCTTGCGTTATTTGCAGATTAACCACCTAGACAGTTCATACTTAACCGATATCAACGAAATATTCCACGTAAATATTTAATGCATTTGTAATTTATCTAAATAAATTTCGTGGCGTCTACGTGTGTTGATATGTGATATTATTTATGAAAAGGTACGTTTTACAGATTAAATATTGTATACGAATAATAAACGTGTAATCACCAATCTCCAAATGGTACCGTTTCCAAAATAAGTACACAAATTCAGATATATAAAACTGTCGCGTCACCTAAAGAACAAGCAAATTACGTAAGTAGGTAGTTAAATATATTTTTCAAATGTTGTAAAGCTAAACAAATTTTTATATAACTCGTAAGGGAGTGAACGAGGGTTTAAAGGTATTTAAAGACTTCTAATAGAACAAATTCGCGAATGGAAGCCGTGCTTTTAATAATATTATATGTGTTATAGTATAATCCATACCAAACTGCTTGCGGAGGGTCGATCATCCCTGTTGGTAACAATAGAAAAATGATAGGTGGTTTTTCTATATCTTATTTTTGAGAATAAAGTATCTTAAACCTGACAAGTAATAAAGAAAAAACAATGCGAAACTTAATAGCATTGTTTATAAGCTAGATATAACAGGACTTTACTGTCTCAAAGTATTGTGTATTGCAGAGAAAATCGCGTTGCTACTCTCCGACTGCAACCAACGTACTGCAATGTGTCTAGAGCTTGCAATTCGGATATTTCGAATAGTAATTTGTATGGAATTATCCGGATAATATTCGTATTATTCGGATAATATCCGGATAATTGCAAACCCTAAATGTGTCTCATAGGGAAAATAAGATTAATCATAAAGTCTTCATTCCACCAATGTGATTGTGTAGATAAACATTTACACTGATGACTGAGAATACGAAACAGTAGATTTGATTATGTTTATGTTAGTAAAATAACACAATTGTCGATATTTTTAAAATTGGTACCTATAGAGGGAGTTAAGTTAATAACCATAGTCAAGAAATGTGTAGGTAATATTCTCCTCGCCATTGAGATGTTATAGTTTTTGAAATGTTAGTCTGACCCTGGGCAAGTATTTCGGATATAATTATGACTCGATTTAGACTAGTTTGGAACAAACTAATGCACTGCAGCAATATAAGTTCGTTCGTGAGTATCATAGCGCAAGTATAATTCAGTTAGGCTTCCGTAGCGATTGTTGCGCAACGCATTATCATTACTAATCGCTTCTATTATTCCGCGATATTCGGCTACAGGGCTAGAGGGGCCCACACACCCGCTAATGGAATAAAAAGTGAGGTCACAAAGTAAAAAGATACACAGCACCTCCCCCGGTGCCGCTTCGTGCGAATTTCAACTGAAAATTTTATACGTTCAATCTATTTTGAGCGCCTTTATGCTGTGTCTCACGCTCCCGCCTCCGCACAACAGTTTCGTTTTCAATTATTGCCCACTTGTGGAACGGGATTCGAGGAAAGAAAAAAATCTAACTACTCAAAATTATATTATATAGACATGCAGCTTTATTCGATGTTTACTGCGCGTCGATTGTACTTGGACGAGATCTGTGATGTTCAAAGAAAATTATTGGCGGAACGTGCGGCATAGAGTGGCTTGCAGGCGACGGGTTATCGCAGAAGCCCTTTGGAACCGCCTGTAACGATTCGATTGCTTTTAATGCCATCCGAATATTGCCTTCCAAATGCCCACTCTCCTTAAGTTCTGCCTCGGAAAAAAGAGTCTTATTTAAAGGAGTAATTTTTTAGGACTATAAAAATTATATTGTTTGCCGTAACTTTAAGTCGAAAAAAGCGTTAAGAGAATTAAAATTCCAACGAGGAAATGAGCTCCGCCAGATAAACGTATTAGCTTTTATGTTCGTCAGAAAAATCCGTGGCTCTGAGTATTTCTTCGGAATTAAGTTTAATTAATTAACATCACGAATACATCACGTTATTACATTTTATTCAAATGAAAATTCGTTCCATTTTTAGATTTTTTTTGTTGTAAATGTTGTTACATTTTTTCAAAATGCAAATTGTATTTTGCAGCATCAAGTTAAGAGTCCGGTAAAGTTTTTTTAGATTTTGCTCAACTTTTCGATACTATTTTACAGTAACTAATAAGACTACTTATAGTTTGTATACATATATTGAAAGATAATTTCTTTTTAAAGTGTATAAGTGGAACACTTTTATGATTTTATGTTTTATATATAAATAATTCACCTTAATATAACAGCCGTTTCGCGATTTTTGCTTGGAGCGGTGAAAAGGGTAAGATTTTTATGGATTAAGATGATGTTAAACGAGTATGTAAAATATATAAATACGTTGTACAATGAGTCGTTTAAGGAATAAGTGCAACAGTTTCCATAATTTTCATAGATATTTTTTAAGCAAGAGTATGTTTACCTAGAACAATTGTAGAAAAAATTGCCGAATTTTAGGTGGTATTTATGGGAATGTACTAAAGTATTTCATAAAAAATTAAATTTATATATAAACTTGGCTTTATGATTTAATCAAATATTATAAAACATATTGGAGGGCATAACAAACAATAATAAAACTAAACAAGCTCTGCAAAAATTGAGTTTTCGGGTATTAAATAGTAAAAAATGTGTAGGTACCAAAAGTATATTTTTGCAATCACAAGACTTCAAACTATCTTATCAAATACAATTCATGTGCGTTATTTAATTATTAGCGATTTTCGTTTTCAAATCGTTGCCGCACTCTTAAATTGGTAAGAGAAAAAAGATAAATTCCACAATTTCAAGGTGACGCTAGTCGCTCGGGGTCAATTTTCACACTTCGCTTATAACGTTAACACGTTTCTTTGATGTATTTACTTTACCGTACTCAAATAATATGCGAATAAAAGTAGCTAAACCGGAGGCCACCTACTTTTAATTTAGTTACAAAGTTAGTGGCATCTTGCATCAACCCTAAAGTATCATACTCAGCACTCTGCTTGCATTTTGTTTGCTTCCATCGTTTGTTTGCAGGCGAAATTATAAGGGTGCTGGTCTTATATTTGTAGAATGCACGCGTCGCTAGGTGCATTTTTGTGAGATTACAAATTTTGCGCTTGCAATGTGCAATCTTCAAGTAAATGCCTAGACGGTGAACTCGCAGTGCATGCAGTGGCAGTGTGGTAACCGCGATCACCTTAAATGTATCTGATATTTCGTAATTAAAACCAGCACTAGGTTAAGGTTAAGGTTAAGGTTAACGCGGGCTGTTTTTCCGCAACTCGACGTCTATATTTTGCGCCTATTTTGCGTGCCGGGTGGCCTTATTCATGCCAACCCAGTTCCTCCAGGAAGCCTAGCAGACCCTTTATGTTGCCGACGACTTCCGGGAGTGCCCTCGGCGAACCAAGATGTTTCGCCCGGTATTCTGCCACCCCCGGACATGTGATGATGACGTGGGCGGCTGTCTCGTCCTCCTCCATGCAGGCCCTGCAGAGGGGACTGTCCGTAACACCTATAGTGAAAAGATGTTTGTTTAGAAGGGCATGACCAGTTAGTGCTCCGCTTATCAGTCTGAGCTGCGGCCTCTTGAGCTGTTTCAGCTTCCGAGACAATCCGGGGTTGATCGTCGGGAGGGCCTCCTTGGCTTGCCTGCATGTACCTAGGTTAGTCCAAAATTGTTGGTGTTCTACCTTGGTGTTATGTCGTAGTGTTCTCCGCAGCCATGCAACAGGTAGAGGTATGATGGGCTCGGGACCTACCACTCTTGCCTCTGAGCCGCCTCTTGCTAAAGCATCAGCTGCGTCGTTGCCACGTGAGTTGCTGTGCCCTTTGATCCACTGCAGGGTTATGCTATTGGTGCTACATACCTCCGTTAGGATTCTGTGGCATTCGTATATAAGACCTGAGGTTATTTTGTGATTTTTCAGGGCTTGTAGAACCGATCGACTGTCGGAGAGTATGCGGATGGGGTATTCCGTTACCTTCCTAGAGGCGATTGCGTGAGCGGCCATTATTATGCCCATGCACTCTGCCTGGAAGACTGTGTTGTGGGCTCCTAATGGTGTTGAAATATGTATGTTTAGGTCCTCTGAGAAAACTCCCGAGCCAGTGCCAGACCTTGTTTTGGACCCGTCTGTGAAGATTCTCAGCTCCCTTGGGTTGAGACCTTCGTGTGGGTCCTCGTACAGTTGAATCTTGTACTTTTTGTCGAAAACGAATTGCCTAGGTATCGCATCAGTTACCGCATCTATGAGCGGTTCCTTACTTACGGCCTCGTGAAGGATTTCAGTGTGTGGTATCCTAGGCGCCTTCCAGAGATTCAGCTTCTTTAGCCGCACCGCCGCAGCCATGGCCTCTTGTTTCACGAAGAGATGCAGCGGCGGTAGGCCCAACATAGCTTCCAGGGCTGCAGTTGGTGTAGTCCTCATGCAGCCCGTAGTTGCCATGCAGGCCAATCTCTGTAGTCGTTGTAGTTTGGCTTCGACCGTGGATAGTTTGGTTCGTGGCCACCATACTATCGCGCCGTAGCATATGATTGGTCGGATTACTGCCTGATATAGCCATAGAGTGATCTTGGGATTCAACCCCCAAGTCCTACCTACCATTCTACGACATTGCCAGAAGGCGACCGTTGCTTTTTCAATTTTGTTGTTGAGATGAGTGCTCCAGTTTAGTCTGCTGTCGAGTATTACCCCTAGATACTTTACCTCAGATGACAATTGGAGCTCAGTATTGAACAGTTTTGGGAGGCGGTAGTTTCCCAAAGTCCGTTTGTTGGTGAACATTACCATCTCTGTCTTCCTTGGGTTGACCGATAGTTCGTTGTCGCAGCACCAGCGTTCCACTATCGCCAGTGCCGAGCGTGTAACCTCGCATACTGTACCTGCGTGAATACCGCTTGTCAGTATCACTATGTCATCAGCATATCCGATTGTGTAGTAGTGATTGTTGTTTAGTTTGGTGATCAGGTCGTTCACCACCAGGTTCCATAGCAGTGGCGATAGGACGCCCCCTTGGGGGCAGCCCTTAGCTACTAATGCTTGTTTGGTCTCATCCGTGCCGAGTTTAATGGTCCGCTGGCTCAGCATCTTGTTTATCCATTCGATTATAACTGCGTGGACTCCATGTCTTTCCAGCGCTGCAGTTATACTTGTGAATTTAGTCTTGTCGAAGGCTCCCTCGATGTCAATGAAGGTGCCTAGGCACATAGTCTTGTTCTTGATTGCTACTTCAATTTTGGTCGTGACCGCATGAAGTGCAGAGTCTGTAGACTTGCCTGGGCTGTAGGCATGTTGATTCGGATGCAGAGGTACGTGGGTTAGTACCGTCTCCCTCAGGTGTCTTTCGCATAACCTCTCCAGGGTCTTAAGTAGGAAGGAGGTTAGACTTATTGGCCTGAAGGACTTAGGATCCGTGTAGTCACTTTTACCTGGTTTTGGTATGAAGATCACTTTGACATCTCTCCACCGTGTTGGCACATACTTGTGCGCCAGACAGGCGTCTAGGACGGAGGATAGCCCTTGAGTGAGTGTCTCCCCGCCCCATTTCAATAGGGCTGGGAAGATTCCATCCGGTCCTGGTGATTTGAATGAGTCAAAGCTGTTAATTGCCCATTGTGTTCGTTGTGGGCTGATTACCTTGTTGGCCAGTTGCCATTCCTCTTCCGTCGGAATGACTGCTTCAAGTGGCCACCCAGCTGGGCTAGATATCTCGCAGCCTGGGAAGTGCGTTTGTACCAGAACACATTCCGCCTCCTCCGGTGAGGTGGTGAATGAGCCGTCTGGCCTCCGTAGGGACCCCAGGGATATGGCAGAATTGTTGGAGAGAACTTTTCTTACCCTGTTGGCCTGCGCTGTTGACTCTATGTTAGTACAGAAGTTCCTCCACGAGTTGGTGCTCCTGTACCTTAGTCGTTTTTTGTACCTGGACTTGGTGGCCTTGTAGTTATCCCAGTCCTGGTTAGTTCCTGTGTTCATTGCTCTGTTCAGTTGCCTCCTCATCTCGCACCTGAGTCTCTCCAACTCCGGCCCCCACCAGTTGCTTTTGTTACTACGGCCTGCTGGGGCAGATATGGGACATGTTTGTTGGTAGCATTCCAGCATTGTGTCGGTGAGGACGCTTACCTGTTTTTCAATCTCATCGGTGCCCAAGATCCTGGGTGGAATCCTTGCCTGTTGTAAGGCTTGGCCAATACGTAAGGCGTATTGGGCTCGGTCTGTTTTCCTTGGATTCCGCCTCAGTGGCTCCGTGTGTCTGCTTACCTGAAGGTCGAAGCGTATCCATCTATGATCCGAACATGACAGTTCCATGGATACATGCCAGTTCGAGATGTGCTCCGATACTCCTCCTGTTGCTAGGGTCAAGTCAATGATCGTTTTACTTCGCCGGTTAACGAAGGTGGGTTCAGAACCTATGTTAATTATGTTAAGGTTTGTTGTGAATAGGTACTCAACAAGTTTGTTACCTCTATCGTTTCCTGTGGGCATGCCCCAGAGGGCGTGATGCGCATTGGAGTCGGTGCCCACAATGAGCTCCAGCCCCGCCTCTTCACAGTATCTGACCAGCCTGGTTAGGTCGTGCGGTGGTGGATCGTCCGCCTCGGGCATGTAGGCTGATGCCATGACCACCTCCGCAAGGCTGGTGTCCAGCGCCCCCTGCACCTTTATGGCGCACAGGTCTCTGGAACAGAAACCTGTTAGAGGTTGCATATGTATGTTGCTAGTAGTGTAAATGCACGTGCGAGGGTTTTCAGGCCCCGCATATACTGTTAACTTACCTCCCATGTTGCGGAGTCCGCAGACAACGCCTCCCCTGACCCACGGCTCCTGGATCAGGATGATGGCCGTATTGTGTACCTCCAACCACTTCCGGGTCTGAGCCGTTGCGGTTATACTGTGGTGGAGGTTGGCTTGGAGGATGTGGCTACTCAGCGAAGGGGACACCGCCATCGGAGTCAGAGTCCCCGACCGACATGTTGTCAGCCTCGCTGTTCCCCCCCTTTCGGATGGTCAGCCTGCCTAGCTCGTCCGCGCATTCCCCCCCGCTTTCCAAGTGGTCACCAAGAAGAAGGTCTTCTTCATCCATCTCGGAGGCGGGGATGTTCTGCTCTGGAGCCTGGGGCCCAGGGGCCACGACCAAGTCATCGGCCACCTGTGCCCCCTCTGCAGTGTCCATCGGCTGGGGGGGATTTACATCCTCCGTATTTTCGGAGACGTTGATGGCAGGTGGGTTTTCCCCAAACTTGCCGCGCCCCTCCTGGAACTTCACGTACACCGTGCCCAACATAAAGCTGAGCCGGCGTCCGTGGTCTACCAGGGTTTGCACCAACGTCTCCGGGACGCTGACGATGACAAAAGTGTCAGCCGCCTGCCTGTCCATCTTATGTAGGAGCCACCTGTTGATGGCTGCCCACTTGTTTTGGAAGCGCAGCATGTGCGCAACCATCTTGTGGTCCTTGTGGACCCCAGGGAGCAAGATGCCGCAGCGGACTCGCCTTGGCAGCTCGCTCTGGCGCTTTACCACCAGCTTCCCACCTGTTGAGAGGGTGATGGTGGCCACGCTGCGCTGCAGCCAGCTGAGGGTGTGCTGGTTGTCGCACCAGAGCCTCAGGGAGCCGTTGGTAAAAACGGGTCTCCCACGAAACGCCAACTCCTCAGCTTGGCTACTACCAGGCTTGAGTGCCTCCTCAACGAGGAGTCGCTCAATCTGGCGCTGTACCTCCTCAGATTGTTGCAGGCTGAGGTGTTCCGTGGTGGCGGTAGTTACACCCACCAGCAGGTCCGTCTTGACCGCGCCCACGTAATCAATCTGGGTGTTTTCCCCAGGTGGCCCAGTTCTCCGCCTCTTCTGCTCGCCCCTTGGAGAGATTTTCTCCTCGGGACGTGTCCGTTTGGCGGAGGACGGGGCACCCTGGGTACTTCCACCAGGGAGTGTAGATGTCGCCTCTCCCCTGGGGGGTAGACGACGTCGATGGCGAACCCTTTTGGGGCCTGCACCCTGCGGCTGCTGCTGCCTCTGCTGCGGCTGCTGCGTCTGCAGCTGCCGCTGCTGCGGCTGCTGCTGCCGTTGCTGCTGCTGCGGCTGCTGCGGTTGTTGTTGCTGCTGCCGCTGCTGCTGAGAGGGTGTGGCCAGGGCCGCGTTATTTTGAGCAGCCAGTCGCCTCTCCCTCTCCTTGCGACGCTGCTTGCTGTTTTTCTTGTGCTGCTTCTTCGGAGCAGCAAAAACCAGCACTAAAATCTACGGTGATAACAATTGTTCATATATAGATTCAATGCTAATGAAAACGGTTTATTTTATATACAATCTTTTGTTCAAGGTGAACGATGTTGAGTTTATTATAATCTTATTACACAATGTGTTTTGAACGGGGCCCTATCATTGCCCGTTGGCCAGCCGTAGGGTAGGGTGTCAAGCAACACATATTCTTAGAATTTGTGAGATAGTAAGCGCTTCTGCATACTTTGCATTCTGAAGTAACAGCTTGCCGGGGTGGCGGTCCCGTAAATACTGACTAATTATGCCGTAGTTTAACGAACTGGTTGTCGTTTAAGCAATAATCTTACACAACTGAATGCAATTTTCTGATTTAGTGATTTTATTTCTATTGCTACATAGTATATGTATATTTATACTTAGTCATGTTTGTTCCAAAATCATATAACGTTTATTTGTTAACTACAATTCGTTCCTAAAATATATCTTCATATATAAAAGAAACATAAAATAATTGATACTGAAGTTCTAAGGACACGTAAGTAAAGTTTTTAGTGTGAAAATTAAAAGACACATTGTCCTATTTTAAAAGATTGTTGCGAATAACCTACATATCAGGATGAAGTTGACAAGTCGAGACGAAAACTTGAAGAAATTACAACTTACAATAGAATTGCATAAGGTTTAAATTTCTTCAATTTTAAATTTCGAGTTATTAACTTATGATTGTCGTGTACGGAATTTATCCAGCAGCCCATATTTGAAATGAAATATTATATTTGTTATGATTACTTATTTAGTTACTAAGTTTTAGCATTGTTAGCGATTTTGTAGCTTACTATAAGTAATATAATGAATAAAAAAACAAGATAGTTTAGATCAGTATTGGAAAGACCGCCGAATAACCAGAAACATGAAGGTTCGATTGATGAGGTGCCTGGTCTTTCCAATCTTTCTATACGGAGCTGAGACGTGGACCCTGAAAATGCGAGACCGTCACAAAATCGACGAACTGGAAATGTGGTGCTGGAGACGAATGCTCAGAATCCCATGGACTGCGTACCGAACTATTAACGTTTCGATCCTGAAAGAACTTAATATTAAAGAGAGATTATCGTCGACTGTGCAAATACGAATCCCCAAGTTCTTCGGGCACATCTCCCGCAATGATGACTCTATGGAACGACTGGTGGTGCAAGGAAAAAGTCGAGGGCAAAAGATCTCGTGGGCGCTATCCAACGCCATGGACAGACCTCATCAAGTCTGTCACATACTGCAGCATAAACGAGAATTCTCACACATTCAATTCAAACAAATCGAATTATTTTTATAAATAAATTAAATATGTAAATTCTTCGTCTCAATGTCATATCACAACCAGTAAAAAAATTGTGGTTAGAAATGAATTATAAATTAGTCACGCTTTTTAACTACTGCTTCAACTCCTACTGTGGCACAGATACGTGTGGCAGCTACCCGCGTAGCAGAATTCATTCCAATGCACATTTTCTTTTCACGTTTTAACTCTTCACTTCTTTATACTTTGTAATGCTGATTACATTTTCATTGTCACTGAAAACTCGACTATGTCACAAGGATATAAAGGTGGAATACGAATTAGTGTTTTTAAATACAATTACGACGGCTAGAATCTCATTTAATGAACTACATTTTATAAAGTATGTTCACCATAATACAGATTATAAAAAAGGAACAATGCAGAACTATGTCTCAACTAAGGTTTCGTAAAAATAATATTATATTATAGATATGAATAGTACCAAAGACCAAAAAAAGGTACATCTTGTATGGATATGTTTATACAAAGTAACCATTTTTCAGTCAGTAGCCAAAATTTTTGACTTTTTTAATACCATTACAGCGATAAGCAGCATACGCTAGTCTGATCGTAAGCAGCTACCGTAGCCTATCTTGGATACCTGGAAATCCAGAAGTATTAAATGCGCGTTGCAAACTCATTATTTGTCCAGAAATATGTCCGAAAATGGTCCATTCTTTTAATTTCAAACTTCTGTAAATATGGTAGAATACCTACATATTTTTGCCTATCGAATCAGTGAAAGTAAAGTGTAAAAACCGGCCACAGCACAAAGCTTTGAGTGCAAGGAGAAGTGCGGGCGCAAGTGCTCGGAATTCCCATGCCCTGTAATTTGGACTCGACATCGCTCACCGAACGCTGCGTCAGGACTTTTAAGCCGCAAGGCACAGGGGACGAACAGTAGGATAGTCGTGGTTGTCTTTCAAGGTAGGGAATAGGATTATAGGGTATTGTACTTATTTATTCGTTTGTGTTTTAAAAAAAACGTATCTCTTACCGGTAATATAGTTCTTGAGGCTGTGGGTTTATTGTCTAAGAAATCCGAAACGAGATTTATAAAATTCTATAGTAGCCTGGCATAATCTTATAATATAAGATAGTAACTACAACCAGCAATTAAGTATCTTTTGACCTTTAATTTTAACGACCGGGAGCGCGCGCAAGACAAGTATCCTTGTCATTTGAATAAAATTTACTTATGTTCAAATTTTTTTTAATAGTTAACTGCTTGTTAATGGAATTCGGCAATTGCTAATTTCCGAATTACATTAAAATAAAATTACGCATATTTATATAGAACTCCAATCTTGATAGCTGATGTAAGTACAAAGATAGTTATTAATTTTAAATAGTGCTGTTTAGACGTAGGTATTTTTGTGATTTTTCCTATCTATATAAAGGACTCACGTTTTAAATTGCGTTAATCTTTAAAAAATACCTCAAGATTGTTATCCATACTTCTTGCAAACCATATTATTATTCAGAACCGTGCTACGATCTTTCAAAACCTGTGTTAGATGAATCTGAACCAATTTTGTAAAGTAAAACAAAAAATACTACCGTTCGGTTCGTTACCTAAAATGTATTAATCAACAGTAAAATGTATAATGGCTTTCTGATTACGTAATAAATAGTAAAAAACAACTCCTAAATTAGTGTTAGTTCTCCCGGTTAATGAAATCCTCTAATGCATTTAAAGGTCAATAGGGTGGTTACATTCAATAGTAAATAAATAACTATAAAAAACATTCCATATCATCAGAAAATTGCTTCAGCGTCCAACATTATAATGAAAATAACACCTTCATCAAAACATTAATAATGTAAAATATCGATAAAAATCCCGGCAACGGGTATGCAGTTGACGAACATGATGAGTATCGATTGTGCGCGTCGCAGAGCACCGAACCCGCACCGCAGCGGCAGCGACGATCAATGCAATACATTTTGCATAATTGATGTCCCATTTACGTCTACGGAACACTTATTCATATTCATGAATTTAACAAATTTTTCAATTTGTGCTGCCAGCAAGTGTATTTACAATACCTCCGTTTATTTTGCCAACACAATCTCTGTAAAAGCCAGGTATTCGCCGCGGAGTAGATATAGTAGTCTCTAATGTGATATTTTGATGCTATACCGCTACTGGAAATTGCATGGCTCTTACTGCAACCGTAACGGCTTAGATTTCATAGCAGACGATTGTAGTTTGTTTTCTTATTTGATATTGCACAGTACTTAATCGAGAAAAGAGATTAATGCTAATAATATCGATACATACATATAAATACCTGTATATCTTGTAACTACGGGCATAAATGGACTTAATTAAAACTATGTGTTATACTCGTAATTATGCCAAGCAAACGTCACGTAACAATCAAGAAAACTCTTTTTAAGTAAATTAAACTAGTCTTGTAGTAACAAAACATCATTAAAAAACTGTAAGTAGGCTTTCAGGTTATTCAACTTGCCAAAATGTTCTTAAATGCCCATAAATTTACAACCGATCTAAAAAACTGTCCGAGCCATACCAAAATCGTTCAAAGGGAAAAAAACTGTAACAAAACTAATTCCCAGTAGCAGAGCCTTGGAGGTAATGGGAGATTGTAAAAGGAGGCAATAAAAGCTTAGTATTGTGTGAGAGTACCGCAGGGGAGTCCCTATATTGTGTTCGGGTCCGCGGAGGGCCCCAAGAATCGTCTGACCACGGACGCGGTCAAATTGTACAGAAATGAAATTATCAAGGTACGCTGCCGATTTTCCGAACCAATGAATCAAGATCCAATTCCCTTTTGTAATAGAACATCGTCGCGAAACGCGCCCATGGAGTTACACTGCCCACTCAGTGGACGCTTAGGCCGCGCTCAGCCTGTTGCGCCACGCTACTGGCTCCGCAGGATTGTTTTCTGTGTCCTAATGATGCATAATGTTTGCTGTGGCCAGATCCATAATTGTTAATTTTCTTACGACAAAATAAAACTTAAGTATAAACCTCTTTGCTAGAGTGGGATAATGATATGCATTTCTCATTCTTTTAAGTTTAACTGTGTTCCTTCTAATGTAAGAAAAAAATTGCAAAGTATATTTCCAGTCTATGTATTGAAAAACAAAAATATAAACCCCTGGACCCATTTTACATTGGACTGGCAATCCAGAGGAAGTAGGCTTGACTCCTATAGTTTTACAGAGTCCTTCGTAGTTCATTATTACATTGTAATGGACACCTTTTTCTAAAAGGCATCAGTAAATAATACACTAAATTTTCGATTAATTATGGAAACTTTTCTGCATTTTTTACCGAAATTCATACCCTAGTTCGTAAACTACTGAGAGACACCATGTACGACGGATATTTTGACAAATAATGGGTGGTAGAGTGTGGTGTCATAGAACTTTAAGGGAGTGCAGTTTAAAAATGTTTGAGAACAAAAATGGTATGGAGGTTTATTTGTCGATACAATTCATCATACTATACGTGGTTAATGACTCCAACATAGGTAGCCAAACACATTGTATATTGTAAAAAATCCGGGTCTACCTAGATTAGGTTTTTTATGTATTTATTGTTTTTGTATGGTTTAGATGTGTTTTAAATAACCTAATCTAAGACAAAAGATAAATAATAGATTTAACTTAATTAATTTATCGTATGGCTACATGTCACTGGATATAGATAGGCATTTCTTCTCTCAGGAATGAGTAGTGGGAAAGCAGATGATAAAGAAAATCCAGTGAGTGCTGCGAGGTCCAGATGTGACAGTGCAGCTGCCAAATTTGTTACTCTTTTAGCACCACCCAGGAATCACGTGTAGGGTTGTTTAAGGTGTTTCCTGCGGACGCAGAGTAACACTGATTCCAAAATACAATATAATATAGATTTAACTAATATTAGGTAATAAGTCAAAAACTTGACTTTCATCCATAAAACGTGCAAGTTAATTTATTTATATTTTGGTCGTGTTAGAAAAAAAAGTGATTCCATGGAAGCGCAGCCTTAGTGCGTGGAGAAAATGAACCGCAGGCAACTATTATCACATTCTTACTCAGTATCTGAGGGGGTACAATGCTTGATAACGAATACGCGTGTAATATTTCCTAGTGAACTGCTATGGATTATTGATGGACTGCTTGTTCTGTATATAATCACGTTAGCTTAGGTTCAATTTAATCATACATGAAAAATATATTAATTTATCATGGTTAGTTTCACAATTAAATTAAAATATTACTAATTTAGTTGTAGACTGATTGGGACAAGAGCTAATCCAAACAATTGACCTCAGTTATAGGAAATCTTCATATGTACAGTTAACCAATTTGATTCCTAGGCCACTCTAGAACCTTGTCACAATTGCTAGTTTGGTAGCGAATAGGTTACGTTTATACATCCACGGGCAGCTGTCATTACAAGGTTCTACAGTGACCTAGGAATCAAATTGGTTGACCGTACTTATATACTAATACGGTAAATAATTATAAATATTGTTTTAAAATATGACTACATTAAAACTAAAATTTAAAGTTTATATCTAGATAATAATATTCAATTGGCACGTCCTTTCTATTCATATCGAATGAAATGTCTACAAACATTCGCATTTTAGTAAGAATCTCCTCAGTTGTCCCGTAATCTGCGTCGAATTGACTTTTCCGCCGGAGAGCTGACGAGTCTTCGTCTGTAATATGCCATAAACGACCCGAACGTATTGGACCCGATGCTTGGAGGTGGATAAAATTTCGTTGATATTTGAATGCGTTATATTCTTTTCGGTTTATGGCCGACAGTCCCTCCCAAATAGGTAAATACACGCATGGCAGCATCAATCTCTTAACGCTATAAACGTTAACTAATTAAATCACCACAATATGACAAAATAAAAGCGAAAATTTAATAACGCCTGATAAAGAAACTTCCTAAATTAGCTACCAAAGTTAATAAAATAACAAATCGAAAAATAAAACAATTTTCTCGAAAGTTATAAACCTGCACAGATTTCCATATCTACGCGAAGTTGGCACAAAGTAATTCCTCTGGTTTGGAGATAAAATTTACGTCATTTCCTGTCGCCTGGAACTCGGCAAAAATTATCAGGCATCGGCGCAGGCTTCGGGGCAATTTAAAATTAATGAATAATGTTATCTGATAATGATTCTGGAAAGCTTAATTAAAGTTTTCTTTTTTGTCACTTTTTCTCACTTTATAATCGCATGAATATCTTAATTATTTCATCCTGGGATAAAACTTCTTAAACCGAGCTTCTTTAAACGCATTACTAAAAATCTTCCTGATAAGCACCACTAAGTTTAAGTGAAAGCTATCAAAAACCGTAAATTTTGTTTTGTGTCGCTACAAAGTTGTGATATAGTAGAAACTCCGGCAATTGATTTATGGTTGTATTTTTAGCATGTCTAGTCCTTAACGAGTAAGTATAAGGTTGACATGATTGTGTAACCGCACAGTATTGATTGGTCTTCGGACAGTCGACTAACAACCAACCCCATGCTATTTTTAGTGCAGTGCGCTACGAATAAGATTCGATTCTTACTAAGCCTTATCGTGCCACAAAAGAATCGCTATGTGTGGTAGGAAAAGGCAAAACGCGAAGCAAATATAAAGAATTTAGATCAAAAAGAGCGAAACATTTGGGAAATCGCGATAACATCATTCAAAGGATGAGGAATGGAGAGCTTTATACGCCTTTGAGTGAGTAAAAATGAATATTTGCGGATCTACATACCGAAGCAGGGAGGATGTAAGCATAACTCCTTGAAGTTGGTGTAGTGTTGGATTTCGGTAAAGTCCAATCCATTTGTGTATCAAAATATAATTTGATAAGCCGTGGCCCTTAGTTTACGTTAGGATATATATTTGTTCCATAGGCTAAAATATAGCTCATAATATAATATCAAGTTTACTAACGCTTTGCATTATTTCTTAATTAGCTAGCTACAATTATTATTGTTATTGATAATACTACTGCATTATTTAAGTTAAATAACCTATTTCGCGTTATATCTTTAACGAAAATATTCGTGTTTTAAAACCTCATGATCCACTTTAAATGTTTCTTAGCAATCAAAATGCACAATTACATATACATACAGTCATACATGTAAAAAACTGCATTTAAACCGTAAATATACAATACTTGCATAAACCGGTCCCACGAACCTTCACATCAAATTGTCCAAAAACAAACAAATATTCATTAACGACTACACGTGTACCGAGTGTAAACTATTACAGTTATGTTCCGTGCTGGCAAAAAATCAGGCGATGCATGCAAAAGGTGAGGGGGCAGGTAATTGCTAGCAATTTGTAATAGCTGTGTGATCGCAGGGCGGAATGCCGGCGCTAAACTCCACAATTAATTTCGTACATTTGATTAACGAAACTACTTGTTATGCTAATGAACGCTGCGAAAGAATGCACGCTAACGTGTTAACACGACGCCTTGTCGACACGTTGTCGTGTGCTTGCAATAATTTCACTCGCTGTGTAATTGCTGTTTATAGCTTACCATTTTAAATCTGAACTCTTCATTTGTCGCTAATTATGCGATCTAAGTATCTGTAATATGCAACTAATTAAAAAGTTCGATTTATTGATTTTGCTGACTTTTCGTGGTGTGTAGCTCTAAAGCCGTTGAGATTCACCCGGCGACTTCTACTGGATGACATTCAAACATCGTTTTTTTTTTCATCTATTCCGGTTACAAATTAATAACAAACTTTTACGACATACCTGCGCTTGCAAGTTATAGTCTCTAAAGTATAAGAGTAGTAAAACGTAACGTCAAAGTTAGGTGTAACTTTATGTCAAGTTTATTAGTAAAGTCGTAAAGAGTGCAACAAGTACACAGGAATTCATTTCTAAAGTGCAGTACACATGTTAAGGCGCTCCGACTGAACCTGTTCTCGGTAAAAGGTATTGGAGCATTTTTAACTTAATATTATTGTATCTGTTCCCGTGTGAATTCTGTTATCGGCGACTCAAAATTTAAGATCTAGTGATGTTTGTGAAAGTACATTATCAGTAATATCAGTAGACAATGTGAAAGTTGCTGTTGCTATGAAAATGCTGCTACAAAATAAAAAACACTTATAGTCGGTGGTGTACACTTATTTATACGGAAAATGATGATGATGGAATTTCCATTTGCAGAGCTAATCCTTAAGGCTCTAAGATTCATTTAAGAAGGGGAGCCAATCAAAATTTTGATGCAAATTTTCAATGAAGTGGGGGGTGCCCCCCATAATTAATTAAAAATAAAATAGAGCTATATAGTCAAGTTTGATATCATTTTCGTGTAAAGCAAGGATGCCGAATTCATTTTTGGTATTTTATTTATACCTTTCCATATAAGAAAACTGAGAAAACATAAAAAATATGAACGTATGATATTTTTTTGAATAAATGCCTATATGTTTTTTATTTATGGTCGTAACATGAAAAATATATTTTCATGATAAAGCCCTGTTATTCCCCTTTATAAAAAGTATATAAATCCTATATTGGTTACTATCTTTAACGAAAAAAAATAAAAAAATAATAGGCCTGTTATCAACGACAATCTAATTAACTATGCAGGTATAACGATGTGGTTTGAGCTCTAATGCTTGCCTAATTATATCTTTCACAACTAAATGGACGTCAACCATTTCAAACGCTATTATTTACCTTGCCTTTGTATTCTTGTTATAATCCGTAAGTGAACTAAAGAGTTCGTTTAGAAGATACCGAAACCGGTTACAAATAAAGGGGTATTAGATCGAGTAAGTATTTGGTAGGGTAGTTTTTAAAAACGATCAATTTAGTGAGCACATCATTGAGGTAAAGAGGGAGCTAAAGGTAAGCGCTTGGCGGGTACGAATTGGAGGAGGAGAGCAGAAGATCGAGCACAGTGGCGTGCCATGGGAGGGGCCTATGTCCAGCAGTGGACTGATACTGGCTGCTGCTGCTGCTGCTGCTGATAATGATAATGTAGCGCTTACCGAAATGAAAATCCAAAATGACGTTTACCTATCAAGCTAATTTCATCTGTATTGCTAAGACATTAGACAGGGACATAACATTGAATATAGGGTAACCATATAATTTTGTAACCAAATAATAGCGTTATCAAATAGAGGGGTTCTCCAGTCCCTGTTATAAAGTGACGTTTTCAAGTGAAAGGTACATCATTGCGGGTTACCAATAAGGGCCTGTTCATTTTTTTAGAGAGAAAACTTAAGCGGTAGGTATACATCTTTAACTGAGGACAGTCTGTTGGCGAATAGTGCGCTCTAAAATAAAAATAATAATTCTGTGTTATACCTACTTAGACAAACTTATTTGAAAATTTGTTAATTTATTATAAATAATATTTACATAACTAAATGCAAGTCTGCATATCTACAGCTACATGCTTCATCCCACATCTCCATAATTTTGTGGTTGAAATTATACCCTCGTTCTGTTGACAAATTGATCCGATATCTGGTGCACATCTTAAGTTCTGATGACAATTACAATTTAATAGATTTAGTATCATTGTAAATCCAAGATAGCTGCCGCTACAGAATGCCGCGTATTACACATTTGTTAACAAACCTCTCAATCAAGTATAAAATGAAAGGGATTTATTAGTAGAACACAGTGCATTGCGGATCATAAAGTAAGCGTAGTTTAGACAGTTTTAATAACATAACAACTTGAAAAGAAAATAAATATTGTTTAGAAAAATTCAAAAGCTTTTATTGAAAATAAATAATGATATAGATAATGTACAAAAAGCTATAAAAATAATTCGGCAGGTTCTAGGTACCAGTCATCACACCACTCTTCTCGTCAATGTAGCTAGAGCATTGAAAAGACGAAAAACTAAAATCATGGGGCGCTTGAATCTTTTATCAACGGACAACGCCTAATATCATTATAATATATATAAACTTAGGTTAGGTACGCTACGCTAGTGTGGTGTGATGAGTGGTACCTAGGACCTATCGATTACTTTAGCCTTGAGTACATTACCTGCATCATTATTATCATTATTTTAAATTAAACCGTTTAATATACGATTTTTAACATACTAATTTAACTACTATTGGAAACGGGGTGTTTACCTAACTCGAACATACATGGTAAATACCATACCAATAATAATATTTTAATAGTATCTAGTCAAAACAAAAAATAATTATTTTACTTATTTTATTTATGGCCTGGATACGAGACTTTCAAGCAAAATCTTTATTGGATAACTCTGCACTATAATGTGTTACAAATATAAAATTTGTTTCCCTCACTTCCCACAAAAGTAGGAACATTCATATATTTTTTGCAAAAACGGTTGAAGTTACCACAAAACTTTCAATAAAGGAAATATTCTTCATGAAATTCTCTACAGTTCTTGCCTATGAAGTATGTTGCTAAGACTTATAGCTTTCAATCTATGTGTCGCGAAAATTTTAACCCCCCCTTTTTACCCCCACCGCACCATAAATTTAGGTGGCTCTGCTTCCTAAAACGGCCTATGTGTCCTTAAGTCTCACTATTCAAAAGTTGATCCCATCATCACTAAAATCCGTATAATGCCCTTTGTTGCCGTGTGCACCACCGACTATTATAGAAATAAGCAGTAAATTAGTCTTTTATATTTAAACTAGCTGTGTGGGAGGTTTTACCATTTTCATTTACTATCCAGGCCATTAGTGTAGAATTTACGCGTTCTACATATAAATACATATCTATATAAATATATTAGTTCATCCGTGATAAAGATAACTGACTAAAAGGCGTGCGTCGACACCTGCGATCGCTAATGGCCGAGTTCCTGCAGGAGAACATGCTTCGAACAGAGGGTCAAATGATGAAGGTATGAGCGCGAGGTAGCGTGTGAGCGCAACGTCCCAGCGAAAACTGCTTTTGCAGCAGCAGGCCAAAATCGAATAAGGCCGAAGGCAGCAAGAATTGTTTCAGCAGGAGCATGAAAGGGTCCCCACAAAACTCAATGGTCAAGTTTTTTGGTGAACCCGAACGCCGAAGCCGTGACGCGGTGAGAGGCAATATTGCGAAAGCCATAGGGCGAGTACCGCGCAGGACCCAGGCTCACAGCATCGCAGCGAGAATTGCTTCAGCAGAAGCAGCATGTCAGGTACCGGACATAACTCAATGGCGGAGTGTCGAACTCGAGGGCTGCGGACACGAGGGTGAGCGGAAATGTATGTGAAAGTCAAAGGCCGAGTACCGCGTAAGGTCCAGGCTCGGAACATCGCAGCGAGAACTTCTTCAACATCATCATGACAGGGACCGGACATAACTTAAAGGCGGAGTGTCTTAGCGAACCCGAGGGCCGTGGCTCGAGGGTGAGCGGCAACGTCTGAGAAAGCCAAAGGCCGAGTACCGTATAGGGTCAGCAGCAGTACCATAACAGGGACCGGACATATCTCAATGGTGAAGTATATTCAGGCCCGAGGATGAGTGGCAATATCTGCGAAAGCCGTAGGCCGAGTACCGCGTAGGCCCAACCCCGGAGCGTCGCAGCGAAAACTTCTCCAGCAGCAGCAACATGATATAATCCGGACAAAACTCAATGGCGAAGAATCTTAGCTAATCTGAGGGCCGGAGGCCCGAAGGTGAGCGGCAATGTCTGCGAAAGCCATAGACCGAGTACCGCTTAGGCCCAGGCCCGGAGAGTCGCAGCAAGAATTGCTTCAGCAGCAGCAGCAGCAGCAGTATGACAGGGACCGGACATATCTCAATGGTGAAGTGTCATAAGGCCCGAGGGTGAGCGGCAATGTCTGCGAAAGCCATAGGCCGAGTACCGAGTAGGCCCAAATCCGGAGCGTCGTAGCGAGAATTTATTCAGCAGCAGCAGGCAGCATAACAGAATCCGGACAAAAATCAATGAAGAAGAGTCTTAGCAAATCTGAGGGCCGGAGGCCCGATTGTGAGCGGCAATGTTTGCGAAAGCCATAGGCCGAGTATCGCGTAGGCCCAGGCCCGGAGCGTCGCAGTGAGAATTTCTTCAGCAGCAGTGTGACGGCTAGCAGCTAGTAATTGCTAGATTCATGATTACTCTTTTTATTGCAATCAGCTCTTAAAGCGAGATAAATCATTTTGCTCTCACAAACGGTACAATTTTTGCTGTTGGGTAAATCGAAATGTATAAATCTTAACTTAGATTATTTTTACGTTGAGAATAAAGTACCTCCAGCTATTAATGGATTACAATATATGTCCGGACACTTATAATTTCCAAAAGGAAGTAACACGTTTTAAAAATATTTAACCCAAATTAAATTGGGAAAGCATTTCAAAATCCATGCAGAACGCAAAAGACCGAATCGCTTAATTTAATCTAAAGACGTCCTTAAATAATGTTTGTATACAGTATACAGGTTATAAACCTATCTGTGACCACTTTTGAGAACTATTTTTTATGAAAATTATGTTTTTAATAAGCAGAATAAAAACTACCATATATGTTGCTCCGGGGTATAAACTGTTACTATATAACATTTCGTAAAATTCTGTGCAGTAGTTTTTACGTAGTGCGCGGACGAATCCACAGACAGACAAGAATTCCTTCCAAAAATCACTTAGATGTATGCAGTCTACGTTTCTAAAACCCCCCGAATAAGTTTTTCTAAAATATCTTCAATGTACTTTTTTTATCTCCTAACGCGTTTATTATATGTATAGATTATACTAAGAAATTGTATGTATATTAAAAAATATTTTTAAATAAAATGTACCTACTTATATGCTGTACAGTGGTTGCACAAATAGTTAGCAATGATGATAATTTCACAATAAAATCCTAATCGTGATGATAGTTAGGACGACTGAAAAAAATTAGGTGTAAGAGCTTTAAGCTATATTTCGTATGTATATAATATATGTAATAATATATCAGTTTATTTAGCCTTGTATTTAAGTAGTGTGTGTATGTTTAGTTAATTGTTAACTATGTAAAATGTAGCTTCACTTAGTCATATTCAAGTCTGTTTATTCTTTTTCATTGTCTACCACTTATAAGACCGATACGCGATGCAAAGTCGATATCGTGAACATTACTTTATGGAAAAACGTGTGTAATATAAAATTGACAACGAACTATCATTTTAAACTAAATCCAATTTGTTCCGCAATTACGTGAAGCGCGAGCCGGCAGTGACACGTATAGTGATGTCACTGCCGTGATAACATCGCGGCGAGGTGTTAATGGCTGATGGCTATCATAACACGATTTAGCGGCGATTGTTTACATTCGCGACGGCGGGAGGGTTGAGCCACGGCCGGTGCTTTGATAGCGCCGTGACGTGAGCGCTGTAAGCTATCTTAAGGTAAGCGATTTGCTTGCCCGGGTGCCTATTACATGAGCTTTAAAGGAACAGTAACAAATGTATTAACAGTCAGCAGGATAATTAGCTAAGCGGATGACGTGTACAAAAAGATATCAAAACGAGACACATCATTGTTAAAAAAAGTATAATTTTAAATAGCGTAATGGCCATTCATTTTTTTTTTATAGACATAAACGCTTACATGACCTTACAGTAAAACCAATTCGTCACGAAACTTAAGCTAACAATTACACAAATAATCAAAAAACAATATAAAATAAAAACACACGATAAAAAAAGTGAATCACTGCGGAACTGTTGAGCACCCAGCATCCATCGCCTCACATACCCTCAAGCATTCACCACAAACTGCCGCCCATCGCCACGCAAACATGTCACACTCAGGTGTTGATGCCAGCAGCGCATTGAGCTGTGAAAGGGCGCGGGGCAACGGTGAGTTCCTGCACGACACGGTGCGTGCCGACGGCACGGCCAATAGGTCGCGTCGCCGTGGTCTCAGGGCTATCCTCGGGATATCCGGGACAAACAAACGCACGAGACGCTCAACCAGCTCGGGACAGTCGGACCCTCCACGCAAAGCTCTGCAAGCCATTATCATTAAATGGAAATTACGCCTCACTTCCAGGGAATTGTACCCAAGGGAGCCCAAAAGATACTTTGTTGGGTACAAATACGGGTAATATCCGCCGGTTTTCTTATAAAGGAACCTTAAAAATGCTTTCTGTATCTTTTCCAGAAGTAAGGCATACGTCGATTCGTAAGGGTTCCATATAATCGAAGAAGACTCTAACTTACTCCTTATTATTTTACCAAATAATTTAGGTCTACAAATGACCTGTTCTCATTACTGTCATATCATAGTGTTGGTAACAACAAAAAGTATTATATTTATAAGTAATCATTCAAGCTTGTTGTAAAAAAAATATTGTCCTTATTTTTAGTTTGCGTCAATCGTTATTTTCAGGGTCTACCGTTTAAGTGACGATGATATTCGAGTCGAAGGCAGCTTTAAGGATTAAAACTGGTTTAAGGGCTATACAAGGTGTAACAAAAATAAAAATGCTGGTGCTCCTTTTAAGGGATTGGTAACGTATTCTTATTATGAAAAAGTTAAAAAAAATCCTGGAAAAAAAAGGTTTGTATGGAGGGTTGGCCGGCTGGGACGACGTGTCCCATACAAAAAAAAATTCGCATCAATTTTTTTTTTTTCTACTGCTTTTTCTTACTCGCAATACGATACCAATGCCAATGCCCTTAAACGGATCACCAGTATTTTTGTTACAACCTGTATACAATTTTAAGCTAACATGGTTATTAACTTTATAACTAGTATTAGACACAGGGTACCATGTATTTGTGTTTTGAAGCACCCGATATATTGGCACAGTTGCATGCGCCATCTACGAGTTTTAGTTGTGGTCTACACCGTAGCGATCTGTCCTCTTTCCGGGGCCGCGATTCGAAAAATTAACACACACACTGGACAGACACAGCTCCAACCCAACTCAACCCAACTCAACTCAACGCCATAACGACATTGACATTTGCTATTTGAACAGATTTTCATTCAACATTGGTCTTACATTGGTCTCACATTGGTCACACATTGGTCACATATTGTACCAATGTGAGACAAATGTATTACCAATGTGTGACCAATGTGAGACCAATATGAGACCAATGTTGAATGAAAATCTGTTCAAATAGCAAATGTCAATGTCGTTATGGCGTTGAGTTGAGTTGGGTTGAATTGGTTTGGAGCTGTGTCTGTCCAGTGTGTGTGTTTATTTTTCGAATCGCGGCCCAGTTCGCTTTTTCCGCCTGTTGTCGCTGCTACTACTACCGTCCGCATTCTCACTCGTAACTTGATCACGTTTGCGACACACCATTCCATCCCTATGGCCACCCGATTATATCGCTCACTGCTCCTTCGAGACGCAAATGAGAATAGTACTCCATTGTTGTATGGTGTCAAAGATATGGAAATCGTAATACCTGGATCATGCCATGTAAATCTTTAACAAACCATGCCTTCCTTTATTACTCGTAGCTGTATTACTTTGGCGCACCTTTTAAATATTATAAAGTACAATCACAAGCTTTGATATGATGCAAAACGCCGCATTCCATGTTAAATTCAAGAGGTGTAATATTTGTCAAACTCGGCTAAAGCAGTGGTGCGGTAATGATGCGTTTCGCCGCGTCAATAGTTGGTTTGACGCGTTTAGTGCATGGTTTTAGTAAATTACGTGGTGCACTAATTAAAGGGACGCGATTGACCGCTTATTAATCACGTTTATTGTTTCATTATCGTGACTTTGTGGACAGTATTTAACCGTTCTATTCATTGCACCATTAAACTGGCTTAGTGGGATTACACTTTATTCACTCATCTTGTTATAATAAAATGTTGCTGTTGTGTTGATTTCTCTTAAATTGTAGATTACTTATCAAGTTATCAATTTACACTACTCATGCCAATTTTTTCAGTAGTAAAATAATTAAATATATAATATTATGGAATAATCTTACCTATTTAAATCGACCTAAATAGTCCCACAGTAAACTCTGTTAAGCGTTATATTATGGGTACTAGACAACGTATGTAAAATATATATAGATAAAAGGTTTGAACACCTGCATAGAAATCCTCCATATCTTGGGAACAAATATTTAATATCCGTGATAAACACACAAATAAATGCTCCTACTAGGATTGGAACCTGGGGCCTCCTTTTCGAATAGAATAAGAATAAGCAGCTTTCAGATCGTTGGATTCAATCGTGTTGGAACATTCGTGATGCGATATCGATTCGATCTTAGGACAGAATGTTCGGCCAAAAACTTCAGAACACGGAAGGCATCGCACACGCAAACCGTTATCAGCATGGAAAATCTGACTGACTCCAAATAATAGGGATTCTATCGAAAGACGTATCAAGTCTCTTGTATTACTACGAAACAAAGCTTATTATTCAATGTACTTAAATCTATAAAGACAGGATGGATCAAATGCGGGCTTATTGGAATATATGGAATATTTGGATTTTTTTTTTGCTTTTGATAAGTCGTTTGATATAGCGAAGGTATAATTGTGACGAATTTTGCAGTGCACAATGTTACGTTTCAATTGTCTTTTTATAAAATTCGGTGCACTTATTACTTATATTTCGGCAAACTTCGCCCCAAGGTGTTCCGGTCACACGACATAAAGCTCAGTACTAAAGTAGCTGTATCGATCGTTTTGCCGAATCTCTTCTATGCCTCAAAAACGTGGTGCCTCTACCGTGGTGCCTTCCACCTGAGATGCCTCCGTGACATTATGGGAGTCCACTGGTCTGATCGTGTTAGGAACACGGAAATCCATAGAGGTGTCGATGTCACTGGAATCCAGGCCTGTTTGATGAAGCGACAGCTGCGTTGGGGTAGACACGTCTCCCGCATGTCTCAAGACAGAATCGCTAAGCCCATATTTTACTGCGAACTGCAAAATGGCAAGTGCAGGCAAGGCGGCCAGTTTTTGCGGTTTAAAGATGTGCTGAAGCGGCATATGAAAAGAGCTGTAGAGCCAAAGACATGGGAGACTCTTGCTAGTGACCGTCCGCAATGGAGGCATACCGTACACACTCAGGTGCGTTAGTTCGAAGCCAGGCGACGCGCAGAGCTCGACGCTAAGCGCGGCGAGCTAAAGGCCAGACCAAGTGTAGCCATAAATTATTGCTATGTCGGAGGGATGCTGACTTGCAGCGAGTGTGGCCGCACATTTACTGCAAAAATTGGCTATACCTATCAGTTACCTAAGAGCGCACCAGCGTCGCTCTCAGCGGTAGAACGCAGTCGCTGTAGCTGAAAACGGCTAGGAGAAGATAGGTAGATAAAGCCTGACCAGAAATATATGATTATTGTCAACAGGGCGGTATTACTCTCATTTATATGGCAACAATTCAGTATAGTCATAGAGCTCTATGGTATGGTGATATCTTGATTTGTTTACCTGTTAGCTCTGATGTCAATTTGAAAATGTTTCACAGCGAAATAGTTTCATTTCCCGAGCGTATTATTTACAGCAGTTTATTATATACACTATTTACAATGTTTCGCTCTTGAGTTGACTATGGACAATTTTGGGATTTTTGTCGTTCATTATTTAATTTTCAACACTTTATTATTATTCAAGTAAACTGCCACAATGACAGTGACAGCATGTCATGTACTCACACATGCATAATCTTCCTGTCATTAAAATTATTGCTAGTGTAAGAAATTAGTTCCAATGATATTCCGCCACATTGCGCATGATCATATATTTCTGGTCAGGCTTTAGATCCTTTTATACAATTCGGTGCACTTATACTTTTAAACGATAAAGTCAAAAGATTTAGTCAGTTTTTAAGAGAAAAGAGGAACTTTATCCACTTTCTACGGGGCTGACCGTGAGTATAAATCGACTAAGGTAGTTTTTAATTAGTCATGAAAAATGTTTCTAAATCAAAAACCAAAAATATAAAACGAACTAGAATAGTAATTACATACACTCTAAAAGAAAGAAAATTTACAACACATCTTAAATTAAAACACTTAGCAGTAATATGAACTCGTAAAATTAATTGGTAGAGAGGAACCCTCACCATTATTTATTCCGTTCAGTTTAAAGCAGGCCCGTCTCATCAAAGGAGTGGCAAGTGATTTTATGCATTAATTAAGTTCACAGAACCAGATTTACAATTACACGAACTCTTATAAACAAACTTGATTGCTTTACAAAAACTCAAATAACTAAGGCAGTGTCTCAAGTAGAGGTTCATTTAAATATCAAAGACGAAATTCAAATTACGCCGTTTACAATAAAGGCTCAGTCGGTACGGGATTACGGGTTGATGTAAATTTCCAATACTCATTTTGAGGATAGGGTTCAGATGTAAGTCACGATCGTGAGGAGCTAGCTCCCTGATCCCGGAAAAGGTCATAAAGTGTATTTGTCAGTGCTCGGCCGGATGAGCCACATTTCGTTATACTAAGTGATATTTCTTCATGATATTGAGCATTCTCGAAAACAATAATAAATGGAATTTATCTATATTACGGTAAATCTTTACCGTAAAAAAACTTAAGGACGATAAAAATAAACTCAAGGAATATGAAAATGGGTCACCATCTAATATAAATGTCTATAGACATTTCTATTAAAAATTTCAATATAAATTTTGCCTAACCCTTTTAACGGCATCATGGTTTTTTTTAACTAAAACGACGAGCACGCAATGTTTTAATCTATTATAGGTTTAAAAAGTCAACTTCCAACATGTCAGCTAAAGGAAGACAAAAAAAACGCGAAATCCCATCAACATTCCTGTTGACATAGCAAAATCAAAACTGCTACCGGCATGTTAAACGTCTGTACAACATCCATTGGCGAGCGATGACATAGTGACGTAACAAGAACGAAATTTGAGCAGTTGCGTCCACAGGATCCCTGATAGCGGGCGACGTCGACGTCGGTCGTCAGCGGCGCTTTGTCTTGTACACTGACGCTAGCAAACCGAACCACGGAGTTTGCATAACAATGCTCCGAATCTGATGCCTACATACGAAGCATCGGCTATGCATAATCTGTCTGAGGGATTTTTGGGAGAGCTATTCTATTTACAATGCGACCTTACAAAACCAACTAGTGTTATCTTGTCACTAATTTAACAAATACTGATTTCGTCGCAAACTACTACTTACTATAAATCTAATTATTAAGATTTAGGACAATTCACACACTAATTTATATCCGTAAACGATTTTCGTAATTATATTCGCGTAATTATTTTAAAAGTATGTACTTCTTTACACGGCATTACCATTTGAATAAAGGTAAAAAGGGTTTCTTTTGTATCCCAGTAATTAGTCTTTTACATGTCAAGCCGTTGGTTATAAATCTAACAGAGAGATCGCATTTACTCGTAATCCAGACCGTGATAAATCTACATGAAGCCTCTTGCTATTGTCCAAGCTTGCAAATGTGTGCTCCGAAGCTAATCATCTTAAGGCCTTACTGCAATAACATTGGCTATTGTCGATCAAAATACATCCCACGCAACCAACAATAACATCTTATTGCAAGTTCGGCTTCCGCATTCATAGGTCGGTCGTGGTTCCCCTCATATCGAACAAGACGTCGCTAGTCACATAATAGTCCTATTGTCCGACATTCAAGATTGTTATCATGGAATCAATTCCACCTATAACGTTAGTGGCTATAATAGATTTAAACACTACAAACTTCCCTCGTGATATATTGTCCAATAAGTCTGTATCGTTTACGCTGCTTGGGTTGATTGATCAATTTAAATGAGGCAGTTGATGAAGTATTGCAAACAATTAGCTGTGGTTCGTTGAGCAGATCATACCCAGATGATATTGTGCATGCTATTGCGATACAAACAGTGGTCTTTGTAATTGGTTACAATTTACATAGATTCAATGCTTTGTTTAACTAGTTAGTATAATTGATTTTGAGATTTTTTATGTGTCTTAGGGACGGTTGCACCAAACCGTCTGTCACCGTTAAAACGTTCGCAAAATGTTATTGTGTGGAAATTTTCATAGTACCCTGGCGGGTGAGTCCATCAAAAGTGGTTGGTGCAACTGGCCCTTAGTGACACAGATCAATCATTGACATGTAAATAATAGTATGTAACTGTTGTTCAAATTAAAGTGTTGAATTCCTATCCATGCGAGAAAAATTACTCATCCTATAGTCATAATAATTACAAAGACACTTTTAGTTAGCTCAACCCTAAATTCGCTTCATGTGGCTTTCAGGTGCTCCTAAAAACGCATAGAATTTCAAATAGGGTTTTAATTTTTTCCTCCTGGGGCATCTTGGTATCAGTCAGATGCAAGCCTTGATATGCAAAGTGTGAGGCGAACGAGAGCTTTTTATATTTGCGGCTTCCACTCGGATTTGCATAATATTGCTTCCTTAACATTCCAACTGTGGTACTATGTAACATATTGTATACCTACAGTTCGGGCCTGCGATGCGTAATAATGAGAGCTCTATTCAATGAAGTAAACTTTCATATGTCCTTAATTAAATCTGCTATTACGTTATTAGCTTTTTTAATAATATTGATGTTTTGTTTGTAATAATAGAAAATGCTTCTCTAACAGTTGTTTGTTTGATATTTACACCATTTGCAAGAGAGTTTCTAACTCTGTTTCAATTAAATAAACGGGTGTAAGTAATTATGTGGATAAATCAACCAGATAACTACAAAAGCCACTAGTCTAAATATATGGACCTAATAGCAATAAGTTAAAATATGTTTATTAAAAATATATGTCAGGTAATTGGTAGGTTTACGTAAATTTGACCTAAATTGACCCGTTGTAAATATAATTTAATATATCTAACTCTTAGAGGAGTTCTGAAGTTAATTGTTTTTTAATAGCGGAATTAATTTATGACAAGTATATGTTAGTGATCGCTAATGATTATGGTTATGGTTTTAAATCATTAGACAACTTATTTTATCATGTGTTATTTATGTTTTGTTTGTGTTTATCGCTGACCACTAAACAAACCTATCAATCCACAGTTATAAAATCGGCTGAATTGCTTTTTCCTCAAGTGTGGGGAGTCAATGAAGCCTGCAGCAGAAGATAGTGGGAGCTGGGCTGTGTCTGATATGTTTGGATAGTCAAATGCTATGGAAATAAGCCCGGGGCATACTCTGTTTTAGCACTTCTTTGAATTTGATAAAACCTTTTTCTGGTTTTAAACAGTGCGAAATGTTATTTTTCAAACACGACTGACTAAAACAAATTTGGAATATGACAGTGCTTAACTTACTATTTAGATTTTAGTATATACTATATTTCCCAATGGCGCCGCTTACGTGGTATTTCGCCTATGATGTTAACCCTTTCTTCCTCATGAAAAGGATTTCTAAGTAAATTGAATATATTTATCCTTAGGGCTTGTACCTACTGCAGCTATGGTTGTTTAACTGCGCTAAAATGGCACGTATATGGAGGAAAACAAAGACAGCCATACAGCTTTCGTGTTTAAATAATATCTACCTACACTTAAAAGCAGTTAATGGGTTAACATGGTACCTATGTATTAAAATTACTAATATGGATTCTTATTTTTTTATTTTTATTTATTTATTAACATGAAAAAGATACAGCTTACACAAATAAAGGGTCCCACAAAACAGTTTTCACGGTTTGACTGTGGGATCGTGCAGTCTCTACTCTTATTTATCTAAAGGTAACATCTATACATTAAGCTTATGAAAAATTAACTTATGCAATTTACAAGGTAAGTACGCAGCTTTTTTCCGAACTTAACTTTATTGACTTCCTGCCTGATGTCAGTCTTGCAAGTTAATGAAGTAAACTATATTCATGCGTACCTATGTACGTATGTATCATCTAGAATCCTTTTTGTATTCGATATTTCATATCTTATGATAGGTATACACAAGACGATAAGGCAACTGTTGCACCAATCAGAACCCTAAAAGTCTAAACGTTGTAATCTTGCGCTGATGTCCTCTCAAAATAGCACAATATTATACATAACAAAAGTTATTTCTCGAAAAAGTCGCGCCCGGGCTTCGAAATTAACAATAGTCCGACTTCGCTGTCAGAAATGTGTCATATAAGAGCAGGTGCTCTTTTCCGTGACAGCGAGCGGAGCACGTGAAGATGACGTCATTATTTGCCCCGGGTTTATTTATTCGAAACTTGTGCCCGCTTCGGACGACCACTGTCCACTCACAACCTGTCACTGTATTTTCCTGACCCTTTATTTTCACTTGACAAGAATATTCGGAGCTCCGTCCCCTCGATATTACATTCCGATTCGACTTTTTATTCGTGATACATTTTTCCAATTGTCTCCGCGGCGCGCCGCCGCATCGCGAACTAACGGAATAGAATTTTCAAACAGTTTTGATTGATAAAGGTAGATAGATTTTCGCTTTCTTTGTTTGCGAAATTAGATTCGGGAGGTAGCGTGAAACTTCAGTTCCACTTGATTAATGGTGATTCGGGGGGATCCAAGAAAGTGAACGATTTTATGTCGCCCGGCTTTCAATAAAGCACAAATTACCAAATCGTTTTCTAGCACTTTTAAAATTTTATCTAAAAAATAAACGTATTCAGATGGACGATCGTGATATCATCCCATTTACCGAAACAACGCTCGAGCAGAGTTAATATTTGATGTGTTCTCGACTTTTCTCGAATTTAACGCGCCGATTAAACAACGCCGGGCGAAGGATTTTATGTGAATATTTAAAATGCTATATTGGTTCTATTCCGACAAAGATACAACTGCATTGCTCATTTATTAATCATGTCATGTTTTAGATGTAATTTTACTCCTTAATAGTTTTGAGAGACGTAGGTATTAGTAGGTAACGTAGCATTTGGCATATTCTGCGCAAGAGTTGGTTCGGAATATTTTTGGTGCATCGAGATAAGAACTAATCGCGATGGCATGGGAGCTGATCTGATGCGCATTTAGGCACCGGTTCCACTGCCGGCAAGGAAGCTATTACTTAGCTGTCGACTATTTACTCGCTCAAAGAAATTGTGTGGTTTAAACACAAAACTATATCAAGATAGAAAACGTACATCAATTTGTATGGAGACGTAACATTTTGCGTAGGTACTTGGATGTCAAAGGTGTAAATTTAGTGATGGAAGCGCGAAAATGATCCAAAAACATCGATTAGAACACGAATCCCCGATTCTAGGCAACCGCACCCCCACCTCTCTGCACCGCGCCCGTCGTTCACTACAGTGTCACAGAATAATAATAGTATTTTATACAGAATGGCCACGCTACGCCCTGCCCCGAATAAAATTACCTCACCCCGCGGCGGCCGATTGGCAGGAACTAGTAGGCTAATCCGTTAGGTTAGCAGCGCATTGATAAAAAGCAAAATGTTGGCGTATTGTCAAACGTCATTTACGACAACGGAAACAATGCCCTAAGACGCACGCATACATCGAAGCGTGTACAGATGTGCCGTGCACACTAGGGCCCCGATTCGAAAAATAAACACACACACTGGACAGACACAGCTCCAACCCAACTCAACCCAACTCAACTCAACGCTATAACGACATTGACATTTGCTATTCGAACAGATTTTCATTCAACATTGGTCTCACATTGGTCTTACATTGGTCTCACATTGGTCACACATTGGTCACACATTGTACCGATGTTGTACCAATGTGAGACCAATGTGAGAACAATGTTGAATGAAAATCTGTTCGAATAGCAAATGTCAATGTCGTTATAGCGTTGAGTTGAGTTGGGTTGAGTTGGGTTGGAGCTGTGTCTGTCCAGTGTATGTGTTTATTTTTCGAATCGGGGCCCAAGGCGCTCAAACTAGTTTTGTAGTATGACGTGTCCGCCCTGTGACAGGGTCGCCAGATTGTACCTTTTAGTACGGTTTTACGTACTATTTTGTACTCATGCGTACCATTTACGTACCCTGCGAAAAATCTTACAAAAACCGAACCTTTTAGGGAGCTAAAAGGTACGGTTTTAGTATCGGCGGACCACATGTTGTTTTTTGCATTGCATTACAATTTAGAAGTAGCCATAGCGTAAACTTATATAGATGTAATATACAAAGGATAAAGTGACCTAGGCCTCCGGTGCCCAGGGCTGGGATCGAACCAGCGTCTTCTGCATTCGCTGCAGACGCCTTTACCACTTGGCCACCCGGGTCACAGCAGCACCGGTCGAATTTTCCCGTGTATATGCAATCTTTGTAAATGCTAAGGCGCATTTCAGCCAATCATCTAAGGTAGAACATTATGAGTCCGTACCTCCAATCCGAACCCTTAAGAGTTCATTGAAAGCGAGAGAGATCACTAGGTCACTTTTTCCTTTGTATATGACATGTATGTAAGTTTATAATTTATATAGTAATGTGTCTACTTAAAATAAACAGATCAAATATATTTATTTGATTTTAATTAAAAGTTTATTTATACATATAAATACAGTCAACACTTACTAAACCTAAAAGCTAGGCATTAATTACTACCGTCCCTTGTCGTTTCCGGTGCAAAAGTGCCCATAACGCTCGCGGCATTACCGCGCTGGATAGCTATGGACAGCCTTTGCACCAGAAACGACTCGGAGCGGGGGTCCTCTCCCTTTTGTCTAAGCCGATGGCCTATGTCTCGCACAAGCCTTTTCGCGTCTACCCCCATCATCCCGCTGTTTCTACTGCGAAAGGGACAAAAATGTAACCCGCGGCCAGGGGAGCATATTTCTGCCGCTTCACTGCCGCCTGAGCCTCGACTGCCGTTCCAGCCGCGCGCGTTGTGCGAATGACATGAGAGGCGGCGAAGGTGCTGACACACGTAGTGTCCCGCACCAAACACCGCCCTCTCTCTCCCGGCACCAAGGTCAAACCATCAGGCCGTTTGCCGTCCATGCGACTAAGGCCTGGAGGCTCAAGCACAGACGGAACGCCCGCCGACCTGAGGGCCCTCTGAAGTATGTCGTTGAAGTGACGCGGGTGCCTACCAGTGCATCGCCGGCAACGCAGAGCGTGATGGCCGTTAGCCCCCACCATGGTACCGCAAATGCATAAATGAGGTTGACATACATCGCTGCCCAGGCTCCGTTCTCTCGCCTACACTCTATTCGTTGTTCACGAACGATATTCCTAGGCACCCGCGTGTCGAACTAGGGTTGTTCGCGGACGACACCGCGCTTTTCACGACGCACAATCGCTACATTCTTGTTCGGAAATACCTCCAAGAGGCAATCAATGGCTTAGGTCAATGGTTTCGTCTTTGGCGTATTGAAGTCAATCCGGACAAGAGCGCAGCGATTATCTTCCACCCTACTGCCATAGGTCCGACAGGCAGGAAGGTGGCTCCGGTCCGGCTTTTTGACCAGCCCATTCCGTGGGTTAACGAGGTCAAATATCTAGGCGTCACTCTCGACCGTCGTATGACTTTCAAAAGCCACATCCGTAGGGTACGCAACAGAGCGCTGTTCGTATTAGGAAGGCTAGGGCCGATGATTAACAAGTTTAGTAAAATGTCACTTAGAAATAAGCTGACGCTCTACAAGACTTGTGTTCGTCCAATCATGGCATACTCAAGTGTGGTTTTTACCCACGTGGGTATGTCAAGTCTCGAGCCACTTCAGATCATTCAGAATCGTTTCCTCCGTAGGGCGACTGGTGCCCCGTGATACCAGACGACCCTCAGTTTGCACCATGACGCGGGGCTTGACTCCCTTTATGGTTTCTTTAAGCAGACTGCCCGGCGTTATTTTGACAACGCTCCGCACAGTAGGAATCCGTTAGTTAGGAAGGCTGCGAACTACATTCCCAACCCTCCCCCCCCCCCCCCCCCCGGACTCTTAACACGGAAGTCACTGATTAGGGGCCGCTCGGTACGGCGGCCTAGACACTACGTCACGGACCCGGACGACGCACTCACAGCGGCCATTCATGAGAAATGGAACGCTGTGCGTGCGCCCTCCCCCACATGTACCATCAGGTTCAAAATTGCATGGTCAATTTATCAATGAATTCATTCATAAATTGGCCATGCAATTCTGAACCCGATAGTACACTGCGGCGTCCCCGGCGGGGACGCCCACCTCGGAACAGTCGCGACCACATCGACACGTTCAGTCCCTTATCCACCCGGTACCGCCGCATACCGGATAGAGTCACCCCGACAGTCGTCGGGCCTAGCTGAGTTTCTTGCTGGAGTCTTCTCAGCTAGGCTAGGAGTAGCGAACCAGCGACAAAACTCCCACTAGCTCGATCCCCCCCACTCACCCAGATCAGGTTGAACTCGCTTCAACTGATCTCGCTGGAAGCGCAAGCTCGGTAGGAGCATTCCAGCGTAGCAACCAAATCACGTCTGGTCGCGGAAGGGTCCTGGATTTTCCCCCGGCAACCATCCCACCAAACAGCCCGCCCGCTTTAGCGCTACAGAAGCATAATCAAATTAAAGTCGCAATGGAAGACTAGCGCTGGACTCACAAATACCCGCTACAGTTTTGGTGAAATAATACAAAGCAACAAAAGAAATTGTTTTTAAATAAATTAGTGATATTTTAGGACAAATAGTACTTATGAAATAAAATTCCTCGATTTACAGTTAAAACGTCATTGGTGTTGTTTGAACAGTTAATTATCGAACAACGAGTCATTTTCTTTTTGTAACCTGACGTCGCTCGCGGACCGAGGTAGAGAGCAGACTGAAGTTGACGGCGAGCAATTAAGCCATAGGGGCGACCTTTAGACGCTCAAGGTCACACACTCATTTTTTCTATCTTGATTTAGTTCTGTGGGTTTAAAGGTTAAACATTAAATGATGGCACTTATTATAAATTAATATGTATATAAATCTTTTTCGGTACTAACACAAGTCAAAAGCGCAAACAACAGCGCCGTTTAGAATTCAGGCACTGTTAACGAACAACACACTTAGTTTAATTTGAAGGTGATTTAATTTACGGAACTCGTAAAAGATTCTCCACACTAAGAATAGGAAGTTCCCAAAGTTTACATTCACACAATCAGAAAGTGGGTTAATGAGATTCCCTCAAGAAAAACATCTCGTTAAAGCATACATTATTCAAGCTTTCGCGAAGTTATTCCGCTTTCACGCGTTCATTGGGCACGAGAACAAACTTGCGAATCCCCTAAAACGCCTGGCACACCTACTTATCACCGACGCGAACTATTCCCAAGTATTCGGCCTCGTGCCGGCTACGAGCCATTATCTTGTTATTTAAATTTATCACTCAACTTTTATCCTCTAAATTTATTGTAACAGGTAATATTTCACAGGTTATTAATTACGTAGCGTCGGCATGCTCACGGTGTAACTCTTATTACATTATGTCAGTTTGCAAATTGAAAAATTCCCGGGGCGTGTGTCCCATCTCTCCGAAGTATTTTGGCAAAATTATTCTCATTCATTAAGTTGAGAAGTGGAGGGCGCGCTCGCGAGATTGTCGACGTACCATTCACTTGTGAGTAACGAGGTGACTTCCTGTTATTAGTTATGTCGGCAAATTGTTTTTCTTACGCTTTTGTGCTCCTCGCAGATAACAGGTTTCAATTATAGACGGGAATAAGACGAGTGAGCAGGCAAGTATTGGATTTACGGCAATGGTTATATGTACATAGATCTATTTTATCTTACCTTCTTAATTGGTACGACTATTGTTTTTTTCCTCATCGATCAGTGTTTGTTGCTGTCTCAGTATTTAATAAAATGTGTTGCAAGCTTTTGGTAAAAATCCATCCGGAACGTTAATTAATTAAACAAATATAAAAGTTAATGTATCGTCTGGTGTAAGGGCCAAACGAGCGAACATGCGTGTAATAGAAGGCGGCCGGGACGCGCGTGTCTCTAAGTGCCACTCCATTAATTAAAACTTATTTGTGACGGTACCTAATATGCCCTACAAGAACCCTAATTCCGAACGTGAAATCACCATAACGTGAACTCTGCTGTGTGAATGACCTACTGGCCAAATCCCTTGGCGCAAATTTACTTAAATTGTCATAAGAGTTTAAATTGGAATGCTTTTTTGATAATTTATCATCATAGATCAGATATTTTTAAATATTATACATTTGCATTAAATACTTTGTTGTAAAAAGGAATAAAATACTGAAATACATAAGGCAGTTTAGAAAATTCTGATCACATTACGACTGCATGCCAAATCGTTCCACACAATCATTTTCCGAGCAAAGTGGTTCAGAAAATGCGCTGAAGCCTTCAATTTCGACATCCAATACAATATACGCTAGAGCTGCCGCAAAGATGGAAAATCTCTCAAAAGGATAGCGTTTAGCACGAGACAAAGACTGATTTAGATCTTATCTGGGAAAGCCCTCTGATGGACCACTATTTACTTTTCACAAGGGACCGCCACGCCACTGCCGCGACGGTCGACTGTCGAGGCCCTCAAAGCGGCCGTTCTTACACATGGGAGCTTTCGTTTCAATGTTAATTTAAAATTTTATCAAAAAACTATTGATAACTAAGCAGGAGAAGTGTGACAGTGAAAGGCGTCGCGTCCCCTAAGTGCCCTGGGCCATAATCCCAAAGTGTTCTGTTGAACATGTGTTGTACGTGCCGTCGCTGCCGTTCAACGAAAATTCCTCCATATAATTTCCCATTGCTTAACTCGGCGTAATGAAGTTTATTCGTCGCTACTTCATTCTGAGTCGTTCACAGCGCAGGCGGCGAGGAATGTAATCAGTTGCGAACTAATATCGTATCGTTTGCACTTTGCGAAGCCCCCCTCGCGTATGGAAATGCCTCGTTTGAACCACCGTTAGTTCTTTTGATTGCTGCCTTCTCTTCTTCTTGTTGAATTGAAGCGGAGGTCGTGCGCGGGTAATTTTGGGAAAATTAAAGGACCGTCTCATTTTCGTCGATGGCCCTTTTCAGTAATATTAGTATGATTGTGGATGCTCCTTTAAGGAATGTCAAATTATAATTGGTCGGAGAACCGCAAATCGTAATATCGTCTGTATACTATGTCCTTTTTGATAAAAAAGTAACACTTTATCAGGTTATTTTATTACGGCATTGTTGGTTGTAATATGGTAAAAATACACTCGTATTAATATCTAGTATTATTTGCTAAAGTTGATGTCATGAGAACCTCGTTATCAGCAAGTGTGTTGAAAATACTGTTATTTCATTTTTCGTTAAAACATGCTACAAATCATTGTGGTTGACTGTGTATCCGCATGACGTACTATGAAATTGACTTACACTAGAAATGTCACTTACGAGAGTTTAACGTTATCAAAATCGAATGTATGAATTAAACGTATGCAGTATCTGACCTCATCAGAAAAGGCTTTATTAATAAATTTGACGCAGTCATAATTTGTTTTAGTTATAATTGAACTTACTTAGAATCTAACTTCATTTATTAGCGAATGAAAGAATTTATTTATTAGCGAATTTGACATAGCCAGTATTACAGTTATTACTAACACGACCTCATAAGAGTTGGACGCTTTCGGAACCAGACTAAATAAGAAGCTGGATGAGTCAGAATTAAACCTATTCCGAATTTGGTAACCTCCGCCCAAACTATTTTAACATACCATATATCGTAAAATACTTAATTCATTCATTCACGTTTTTAATAATCATATTAACATTTTTAAGTAAAACCAGCGCTGCAACCACGTCGTCCACGCCGAGACTGTCCTTTTGTCATGCGTTTTATTTTTAGATTTATAAACACAATAATAGTGTTAATGTCTAGGACAGGTTTGCTTTGTGGTTTAGTGTAAAAGACTAATTGTAATGTGTTTTTTTTCGTCGCAATGAAATCATTCACTTATTTAGTTCCTAAATAGTAATTACCTACGTAAACGTATTCCAATTAATTGGTTATACTAATAATATATATGTTTGTCTTAAGTCTAACTAATAAATATTGTGGCCAGTAAATATCAATCCAAAAATACAAAAAATGACTTTCAAGTTGACTTCAAACGATTCAGTTTGTGCTATATATATTCATGTTTGATAACTTTGGATTTCTCATAGTCCATTATACTCATACACGCTCTTCAGAATCAAAAACTTCGTAAAGATTTAAATAATACGTACTTCGCTTTGAGTGACTTAAGCAACACCGTCAAAGAAAATGCAAAACATATCCGGTAGTACCGAAACCGAAGCATGATATAGCATGCGGTACGTTCAAGTTCACGCGGAAAGCATAACAGCGATAGTATACTTTAAAGGGATAGGTATAGAGTTGAAAGTTCATCGTGGAAGTTCAAGTTTTGTGTGGAATACTATGATTAATGTATTTTAAGGAACGTTTTAGTTGCAATAGAAGACTTTGAATTTCGGACCGTGACTGCGCAGTGCGATTCTGTGAGGATTATACCTACTGCTACGTTGAACGTAAAACAAACTTCGTTTTTAGGGTTCCGTAGTCAACTAGGAACCCTTATAGTTTCGCCATGTCTGCCCGTCCGTCCGTCCGTCCGTCCGCGGATAATCTCAGTGACCGTTAGTACTAGAAAGCTGAAATTTGGTAATAATATGTATATCAATCACGCCGACAAAGTGGTAAAATAAAAAGTGAAAAAAATTTTTTTATTAGGGTACCTCCCCTATACGTAAAGTGGGAAGTGATTTTTTTTTTCATTTCAACCCTTACGTGTGATATATTGTTGGATAGGTATTTAAAAATGAATAGGGGTTTACTAAAATCATTTTTCGATAATGTAAATATTTTCGGAAATAATCGCTCCAGAAGTAAAAAAATATGCGTCCCCCCCCCTCTAACTTTTGAACCATAAGTTTTAAAAATATGAAAAAAATCTGAAAAGTAGAACTTTGTAAAAACTTTCTAGGAAAATTATTTTGAACTTGATAGGATGAATAGTTTTTGAAAAAAAATTACAAAATAATTTCTGAACTAAGTTTGTAATTTAACCTTATAAGCAGATGTTTATTGTACCTGTAATTTCTACAAAATTACAATGAAATGACGTGCTTTCAAATAAAGTAAAAATGTTGAAAATCGGTTCACGCAATAAAGAATTATTCCATAAAAATCATCTTCCATACTTTAAGCTCGCGCGCAATAGTTTACTTAATTTGCCGATAGATGTCGCTGTACATCTATCAGCAAATTAAGTAAACTATTGCGTGGAACTCTCATATCATATCCTACATGGCGGTGTTATTAACTCTTAAGTGGGGAGACTTACTGTGACGGACGGAAAACTACGGAACCCTACACTGAGCGTGGCCCGACACGCTCTTGGCCGGTTTTTAAAGTTTAATGATGAAGGAAACTATAAACTAGCAGAGATCGTAGAAGTTACAAAAGAAAGAGGCAAATAATTTTACATGTATGTTTGAATCTATATTTACTAGTGGTTCAAATTGAGTTATTTTGAGCTCGCGAAGTTTTAAAAATCAATAAAACATAGCTGTAGCCTAGGTTCATAAGTAATCATTTCAATGATCTTTACTCGTATATCTATGATCTCTCTATTTAACCAGCATCTCATCATTACTATCACTACATAGTATAAAACAAAGTCGCTTTCCACTGTCTGTCCCTATGTATATCTTTAAAACTACGCAACGGATTTGGGTGCGGTTTTTATAAATAGATAAAGTAATTCAAGACGAAGGTTTATATGTATAATACATGCATAATATACAAGAGAAACACTGATAATTTAAGAGGTTTCTAATGTGATGTCGTAAATAAACACATTTTTTGCGCTTACATTGCAAACGCTGGCTGAACCCTACGAGATAGATCAAAATAATATACTACAGTATTGTACACCTTAAAAAGGTCTACAAAAAAGTCCAGAATGGCATAAGTCTGTCTCTTAGGGATAACCCACAATAACCACGTTTTATCCCGTGCCGGAGCCGGGGCGGGTCGCTAGTCTTATCTAAATTAATGCCTAAATACGAAATGTCTACATGTATTATAATAACCAACATCAGAATTCCATTCCATAACAACTTAGGTACCTAAATCAAATTTTTCATTAAGGTGCATTTTATTCATAATATTTACTAGAATAATTTAAAACAATTCTGAACTCCATACTTTGTTATGTAATTTCTAAACTCATGTAAAGAACAGTACTTTATGAAAGAATCCCATTTGTTAATCCCGCAAAACTTGGAGCTTATCAGGTATAAGGTAAATTGCACAAACATTCCAACAAAAGATATCAGAGGGTGGCACATACAAAACACAACAATAAAGTTGGCCGGAACCGCTGACCATCGCAAAAAGCGCATCGTCCGGCTCTGAGCACAATACCAACTTAAATTGTTCGTGAAAGCGTTATGCACTCTACGGTTTCAATTTCCTTGCGAACTAGCCATTGCAGATGTTCGGACGACACTCATAAATATGATTTGAAAATAGTTTTATGTATAAGTCATAAACTTTTATCTTTCCCGCCAACGCTAAGGCTCTCGGTTTAAACGGTTCCCGTTAGTTTCCTACACAAAAGCTGCAGACGTTTTAATATTTGACTGTCTGGCAGGTTAGATATCTGGTAGTGTAAATTTCGTTGAAGCAAAACGGCCCTCAAGCACGCCACCTCTGCCGGTCAAATAATGTTGTCCTAATGGGTAACTATTGCCTAATGTATTTCGGGGAAACGTCGCAGGCTTCACGCTAACCCGCCCGAGGTTTCGACCTTCTCTCCACGGTCGGCGCCACGGAGGTGTCTAGCACGCTTTACCTCTCCGGTTTATTAAAACGCGTTAATTTTGTGTTAGGTATTTTACGTAAGCGGCATGCAACAGGCAAGGCATTATGGCTATAACGTAGGTATTTAGTGTTAACTGTGTTTGTATATTTTAAGTAGGATATTTTGATTGACAAACCGACATTTAATTGCGGTGTTTATATTTCGAGGGAATTCAATCATTTATTTTCATATACATACCACTTGCATTATTTTTGAAACAGCTATCAAACGACACCCATCCCTCTTTAATATAGATTAATTACAAATCATCTGTAATTTAAAAGTAAGAGAGGTAGCAATTGTTTTTCCAGAATAGATTATTACTCGAATAAGGCCTTGGTTAAACCTTGAAAGTTAGTTGTGCGTTAGAAAAGCCTAAAACGTAACAACACATAAAAATTACATTATATTTGGGGTTTTTTTATTGACAGCTTACACACAAGGTAAAGTAATCAAGTTCAAACGTAAAGAATAATGTTCTGTGTGTGCGCTTGTAATTCTCGTCCATTAATCCAGGATGGGAGCCCTCCGCTACCCACCACGAATTAATTACATTGCCTACTGGATTTTGAGTGTCTGAAAACTAAACATTCGGGACTGAAGTAGGGCTTTAGAGGAAAATTATTACTATGAATGCCATTTGTTAAAACATTCATAATTATTATTTAAATTAATATTTTCATTCCTGTTTTATACGATAGTCTAAAAAATTTAGTTTAATTATAAAACCACAATGAGCTAATTTAAATTTTTGACAACCCCACAGCAATCTTTCTCGCGCCGAAACATCAAACATAATATATTATTTCAATTGACATATCACATTTTCAAAATTACTTGTCACCAAATGCTTCATAAAGTAATTAAGCAACAAAACATCAATATTTATTTAATCCACTGATGGTATTTCAATTAATTAAAATATCCTGTTAATACAGGACACATAATTTGTGGTACAGAATGAATAGTGGTTTCATTGCACCTTTAATAAGGCCATGCAGTGTTACTATTGTATCGCGGTAGATAAATGTATACTACTCAGTAGGTAGTACCTAAATTAGTATGTTTTAGTCAAAACTGAAATAAAAACCTACCTACTCTTATTTTTATCAAGTGTGTCACATATATACCAATTTGTGCTTATTACTAATAATAATGATTCTTCACTAAATCCTATTTATTCCTTACTCTGGGTAGGTTCATTGGGTTTATTTCAGCTATCAGCGCAAAAATAGATGCTGCTCAGAGCGAGGATTTGTCAACTGGTTACCAGGTTCTTTGAGTTCAACTGTAATAAAAATAATGATTTTCTTTATGGACAATCATAATTATGAATAAGAACATTTTTTAAATAAAATTCTATAACCTAATTGTAAATAGTGTTTCGTATAAATCGGTAAGAACACTAAGGGCCTGTTTCACAATGTCCAAGTAAAGTATTGGATAGCTAATTAAGAAATAAATTAACTGCCAGATACCTACCAGCTACCTACAAAACTTAGCACTTTATCAGTTAAGCTTATTTGAAGATTGTGAAACGCCAACGATGACATTATTCGTCAGATAAGTGGCAAGTAGCTTATTCAGGACTTTACTTGGACATTGTGAAACAGGCCCTAAACGAAGTCGTTTTTAATTGCAAGTATGTACCTACATTTAGCGACTTGTGATGCCCTTTATAAAAATGCCTACAAAAATAATAAAGAGTGCATCCGATTTTTTTGTGTGAGGTCACGTCATGCGCGATGTGTTGTCAATACGAGTATTCCATCATCCGTCTATGGTGATACTGTCAACTATAATGCCCACTTTGTCGTGTGGAAAGGTGATTTATTAAATAGTGTTAAAGTTTGACAAGTTGCTAAAAATTTGTTTAGGTACTGTTTATGTATAAACTACTAAGCTCTTTGAGCGGTTTTTTATCATTTAAATCATGATTTATTATAAGTTATAAGAAAAAATAAAGTTTAAGCACGAGCCGTGTAGGTACAAATATATCTCAGAAACGGCACCAGTCCAGTATATAAGGAGCGATACTAATCTTATAAGGCATATAGGAACTTTATTTAATACTAGCTTTTGCCCGCGGCTTCGCTCGCGTTAAATTCGGGGTAACACGGTTCCCCTTTCCTGATTTAAAACACAGAAGAGAACTCGGAGCAGAATAAACCGCACACAAGTAGTCCGCATACCAATTTTTAGCTTTCTACCTTGAAAATTGCGGAATGCTCCATACAAACTTCCCCCATTTTAGGGAAGTGGGGGTTAGAAAAAGGCAAAAAGTAGCCTATGCCACTCTCCATCCCTTCAACTATCTCCACTTAAAAAATCACGTCAATTCGTCGCCCCGTTTTGCCATGAAAGACGGACAAACAAACAAACACTTTCCCATTTATAATATTAGTATGGATTTACCTTAATATTTAGTAATTTTATAAATTATTTTGATTTGTGTTGTTTTTAAGTAAAATTTAAAACCACTATTTATTAATTATAAACCGAAATTAATGTCATGTCATGTACTTCAGTAAAAAACTTAATCTTCATAATCGTATAATCCAACTCCTTATTGCTTATCGTGAATGAATAGGGCGGCAATGTGCCATTTGCCACCCGCTTCATTGATAAACAAATATCGCAACAGTATGCCTAAGCGTATGCCAATTGTCTTTTATGTCAATTGTCAGTTGCGAAATAACCGTGCCTACAAACTGTTAATCAATCAAGTGTCTTGATCTAACACTCGATGCTGCCACTCTTCAGCTACTGCCACAAGCGATGGTTGTACGCAAATACTGTATACATAACCAATAAACCGGAATATGGTCGGGCTAATGTAATTATTAACTAAGTATACACATGGCCTCTATCGCGGTATCCTTGTACACAATCGACAAACAATGCTCGATGCAGACTGCAAACAAATAAATATAGGGATGAATTATTTCGTGTGTTATATTAACAGCTATATACTTCTACGTTACGATGTTTTTAAAGTAAAGTAGCAATATTAGAAATATTTTGTAACGGAGCCGACATATCATATTGACAAAGGTTCCATAAACAAAAAAGAAAAAAAAAAGATATATTTTATATGTGTATCTAAATTAATTCCCATTCTTGCTGCAGTTTTTGGGTTTCCGTTATACACATCGTTCTAATATTTGGTTAAATTACCTTAAGATTTTTTAACAACTGTCAATCACCTTCCTCACATGAACGTTCTAAGTGATATTTTGTAACCAGAAGCTTTTTCTGACGCTTTCGTAGAAAATCTACCTTACTTATGTCTACTTACCCTTTATCAACTGACGGCAATTTTTTTAAGGTTTAGATAAAAACTATTAAAAACTAAAATGCAGTATACAATTTTTTTCCTACACAACTCGAATAGATGCTTGATAATTGTATACACACCTCCTTGTATAATTAAGTCGCCTGGCAGTTTGTTGTAATGCATCAACGTAAGTTGTACAATATGGAGTTCCAAATTGTAGGTATTCTGAAATGTAGTTCAAGTGTATAACGTGTACAGTTCTCAATCCGTACAACGTACAGTGACACAAGTTCGGGTGCATCACAATCTCAATAACATATACCTAACAAGCAAGTTACCGCTGTTATGTGACGTCTCATAATATATCATCCGTCGTCTGCGATGACAAAGGTCGTAGTTTATCAGACACCAGCTTGAAGCACAATGCAATGGCTGCGAAGCCAAACTTGTTAACTATACAAGCATAAGGCGCGAGGGTTTCCTGTTCATACTAGGGTAGTAGGTTGGTAATAAATATAGGTACAGGGCGTGCTTCACACCAGATAAGCAACGACATGACGACAAGCTGCACTCCCTCCCATCTTGGCCAACCTAGATAGATAGCTGACGAGTTCATTATATAAAATTATACGAAAATGCAGTGGAACGGTGCAGCGCTGAGATTAGGCCGTCTAAATTCGAGCTTAAATTTTAATCGCAAGTTAAACCTTACGTGAACGGAATTTGTGAAAAGCTCCTCTTTATTGAACACTTTGGTGCTATACTTAAAATGTTTGCTAGTACGTGACAGGTATACTTACGTAGAAGGCGATAGGCAGATTTAGAGCGAGTTTGAAGGGCAAAGGTAATTGCTGTAAAGTAGACGATAATATTTATTCTTTCAGCAAAGTATTTTGTATACTTAGATACAAATGAGCATTTTAAAAAGAAAAATCGAATAATACTCGTATAATCTTACTTTATTCTATTTTAAATGGGTTATCTGAAAAATTGTGGTCGATCATCATTTTTAATCCGAAACATAGTATTGTGAATACAGTTGCAGGCACCGCGTAAAACGTATTTATTGGATAAGATTCAACCGTGTAGTGTTATTTATTTAGAACCGTAGACACCTCATTAACTAGAAATTTTTGAAGTGAAGAATTATGTACCTATATGTAAATGTATATGAATAATATGTTTTTTCACACTTTTTATATTTTACGTACATTTTATTTATCGTATAGTTAGATAATTAATTCACTGTGTTGTAAGTGTTTCATGCATTCATAACAATTATGGCGATTAGATATTGCAATACATATACTAAATAAGTAACTTGCTAGGTATGTCTTAGAAATTATCTTTACATATCAAACACACACATGACTAGGTATATGAAATATTGAGCATATTCAAATTTTAATAAAACACGGTTTATAGTTTGTCTGTATCCATTTTGGTTGAAATTGCCATACCAATAGCATTATAAAGAAAATCTTTTCAAATTAATTAATTTTAAGCACTGTTTAATTAAGTAATGTCGAAAATTCGAAGTTCAGAACATAATGGTGCAGAGTGCTGATCAAGAATCGCTGGCTGTTTTTCACTGGGCCTTATTTTTACACAGCTACACCACCGGCCGGCATCGAACGGATTCTAATCAATTTAATTTATCAGGGATCCCCGGAGGCGGCGATTCGCTTCATTTAATGCACGTATTTTGCGGCAGGGCTGATTGTTTTGAACCATTCGGCTGTACGGTCCATTTAGATTAATTATTGGATTACTTACTTAATTTCGCTCCGGATTATATGGGTAATACTTGCACAGTATCGTCCACAATGGTAAATGCATTTGAAAACTGCTAGCATTTACGCGGCGCACCGTTTGCCCAAATTGCACCGGCATTAAATCATATTCCGTTCAACTGCTTAATCGAATAGCGAGTTAATTACACCTAACTAATACAAATTGAAAAGGTGACCACGTCAACCCCAGAACTGTAACTGGAGAGGTCGTAAGGAGTATTAATTATCGTCAAGATTAAATACGAAAGGCGGCAATCGAAGACCGAAATAAGGGTGGAATTACGACAGCGGCGGCATTTGTCCCGGCAACTAATAAAGGAGACAATATTGCACTCGATACCTATAAATGTGCGAGCAACATTTGGGGCGTGATATTAATTCCGCCGGTAATTGCTATCGGCTCCCTCTGAAGCTGCAGCCATGAGCCATGAATACGGGAGTTACCGCTATTTGTTCCTGACGTTGCGGTTTGGGCTTTTGCCTCTACCCCGTCCTATATTTATTTTCTTGGAGTTTTGTCCAAACACAATAGCCGAGTGGATTATCGGACTCATTTCGATAGTTCGGCCCTAACCTAACGCCGTGGAAAACAATGGGCTCATTTGAAATAACTCTACTGCGGGTTGGGCATATTAATGAAATTTTATCCTATAATTGTATTTAACAATACCAGGAAACGAATCGATGGTTAGTAAATATCGCTTTGTGTATTCCATGCAAGCCAAATATAGCTAGTTATTGTAAATTAAAATAAACTTTACAGGGCTACAAGGCAAGTAAAAATAACGTGTAGAAATTGAGCCTTGTAGCCGTTATTGTGTACGTGTCAAATTGTGGTAAATGCGTGGTAATTGATGTACAATCACGAACCCGAGCCACTTGCCATTGTTCGTAATGTAGCTGTGTAATAAGTTACCGATGTAACTGACAGTTGACAGCTAGTCGGTAACATTGGTCATTCATAACACGGCTAAATTACGAACAATGGCAAGTGGCTCAATAATCCGAGTTCATGATAACACATAATACCTACTGTATATATTTAGAGGAACGTGGAGCTTGTTCACAAGTGAGTCAACATTCACGTGTAGCGGTCCAGCCACAACTGGACTCGTTTAGTAATAACAAGATAACTAGTGGAGCTGCAGTATCAAAATCTCGCCATCCATAAATTAAGGGCGCGGTTACGCTTGCTACCGACTGAGCCGTTTAAGCTCCATTGTGCATAACCGAAGAGGGACAGGAAACCACAACACAGTTCCTGCTGAACTGGCACTACAATGCTAATGGTAATTTAGAATAAAAATGTAATAAAGCAACATGTTCAAAAGACAAAAATACTGCAACAGGTTTGCAAAACCCTTAAAGGATTTAATGATAGATTCGAGTGAATTGAGTTGTTCCTCCAGCAAGTGGATAAAAATAAGGCATCGTCTCCTTAAAGGTAAGTAGAACGTAACTCTATTCGGTAAAGGGCCTCTCCACTCGTAGCTGCCGTAGTTCTACCATGTATTTGTGAGCCCCGACGCGTCTTGTATCGATGAAAAGATCAGAGGAGATAGGGAAGATCGAAAGGCCGGCGATGGGTCACCGGTGGTTGGTCGGTTCGCACACAGGCGGCACGACGCGCGGTATGAGCGGAGGTTCTCGTTATTTTCAATTTCCCTACATGAGCGCCCTTCTCTACATGTTTTTGTATACGCATATGAGTGCCGAGTGTATTAAGTCATGAATCTTATAAAGACCTGCCTGATTTAATACGGTTTCGAGGGTGTATACGACTGTGATGCGAAGGTTTTAGAAAAAGGGTCGTAATTCAATTTTTGGGATAACTTTTTAGATTGCAAATTTATCTACCTTAATGGAATAAAGAAAAGCATATTATATTAAGTGAAAGGCCAAAGCGGATTAAGTTTATTACAATATTTTCAAATAATTAATTGAGTTATTTTTGAATATGATAAATACATTTATAAGCAGCAAATTATACCTATTCATCACGCTGAATAAATGAGCGTGGGTTCGTAAACAGGTATCAGCATAATTCCAGTATAATTTTCTTATTGTACTTACTTAAAAAGTAAAAAGTTATCATAATTAAATAACATTTCGAGTATCTCACTAAAATATGATATTGCTCGCAGATGCAAAAATAAAACACTTATTTTAAGAGTGAGTCGTTGCTTAAAAATAATTAAGTTAAATTGCAGTCGAGTCATATTAGTTCAGAAGTTATTGTACTTATTAATTTCTTACCTAGAATATTTTCATATTTTTCAACGCCTTTGTTGTTACTAGCTTTACAAGCAACGCGTTACTAGCTTTCCGCCCGCGACTTCGTCCGCGTATAATACGGTTCCTCATACAGAGTTTCATATCCAATTGTATCTTCTTAACTAACTTTTGTTAACCCCGAACCATCTTCTTAGTCTATTTATACTTATAGCTATTTTGGCGAAAAAACGTAGACACAGTTTCAGTTACAAATAAGTGTTAATATGCAAATAATAACGTAAATGTACCCTATTATTTGCGTAACTTCTTTGTGTGCTATACTATATAGTGGTGGTTTTATTTGGCGATACGATGACCAATCTATTGTCAGAGCTCACTATGGAACATGGAAATGGAACGGAAATAGGAACAATAATTCCTAGTAAATCTCAAACCAAAAAAATAGTAAATGTCTATACAAACTTTCAACCACTTTTTAGCCCTGAAATTGCGTGTATTATTTTTTAATTATTAGTAAACGTACGAAGTTTCAAATCTCTAACTCTAAATTTTAAACCCCACCGATACAAACGATTAACCCCCATTTTAAATCGCTTCTTATTAGTTGTACAGATTGTAAATGTAATCCGTCCTGCAAATTACAACTTTCTAGCTTCAGTACTAAAGGGTTCTCTTTCATACAAGCTTTTCAACCCCGTTTCAACTCCTCTGGGGTGGAATTTTGAAAAACGCTGAAATTAGTTTTTTTTTCTTTAAAGTTTACAAACGAACTTTCAAGTCTGTCACAAAAAAAAATCTCTATACAAACTTTCAACCCCTTTTATTACCCTGTTTTAGGATGAATTTTTAAAAACGTTGAAATAAGTTTTATTGTTTTGTAATTATTAGTAAATGTACGAATTTTAAAATCTCTAACTCAACATTTTAAACCCCATCCATATAAACTTTCAACCCCCTTTTTACCCCCTTAGGGGATGAATTTTGAAAAACCCCTTCTTAATGGATACCAACGTTATAAAAACTACCTATTGTGAAAAATTCAGCTCTGTAGTTCCAACGGTTTGGGCTGGACGTTGATTTAAGTGAGTCAGTCAGGACTTTTACGTTTATATATATAGATAAAGTTGAGAGCCTCCCCCCCCCCCACTTCGCCCGACTTCGTAGTGTGAGGGCGCCGGAGGCGCCCAATGTAAGAGCGCGCAATGCCCGCGGTCAATGTCGGGCTTCACCCGACTTCTTAGTGTAAGGGGCGCCCAATGTAAGAGCGCGCGATGCGCGCAGTGAATTTCGGGCGTTTCTTAGTGAGGGCGCCGGTGGCGCCCAATGTAAGAGGGCGCGATGCGCGCAGCGAATGTCGGGCTTTGCCCGACAGCAACTGTGATGGCGCCACAGGCGCCCGATGTAGGAGCACGCGATGCTCCGCTAGTGACCTGCGGCCGGTCTCCACCCCGACCAACCTCCCTATAAGTTTCTCGGGGGTATATACAGTGTGTAAATTTTATACGGGCGTATATTGTACTGGCGATTAGTATTGGACCTAGGGAACCTATTTACATAAATATAAACATTTATTTCTTTATGAAAATAAGGATTTTTTTTTTCATACATAATAATTCAGTCCGTGAGGCCGGCCGCACGCGGCGGGCGAAAACGACCACTCCCGAGCATTCCCGAACACACCATTCAGACGCCGCGGGCGGCGGGCCGCTGTCGGCCGCGTGCGGCGGGTGAAAGCGACCACGGCCTAATGTACTGCATCCACGACAATTAACTTACCGATGCGTCATGTCAGTTATGTCAGTTTTAAATCAGTTGGATAGCGTACATTGGTGCCCGTTAGGACTTTAAAAAATCGTTACACATAATTAATAACACTGTTTAACAAAATGATTATACTATATGAGTCCTATTGCTGGATACCATAGGTGGATAAAGTATACGCCCGTATAAAATTTACAGGCTGTATACGCGACTCAAAAAATTTCGATAGCGCGATGTAGAACATTCCATATTCAAAATTCTTAACAACTTTATCTTACTAGCAAAGTTCAGCGATTTTTATATTTTTATAGTTTTCAAAAAATTACATCTCCTTATCTAGCAAAAATAACAGTATAAAATCTGAGTGGGATGTAAATTTAACCATATGATCTATCATTTCATAGATATTTAAATTTTTTATTTTTATGCAAACATGGATTTTTCAGCGGCCAAATTGGACCCTTTTTGATTTGTTTTAGAACTTGAAATCGACATCAAATGTTTACCTTGCCAAGTTCTAGAGGCCAGAAAGAAAACTTGAATCCTTTCTTTGTCAGTAAGCGGCTCAATCACCCCTAATTTCTCTCCCTCCCCTTGGAGGCGGAACTTGAAGGTCTTGAAGTAAAGTTGACAGTTGGATACGCTAGAGGACAGTAGTCCAGATAAATTTTTACAATTACCACTAAATAAAACTACACTCCAAAATCAATAGCTTTTTCCGTCCTTATTAAAAATTTTGACATGATTTAAACGACATAGTAGTAGTAGGTGTATATCGGACGATACAGTACCACTTTTGTACTTATACGTCCTTGACTATACCTATTGATATCATGTCCATGGCAAATATCATCCAAATCGATCCTCCAGTCAAAAAGTCAGTCAGAAAGAAAAGGTAAGAACAGGCGCGGTTGCAGCCTAAAATTTGGGGGTGGGGTAACTATGACATTGGGGGGGTCACTAATGCAGACATGATTTTTTGAGGAGGTCAGTAATGATTTTTTCTATTCGACGTGTACGATTGGGGGGGGGGATCATGAACGTACCATGTCGTAAGTCCTGTTCAGACGTGTGCGCCGTCATAAAAATCCGCGGCGGCGGCGCGCCGGGAATGTTTGGCGGCGTGGCGCACGCCACGCCGGCGTCAAGGTCACTTTTGGCTGCGCTCGCAAGGCTCACGTTTCGCATTTAATAGTAGTTTATGTAACTGTTACGTAATAAGGGTCCTTAAAACATGAGTGTGGTTTTATGAAATGAGCCGCAGGCGAATTTCATAATAAGATCACACGAGTGTTTTAAGGCCAAATTACGTACAGTTGTATACACTGCTTTATCTACACTCATATTATTTATTCTAAATGCCTTATTTGGAAACCATAGAATGGCCGCCATCGCACCGCCACCATGGCCAACTCTCGTGTGCCGGCGGTCGCGCGGGCGCGTGTCGGGCTGTCGGCGGATCCCCGGGAGGGTGCAGGTGTACATTATGTTATCAAAACTCATATCACATCAATAATTGAGCATGAAAAGTTAAAATTACGTTACTGCTACGGATAAAAAGCTTATCATAGTAAAATCGGTCGTGGTAATGCTAGCCATTGCCTACCGTTTTCGAACACGTTTTAGAGAACTTACAATATGAATGTAGATAAAATATGTTAAATATCAATAACTTTTTAGGAACAAGGAACATAAAACGATATATAAGGCCGTTTTCGGAAATCGCCATCTAAAGCGTGTACCAAGGCCAGGTACCAAGAAATGTCTTGCGGGAGCTCGCCAGAAGGTTGCCTCTCAAGATAAAGGACGTTATAAGGGATCCTTTTGAAGATACAGAGAGACAACATGGAATGGCTTCAAGGCGGTTGTGTCCGAAACAGCGAAAGAAGTCATCCCCACTCCTGGGAGCCGAGCAAGACGGAAACCCTGGATTTCTGATGTTACCTGGGAACTTATTGAGCGACAGAGGACTCTCAAAGAACAAGGCCTTAACACAGACATAGCATGAAAGGAGTATTCCAGGCTACACACTTGCGTGAAAAGGGCATGCAAACGCGATCAGAATAATTCAATCCATGCTTTGTGCGACGAAATCGAAAACCATGCTGCAACTGCCCATTCTAAAGACTATTTCCAGAAAGTCAAACTTCTCACCCGCGACTCCAAACCTAGAAGCTGGTAGATAGCGGATACTGATGGAAACACTTTTTCAGACCTGGGAAAAGTGTTGGCTCGATGGAGAGACTATTCGGAACAACTCTATCCAATTAGGACTTCACGTCAACCATGCCAAAACCAAGTTAATGTTCGTACACCGGAAACAGTCTCCTCCACGAAGCCTAGCACTGAAAGACCTAGATTGCGTCAGCGCCTTCACCTACCTCGGCTCACTTCTATCTAGCGATGGTAGGTGTGAACGTGAAATCATCCGGAGGATTCAAATAGCGAAGGGTGCTATTACTCGGTTAGATAGGATCTGGAGAGATCGCGGCATACAGAGGCAGACTAAGGTTAGACTTATGCGTTCCCTGGTGTTTCCAATTTTCCTATACGGTTCTGAAACTTGGACTGTCAAGGCAGATCTGAAAAGCCGTATCGACGCGTTTGAGATGTGGTGTTGGCGAGGGCTTTTACGGATACCTTGGACTGCGATGCGTACTAATCAGTTCATACTAGAGGAGCACGCATAAAACGCTGGTTGTCTACGACATGCCAGGACCACATACTTTGGACACCTCTCTCGACGCTTCTCGGATAGCCTGGAGAGGATCCTCATGACGAGAAAAGTTGAAGGCCTTGCAAGGTGGTGTACCCAAATCACTGCACCCATGCAATTAAATCTACAAGAAGCCATGCGCTTAGCGAGGGATAGAAGCCTATGGAGGAACCTGGTCTTCAATAGAAGGACATGATCCTCAGATCTGAGGGAACGACTAGTGATGATAAAGATCCTTTGACTCGCAGTAGGTCCAAACATACTGTTCAGTATTAATGATCAACCCTGCCACCGAAAACACTTCTTTTCTCAGGATAATTTAGTTGGTGGTACAATTTTGATGGCAGATATTATTTTCGTTACCAATCTTATTAATAAGGCCATCGACTTAATATTTGTTAGGTGAGCGGTTAAATCATACTCACCCAAGTAACACAGGAAGCATTATAAGTATTATAACATATGAATAGTTAACTTATTTCGAACTTAAGGACCGTATAAACTTTTATATACGTTCACCGAGCAACTTGTCGCATTATATGATGCTTTGAGCTGTATAACGGTTGTATAATGGCATATCTAAATGCTTTTGTAAAGCCTTTAGCTTTAGTGCAGCAAACCACAACGCAACTGTACTGCTTTCGACTGTTTAAAAGCACTTAAGTGCTTTAGGTTCTACAATAGCATTATATAATGCTTTAAGATGTATAAAGGTTGTATAATGGCATGTATAAAGGCTTTTTTAAAGCCTTTAGTTTTAGTGCAGCGAATCAAAATGCAACTGTACAGCTGAATGCTGTACAGTTGCGTTTTGGTTTGCTACACTAATGCTTCGGTGTGGTTTAGTGCCTTAGGTTCTACAATAGCATAAATAAATGCTTAATGCTGTTTATGAGCATGAATATTAGCCATTATAATGCCACGTAAATCTGGTATACAGCTTTCAGCTGTTTTTAGTGCTTTAGGTTCTACAATAGCATTTTATGATGCTTTACGCTTTATAACGGTTGTATAATGGCATATGTAAATGCTTTTGTTTAGCCATTAGTTTTAGTGCAGCGAACAACATGCAACTGTACAGCTGAATGCTGTACAGTTGCGTTTTGGTTTGCTACACTAATGCTTCGGTTTGGTTTAGTGCCTTAGGTTCTACAATAGCATAAATAAATGCTTAATGCTGTTTAAGAGCATGAATATTAGCCATTATAATGCCACGTAAATTCGCTATACAGCTTTCAGCTATTTTTAATGCCTTAGGGTGTACAATAGCATTTATAAGTAGGTAATACGTTCCTAATGCAGTACAATAGCAATAATATAAACCATTATAAAGCCAAGTAATTCACTATAAGGGGCTGTTCATAAATTACGTCATTTCAAATGGGGGGGGGGGTCTGGACATCGGATGATGGTAGCATGACGTAGGAGGGGGGGGGGGGGCGGTCATTCCGAAGATCACATCATCAATGTGTAAAAAAAGGAATGAAAGTCGTGCTTCTATAAACTTTTAATGCTATAAAATATTATCTACTAAATAGTTTTTTATTTTACAATTAAGCTTAAAACGCATTTTTTTTTAATGACGTCACTCTATTTGGCAGGGGGAGGGTTGGATGATTTTAGGGGGGAGGGGTAAAAATCATCAAAAATTGATGACGTAATTTATGAACAGCCCCTATACAGCTTTTAGCGGTTTTAGTGCCTTAGGTTCTACAATAGCATAAATAAATGCTTAATGTTGTTTAATAGCATAATTATTCACGTGTAATGCTGTAGGCATAAATAAGGCATGTTTTAAGGGTCACTGAGCTGCTATTGGACTAAGAGCTAGCCACGTCAGATTATGACACAATAATAAGAGCAACAAAACCCGTCTGGTTAGATTGCTATACTATTCTTATTGCTAGATCCTGGCATCTGGCAGCTTTTAATGGGTGGAGGTCACAGTGACAGACTAGCAAAATGTTTTAATTGGAAAATAGTAGTAGTACCAAACTAGGTAAAAATTGCCGAAGTTGTCTCAGTTATAAAGGACAGGGCCTATATTTTAAGGGGCTCCCTGGCACCAACGACCTTAGATCTGATTCCCTTAGTTTTCTAATGATTTATATAGCTTATCATATTATCAGTAACGGCTTTAAACAATATAGTATCCTATATTTACTTCAATATTCATTGTCTTCGAGATATTTGACATCAAAGTCGAACCGGTTTAGGCTAAAAAAGTGGTTTTATGGTCATAAATTTTGTTTTAATTAGTTAAAAATTAAAATCTCTCTACAGTTTTTAGAGACATCAGAGAGGAACCCTAATATGTAGATTACGTATATGTAAGATTCTTTACACCATTCGAATATCGATAAAAGTGTTTTTTTAAACCATATTTTAAAAATATCATAAAAAAATAACGGCTCATTTATTTCAAGATCCGGCTCACAGAATGGAGATAAAAGATTCAAAAACCGATAGTCGTTTGCCTTATAATTCTATCTATAGTGAATATGTTGGAATATCGACTCAAAACTGGTCAAAAATCGATAAAAAAAATCTTAGACCAAAAATATTGTGTATTATTACCATACATCGGGGTTTTCGGTGCGGGAATGTTTGACATTAGCCAAAGAGTAGGCATTAACTTAAAAAACAGAATGTACTCTGGCACGTTTCTACCTAATGAATAATTGATCGAAAAAATCATAGGTATATACAATTTATATGTAATAGCTGACTATTATGTATATATATATTGTAGGTACATATACCTATGATTTTTTCAAGTATTTTTTTATTAATTCATGTAATGACTGATCATTGTCAACCTCGTCAGTTAATCAAATAGTTCATAAATATCGGACGTCAAGATTAATATTTGACACTTATTATACCGTGTCTGTCTTAGGTAGATCTAGTTAATAAATTTCGGATATGCAATTGCATTTTTAAAATACTAAGTATATAATAGTCAATACAAACATGCCTCTAAGAAAAAAAGCTCGTATCATAGTGTGTAAGCTATTCACAGAGAGGTAGTTATTCATTAGGCATAATATGATATTTTCTCAGACTAACTCTCAACCTATCTGTTTATCTCTACTCTTTCTCAAATCGTTCCCGCACCGAAAACGCCGATGTATGATTATTACGGAAACAAAAACAGTAGGCGACAAACTATGAACTATATTTTATTATACATCGTTTGGCACTACTTTCTCCCAACATAAACTTTTGTATAATTTCTCTTAATATTGTATAGTATTTGTATAGTTTCTCATAATATTGCATCAAACCCAGATCTCTAGGATTTATTTTCTTGAAATGGTTTGCATTCTTTGACCTCCACCACTTTAAAGCTGCCAGATGTCCAGATCTAGAAAAAAGCATAGTATACCAAACTGCCTAGAGGGGTTTGGTTGCTCTCATTATTGTGTCATATCCGACGTGGCTAGCTCTCCGTCAATATAGACCAACGCCATTTTGTAAATAATTTATAACCTAAAAATAAAATCATGCAGACCTATTTATACACGGAAAATACCTATATAATAATGAAATTACTTAATTTAAGACTGCTCAACCAACACTATTATGTTAATAATGCAAAACTCGTTCTATGCGAGGATTACACAATTGTTTTGTTTATTTGACGCATATCTTTTTATAATATTTTATAGCAAAACCACAATAAATCAAAGGCGCGTGAAAATTTTCAATGAAACTTATATACACATTTACAGTAAACTACATTGCGCAGAAATATTTGAAGGATATAATAACGTAAAAGAGTCAAAAACTTTTATAAATTTTGTTAGGATGCAAACAAATATGACGTGTCACTCATTCAGTTTTTTGTACCGTCTTCGTCCATTTTATATTGCGAGACAAAGTAGTTAAATCACAACGTTCATTGTATTATAACATTTGTTGCGTCGGTGTTAGAGACGTTTTTGCATTGACGTAAGGTTTATTTTACTACACTCTTATGCTAGTATAATGCTTTTGTATTGCGATTGGCAAGTTAATCGAGAGTACTTATGCTTCTTTACTGCGATTAGCAAGTTTTTTGGCCGTATTAATGCTTCTTTAATGCAGTTGGCAACTTAATAGAGCGTACTAATGATTCTTTAATACGACTGGCACTTTCCATGACAACGATAATGCTAATAGCGCAGACATATTGCGCCTGTAATGCTATTAAATGACCTGTATAGGATCTCAAGCTGGGTAATTCGTGCCCATTTAAGACCTATAACAGCACTATAAACGTTTATAATGCTACTATAAAACGAACTGAAAATGCTAAAAGCATACAGATATGCTGTAAGATGGCCGTTATACTGCTTTGATGTGTTACTTGGGCATTTATTAATCTCCCGAAAGAGAAGGAATTGACCAAACCCAAACTATTTCAATGTGTAGATGTTTTCATGGTTTAATTCGTCAATATACGTTGTTAAATTTTTAACTGACTCTCCTTCATCGGTAATTGTCATTGGCTAATTTTTGCCGAATTCTGAAATTTTGACCAACGGCGTGGATTTTGAAATCCGCGGCGGCGGCGGCGGCGTGGGTCCCACGGCGCGGCTACGCCACGCCGGCGCGGCGCACACGTCTAGTCCTGTTATATTTGTCCCGCGACTTAGCAGGAGGCAAGTTGTTCATTATTAAGCTGCTTTAATGCTTCTTCTTTCAAATAAGACGGTGTGCCGTCTAAATAGACGAATAGATAGATGGAAATCGATCTCACTGTCGTCATTTGAGCTCATACTGTTTTCTATTTTAATTAATTTTAAAGAAAACGATAACTTATTTCACAACGAATTGCCGCCTTTTATTGTGCATTTTTTTTTCAAATCTATTAAGTACCACAGACAAATAATCGTCCGATACGCGCATGCGCCAATGCGCGCGCATCTCGAATCGCGACAACGTGTTTGCGATTATTTTGACATTTGTCTGGTTAAACGAAGGTTTCATTTGGCTGAATGCAACATTTCCTTAGTCATTTATTTGCAATCGTAGGATTTAAAAAGTTAACGCAGCGGATAAAAATGGATTTTCATACAGTCATTTTATTCCTAGGAGTAAAATGATTCTATGGAAACTTATTTTTTTCCGCTGCGTTTTTACTTTTTAAATTTGAAAAGAATAAAATTGAGCACTTTGCGTCTTCAATTTACGAACAAAATGCGACCATTTCCGAGCATGTTTGAGAAAAGAGTATTTACATGCACTGTGCAATGTGTGGCAATTGGCTATTTGACAGTTGTAACAATAAAATATGAAATGTATCTCATTAAGTAGCTTTCAGTTAAATCATAATTACGCATATTTCTTTTGCAATATAAACAATGAGAAGTATTTTATTTTTGCAAAATAACTTTTGTATTTTTATCTGTGGATTATAAGAACCCAAACGCAGGCGGCCATGATCGAGCATCGAGTGACGTCACATTTTACAAAACATTCAAAACAGAAACGTCAGAAACATCTCTCCCGATTTCTATGATATTGCCACTATTTTGTGTCATTCATTCGTAAAAATACTGAATATAAACTATATAAAACACTATACTTGTGTTCGTGCAGAGTGATACGTAATGGAGCAAGGATATTCAAAAGCGGATAGTGCAAATCTGGCCAAAGTCGTCGCGTTTATGGTCGCACATTTTTTCCGACTGAATCCTGACTTCTGCTTTACAGAGTTTCGGAATGCAAAAACTATCGTGTAAGTACCTCATGAAACTAACCAATGCATCATAATTTGTTTGTAATTCGTAAATAGTGATGAGACTGATGAGTTTTATGAACTGCTTGTAAATTATTAGTGGGATTCATAGGTTATGTTTCTTATTTGAGATCTTCACGGCATTCGTACGGTGATGACGCTGTAGGATATGTTCAGCTGAAGAGAGAAGGAAAGTTATGTGTGGTAAAGGGTAAAATTTGTCCTGAGCACAAGGTTCGCCAACAGCCATACTCATTAACCATAGTCATTGATGAAAAGGAAGAAGTCATTATTAGTGTTCAGTGTAATGACTGTCCTGCCTCCCAAGGGTGCTGCAAGCATGCAGTGGCTTTTTTAATGTGGACTCATAGAAGAAGTGAGGAGCCGTCATGTACTGCTACGGAATGCTATTGGAAGAAATCAAAACTTTCCAAAGTGGGCAGTACGCTCAAATTTATAAAAAATAAGGAAATGAGTGGCAGTAACAATTCTGTTTCTCTCCAACCCGATGAAAGTGTTCTTCGTGATTTTTTAGAAGAAAGCAGAAAAAGAAAGTTGTAAAATTGTCAAATTTTAAAACATTTGTCCGATTGTGATGATAACATAGTTCAGTTGCTCTCATTGCATAACTTGAGCTACAAATACAACACTGAAAACGACTGTAACACATAAAAAAAAAATTGGTCCTGTTTTTACTGGTAAGAATATTAGTGATGTGGAAAGATTGACATGTGACCAGCATAAAAGTCCAGCATGGTATGAACTTCGGTATGCTAGAATAACTGCATCAAAAGCCTTAGAAGTGACTAGTTGCCATACACCCGATGGCTCATTAATTGCTGCATTAATGGGTGCAAAAGTGCCTGACACTGTTGCAATGAAAAGGGGTCGGCTATTAGAAGATCATGTAAGGAAACAATTAGAAAAGCAACTTGGTAAAATTTCTCTCTGTGTGCTTCTTATAAGTCAGCAGCACCCAACAATAGCTGCATCACCTGATGGAATTTTAAATGGAGAGACTATAATTGAAATTAAATGTCCAGTAAATGAAAGAACTTTTCAAAATTATGTATCAAAGAATAAAGTCAGTCCCAAGTATTATGCACAAGTTAAACTTGATAAATGCTTGTTTTGTGTGGCATCATGGGACTTTGAAAAAAATAAACAGATTACTATTGTTCCCATAGAATATGATGCAACCTACACTGAAGAATTAATTAATAAATTAGTAATATTTTGGAAAAACAATGTTTATCAGCTGCTGTATTTTTAATCCACATGCAATTACAAAACAGTCATCTAAATATTTTAGCAGTTTCCTATTAACAACGGAATGAGGATTTAGCATGGAAAATTCTCGCAAGCGCCTTATGACTCTTTCGATATGGATTCTGAATCTTGCTATCTGCTTCGTTTTAATTACATCCTGCTTTGATAATTTTGAGTCAGATGAAACACTCGGAGGTCTAACTAAATTGATTTCTTTTTGCAATAAAATTTCTTCTAGATGTTTAAACCCTCTATCTGCAAGTATAGACACACCTGGCTCTAAATAATCTAAAAAGTTGCAGTTCTGAAATGGAATTACATCAGTGACTCTACCACTGAGTCCGGGTGAAATATAATTAATAACACCATCAGGGGTGCTACTAATCAAGTATTTGCCTGTGTTTGCTTTCTTATATTCGGACCATGATATAGCCTGTTCCACAGATTTGGATGGTTTTTGTATTTCTATTTCAAGACAATCAATGATGCAATAGATATTATTGTACTTATGTCTGAGTGCCATTGGAAGATTTTTTTTTTACTGCTCTTTTATTTCGTTTGATCATTAATGGATGAAACACACTTGAAATTAAGGGTACAGATTTCAAAAATATTTTACTGGCATAAGACAGAGAAATGCCAAATTGATCGGCAAGCTCACAAAATGGTTTATTTAATCTAATTTTCGTCAAACATAATAATATATGGTCTTCTGGAAGTTTTGTGTGTCTTTGTATAAGGTCAACTAAATAATAACATTCCTTTGGAATACCAATGTAATATTTAGGATTATTCTTGATGTAATGTACAGTGAGTTCATTAGTCCTTTGGCATAGATCTTTGGCTTCGACTTTTATTTTTAATTCAGATAGTTCGGTCTGTGTTTCTTGATCACTGCTATTTGAAGTCATTGCAAGTAAAGACTGAACAGATGGTGATGTGATGTGTCAGTATTGTATTGGGAATGTTTAGAAGGTGATGAACTGCCTGGGTTCTCACTACTCAAAAATAGTTTTGTTTTAATTTTTTTAAACAAATTTGCTGATTGAACTCCACACTTAGATATTTTAAGAGGTGAAGTTGCAGTACACATCATATTAGTTTTCAATGGAGACATATTTTTATCTTTAACTTGATTAATCGTTTGTATTGTTTTGCTCCTAATTTTTGTTTTTAAACACACTTGGATTATTTTATTAGTTACTTCTGGGCACACTTGTGTTGTCTTATCTTCAGTCTTAATTGTCAGGTCACAGTTATCTTCCTCAGTAATGGAATGAACATCTGAAACAGTCAAAATATTTTTATTTATAATATTCAGGACCTACTTTCTAGTATTGCAATAACACTTCTAAATAACTGTTTCAAAATCAGTTGCTGCTATAGGCAGGTAGAGTGAGTCTACTTACCATTATTTAATGTCATGCCTGACGTCGCTGGAATCTCATATTCCTGAGAAAATGTGTCATTCAGTCGTTGTTTTTTGATTTCGGCTGACTGTGGGTGTGAAGACTGTGAAGGCGCGGTACGTTTTATTGTGTCTGGTTGACATTCAAATTTCGAAGGTAAACAGTCTATCTTCATTCTTATTTTGCCGACGGAACCCATCACTCTGTATTGAATGTAATTTTCCATGTCATTAGGCAGCTGTAAAGCAACATATAGCTGTTAATGATTTACATATATACCATATAAAAGTGTTAGGTTAGGTTTCTTAGTCAAAAATATAAGAAGGTAATTAAATTTATAGTAATATTTTGTTAATGAATCTAGTTAAATGATAGGAACTTAAAGCCTTACCAGAAATATGTGATTATTGTCAAGAGGGCGCTATAATTCTCATTTATATGGCAACAGTTCAGTTCTCTATGTTATGGTGACATCTTGATTTGTTTACCTGTCAGCTTTGATGTTAATTTGAAAATGTTTCTCAGCGAAAAAGTTTCATTTCCCGAGCGTATTACTTACAGCAGTTTATTATATACACTACATACATTTACAATGTTTCGCTCCTGAATATGATTAACTTTGGGATTTTTTTGTGATTTATTATTTAATATTCAACACTTTATTTTTATTCAAGCAAACCGTCTCAATGACACTTGACAACAGTGACAGCCTATCACATGCACTCACACATGCATATCATTCTGTCATTAAAATTATTGCCAGTGTAAGAAATTAGTTCCAATGATATTCCGCAACACGGCGCATGATCATATATTTCTGGTCAGGCTTTATATCAAAGTGGACTTCACAAAAAAATATAGAGATTTATCAGATGTAAACTTCGAATCTCGACGTGCCAACTGTAGCCACTGCTTTCGGCGTTTGGGACACATAGGAACGTGGATAAATATTTTTTCAGGACATTTAATAGTCGTACTTCTGCACATTGGCACGGCGCACGTCCTGTAACTCGTCATATTTATTCACAACACAATAATTATTAGAAATTAAATATGTCGTCCGTCGCGTCGTATGTGTTCGTTTCGCCTCACTTAATTTACTGTATCACTGTTTATTTTTTATAATGTGACGTCACCAACGTCAACGGTCACGTGACCTGCCGTTTACGCGCGTCTTTCAAAATAATTACAATAAAATGCGTTTTCTCCTAAAAAATAAGGTTTTATCGAGAAAAATCTAGATGTAAGAGATATGAAATAAATAAGTGCACACTTCTAAATACTTTTCCAAAAACTGTCAAATAGCCAATTGGTTTATTGTCGTTTAATTTTGTTGTATTATTAAGTCAATAATTCATTTAAATTTGTTGATATTCGTAACCCCACTTCTAAGCTTACAGTTAATTTGGCAAAATCCTTCCTAAGTGTATTCATGTCACAACGTTTTAATTTCAGCGCCATCTGTTAGTTAAACAGTGTACTCGTTAGTCTTAGGACATTACTACAGTACGCGAACAGTTTTGAGCTTCGATAACTCACAAGTGCGATTTTCTTTTTTATTTAGATAAAATAATATGATTTCTTACAGTAAAAAAAATTGTAACAGGTTTTGACGTCGCGTTAGATATTATATAGATATTTGTTTATAATAACAAAAAAGATTATACAATATATATTTTCCTTTACCATACTATTGCATTCAACTATTTCAACATCATCTGTCATTTCAAAACAATTTGGTCAATAGATTATCTGAGCATAATCGAAAACAATTTGTCAAAATATAAGTGACCTTGAATTCTAGACGAATTACAAATGGCTAAGACGACATATGCTCTTGACAAAACCGTTATCAAATGTGAAGTTATATAGCAATAATTAAAAGCGATAGCCTGGTGGAGAAAAATCAAACTTACATAATCTTTTCTTTGAGTAGCATACAAATACATGTATTATTCCTAGCGCGATGCTAACAATTGTAAGAAAATATATTTCATTATTAGTATTTAACGTATTCTAAAAGGTCACAAAATAAAGTCGGATTTGTGATTTATGTCTTTTTTATAGGTTAAAAAGGCGTTCCCGTACTCCACTATATTGGGAAAAAAAGTTTGCACCTCTTTCCTAAGTAGCGCCATAAGATTCAGGTGCAAAATTAACTCAATCGAGTGTATCCCAGAATTCACCCCTTAAGGATTACTAATTCCAATTGTCAAGAAAATTCCCGGCCAGGTATAGGTAGGCTATAGTAGTGGCTACCCCCCTTTTAGAGGTTGAATTTTTATAGCCTACCTATACCTGGCCGGGGATTTCTTGACAATTGGAATTAGTAATCCTTAAGGGGTGAATTCTGGGTTAACAATGCAAAAAAAAACCGGTCAAGAGCATGTCGGGCCATGTTCAGTGTAGGGTTCCGTAATTGCCGCCCTGTTAAAAAACATCCGTTCAAAAGGTCGCTTATTAAGGGATATTTGGCGGCGCTTCCGTCATAAAGTAATAATTGCGTGGTGGGTTAATTGTTTGGCGTTTTAATTCTATTATCCCGCACTTACGTCCTTTCACTATGCGGTTTTGACTGACAACCCAAAAACAGCTGAACCGATTTTATTAAATATAGTTTTTATTGAAAGTTGAAAGGTGCAAAGGCTTCACTTCCATTATTATTTTCAAATTTTTGGACCTACGGTTCAAAAGTAAGATGGGAAGGGGGCCTTTTTTGAAGATGAAACAATCTTTTGTCCTTTCTAGACCTAATACTATCTCTATACCAAATTTCCTCTAAATCAGTTCAGCGGTTAAAAATTCTCCATACAAACTTTCAACCCCCTTTCCACCCCCACCAGGGTTGATTTTCGGGATTAAAACTATCTATTATCCTTTCAGAGAAGCGGGGATGAGTTGAGAGTAGGGCAATTTGGGTATGGGCAACGGAACCCTAGGGGTCAGAGGCTGGCCGACTTTCTGGAGAGAGAGGAACTGTTCATGATGGACTCTTTCTTCCAGAAGCCGCCTCACAGGAAATGGACCTGGATGAGTCCTGACCGGTCCACGAGAAACGAGATAGACTTCATCATGACCGACAAAAAACGGATATTCAGTGATGTCTCCGAATCGTAAGAGGCTCACTGAATATCAATATTAAACTTGAAAGGTCCAGCCTGATGAAGTCTACGCTCCGACCTACTCGAGCCCATGTTCAAAAGCTTTCAACTCGAGCTCTCTAACCGCTTTTCTTGCCTAGATAGCTTGGTTTCAGTGGACGAAATCAACGATGGGCTAGTGGAAACTGTCCACACAGTAGGGTCTAAGTTTTTTAGACCCCGCCGTCAAGATAGACCTCAGAAATTGACCGAGCAAACCGTAAACCTCATGGCTGAACGACGCTCGCTACAGTTGCAGTCTCCCGATGACGCGAAGTCATATAGGCAGCTCAATAGGCGGATATCTAAGTCCTTGCGACATGATCTGCGTCTCTTTAATACTAACCGTATTAAAGAGACTATTGAGCGAAACCAAGGCTCCAAAGTGTTCGCAAAGGACAAGTCTATTGGGCAAAGCCAGATGACAAAGCTGAAACGGGAAGATGGCAGCATAGCGTCGAGCAAAGCAGAGGTTTTAGGCGAGATCGAGAGGTTCTATTGACAGTTACACACTCCGATCGCAAAGCCCGTTGACAGCTTGGGAGGAGACCCAAGAGCCAAGCTGTCCCGACATTATACCGAAGATATCCCGGACATCAGTATGTACGAGATTAGGATGACCCTGAAGCAGCTTAAGAACAACAAGGCGCCGGGCAAAGACGGAATCACTTCAGAGCTTCTGAGAGTGGGTGGAACACCGGTACTTAAAGTCCTCCAGAAGCTCTTTAATTCCGTCTTGTCCGAGGGCACAACGCCTGAAACATGGAATAGAGGCGAGGTGGTGCTGTTCTTCAAAAAAGGTGATAACAGCCTATTGAAGAACTACAGACCCATCACGCTTCTGAGCCATGTCTATAAGCTGTTTTCAAGGGTCATCACGAGCCGTCTCGAACACAGACTTGATGACTTCCAGCCTCCCGAACAAGCCGGCTTCCGAAAAAGGCTATAGTACCATAGACCACACCCATACGCTGCGGCAAGTTATACAGAAGACCGAAGAGTATAACTTGCCATTATGCTTAGCGTTTGTGGACTATGAGAAAGCCTTCGATTCGGTGGAAACATGGGCAGTGCTTGAGTCCCTTCAGCGATGCCATATTGACTATCGGTACATCGAAGTGTTGAAGTGTTTGTATAGTAACGCCACCATGTCGGTCCGAGCTCAGGAGCAGAGTACGAAGGCGATTCCATTGCGAAGAGGCGTAAGGCAGGGAGACGTTATCTCTCCAAAACTGTTTACTGCCGTAATGGAAGACGCCTTCAAGATCCTGGAATGGCAAGGACTTGGCATCAACATCAACGGCGAATACATCACTCACCTTCGGTTTGCCGACGATATCGTAGTCATGGCAAAGCCAATGGAGGAACTCAGCATGATGCTCGATGACCTCAACCGAGTTTCACAACGAGTGGGCTTGAAAATGAACATGGACAAGACGAAACTTATGTCAAATGCCAATGTTGTGCCCATCCCAGTCTCTGTTGGGAACTCGGTACTCGAAGTTGAACGAGAAGTAGTCCAATTAGGTAGGTCCAACTTCGAGAAAGAGGTCAACCGCCGAATCCAACTCGGTTGGGCGGCGTTCGGGAAACTACGTAATGTCTTTTCGTCCGACATACCTGAGTGCCTCAAGATAAAAGTCTTTAATCAATGTGTGTTACCAGTGATGACTTACGGCTCCGAAACGTGGTCTTTCACTATCGGCCTCATCTCAAAACTCAAAGTCGCTCAACGAGCTATGGAGAGGGCTATGCTCGGGGTTTCTCTACGTGATCGAATCAGAAATGAGGAGATTCGTTGACGAACTAAAGTCACCGACATAGCCCACCGGATTAGCAAGCTGAAGTGGCAATGGGCAGGCCACATTGCACGTAGAGAAGATGGCCGATGGGACCGAAAAGTGCTCGAGTGGTGACCACGAACCAGCAAGCGCAGCGTAGAACGTCCACCCACAAGATGGACAGACGATCTTGTTAAGGTCGCCGAATGACGCTGGATGCGGGTCGCTTCCAACCGGTACGTGTGGAGGTCCAAGGGGGAGGCCTATGTTCAGCAGTGGACGTCTTATGGCTGAGATGATGATGATGATGATGATTATCCTTTCTCGGGACTCAAACTATCTCTATACGAAATTTCATCAAAATCTGTTCAGCCGTTTTCACGTGATGCGCGGTCAAATAAACAGACAAACAGATAAACAGACAAAAATTCTAAAAATTGTTGGAACGTGTTCTGTTATCGATTCTAAGTATCCCCAGCCAACTTTTTTTCGATTATCTCCCTCTTCAGCTTTATTATATGTACAGATTGTGTTTATTACTTTATTTACATGTTGAGTACCACAGGGCAGTATCCTGGGTCCCACCTTGTTCCTAATTTACATTAATCAACTCTGTAGTATGCAATTAGAATCAGGAACCATCTTTACTTACGCCGATGACACTGCCATTGTTTTTTCGGGAAACACTTGGGATGAAGTGCGCCTAGTTGCGGAACGTGGACTCTCGAAAGTTGCTGGATGGCTACACGATAATTTACTTACATTAAATACTACCAAAACGAATTACATCTGTTTTACCAAGTATAGAAATACACAACCTGACCCAGAATTTTCTATTAGGATACATTCTTGCGATAACTCTTCTCGATCTACATGTTCCTGTTCAGTAATACATAAAGTAGAGAGCACCAGATACCTAGGGGTCATAGTCGACCAGCGCCTAACCTGGCATGAACAAGCAGAAAGTCTTATGTCCAGAGTTCGTAAGCTTATCTGGGTCATCAAAAATCTCAGGAGTGTTGCCAGCGGTGTCTTGCTGAAGCAAATTTATACCTCTCTTGCAGAGTCCATCCTCACGTACTGTATCTCTGTTTGGGGCGGTGCCACTAAAACCAAATTCCTCGAGCTAGAGAGGGCTCAAAGGTTCCTGCTAAAAGTCATGCATCAAAAACCTCGCAGATTTACCACAAACGAACTTTATATAACTGCCGACGTACTCTCTGTAAGGAAACTCTATATTCTAAACATAGTTTTAAAAGCCCATAAAACCACTATATATAAACCGCCCTCTACACCCAAACGTAAGAGAAATAGAAATATTGTGATTCCTACCCCTACGGCGAAATCGGCCTTTGCCCGAAGACAACAAGTATCACAATCTGTTAAACTGTATAATATCTTGAACGATTATATAAGTATTTATCCCCTGACTCGGCGTACTTGCAAATCTAAATTAATAGATTGGTTAAAAACAAAAACCTATCAGGATATAGAAAATCTAATAAATGACACATGACGCACACACACACACACACACACACACACACACACACACACACACACACACACACACACACACACACACACACACATACATACATGTCCGCACACACCCACTTAGAAACACACATTCACAGCAAGATATTTTAGCTTTAGATTATTATTAAGTTTTTAGTTTATAATAAACCTGTAGAGAAAAGTTTGAACACTACATAGTATCACTTCTATTTTAAATTGTAATTACTATTATAATAAATTAAGTTGTTAAGTGAAATAGATTTACGAAACAAATGTGGAAGAGCGGTGTCCCTTAACACAAGCATTAAGTTGCTTAAAAAGAGGCACCAACTCAGACTATGTGAAATAATTTCAAGAAAGAGAATAAATTATTTTGATTTTTGATTTGATTTTGAGCTGGGGCTTATTTCAGTTCTTGTTTACCTATTATAGAGATTAATCTTTCTTTAATTTTAAAATTGGTTAGCTTAAAAATTACATTTCTGTTTTAATTTAATAGTCACCCACAAAATACCTATAAGAACCCAGTATCATTCACATTCCTTAGTCCTTACTCGCTAGAATTATACTCTTTATCACTAACTCGGCGAGAAGATAACACATCTTCCGTATAACGAGAAGGTAGGCGAGGACAAGAAAATTATATTTCCATTTTTACAATTTCAATTTAGTATTAATTTGAGTCCGGGTACGGTCGGGCGCCCCGCCACATGTAAAATATGGATCGGCTAAGTGAAATTAAAATGCTCTATAAATTGTGATTTTTGCAAGTCCTAAAGTGGAGAAGGCTTTTTATTATTTATCGCTAGCGAGCCGCTGGCCGCTTATTCGAATATACGCTACGTTATTAACTTGTTCAATTTAATCATGGAATGCATGCGTGCCAGTTTAATAGAGCTGATTCTTGATGCCATAAGCAATATTCTGACTTTCGAATTATGGTTTGTTACTGATCTGTTATCAAAATGATTTTATTTTTTCATTGCAATGAAATTTCTACATTTTTCGTTGTGATTCTGACAACTGATTTTACTCTTAACGTTTTTGCGTATGGTACCTATTGACATTAAGCAATCTACATTTGATACCTATTTGACATGAAGTAAATAAGCAATTAAGGAGTGGTCCTGAAATAAAGTAGCAGTGTACAATCTTGTGTATTTTTTAATTTAGTGCTAATTTTGAAGCAGTATATTTATGTTATTAATCCGTAGATACAATACTAATAAATAAAAATACAATCATAATAGAGATGTGAGCATATTTAAGTTTTCGCGTTTTTAATTCAACATACTTTGTAACCTTTTGAACAACATAATTTGACAATCTTCAATCGACATCCGCTACAATGCCACAATTGTATTTCCATTTTCACAACCCGTTTTATCCTTTTCAGAATTTCATCTTACCAAGAAGCTACATTAATTAACTGTATTTTAGCTAGGATAGTCAGGAAGACTCTCTAATCTAACCTCTGACAAAGATTTTTCTATGGGAGATAATTTTCTATGAAAAAAGGCAAATACATTTAATTAAAAATTACTATAACTACCTTAAAATGAAGCCAGATAAAAAAGTTTACTATTGAAGAAAGACAATTTATTAAGGTATAAAATAGCTCATCAAATCAAACTATAAGAAAAAACATGTTTTTGAGAAACACTTCAAAAATTCTGTCAGAAGACGCTGTTCAAAAAACTATGTGTATGATGGAATACAAAAGGCGAAAACTTCCAAACGCTGTTTTATTTAAGTATGATTGTATTTATGTTTTGTATGATTGTATCTAGAGATTATTTAAATATAAACACTGCTTCTAAATCGGCACAAAATAAAAAGATAAATCAAAAAAGGCACGGCTACTTTTTTTCCGGACCACTCCTTACAACAACTTGATAACAAGAAAAAGATGACCGGAAAAAAATAAATGACCCTTTTGCTGGTTTAGTAAAATCAAACCGGTGATTGATTTTTCGAATAAGCCTCCGTGCACTAAACCACCCCGAGTTTTTGACAGCTGCTGTCAAAAACACCTCTCGCCACGGTGCTCCATCTAGTGAAAAACTCGATCGATATTTTGTACCAAATTTGAACAATTTTAGGCCAAAAACCGTGTTTTCTGGCCATATATTATGTGCCATAAAGCTTTAATCTATCTCTCGTCATTATCTATAGTCAAAGAGAAACCAAAATATTATAATGTATGTTTCGTATAAAAAATCCTTTATTGTGTTGAAATATCTAAAAACCGGCCAAGAGCGTGTCGGGCCACGCTCACTGTAGGGTTCCGTAGTTTTCCGTCCGTCACAGTAAGTGTCCCCACTTAAGAGTTAAAATAACACCGCCATGTAGGATATGATATGAGCGTTCCACGTACAGCGACATCTATCGGCAAATTAAGTAAACTGGCGCGCGAGCATAAAGTATGGAAGATGATTTTTATGGGATAATTCTTTATTGCGTGAACCGATTTTCACCGTTTTTACTTAATTTGAAAGCACGTCATTTCATTGTAATTTTGTAGAAATTACAGGTACAATAAACACCTGCTTATACGGTTAAATTACAAACTTAGTTCAGAAATTATTTTGTATTTTTTTTTCAAAAACTATTCATCCTATCAAGTTCAAAATAATTTTCCTAGAAAGTTTTTATAAAGTTCTACTTTTGAGATTTTTTTCATATTTTTAAAACTTATGGTTCAAAAGTTAGAGGGGGGGGGGGGACGCATATTTTTTTACTTCTGGAGCGATTATTTCCGAAAATATTTACATTATCGAAAAATGATTTTAGGAACCCCTATTCATTTTTAAATACCTATCCAATAATATATCACACGTTAGGGTTGAAATGAAAAAAAAAATCACTCCCCACTTTACGTATAGGGGAGGTACCCTAATAAAAAAATAATTTCCACTTTTTATTTTACCACTTTGTCGGCGTGATTGATATACATATTAGTACCAAATTTCAGCTTTCTAGTGCTAACGGTCACTGAGATTATCCGCGGACGGACGGACGGACGGACGGGCAGACATGGCGAAACTATAAGGGTTCCTAGTTGACTACGGAACCCTAAAAACCGGCCAAGTGCGTGTCGGACCACGCATAATGGAGGGTTCCGTCCATACCTTCAATGGAATAAGAACCAAACTAATGCTAAAAGGTCGTATCTGATGCCTATGCAAAAAGTTATTTGAGTTTTGAAGATAACTCAACGATGCTAACGAAAATAACGACCTCCTAGCCTAGTCGGTAGTGACCCTGCCTCGGAAGCAGGAGGTCCCGGGTTCGAATCCTGGTCAGGGCATTTATTTGTGTGTTGATCACAGATATTTGTTCCTGAGTTATGGATGTTTTCTATGTATTTAAATATTTATCGATATCTATCTATTATATATATCGTCGTCTAGTACCCATAACACAAGCCTTATTGAGCTTACCATGGGCCTAGGTCGATTTGTGTAAGATTGTCCTATAATATTTATTTATTATTTATTAACTCAAAAATGGCTCAACCGATAATGTTCAAAATAATTTTCGTAGACAGTATGTGAAAAGGCGCATCTTCCTAATTTTTTTCATATTTGTGGGACTGTTACGGTTCAAAAGTTACAGGGGGGAGGGGGAACACAATTTTTCTGACTTTTGAAGCGATCATTTTTGAAACTATTCACTTAATCACAAAATGTTGAAAGAACCTCGATGTTATTTTTGAAGACCTATCGATTGATGTGCAACATGTTGACATTTTGTAAAAAAAAATTTTAAATTTAGTTACATGTATTTTCTGCAATTTAACTACATAACTAAATAGCGACATACAAAATACACCTTATCTCTAAATTATATTAAGATATCTCTTATAGTTTCCGAGTGAAATGGCTGTGACATCGGACGGACGGACAGACGGACATGACGAAACTATAAGGGCTTCGTTTTTGCCATTTTGGCTACGGAACCCTAAAAAGTTATATTTTACTTCCTGGTTAAAAAAAAAGAAGAAAATATATTTTTTGGCTTGAAGAACCGATAACCGTTTGTTAAAAGTAAAAAAAAAAACAAATGTAACTCTATAACTACTTAGTGAAGATGTAGGTATATCTACTCAAAACTTGACAAAAATTAATGCTAAACGTTTATAGCCACTTAAAACAGGATTTCCTGAAGACCATGTTAGTCTTTAAATGATAACTAAAAGCAATAGGGAACTGGAACTTCGGGGCATCAATCTTTAGTAGTTTAAATATAAAAAGCAATATAGGTTCAGGTATAATACATATATTTGTCGTCGAGGACTGCCGAGGGCCAGGCAGTAGGGTAGTTTAGAGGTGATTTATAACTCAAAAACTCACATTATCAGGACAACCTAGCATTAAAGACATTACACATGGACGCACGGTAATGAAATAAAAGATAAACACTGGTTTAACTATTGTATTGAATTCAAATCTTTTTAAAACCAGATTGTGTGAAGGGCAATAAACTACTTACTACTGGTTCGGAAAGGAGCCTCAACCGAGAAGAACCAGCATAAGAAACTCAGCGAGACTTATCGTTTGTCTCCTGAAACATTTCCAGACATAAATCTGATAGATTACACTATAACCCAAACACATAGACTACTTTCTAATCAGTAATCACAAAAGGCTCTTAAACACTTTAACTGTGGAAACGAGGAGAGTTCCTAGCTTGCGTCCGTGCTATACAAAATAACGCCCGTTCCTATACGACTGTCCACAAGTCACAACTAAGTTGATACTCGTACTCTCTGTTCGACTGAAAAGGAATCATGCATCCTCAGATATTTACTTTGTTCAATGCTTTATGCCGACCCCATGTGGGTTAATCTAAACGTGATTTTTAATGACTACTACCGGCGCGTTTCTTACTTTTAAAATGGGTAAATCTAAATGTTAGATTTAATGACTACCTGCACGGACCAAACTGAGACCACTCCCGAGCAAACATAGCTCATCGTTTTCCAAATTTGTTACTAGTTCGACAAAGGCAACTCATTACAACAAGATATCATAATTCTAGCAGTTATAATGTGTACGGCGTAGCTCTTCGACAAGCCGCTGCCTTCTCCCTGCGTCATATTGATTTATCTTATTGAAGGTACTTTGCTTAAAATTAATTTGTTTGTTTTCCTATACAGGCTCGTTAAAAAACGCGAATGTAAAATAGTAGTAAATTGTTATTAAAAATACATCTCGAAAGTAATGCTTTAGACGCAGAAGTTATTATTTTAATTTATTTCGTTACTTATAAAAGTTTGCAAACAAACTGAACGTTGGAACAAAATAAATACAAACGTCGTTAGTGTCGCCGTCAACACAGTAAAAGTATCAAAATGTGTACTTTGCTTTGCAATATTAACACTAGTATTTTTTATCCTTGATATTTTTTAGAAGTTACATTCCTCACAAACTTTTTCAGTTTAGTTAATGTAAAAATCCCATTTGAACGGAATTTAAAGTAACCCTGAGAAATTCATGGTTTAAACTCCATTAATAATTTATGAAAGATCATATAAACTAGATACATATGCCTAGATTGATATGTACTTACAAGTATTCTTTATTGTATATCTCAATAACATTAAACAAATTTCAAGTAGCGGCAGTCAACATACGGTCTTATCGTTAGAGATCTTTTCTAGACAACCTTGGAATAGCGGAAAGAATCGTATGAATAGGTGCATTATTTTCTTTTTGGCAATAAGAAACAGTGAAAAACCTGTAAAGTATAACAAACTAATAAAATGTAAAGCCTGACCAGTAATATATGATCATGCGCCATGTTGCGGAATTTCATTGCGACAAATTTCTTACACTGGCAATATATATTTTGTATGATAAGTTGTTACTGCTTGTCAGTGCCATTGTGGTGGTTCAATTTAGTAATAGTAGTGTTGAATATTAATAATAAATTGAAAAAAATGCCCATAACTACTCATAGTTTAGAGCAAAAACTTGTAAATAATGTATATACCTAATAAACTGTTGGAAATAAAACGCTCCGGAAATAAAGCTATTTTGCTACGAAACATTAACATCAGTATTGACAGGTAAACAAATCAAGATGACACTATACCATAGATAATTATTATTACCTTTTGCCTATATTGAACTGTTGCCATATAAATGAGAATAATAGCGTCTTCTTGACAATGATCACATACTAGTTTACGTATACATACACAAATAAAATAATCGATAGACATACATAAACTACATACCTACCTACTTTAAAATATTGGGTCTTTATTAAATTTTACTTTGCCGCAAGCATATTAAATTAATATTATAAGCGTACTCTACTTTAATAATCTAACACAGAAAACATATCGCCAAACATTATACTCGTATCATTGTGCAGATCCATTCTAGTCTTCATTAGCAGTTTCACTTTATCCAATTTTTTATTTATTTAAGTGGAACTTTTGGAATCAGTACTTATAAATTAATCTGTTAAGAACAACTTTCAATGGTGTTTTGAAGCCTCTCCTTTAAAATTGTATAGAGATTAAACATACGATTAAATACAAATTAATGTTCCAACGAGATAAAAAACTGTTTTAAAATTACTATCGTGAACCTACAGCCGAGCGGGGCGCAATCAGAGAGACACCTCTCCTATCGGTCCGTCTCCTCTCCGGCGACAGTACGAATTTTCTTATTTTGTAGTCTACCTGTTACGTACTTTAACGTAAGTTTAAACTCTTGCAGAAATGTTACTGGGCTGATAAAATGAAACTAGTTGAAATAAACCCTTTATCGACTCTTTTAAGTATAATTTTTTTAACGGATTTTAGTTAAGTTCGCCTTTTTGTTTTTTATAGCTAAAACAATAAAGTAATATAGATAAATAGTTTAATTAGTACATTCAATGGAAACTAAATTGGATCGCTATGTACCTTTATGAGTATTTACATGCAATGCTATAAAGTCCATAGCAACTAAAATATTATGCGTGACTTACGAAAATTTACTTAAAAATTATAGACACATAGTACTATTTTCAGTAAAAAAATGGTAATCTAAAAAAAAATATTTTAACTGACATGTTCACCGATATGTTTAGAAATAAAGGAAAATTAGAAAAATGAACTTGCGACTCTGGGATACATGCCCATCGCTCTGCCCAACTGAGCTACTGAGACTTACCTGATGGCTGCGAATTTCTCCGTATTAAAATAGATGACACTCACTCTTCGTGGTGCAACACGCTGGCTGGCGTCCCGCAAGGTGGTGTGTTGTCTCCTCTTCTTTTTTCTATTTTTATAAATTCTATCTCTAGTGGTCTTCTTTCTTCGTTTAATTTATATGCCGATGATCTTCAAATATACTCTCAGTGTCTTGCTGCTGACTTACCTCTCAGATTCTAGCCACTAGAGTTCTTGCTATGGAATAACAATGAATCCTACGAAAACCCAAGTAATTATCATAGGTAGTCCTAGGAACATAGCAAAAGTAAATTTCGAAAGTCTGCCACCTATTATGTTCGACGGAGTACAGATCCCGTTCTTGAGCAAAGTTAAGAATCTTGGCGTGATTATGGATCGTACGCTTTCTTGGATCCCGCAGCTCAATGAGGTTAGCTGTAGGATTTTCGCATCCGTGCGTTCTCTAAGACGCCTTCGCAACTTTTTACCACTTGCCACTAAAACTGCGCTGGCACAATCTCTTCTGCTTCCCATTTTAGATTATGCCGACATTTCTTACCTGGATCTTACTGAAGAGCAATTAAACAAGCTGGAACGGCTTCAAAATGTATGTATTCGGTTCATTTACGGGCTGCGAAAATTTTATCATGTCTCCAACTTCCGTTCGCAACTCAAGTGGTTACCGATCCGATTTCGTCGTAATGTCCATATCCTTTCTGATCTCTACAGAACTTTGTTTATCCCTAATACTCCTGGCTATCTTAAAGAGCGCTTTATTTTTTTGTCTTCCCTCAGGTGTTCACAAAATCTCCTTCTTATGCCCCCATCGTCTTCTACTAACTTCTATAATAAATCTTTTAGTTTCCAGTCTGTCAGGATGTGTAATGCTTTGCCCATTGATATAAGGTATGCTCAATCACTAGCAATTTTTAAAAAGCGTCTAAAAGAGCATTATTTATCTCTTACTTAACCTTAAGTTCCTACTCACGTCATGCATGCAAATTACTCTGTTTCCTTTGCGTTACCTTGTCGTTGTCTTCTCCTGTGCATACTTGTACTTATATATGTATTTTATGTAGTGTATATTATATTACCTATTATATGTAGTATATGTAGTATATGTTACACGGTATGTAACTTATTTATTGCTATTTTGCACTGCCCAATAAATTGTTTCTGTTCGCTGTTTCGCTATCTGAAGGTTGTCTGGTAGATATCGCTTTTTAGCGATAAGACCGCCTATTGTGACCTAATTACTTAAATCCTGTTTCTTTTTTTATATTGTATGTTTGTTTACTTTTGGTGCACAATAAAGCATTTTATTATTTTTATTATTCTCCACTATATCCCCTGAGGCAGTTGATTTTTATACTTTTCCTTTATTCCTAAACATTCTGGTATCGTTAGCAGACGTTCTGCTTAATACAAAATTAATTGTGATCACCGATGTTCATTTATAATAGCACTGAACTAATATGTGTTTTCTATTGTTACAGGGGTTTTGGCTTTATCACATTCGGCGACCCTGGTAGCGTAGATAAGGTATTAGCGCAAGGAACACACGAATTAGACGGCAAAAAGGTAAATATTTTTATCCTAATAAGATATAACATTACTGCATGTTTATTGCAAGCAGGGATCGAATCTCGATATAATTTTCATACAAATTAACCACTATTCAATTTCGGTATCTCGGTTGTACATTAATAATTACAATATTTTCCGGATAATTTATTGCCCATACCTAAATTACGTATTAAAATCTTATGTAAATATTGAGATAGTCGGGCGCTATTTTGGTTTTTACTAATACCGGTACTGATCCCTGATTACAAGTGTCTTAGAAATCTTCGTATGCAGTTTCTATGTTTTCTGTAAAATTAACTAAATATATGTCTGAAAATCTCAATGAATGATCACACCTCATCAAGTCATCACCAAGAATGATCAGCATTGGGTAATGCTGATCTTGGTCATCCACCCTGGTGGGTGGGGACGGATTTAAGGGCTGATATTACATAAACACAACATTAAGCGTTTATGTCACAGAAATTCATAAAAGTTATAGAAATGTATAGTAAATACTAATTCACTAAGAACGTCGCATTAAAAAAACTAAAATATTACATAAAGACAACCCTCGCCCGAATCCCGGATCCCGTGTTCGAATCCTGGTCAGGGCATTTATTTGTGTGTTTATCACTGTTTTCTATATTTAAGTATTTATATGTATATCATCGTCTAGTACCCATAACACGAGCCTTATCTAGACACACGGCAGTGTGTCCGCCAAGTTCGAGCAAAAAAAAGCGACACACCGGCCGTGGGTTATATTACACGAACCATTTCGGGCCAATTTCGACCACCCTATAACTCAAAACATATTTTATCTACGCATATGAAATTTCGAGTGTCTGTTGACATCCCCTTCATTGTCTAGAATACAAAATTTCATTATTCTACCTATAGCAGTTCTTGAGATATTGACGTCAGAAAATCGCTATTTTTACTATACACTCACTCACTGACTCACTCACTCATCAAAAACCTAGACCACTTCCAATGGTCGTACTGACTTGAAATTTGGCATGGAGATAGGTCTTAAGGTCAAAGTAAAGGGAAAAATCTGAAAACGGCCAAGTGTGAGTCAGTTTTAAAAATAGCGAAGGTGTAACTTTGTTCTACTATGAAGTCATAATGAACTAAATGGGTCTATCTTCTAATGGTCGTACCGACCTGAAATTTGTCTCGAAGGTTTGTTTTTAGGTCGAAATAAAGTAAAAATCTGAAAACGGCCAAGTGTGAGTCAGTTTCGAAAACAACGAATGTGTAATTTTGTTCTACCATAAGTAGGTATGGAGTGGAAATGAGATAAGACTTATTTAAATTTAGGTACATACCAATTTAAGACAATACATGTTTGTCTTAAAGACAAGAACAATAAAATTGTTCACCACTCTGTGTGTGTCTGTTGCGGGAACCGAACCCACGATTTACGAAGTGCAAAGCAGGTCACTAGGTACACTAGGTGCGCTAAATCAGTCAAACAAAAATGAAAAGACTATTTTTTCTCGCATAGTCTAAATAATTTCTAATTTTACAACTAATAAAATCGCAGATTCAAGAACATGGAAATCATATATACTCTAAGATGGAATTATATATACTACTGCCCATCTCACCCTCCGATACGCCACGGGATGAGATGGGATGGTGCACTTCTAGGGCTACATAATAGACCACCAATTATAATACCTACTGGTAGGTAGGTATTACCAAGTTATTAATTATCTATGTAGGTAGCGTACTTACAAACAGAATAAAGTACGTTATTGATGTATGTAATTATATGTAAGTAGGTACATTTTATAGGTGTAGGGAGCCAGTTTATTTGTAAAAATCACCTATAAATAAATAGTAAAATAGAATTAGACGCTTAGTATAAAGGGTTATAGTATAAAGTACATACCTAAGTGGAATGAGACATTTCCTAAAGCAAAAGTGATAAAAAAATAATAAAGAACCTACACCCAACAAAAATAAATGAAATCCCATCAAAAACATAAATGTGAACGGCTGCCAAGTTCGATACTATGGGAATGCTTCGCCTATAAAAGAAGTGAGATCTGAATAAGTACCAAGTTCCATAAAAATACCTCAAATCATAAATAGTTATAGGAATGCACACTTGATTTCCAGCAGTTTTTGAGGTACATTTTGAATAAGTATCACGTTACGTAGAAATACCTAAAATTATAATAGTCAGAGAAACGCACACCGGTTTTTTAGCAGTTTCCTGATAACATTTATTATTTTCAGTACTTTTTAATGATGTAACTTGGCAAGTTTTAATAGAAAATTATATACTTGACACATTGCAGTCCAATGGTGTCGATTTATTGCATTGAAAAGGTGTGTGGTGTGTGAAAACTTGCCAAGTAACATCATTAAAACTAGGGGATCCAAAAGGCAAGCTAAACTCTATTATTGACATAGAATTCGAATCGGAAAAATCGTCCAAGCTGTGTTAACGGCATGGACCAGCAACTGCCCGGAAAAGAAAAACCTGGCTAAGAAGATACCGTGGTGGAATCCAGAGATCGTAAAACTCAGGAAAGAAACACGGGCCATCTTTAACGATGCTAAAAGAACTAAAAACTTTGAGCATTATGCACGCAAACTCACGGAATTTAACAAAGCCGTGAGAAAAGCAAAAAGGAAAGCGTGGAGGAACCACTACGATCAGATAGAGTCTTTACCGGAAGGAATGAGATTAACAAAAGCGCTAGTCTCGACAAAGTCAGTACCGCTCACCTCAATCAGAAGGAGTGACGGATTGATGACAGAAACGGGGTTAGAAACTCTCAAAGTAATGTGTGAGACACACTTCCCAGGCTCGGTAATACACCAGGGCGAACCAGACGAAAGTACAATTAGTGTTGTAGAACAGTCAACGAGAACTACTAGACACAATTGGGACACGTCAAAGAAGGTAGTAGATCACAACAAGCTAAAATGGGCGCTCTCGACATTTCAGCCCTATAAAACCCCGGGCCCAGATGGAATCTACCCCATCCTACTACAAGAAGGCGCCAATGTACTTACACCACACTTGAGTAGACTGTACAGGGCGTGCATATCCTTCGGACACGTTCCGCGTGTTTGGAGGATGGTAAAAGTAACGTACCTACCTAAACCGGGCAAGGCAGATTACACAGAGGCCAAATCATATCGGCCAATAAGTCTTTCATCATTCTTCCTCAAGGCGTTGGAAAAACTGGTGGATAGACACATAAGAGATGGTCCGCTCAAAAGACATCCCCTGCACCAGATGCAATGTGCTTATCAGGCCGGCAAATCAACGGAGACAGCACTGCACCTGGTGACGACCAGAGCAGCACAGGCAATAGAAAACAAAGAACTATGCCTTGCTGCTTTTCTAGATGTAGAGGGAGCGTTTGACCGCACCACCTACCAAGCAATTAGTGTTGCAGCATTAAAACACGGCATAGAACCGACCATATGTAAATGGATAGGAAACATGCTAAATAGCCGACTTATTAAGTCCTCTCTTATGGGTGACGAAATTATTGCAACGGCCACAAAAGGTTGCCCACAGGGAGGGGTTCTCTCACCAACTCTTTGGAGTTTGGTAGTCAACTCACTCTTGGAGGAACTGAATAAAGGCCCAACTTATACGGTAGGGTATGCAGATGATTTAGTGATACTTGTTAACGGGAGATTCCCCAGCACGGTATCAGAAATCATGAACGGAGCACTGAGGCTTGTGGAGCAGTGGTGCAATAACCACCAACTCTCGATCAATCCAGGCATAACAGTGGTAATACCATTTACCAGGAAAAAGACCCTGAATGGTATGAAGCAACTAAGGCTCTACGGAAGGGTCTTAGAAATGTCCAATGACGTAAAGTATCTAGGTCTGACACTGGACAAAGAACTACATTGGAAAAAGCATGCCGACCTCACCATAACTAAGGCTATGAGAGTGTTTGGCATGTGCAGGTCAGCATATGGCAAAACCTGGGGCTTAACCCCGAAGGTACTGAGGTGGATCTATACCATGATGGTAAGACCTATCATACTGTACGGGAGCCTGGTCTGGTGGCCAAGGACACTAAAGAGCACATGCAGAGAAGCCCTAACGAAAATACAAAGAATAGCATGCATGGCTATCACCGGCGCATTCAAAACGACGCCAACGGCGGCGCTAGATGTATTACTTGATCTACCGCCGTTACACTTAGTGCTACAGTCTGAAGCGCGCAAATTGTTACACAGATTGGCTGTTGTAGGCCTCTGGGACGACAGCAAGCCGAAGACCAAACACACAAAAATGGAATCTGACAATTTCATAGATAGGCTAACAAGCATGGGCTGTGACAAGATGCAACCCAAGTTTGTTTTCCAAAAGAATTTTAAAGTAAAAATTCCCACAAGGGCCGATTGGGCCGAGGGTCTGGAACCACCAATCTCTGATGGTGAAGACAGCATATGGTACACAGACGGTTCCAAAATAGGATCGAGTACGGGAGCTGGCATTTATGCAAATGACTACAGTAGTAGTATAAGCATGGGCAATTATGCAACAGTGTTCCAAGCGGAGACGTATGCCATTATTGCCTGTGCACAAGAGAATATAGATAGACAGACCCGGGGAAAGAATATCTATATACTCAGCGACAGTCAGGCAGCGCTTAGAGCACTTATAGCGCCCAAAGTGGAGTCCAGACTGATATTCAATGGTATCCAAGTCCTCAACAGGCTTGGAAGGCAAAACAAAGTGCAACTGATGTGGATCCCAGGGCACGAGGGCTTTATCGGCAACGAAAATGCTGATGAGCTTGCTAGAAGGGGCTCTATGAATAACTTCTTAGGCCCGGAACCATTTGTGGGGCTCTCAAAGGGAACCATAACAACGGCCATAAAGGACCACACCAAACATAAACACCAACAAGAGTGGGGTAGTTTGACAGGTCTAAGGCATTCAAAGCTCTTCATGCATAGAGTTGACTCAAGCTGGAGCAAAAAGCTTTGGAAACTTAGTAGAAAAAGGCTCCAAATCATAACAGGAGTTTTTACAGGCCATTACGCCGTGAAAGGAGTACTGGCTAAAATGGGACTGTCAGACAATACTGATTGTAGAATGTGTGGCGAAGAGGAAGAAACAATGAAACACTTAATGTGTGATTGTCACGCTCTTGCCAGACTAAGAATGAGGGACTTTGGAATTGGCTATCCAGATCCGGAGGAACTCAAAGCACTGCCCTTGAGCTCCATCACCCAACACATGGAGATGGTTGAAAAAGCTCTTGAGTATGTGTACTAGGGGGCAAATACACAAAAGATCCCTTTGGGTCGAAGTGTATCCATATGGGCCCCCGAGCCAAATAAGATAAGATAACATCATTAAAAAGTACTGAAAGTAATAAATGTTATCAGGAAACTGCTAAAAAAACCGGTGTGCGTTTCTCTGACTATTATAATTTTAGGTATTCCTATGTAACGTGATACTTATTCAAAATGTACCTTAAAAACTGCTGGAAATCAAGTGTGCATTCCTATAACTATTTATGATTTGAGGTATTTTTATGGAACTTGGTACTTATTCAGATCTCACTTCTTTTATAGGCGAAGCATTCCCATAGTATCGAACTTGGCAGCCTTTCACATTTATGTTTTTGATGGGATTGAGGTTACTGTGGGACTAGGTTGATTTGTGTAAGATTGTCCCATAATATTTATTTAAGACAAGTTTCATAAATGCGTTACATAGTTAACATAAAAGTGGCGAAAATGTGTTAAAAATCTACACAACATTTTAATTTTGGGACACAGTTAGATGTAACATTATAAAGTTTAATACATTATTCTACAAAATATGCAAACTTACCTCTAAAATCCCCAAATAATGCGTCTCATAAAACAGGATACTTTTACGATAATTCCTTCCAAACGATCGTACACGTCTAAATATGGCCGAAAACGAGCTGGCAATCCATAAACCAGCCATACTAACAAAACAAAACAGTATTGCCAAGTCAATTATATGATTACTTCTAAGGAATGGCGAATCTTAGTGAATCTCAGAGTTCCGTGTTCCGTATCTCAAAATGAAAAAATTGAACCCTTATGGTATCACTTTGTTGTCCGTCTGTCTGTTTGTCGGTCTGTCAAGACCCTTTTTCTCAGAAACGCGTGGAGCCATTAAGTTTAAATTTACATCAAATACGTATGTCTACGGCCCCTTGTAGTGGAGTACGGGAACGCCTTTTTAATCTATAAAAATGATATAACTCACAAGTCCGATTTTATTTTGTGACCTGCTAGAAACGCTAGAACGTTAAGTACTAATAATGAAAAATATTTTTTTAACAATTGTTAGTATTATGCTAGGTGTAATACATGTATTTGTTTGCTACACAAATAAAATATTATGCAAGTTTTTATTCTCCACCAGGCTATCGCTTTTTATTATTGCAACATAACCTCACATTTTATAATGGTTTTGTCAAGAGCATATGTCGTCTTAGGCATTTGCCATTCGTTTAGAATTCAAGGTCCCGTATATTTACACAAATTGTTTTCGATTATCCTCACATAATCTATTGACTAACTGTTATAAAATGACAGATGATGTTGAAATAGTTAAATGCAATAGTATGGTAAAGGAAAATATATCTTGTATAATCTTTCCTCGTTGTTATTAACAAATATTAATATAATACCTAGCGCAACGTCAAAAACCGTTAGAAAATATTTTTCACTAAAAGTAATCAGATTATATTCTGCAACTTAAAAAGAAAATCGCACTTGTGAGTTATTGAAGCTCAAAACTGTTCGTGTACTGTAATATTGAAGCAGTAAAAAATCTAGCTTCTAAGTAAATTCAGTTTAAAGATTTAAGCCTTATTTTATAACACTTAGCAGGGGACCCAAAACCAATAGGGTCCAATAGACTTAGAATCATAAAATATGCCAAGAAGGAGCGTTTTACAGCATAGTAAAGGAAAAAGTCCGAAAATTGATTATTTCTGTGCTCCATAACAAGAAAATTTGTCGTTCCATAACAAGAAAATCTAAGTTTGTTGTTATAGTAGCAAAACACTTGTAGCTTTGATAGCTTTTATACTTTGCCGTTGATAGAAAATGATCGTCACGATATTCTGGTGCGTTCACATGTATGGTCACGTTTGGTGAGCTGGACGAATCCGTCTCATAGAACGAAACTATACATGTGAACGCACCAGAATATCGTGACAATAATTTCCGTCCACGGTAAAGTATAAAAGCGAACGAGCGAGAAATCAAAAAATTCTTCAAAATATGTTCAAAACGCAGGCTTTGTCTTTCAATTTGTATGGAGAAAATACTCAGAGTAAACTAAAATAAATATAAAATATGAATAACTAATTCTATGGTTATTTTTCGTTGATATCAGGTAAAAAATTAATCAATATTAAGATCGAATGAAAAATGTTTCTTTTAATGCTTTTTTTTTCATGATAACTTCTGGCACAGTTTGCAAAAATAACACCTGGTCCCCCTAAATTCTAGTAGGTACTTCCTAAGTATATCTAAAACCGGGTGATTATACCTACATGCCACTCGGATCCACAGTAAAAATCAGAGATTATTGTGTCATAACTCCAACGCTTCTGTTATATTATTCATAGCAGCCGAAGCCATGATTTCTTGCGCGATTTTATTGACATACCCAGAGTGACATAAATTCGTGTTAGTCGCTTGTTCAGCGAAAATTGCGTAAATTATTAGTGCTTACAGAAAATTATATTTATTGACTGTATTATTGCACTACTGACAGAACTAGATAACCCTACTTTTAGGACAAATGAGTTTAAATGCCATCAATTCTATATACCCCTAGTATTTCATCATTCAGCCGAAAGATGTCCACTGCTGGACAAAAGCCTCCCCCAAGGATCTCCACAACGAACGGTCACTCGTCGCACTTAACCAGCTTTACCTAGTATTTAGTCAGATGTATTTAATATAAAATATTCTAAAACCATGAGTGTGGTCATTTATTACATACATTAGCCATTTATCACGCACTCGCGTCCCTGAAACAGACGAATGGGTCAACTGTTGCGAATGCTTTATTATGGAAAACTATTTCGATAAAATAAAACCAAATAGTTGCTCCAAATCCAGTAGCAAAAATATAACAGTCTCTTATTTATACATATAACGTCTAGCCTTTTATGTAGATAATAATCATCTTTGTATCTTGGGATTCGAGACACATTACGAGCTCCCATTCCGCGCGTTCTGTGTACAGATGGAGAAAAAAGTCGATTACTATCGCTCGCCACGAAATAATCTAGATAAATTACAGCGCCCGTCGTTGTTTACTTTGATTAAATTGTAGTCGACTGGCGGAAGATTAGCCGAAGCCTCGCAAATCGAGCGGGAAGAGGAGCATTTTCTCAATTTACATAAAACGAACGCGGAAGATCGCAATAGTGGATTTCTAAGTAGGAATTTGTTTACAATGAATGTTTTCATATTCTTTATTATGCTGTTGCTAAGTTTATTAGCAACTACGAATACCTAATTAGCTGTCCATATTTCGTTTCGAATGTCCATTGGTGAGTTATGTGTTGTTTGTTAATTGTGTTAAATTAAGATGTAAGTATGTTATATTAGTAGGGCTCTCATTTAACGAGGCTGTAATTAAGGACTGAAACCAGTTCTGCGACGGTAAAAAAAAGATACATCAGTAAAATAAATAATTATTCTTTACTCAGGAAACCAATATGAGTTAGATGATAAGGTAACAATTTAAAGATATGATTTGGTTTGAGTAAAATCTTGTAGAAATAATATTTCGTCGCCCTCTCTAAATCAGTATTAATTAAATTATTTACGGCGGCGTACTCCATAATTTGTTTTATAATGTAATCCCGTTACCATTTTGTTGTTAAAAGTTAACTTGTATAGACGTAAGTATGAACTCTGAGGCTAATATTATCCGCTTAACTTTTTAAAAGTGCAATTAAATATTGTTGCTTAGCTCTTTAACTCTTAAAAAAATTATAAAAAAATATATAGTATCAGAATATATAATAGAATTTCATACATTGTAATGCTCACGTAGCAATCATATACTATACCTACTCAAGGCCTCTTCGGCGTCTCTAAAACCCAAAAATAGTAACCACAAAATTTTGAGACTCAAAAATGTTACCTATCGATATAAAAATTGGTTTCAATGTCGTCCAAATGCGGTTTCCAAGCGGGAAACTTAATCGCATGTCTTTAGATCGTAAATTGTCGGGCATTTTTTCGGGAGTATGCCTGAACATTATTGCTTTCTGCGTCATCAATATTTATACAATGTTTACGATTGAACAACGGGCGGCGTGCACATGTACTATTTTACGTATATACCACAAATCAGAGCTCACGTCACTTTTGTAATTTTAAAGAGTTTTGAATATTAATTGAAAACGTGTAATTCACATACACTATACTAAATAATTTTCGTTTGCCATTTTAATCAAATCCGAAATTTACGAAAATTTATATTTTTATGCGATATATTTTTGGTATTAAGGTCGAAGTGGACTATCGCTATATCGAAGTGCTGAAATGTTTGTACGAGAACGCCACTATGTCAGTCCGACTCCAGGACCAGAACTCGAAGCCTATTCCGTTGCAGCGGGGAGTCAGGCAAGGAGATGTTATTTCTCCTAAACTGTTTACCGCTGCACTGGAGGATGTTTTCAAGACTCTGGACTGGAGAAGGCTAGGCATCAACATAAACGGCGAGTACATCACTCACCTTCGGTTTGCTGACGACATAGTAGTCTTGGCTGAGATCATGGAGGATTTGAGTACGATGCTCGATGACCTCAGTAAAGCGTCCGAGCGAGTTGGTCTAAAGATGAACATGGATAAGACGAAGATCATGTCAAATACCCATGTGGCACCAACTCCCGTTACAATCGGAGACTTTACACTCGAAGTTGTGGACGATTATATATACTTAGGACATACTGTCCAGTTAGGTAGATCCAACTTCGAGAAAGAGGTCAATCGACGAATCCGACTCGGTTGGGCAGCGTTTGGGAAGCTACGGCACATCTTTTTGTCCAATATTCCGCAGTGTCTCAAGACGAAAGTCTTTGACCAGTGTGTGTTGCCAGTGATGACATATGGTACTGAAACGTGGTCGCTTACAATGGGCCTCATAAGAAAGCTCAAAGTCACCCAAAGGGCAATGGAAAGGGCTATGGTTGGAGTCTCTCTGCGTGATCGCATCAGAAATGAGGCCATCCGCAGCAGAACCAAAGTAACCGATATAGCCCTCCGAATCGCTAAACTAAAGTGGCAGTGGGCGGGGCACATTGCTCGTAGAACCGATGGCCGTTGGGGCGGAAAGGTTCTCGAGTGGCGACCACGAACCGGACGGCGCAGCGTGGGTAGACCCCCCGCAAGGTGGACTGATGACCTGGTGAAGGTCGCGGGAGTCCGCTGGATACGGGTGGCGCAGGACCGGTCATTGTGGCACTCTTTGGGGGAGGCCTATGTCCAGCAGTGGACGTCTTTCGGCTGATATGATGATGATGATGATGATTAAGGTCGAGTATACATATTATTGGCCAATAAAAAACATTCATAATAATAAACTATAACTGTACATTATGAAACTAAATGCACTACTTGTAAGCTTATGCCCGCAATTCGTTTGCGTGAAAAGGAAAACACATCAAATTACAATTATGAAAGGCGGACTTAAGGCATTTTATATCAGTTAACCATTGTACCACAATGATTGAACAATTGAACAAGCTGATCAGAAGTGTATACAATCTCTAAATTCAAAATAAAGCAGCCTTTTTGAAGCTTGAACGAGTTTTATATATATCAAAGAGCTCAAAGAGGACCCAGTGTGTTGACGATGAGGAACCTCTTATTCCTTTAGCCGTCAACACAGTGAGTCCTCCTTTTTGTAAAGGGTCGGCAACGCGCATAATGATACCTCTGGAGTTGCAGGCGTCCATAGGCCGTATGCTTGTTTATGCCGTACGCAAGCATAGCACGGCAAACGGGAGAGTTGCGGCGCAAGACAGTGCGCCAATAAGGTACAGCGAACAGTCACAGCCGGTTCACGCGAAACCGCACACGCCCGTCAGGGACAAAGAAACGACATGCCTCACCAACCAACTCTGGAGAGTCCAAACGGCCTCGCAATATGCGGACTACAGTTAACATTTGGACAAACAGTCTACGGGTCTCTAGCGAGTTGTATCCCAACGCTCCTTGCAGATAGGCCGTTGGGTAAAGGAAAGGGTAGTACCCGTACAATTTTTTGTAAAGAATGCGCAGGAAACATTTCTGTACTTTTTCTAAACACATCGCGTAGGTTGACTCGTATGGGTTCCAAACACACGAACTTGCCTCTAGTTTAGATCTCACTAGAGCAGTGTACAGCACCTTGAAAACACCAACATTCGTAAAATCTCTACAGTTGCGCGAGACAAACCCTAAGCGTTTAAATCCTTCAACCAACCAACGAACGGATATGGTCATGGAAAGTTAGGGCCGGATCAAACACCACTCCCAGATCTTTCATAGAATAAGTGCGGGAAAGAGATTCGCTATCAATGGTGTAGTTATAGAGTATCTCCTGTTTTGACCGGGTGAAACTCATGATGTAGCACTTTCCTATATTAAGAGACAGGCGGTTTTTCACACTCCAACGATACAACGCATCAAGATTACGCTGCATGCTCTGACAATCTAGCGGACACTCGATATCTACAATAACCTTGATGTCATCAGCATACAATAAGAGTTTGCCGGCCTCCAGACATCTAGACAGATCATTTACCATGATTGTGAAGAGAAAGGGGCCCAACAGTGACCCCTGACTTACACCAGAGTTTGTCTGGTAAAAGTCTGAGTCAAAACACCCAAGCCGAACAAATTGCTTGCGACCCTTCAAGTAGCTAGCGAACAGCCTCAACAGGGCCGGGGAAAAACCTATCTCGGACAGCTTTTCCAAAAGGACGTCATTATCGACCTGGTCGAAAGCTTTCCTGAAATTCAGGTGAGCAACGTCAACTTGGCACACCTCATCCAGTTTCTTTGAGACATGGTCGACAAGTGTGAGAAGATTAGTGTCGACAGATCGACCTTTCCTAAAACCATGCTGAGCGTCATCCAAGTACGGATCAACAAGAGTATACAATTTGGAATTCAAAAAACTCTCAAACAGCTTGGCAAAGGAGCTCAAGACGTCGATAGGACGATAGTTTTCCACCTCCGACTTATCACCGGCCTTAAATACTGGTGTCACTCTTGTTGTTTTCCAATAGTCGGGGTAAGTACCAGTCTCGAGAGCTCTATTGAATATATATACAAGAGGAGGCAAAAGTCGAGATTTAAATGCCTTAATCAGAAACGGTGGTACGTTATCAGGACCAAGCGCACTATTAGATTTTAATTTGTCAATTCCAAGACCAACCACATGCTCAGAAAAAACTGAAATATTGATGAGGCGGTCACTGGAAGCCGCTCCCGCAAGCTCAGCGTTCAGCTTAGGAGAGCGAGGAAGAAAAACACTGTGAAAGTAATCCAGAAATGCTCCCGCAGCTGCTCTCCCACTATACATCTGGTCTTTATAGGTAATATCCGATTCAAAACCACCTTTACTTCGCAAATTCGAAACGTGTCGCCAGAAGGATCTAGGATTTGCTTTTAGGGATTGATGAATATTGTGAGTATAGTCAGTATACGCTATAGAGACTCTGCGTTTGATATCTGCCCTCAGCATACTGAATTGACTGTCACCAGTGATTTTCCACTGCCTGTGCAACAAACTTTTGAATTTTAAGTCCTTGATAATATCCGGAGAAAACCAGCTTGGATAAATCCTGGAAATTTTACTACTTCGTGTCTTTTTCGGAACGCACGAGTCGATACAGCCATACAATAATTTATAAAACTGTCCTACCGCCCCGTTTACACACTTTTCAGCTAGGACAGGGCTCCAGTCAACCTTCATGACCAGCTCGTAGAGCATTGGAAAGTCAGCCTTAGCGTAATTCCAGTCTGTGGCAGGGTCTATGTTACTGGGCGCCACCGTCGCTGCTGTCGCGGGCTGCGCCAGGGTGATGACAACATCAAGCGGGGGATGATAAACATCAGCATGCTCCACCAAACCTTCACACGCTATGCATACCTTCATTGCGCCCACACATTCCGAAGCTAACACTACATCTAGTTTGCTTCCCTTACTATTTACAATATTAGTATATTCAGATATGTTACAGAATGTCAAAAAGTAATTAAAGTAATTATTTACATTAAGAGTCGCACTATTTAAATTAAGATCACCTAATATTAAAATGTTGTCATTTTTAACTGCCGTCAAACCGTCTTCGACTTTACAAAACCACGTCATATAGTCCAGGTCCACAGCACTAGGTTTAATATATACCACACATATCAAGAATTCACTACCATTGTGTACAGCAGAGGCCCACAAGTCTTCCCCACTTTCAGTTTCTAAGTCCGACCGCCGACGAAGAACAATACCAGGCTTCGCAGCCAAGAGTACGCCGCCGCCTTTCGAACCCCGGTCACGTCTAAGCATAGACCACCCATGCGGCACCACCTCCGGGTCGCCTATTGAAGAGTCCAGGTTTGTTTCAGTAACGGCGACCAAATCAACATGAAGAAGTGATATGTTATGGCGCCAAAACTTCAGCTTGGTTTTCAGGCCACGAACATTCTGGTATATTACGTTCAGCGTAGACGCGCAGTTAATATCGCTGTGAGGACGAGCTTTCGTCACCCTTGTTGTTTTTCCGACCGGAGGCGGGGTGGCGACGCCCTCGACGAACGCTCCCGGCGGATCGTTGAAACCACTATCTGATTTGAGTCCCGACAGGCCAAGCTTCAGCAGACATGAACTGTTTAAAAAGGCTTTCCGGAACCGATAGGACAAACGACGCATAGCTTTCATGACGCAGCTTTAGTTTGTCGACTTTGAAGTTGGTAACATGGCTCAACTCCTCCATGTGAATTCTTATTTGTTCAGAAGTAGTTTCAGGTTTGAAATAACAGGCATGTATTTTCCTGTTCGGCTCAATCGTCTGAAGCTTGTGATTTTGTTTGTGACCTTTAATTACATACCTAGATGGCAACCACTTGCTGTTATCACTCACTTGTTGGGTAGAATCGCGAATGGTCCGGTGCTGCTCAGTCGTGAGAGAAGGATTATTATGAGCTGGAAAACTAGCTGTAGCCTCTGGAGAAGATGCTGTTAATTCCTGCAAAGGCTCGGGAGCACCAATGTCTCTTGAGTTGCCGCCCACTAGTTGCCGCTCGTCTGTAGTCGCCTCGCTGTTTGTCAAAGGCCGGGTCCCTGACTTTGCGGCCGCAGACGCGTAAGAACTAGCCGAGGTTCTGTCTAAACAACGCATCAAAGAGTTTAATCTTTCTTCGAGGGCTGTAACTCTTCCATCAATATCCGCAAATTTTCGTTGTAACTCCCCAATAGATCTCGCAAGTGGCGCAATTTCACTAGCTATTGCATTGCCAATTAATACAGGCAGGCGCTGATCCACGCAGAATTGCAACTCCTCTCTAATCAGCAGTCGCATACTATCTAAACATACCGAGTCATCTGTGACATTATTCAGTAGTTGTGGACGACGGAACGTTACGTGCTGTACCTGGGCTCTTGCTGAGTTGTTTAAGAAGCTGCAATCCATCGTTTCATCAGGCAGCATTACATGGCTCACATTTAAGTCCGATGTTGGTGCCCTTATCGGTGTGTTTGTGTTATCGCCCCTAGGCTGACTACATATACAAACCTGGCATATCCAGGTCTTACGACGTTCATCCGTCAGCGTGTCATACAGATGGTCCGAAACACCACCACAGAGCAGGTTATACACGGCCCTGCAAGCCCGGCATTGTAAGAGGCGCTGATTCTCAATGACTATTTGACAACCGGAGCAAGGACCTGTGTAGTGTTGATCTGGAGTAGCCATGACGTATCCCAATTCTCGAAGCTAGCCGGTAGATGGCGTTAAAAAGACTCCGATAAGAATTCAACGCTGAATAATCACTTGGCAACACTATTCTATAATTATGCAGTTGGCACTACTGTCAAGCTGTCAGAGCTGTCAGGTAACATCCAATCATATGGTTTGCGTCAAAAGTGAGAACAGTTATGCCTGCAGTTAGTCGAATAGATCTCCAGTTATTATGCAATTTGTTGGTTCAAAATACTAGTTCAACGGCAAAATTAGATGCTCACCAAGTTGATATGTGCAGTGTAGCAGCTTAAAGTGTGTGTTCTTCAATGTATCCTTGGCGTAAGTTCTTTAGGTTAGTTCCATGTAGCACTTTAACAGTAATCAGATTATTTCACGAATAAATATGAAATTTCAAACTTCGATAGCTCTAGAGCATGTGTTGTCGGTTAGAGTTGCCAGACTCAAAAAAGAATGTCATATCATTTCGCTAAACAAGTTTAGTGAAATGATAAAGTCTCAAATGGAAGATGGTATATGGTGATTTGATTAAATCTCTGAACTGGTTTAGTGAAATGACGAAAGGAAGTACCGAATACAATATTTTACTTTACAGTTAAGCGATTTTATCAAATCTCTGACTAGATAAAGTGAAACAGATATTAAATCAGAGATTTTAACAAATCTCTAAGGGATATGATCAAATCACGCAGGATGTTAAAATGGAAAATCTATATCATCATTTCCCTAGAAAAATTCAGTCATTTCACCAAATCACTAACTCTGTTCAGTGGAAAGACAAAATCGGCCGGTGCAGTATTTGTGAACATCCAGTGCATGCAACATGTGGAAGTACTGTTGGAGAGGAAGGTTAAGGCTTAAATGTTAAATGCCAATTTTGTCAAAAAGAAAGCAATATTAGAGCTGAGAGGGAAAATGCAGCAAAATTTTTGAACATATACTAAAGAAAGATTGAAGATATAGACTAGATTACGTGAAATTGTTACATAAAATGTCAAAAGTAGGTATCAAAGTTGTTTATGCCATCAAAAACAAAACTTGTAAAAAAAAACAAGTCTCGCAACTCAGTTCTTCTACCGTAAAAAGTTGTGAGATCCATGTAATACCAAGTCGTTTGATTTATTCAGTCCCTACTTAAGGGACCTTCTGTCTTAAGTTATTACGTAATTAGCTAATCTAACAACATCTTATGGTGACCGTGAGCATGCACTGGATTTTCACAAATAACGCACCTTCCAATTATGTCTTTCCACTAAACAGAGTCAGTGATTTGGCGAAATGACTAAATTTTTCTAGGGATATGATGATATGGATTCTCCATTTCAACATCCTGCGTGATTTGATCATATCCCTTAGAGATTTGTTAAAATCTCTGATTTAATATCTGTTTCACTTTATCTAGTCAGAGATTTGATAAAATCGCTTAACTGTAAAGTAAAATATTGTATTCGGTACTTCCTTTCGTCATTTCACTAAACCAGTTTCACCATTATACCATCTTCCAGTTGAGACTTTATCATTTCACTAAACTTGTTTAGCGAAATGATAAAACTAGTCGACTTTTTGAGTTCGTTTCATCAACTTACTGTAGCGGTTAGGGATTTTGTCAAATTCCTAAACAAATCTAGTGAAATGAAAAAGCGTGTCGCGTTTTTTTGGCCGATTTTATCTTCCCACTAAACAAAGTCAGTGATTTGGTGAAATTACTGAATTTTTCTAGGGAAATGATGATACGGAGTCTCCATTTTAACATCCTGCGTAATTTGATCATATAAGGTTCGGAAAGGATGAGTAATGAAACAAGCAGATGCTGGAATAATACTGGGCTATATTTCATAGATGGCATCTTAAATATACAATGGTTACATCATAGATTATATATGTATAGAGGTGACACCACACCTTCCCTCTAAATGAAAGAAAAAAAAAGTTGATTTATACCTTTTTTTTTCTTTTTGTATTACAACAGCGCTTTTACTACAATTGGGCGCTTTATATTTGTATTTATCTATATATTAGGATAATATATTTTAGTCCTATTTTTATGAATGACTTCGGACTTACCGTCCTTAATTATTTCTACATTCGGGGTTACATCTCTTATGACCTTGTAAGGGCCTAAGTATATTGGCTTAAACTTATTACTTATTTCATTACGTACTAAAATTAAATCATTTGGCCGATACATTACAGCTTTAACATTAGCATCATATTTTTGTTTCCGATGTATCTTACTGTGAAGTAAGTTGTCTCTTGCTTCTTTTTGCGATAACTGTAACCGAAACTTTAACTCTGCTGGATAGTCGTCATAATTATAAATTGGATCTACGTTATTACCTAAAAAATTACTGGGCAGACTGCATTTTTTCCCAAATACGAGTTCATAAGGTGTATATTTTGTTTCTCTATGAACTGACGTGTTGTATGAAAAGCACCAATAGGGTACCCATTTGCTCCAAAACTCTGGATGATTATCTGTTTGAATACGTAGATATGAACCAAGGTGTTTATGAGAATTTTCTAATGCACCGATACTCTGATGGTGGTAAGCTGTTGAATTAAGTTTTGATATATGCAATAAGCGACAAACCTCGGTCATTGTTGAGGACATGAACTCCGTACCTCTATCAGTTGCTATTTCCTTTGGTATCCCGTAGCGTAGTATAAAGTTATCTACAAATGATCTTGCCACTTCTGTAGCACTCTTGGAAACTAGTGGATAAGCTTCGACATATTTTGTAAGCTCGCATTGGAGCGTTAGTATATAATTATAATTATTACTATCTGTCTCTAAGGGACCTACGATATCTAAATATAGTTTTTCGAACGCTGTATGCGCAGTAGACGTAATTACCATTGGTTCTTTCGTATGAATTGAATGCTTTTGTTTTTGACACTTATCACATCTTTTAACATAATTTATAACGTCTTTTTCAAGGCCTGGCCAGAAATAATACTTTTTGATGTTGTTTATCATCCTTCTCACACCCGCGTGGCCACTTGTGGGTAGAAGATGGAAATCGTTCAATATTACTTTCTGGTCATCCTTATCGTTTATTTTATCTACGTCGACTAAGACACATAATCGTGGTTTATCATTGTCCTTATAATTCTGTAATTCATTTAGTAATTTGTTTATAAATATATTATTTTGCTTTGTTTTTATTAAGTATACTTCATTTTTTTTTATATTCTTACACAATTCTACAAGTTCTCTCACAAATTCGGCTCGCGTAATCCTTGATCGAGAAGATTTGTATTTAATGTAAATTCTTTTGTCATCTGGTACATAAAATAAAGTTTCACTTTCTTTTATGACTTTTGTTCTTTTTGCTATTCTTTTTCTATAAATAGCTAGCTTTTCTTTTTCTATAAATAACAACTCCGTATAATCCTTGGGCTTGTCAAGCACCTCTACAACTTTTGGTTGATCAGGCCAATCGCTGTTAAGGTTACTGTCTAAGCTTTTCTCCTTATCCTTTTCTTCCATTCTTCTCTTTTGTGCTCGAGTTGTAACTGCTAAAATACTTTCACCCATCTCTTTCAAGTTATCGGTTGTTAAAGTTATTCGAGATAATGCGTCTGCAGCCACATTACACGAACCTTTAACATACTCTATCTCGAAGTTGTACTCTTCTAGTAGAAGTCTAAATTTCATGAGTCTACTAGACGGATCTCTCATAGTGAATAAATAAATCAATGGTCTGTGGTCTGTCCGAATTTTAAATTTTTTACCAAAAAGATACGGTCTGAAATGTTTAACAGCCCACACTATTGCTAATAGCTCTTTCTGTATGGTTGGATAATTTTTTTCCGCTTTATTTAGACTTCTACTAGCGTATGCAACTGGTCTCTCATCCTGATTTGATAAAATTGCTCCTAACGAAACATTAGATGCGTCTGTTTGGACAATAAATTGATTTTGTTCAGAAAAGTCCGGGTACTGTAACACTGGTGGTGAAGTAATTTTGCTTTTTAATAATTCGAATGATTTTTCACATTCACTGTCCCATTGGTATGGCACATTTTTCTTGCACAAATTATTTAATGGGTAAGCTATTTCTGCAAAATTTTGAATAAATTTCCTGTAGTAATTGACGAAAGCAATAAATCTTCGTAGTTCATCTAAGTTATTGGGGCGGGGGTAATTTTTAACTACATTTATTTTATCTGGGTCTGGCAAAATACCATCACCCGTAACTACGTGGCCTAAATATAATATCTCTTTTCTTAAAAATTCGCATTTTTGGGGATTTAATTTTAAATTAACTGTTCTTAACCTTTCAAAAACGTCTTGTAAATTTTTATTGTGTGTATGAAGATCTCTTCCGAAAATAATCAAATCGTCTAAATATATGAAACATTTTTCATAAGTTAAACCTGCCATAGCCATGTTCATCATGCGGGAAAACGATCCTGGGCTGGTTTTCATTCCCATTGGCATTCTAACCATCCTGTACTGTCCTGAACAAAATGCTGTATAGTTACGACTACTTTTGTTTAAATTGACATTGTAAAATCCTTGGTGTAAATCTAAGTGTGTAAAGTAAATACTACCTGACAGAGCATCTAATATTTCCGTAATATTTGGGAGTGGGAACTTATCGTCCTCAATGCAATTATTTAATTTACGATAATCAATGACTAATCTCCACTTTTTCTGTCCACTTTCGTCTGTCTTTTTCGGTACTAGCAGTATTGGGCTAGACCACTCACTCCTACATGGTTCTATTATACCTTGATTTATCAAATTATCAATTTGGGAGTTAATTTGATCTTTATGAGCATGTGGTAGACGATATGGTTTACTAAATATTGGAGTAACGTTTGGTTTTAAAGTTATGGAATGCTCATAAATGTCCGTAGTTGTAAGTTTATCACCGGGTAAATGAAATATATCGCAATATTTAGCACATATTAGGGTTCCGTACCTCGAAAGGAAAAAACGGAACCCTTATAGGATCACTTTGTTGTCCGTCTGTCTGTCTGTCTGTCTGTCTGTCTGTCTGTCTGTCTGTCTGTCTGTCAAGACCATTTTTCTCAGGAACGCGTGGAGGTATCAAGCTGAAATTTATATCAAATACTCAAGTCTATTGTCCCTTGCAGCTGTGAAAAAATCAAACTTAAAAACCAACGCAATCAAAAGATACAGTCGTTTATGCTGCAAATTTTACAGTTTTTCGGCACTCGCAGAACCTACGGGGTACTTCCCGTGAACTCAGAAACTTGAAATTTGGCACGAAGCAACGTCATATAGCATAGACAATGGAAAAATTACAAAAAGCAGACATTTTTAGTAAAATCATACAAAAAAATATTTTAAAATTTTTTAAACTGACTACCTTTTTCCTCGTAAACGCGTAGAGGTATTAAATTGAAATTCATGTCAAATACTCAGGGCTACAGGACCTTTAAAATGTAGCAAAACCAAACTTTTATGTCAACGCAATCAAAAGAAATAGCAATTTAAGTCGCATATTTTGAAACTGAGTACTCGCAAGAAACTCAAAACCTAAAGGGTACTTTCCGTAAACTCAGAAACTTAAAACTTGGCACGAAGAAACTTCATATAGCACAGATAAAGGAAAAATTACCAAAAGTAGACATTTTTAGTCAAATCATACAAAAAAAAAACTTTTAAATATTATACTTACTACTTTTTTCCTCGTAAACGCGTGGAGGTATTAAATTGAAATTCATGTCAAATACTCAGGGCTATAGGACCTTTCAGATGTAGCAAAACCAAACTTTTATGTCAACGCAATCAAAAGAAATAGCAATTTAAGTCGCATATTTTGAAACTGAGTACTCGCAAGAAACTCAAAACCTAAAGGGTACTTCCCGTAAACTCAGAAACTTGAAACTTGGCACGAAGAAACTTCATATAGCACAGACAAAGGAAAAATTACGAAAAGTAGACATTTTTAGTAAAATCACACAAAAAATATTTTTTTTATTTTTTTACTTACTACCTTTTTCCTCGTAAACGCGTAGAGGTTTTTGCTTGTTATAGGTGTTTACGGAACCCTCGGTGCGCGAGTTGGACTCGCACTTGGCCGGTTTTTTTTCTATTGACGCTTGTTCTTCTGAATTTAATTGTTTTAATTGTAGTAATTTAAATAATTCTTTTACTCTATCTGCACTTTTATTTAGTTTCTCAAACGAACATACATTATAATCTTTAAGTCGATGGATCGTTGGTTGTAAATTTGTCAATGTTAAAGTTTTATTTGTAGTATTTAATATTTTAACAGGTATCATACCGTTTGTTGGTTTGCCAATTGAACTAGCTAAATAAATTCCATGACTTATTTCTTGTGAGCAAACTACACACTCTTCTGTGATATTAGTCCTAATGTAATGAATTGATTCACATTTTGGTGCAATTTGTAGTAGCTTAGTCTCGTCGTCGTATATTGGTAAAGTGATATTATAATCAGGGGATAGTTTTAACGTTAAAATATTGTCGTCATAATCCATTGTTGCTTTATATTTCTTAATGAAGTCTTGACCAATGATGCCATTTGTCGCACATGGCAATGTTTCAAATACAATTACTTTATGATGCAATAAGTGACCGTTAGTGATTAATTGCAAATTCATATATCCTATTGCTTGGACTTTGCCTTCCATACCATTTATAAGCATGTCATCGTTATGGATCGGGAGATCAAGTTCAACAGCGTGTTTATATTTTATAGCCGATATGGAGGCGCCTGTATCTAACAGCCACGTATAAGGCTTGATACCTACTAACAATTTTATATACGAACTATTGTTTGCAGCAAATATATGTTCCATTTTAGTCACGAAAAAATGTATTTTCATTTTCTTGGCTACTTTGGGGTTGAGGATTATTCACTTCTTCTTCTGACATTACACGCATTTGTCCTCTACGTATCCACTGGTTACCTAGAGTGCTAAAATTGTTATTATACCTTCCTCGAGACGGTCTAGAATATCTAGCGTGATCATTACCTCTATTTGGCGAATGCTGGAATCCGCTGAAGCCTCTGCGAGCTTCGGTTGAGTACGCATTCGGGTTGCCACGCGAGTTCCTATTTGTATATATTCTTGGGCTATATTGACCTCTTGGCCCATTACGATGTCCTTGTTGGCTCCTATGAGAGTAGTTATATGGTTCATACGTACGCATCGATTCCTCAGCTGGTGTAGTAGATGACGTCTCCTCGTCTTTGGCGGACTGTATGGCATCTTTCAGCGTCGCAAAATTCCTGGCTGCAATGATAGTACTGAGCCTACGATTTCGTAAGCCGTCCGCAAACTTTTTTATAGCCATTTTCTCATTCAGTGGCTTTAAAATTTTGTAGCTTTCTGATTTGCCTTCTGCTTGCGAAATCGTAAGTTCTACAAATAATTCCGAAATTTCTTTCCCATAATCTTGAATTGACATTTCGTTTTGTTTAATCTGCTGCAATCGGTTTTGGATAGCAGTAGCCGATTTTTGTGGAAGAAGGACCTGTTTCATATCAGTTACTAATGCATCCACCGTATCGTAAGATGAATTTAATTGTAATTTAGCTGCTTGAGACAACCTACTTTTCAGTATAAATAGTATCAAATTCTTTTTACAATTATCACTTTTAAGCAAGGACGCGTAATATTCAAGGTTATCGATTAAGCACTTAATACTGTCCTCATCGTCAGTCATTTGCGGCAATAAGGATAAAGCCGTTTTTAAATTGAAAGTATCCATGTTATTTTCAGACATTGTTTCTTCCTTCACAGTACATAAATCAGAAATTTCCTTGTATAAATCTATAAAATTTTGTGACAATGTTTTAATTATGTTTGCGTCTTCCTCTAAAATATTACCTTTTTGAATATCTACTGATAAATGTTCTGAAATAGTAGTGTATTGACTAAATAATACATTTGCTTCGTTAAGTTTCTTTACAACTAAATTTCCTTTAGGTTTACTTGGACCAACTTTAATTAGGTAGCGTCTAATTTCTTTCAATTCTAAATACACATTGTTTAAGACATCAATCATAACTTACCATTTATTTCGGCTTAGTGGTCACAAGTAGATAACACAGATCACTGATTTAATTACTTACATTAAAGTTATATGTTTAATTTTAAAGTCCACTATAAGATTTCGCATAGTAGGCGTAGTCCAAACCGTCATAAGTACATAAATGTCCCCGAACGGAAATTATCTATATTATACGCACTCGCGATCATTTGCGATTAAATATAACGCACTTAATTATGCACTTTTACGTCGCGCACTTGTAGCCATACCTATTACGCAGGTATAACGCGCACTGGATTATATATATATATATATATTTTTTTTTAAGCTGTTTACTTATTCGCGGATAAACACTTTAATTTATAATTATGTCGTATAAGTGACCTCAAACTCCGCCTATGTCCTTGGGTGCCGAGGGTGCCGCTTGCAGCTGTCGCCGGTATGTAGACAGCCTTAGGGCATTTTGGTTAATGCCCTGATGAATCCACTGGCCGTGGCACCTTTTGTAAGCACTGTACAATAGTTCCATTAGGCCGATGCCTATATAATAATTGCGATGATGGTGAGCACTATATTTATAGTGCTTAAGTGGGTCCGCACCTCCTCGACAGTGGCCTGGTTCACGCCCCCCGTCTGGGCGATCACGATCTCCTCCTGCTTGGTTTGGCTGGTACCCATGATGTTAATAATACGAATTTTACCGGGAAGTGTCTGAATCGGATAATGTCCGTAGTAAAAGTGGCCATCTTATTTAGTTACTTTTACAATGTCCTATAATTGTTATCTGAATAAGGAATGGCACGCGCGCGTGGGCCGGCGCCGGTATCGTATGGACGTCTCGCGGCGAATTCGTAGAAGAATATAACACTTTAAACTGTAACTAGTTATCACTTCACTACTTATAACATTGTCTTTAAAAGTTTGTAACCAAGGTTAAGACCTTGTAAAATAACTAAGTAAAATTTTGAAATTACTTTAGAGAGGTATCTAGTCGTGCTCTAGGGCACAAAATTGGCAGGGTCGCCATGTAAGGTTCGGAAAGGATGAGTAATGAAACAAGCAGATGCTGGAATAATACTGGGCTATATTTCATAGATGGCATCTTAAATATACAATGGTTACATCATAGATTATATATGTATAGAGGTGACACCACAATCATATCCCTTAGAGATTTGTTCAAATCTCTGTTTTAATCATTTCCCTGCGACATATACATAGACGACATTGCTTAATACATAATAGGTATTTTGTATTTCTGTTAAACAATTTTCTTGTAAATTCAAGTATACAGTTTGGCTAGGCAGCTTCTCGCTTAAATAGAACATACCAAGAAATAATCATCATGCTTTTTCTTAGACCAGCAGGGACTATTAATAATTGGATATAATATATTAGTTTGAATGCTACCGACAAATAAGGTTGCCAGGCTTTAACTATCAATGTAATTTCTCCTCTCCTCTAATTCACCTAGTCTGTATTCTCTAAAATTTTGTTGTAACTAGATGTTTTTTGTTTAAAAATATTTTGTGTTTACAAAAAAACATAAACACGATATGATATGTTTTGTTTCTTATGTCCCACCTACGAGTGTGTCCTACCTATGCAAAAAACAAAATACAGTACAAGAATATTAATTAGCGCTAGTCCGAAAGTATGAAAGGTCATTGATCCGGTCAAGATATTTTGCAATGTATGTGTTAGACAAACAAATTAATAGTTTTGAAACTATTACAGTTTCATACCTTTAGGTATAGTGTTTAACGAAAACTATCGTCCGCCCTCCTCCCTCTGACGCTACCCTCCTTTGAGTAGGAAATGTGTCACAGTTCACGGGCTTTTTTATTTTTTGGTACCATGCTGTACATAATAGTTTCAAAACTTTATTAGTTTGATTGTCAAAATACGTAATTTGACCGGATCATATGGCAACATAAACAATGTAATATTTTAAACTTACCAATTTTTGATTCAGTGCAGCGTAACGCTCTAAATCACGGGACGTTTAAATTACCCCGTCAGAATATTTCGCGTAAAAATAATATTTTCACTTACGCGGGAAATGTTCGATGTTTTATGCGGCTTCATAACCGCCGCTCGAAAATATGATGCACTTTGTTACTCGCGCGACCGGCGCGTTAACGCATTGTGACGTTTCGAACTAATTTAACCGAGTTTAAAAATTGTCCGTGTATTATAAAAAATAAAAGAAATTGTTTTTTTTTTACGAATATTGACTTTAGTTTCTGAAATAAGTATCAACTCACTGACTGGGCGGGTACAGTGATCAAAAATGGGATTTGGTCACCAACAAAAGAGTTAGCCACATTGCTCGGTATTGTGTCATTACTTCATTAGTATTAGTGAATAGTTATAACACATTTCAGAAATACCCCATGGGGTAGCGGATCTTGTTGCTAATATTTTACCCTTAGATAGCGATAGGGCGAGCTAAACATATGTGGCTGACGCGTTGAGGGAGTGGTTGGCTCTGTCTGAATCCTAGGGCGAACGTTCCTGAAAAACCCCAAAGTACAGCGCGCGTGTAATGCCGTGGGTTGCAAGGCCACGCTGAACGGGCTTATTGCGAAGAATACAGTGGGTGCGGACCGCGAAAGACTCCTGACTGTGTCGCAGTCAGAATCAGGGGCATGGCTACACGCGTTACCTTCTCCTCAGTTGGGCACCCAACTCGACTCATTGCGGGTGTTCGTTGCTCTCCGCCTGGGCTGCGAAGTATGTCAACCACATAAATATTTATATGCATTGGCGGTACCATGGTGGGGGCTGACGGCCATCACGCTCTGATTTGTCGGCGGTCCACTAGTCTGGCACCTATGTCCTCATGCCCTCAACGACATTGTTCAGAGGACCCTAGGGCGGCTGGCGTTTCGTCCGTGCTTGAGCCTCTGGGCCTTAGTCGCACAGATGGCAAACGGCCTGATGGTTTGACGTTGGTGCCGTGGGAGACAGCCCGGCGGTGCTTGGTGTGGCACGCTACGTGTGACAGCACCTTCCCCGCCTCTTATATCGCTCGCACGACGCGCGCGGCTGGAGCGGCAGCCGAGTCTCAAGTGTCAGAAGTATGCTCCCCTAGGCGCGGGTTACGTTTTTGTCCCTTTTACGATGGAAACGGTTGGCTGTTGGGCGGCGGACGTTAAAAAAATTGTACGTGACATAGTTCATCGACTTAGGCAAAAGGGAGAGGACCCAAGCTCCGAGTCGTTTCTGGTGCAAAGGCTGTCCATAGCTATCCAGCGCGGTAATACCGCGAGCGTTATGGGCACTTTTGCACCGGAAATGAAACGAACGGTAGCAATGACTGGTCTTAGTTAAGATGTTTTGACTGATTGAAATGTATTTAATATTTCAGAAATTAGATAAAATAATTTAAATATTACTGAAAATAGATGTCATATACTTCAGAAAAAGTGACCAAGCCCTCCGGTGTCCGAGGCCAGATTTGAACTGGCGTCTTCAGCTTTCGCGGCTGACGTCCTGACTACTAGATCACCCGGTCACGGCGGAACTTGACAAATTTTCTCATGTATATGCAATCTCTGAATTTGAAACGGCTAGGCGCCGTTGACCATGCTCTAAGGGCATGCGCAGTACGTGCTTGCACCTCCTATCCGAATCACTTACGTGATTCTGGTATAGCGAGAGAGATGGTGCTGCCATCTATGAATCTTGAAGCAAATCAAATTATTTTGTTCAATATTTTTTGATTTGCAATTTTTAAGTAGTTACACTACTATATATAAACTGAAAATAGATGTCATATACTTCAGAAAAAGTGACCAAGCCCTCCGGTGTCCGAGGCCAGATTTGAACTGGCGTCTTCAGCTTTCACGGCTGACGTCCTGACCACTAGACCACACGGTCACGGCGGAACTTGACCAATTTTCTCATGTATATGCAATCTCTGAATTTGAAACGGCTAGGCGCCGTTGACCATGCTCTAAGGGCATGCGCAGTACGTGCTTGCACCTCCTATCCGAATCACTTACGTGATTCTGGTATAGCGAGAGAGATGGTGCTGCCATCTATGAATCTTGAAGCAAATCAAATTATTTTGTTCAATATTTTTTGATTTGCAATTTTTAAGTAGTTACACTACTATACGAGTATATAAACTGAAAATAGATGTCATATACTTCAGAAAAAGTGACCAAGCCCTTTTATACTAGCAGATAGAACTGTATTAAATATATCGTGTAAAAAGTGCAGAAGTATTGCTGTTGATTTTTTTTAAACTTGTAGAGACAAGAATATAAATTAGAATATTAAAATAAATAAACAAATAAGTAAAATAAATATTATGGGACAATCTTACACAAGTCGACCTAGTCCCACGGTAAGCTGAATAAGGCTTGTGTTGTGGATACTAGACGACGATATATATAACAGGTACCATAACTCAGGTACAAATATCCGTGATAAACACACAAATGAATGCCCTGACCAGGATTCGAACCTCCTGCTTCATAGGCAGAGTCACTACCGATAATGGATGGACAATACCAATACAAAATCGCGTTCTCTTTTCAGGTTAAAGCACTAGCGTCATCTATCGGTCATACCAGACACTAAATCCTAGTTTCTAATACTTTGTTCGTCGCTTAACGCTGACAGAATAACTCGACCGATGGCGCTGTGGCACTGTGTACCGAAAACAGACGCTATACGTCGTGCGATTTTGTATAGGCATTGTCAATCCATGTCTTAATCATCCTTGATGTCTATACAAAATCGCGTTCCTCGAACCTTCAGGCTATACGTCTGTTTTCGGTACGAAGTGCCACAGCGCCATCTGTCGAGTCTGAAGTCGAGTTATTCTGTCAGCGTTAAGTGACGAACAAAGTACTAGAAACTAGGATTTATTGTCTGGTGTGACCAATAGATGACGCTAATGCTTTAACCTGAAATAAAGGAACGCGATTTTGCATGGATATTGTCCATCCATGTCTATATCATCCTTGCGATAAGGCTACGAGGCCATTAAAATTGACTAGTATCGGGTTTGGTATAATATTATTAATATTATCCGATTAAAAAATATAAGTTAATCGAAACTTCTATAAACCTATATATGTAATAGTGTATGAACAAGTATTTTTTCGTTTGGTACTAAAACATAAACATGAGGTGTTTCATACTTAAACATAAGGATTTTTATCGATTAGATCGCCCGACTTCTTTAACTGCGTACAGTTAATTATTTTCTTTTTTTATGTGAACACAAGTGCAATTGACAGCTCCTTGTAATTGTAAATGCGGCTAGGGAAATATTCTAGAATATTAAAACATGTTATTTCTCTTTTTGTTAAAAAAATAGAGATGAGTTATCACAAAATGTTTCAATTATATTTTGTTAGTAGAAAATGGTGAGAGATTTTCATTTTAAACTTTCTTTTGATAGGAAAAATACCAGTTCTTCTTAAAAGCACTCCTTAAAAGCACTTGAAAGCTGCATCCCACCACAATGTTGTATTGCGATCTCTAACAGATGGTTCAAAGCAAGGATACCCGCAAAAGATAGATCAAAGACATTCGTAGACACGATCAAATGTCAACATCCCAAGACACTTTACCGGAAGCAACAAGATGCCAAAACTGAAGCAACCTTTAGTACACTTCCGATTGCATTTGCTTCATATGGCACAAACATTCACAGGGCATTTGAGCTTCCTGTATTCAAGTTACCTGTCACAATGTAGTTATAGGCCTATAGGGTTGTTTCCACGTACAAAATTTAGGGTTGAATTGTAGCGTATTAAATTCTTTTGGATTATAAGAACATGTAAAACTACCTTTTGTGGATATAGAAATGGTGCTAGGATATTTTCATAAGTATCTGGTTATAACAAAACGTACTTATTCAATTGCAGTTTTTCAATTTAAATCCGCACAACACTCTGCTGAAGGATTCGGGGGCCTGGGCTAAGTTGCTGGCTTCGGAGAGAGGGTGAAGTTATATCTCACCTTCTGTACATGGATGATAACCACACCAAATAACCGAGACTTGTTGGAATTATTGAAAACCACTGAAGGCTTCAGTAGTTCCATCAAGATGGGGTTTGGTGTTGGTAAATGTGCGGTTCTGCATGTGAAGCTGGGAAAAGTAGTAAATTCAACAAAACAGCTTTCTGAAACAATGGCGTTCAGATCTATCACTGAATCAGACCCTTCAAATACGGTATATCATAGTCGTGTGTTGAGGATATGGGTATTCAACGGACGTTGAAGGAGCGATATTTTTTTTATACTACGACAGTGGCAAACAAGCATACGGTGCGCCTGATGGTAAGCAGCTACCGAAGCCTATGGACGCCTGCAACTTCAGAACTGTCACATGCGCGTTGCCGACCCTTTACAAAAAGGAGGATTCACTGTGTTGACAAGGAACAAGGGGGTCCCTCGTCGTCAACACACTGGGTCCTCTTTGAGCTCTTTGGCAACCTTAATCCCCAGCAGGAATACAACACTATGAGTAGGGTCTAGTGCTATTTGGCTGTGGTTTTCTGTAAGAAGGAGGTACTTCCCCAGTCGGGCTCTGCTGCAGATTTGAGCGAGATGATATTCACTGTACTGTGCCCTACCACACATAGCTAGATGACATTCGCAGTACCCATACCTCTCTTTTGGACGTAGTTTAAGGACATACCCGTGTCCGGACGTAGTTTAGGGACATAATCGGGTCCAAAAACCTACCCGCGGCTTCTTCGGCCGGATGACAAAAGTACTCAATAGTCTTTTTGTCAAGGCGCGCGCCTTTAAAGCCTGGGCTGATGCCCCTGCTCACATACTTCTTTGGCATACTAAGGTGGACACAGACCGAGCTGGATGCCTTGGATCAGAGAGTCTGTCTATTATTCCACCACAAGACCGTATGGTTCACCCACGCTCGTCTGTTATGAGATTGTACATTCCACGGAAGTGCTGAGGCCGCGGATTTTAAACGCAAAAGTATTTTCTTAACAACGAGTTGGATGCATCGTGATGTGGTGGCAGTAGATATGGGCCTCACGCCGTTCTCCTTTGCAAACGAGAACTGGCGCAAACCTGTGGTGCTAAGCACCGAGGATCGCAAGGCCGTATGGAAGAGTAACGAGCTACACGGGCGGTTCTACAGAGCCCTCACGGGACCCAACGTAGACCTGCTCGCGTCGGCTACGATTCGGGGACCTCTTCGGAGAACCCGAGGGTTTTGCCTGTGCAATTGCGGACGTAGTTATTATGACGAATAACTACCGGAAATATACCCTGAAGGACGGTACGGTCAATATTTGTCGGGCATGCCGCCGTTCCTCACTTCGGCATATCATCTCGTCGAGTGGCGAGTACTTGCATTGACATAATCTCGTAGCTAGGATTATACACCAGCAGCTTGCTCTTATGTACGGTCTTGTAGACCACGAAGTGCCGTACTACTAGTACACACCTGCACCTGTTCTCGAAAATGGTCGTGCTACGCTCTATTGGGATCGATCTATTATGTCGGACAGGACTATCGTAGCCAATAAACCTGATATCGTATTGTGATAATAGATCGATCGCAATGCCGGGCCATGCTCGTCGAAATCACCGTCCCATGTGACGAGAAACCCGTAAACGCTGAGAAGGACAAGCCCTGCTAGACTTAGCTTACGAGGTATCCGCCATGTAGGAGGTTGATTCGGCGATCATTGTACCCATAGTAGTCTCTGCGAACGGTCTCGTAGCGAAGAGTCGTGACCAACATCTTGAGACTTTCGCCACGAGGTTGTAGTTGGATCTAGGATCAGATTCGGGAGGCGGTAATCCTGGACATGGCACGCCTAGGCAGAAGATTCCTCTCTCTGCGGCCTTAACCACCGGCAGCCTGGGTCCTGCTTCGTTGCTGGCGGTACCTTAGGTTAAGTTTTTTGATTACAAACAACGAAACATTAAAACATTAGTTTTTGTATGTTTTAGATGTATTTCACTTTCATTAAAATACTGTAAATAGCCTAATTTAAGAGAAAATATAAATAAATATCTATAATAATATGTATTTTAAATAAGTATAAATGTACCATTTCATTGGTTACCTACTACTTTCTAATTGCGCCATGAAAAGCGTGACTGCAGTAGGTAAGTTAGGCTTTTTATTTTGAGGCCAATTAAAAATTCCTCTTCCCGCCGGTCGCTGGGTCCGGATGGGTTCCCTTTTGTCGCAGCCGGAACTGTGTGGGGCCCTAGTGAGCCTTAACGAGACTAAACTTAGCTACGGGTATTTATAGCTTGTATTATTATTATTGTGTTCTTGTGAAAGACAAAAAGAAGTTGATTTGTTATTTTAGTAATGAGGAGATTTTGTAAGTATATTTTGATGCACGTACTTTTGATATAGGTATAAATGAACTTTAAAGTGATTTAAAAAATTTCTTCATGATTTAAACAATTTTCAAAAGTGATTTAATTTTTTTTTAATCATTTAAACAATTTTCATAATTTGATTTAAGGGAGACGGAAATGAATATATTTAGAGAAAAAACTGCTACCAAAACGGCATAAACAAGGAAAACAACAAACATATATAGTACCAGTCTGTAATATTTAGACCGTGTCGTTGCGACATCCAAATTCTTGCATTTATTACCTTGTACCTTGGTACTAAAACCGAGCAAACTGAACTGCAATTTGCTTTTTGAACATTATTGTACAAAACACTTCATTACGTTCGAATCATAACGACGTCGAATCACGTTCGCCTTTAACGCATTTATATCGCCATGATCATAAATTCATATTGTCAACTAACACGTTCCACGGTCTCTGGTTGAATTCGAAAATACTGGGTTGTAGGGAATCGCCGCCGTCCATGGAAATAAAATCCTTTCCAATGCAGCCCATGAGGTACGTTTCCGTGCAACATACATTTTCCGCAGTACATAAGCGATTTGAATTATTGCATAACTTGTAAACACATTCAGGGCAAGCGCTCGGTACGCATTCTTCCTTTTTCTTTCGACACCTGCTAAAATATGGAGCACACGCTAGACATTAGCAACAGTTGCATTTTATTATTCAAATAAGTGGATTTGTAAAATATAAACTATTTTTTTTTAAATAGAGACCATATAGTTACCATAAAAATTTCCGGATACCTCGACAATTAAGAATTGATCGTGTTCAGAAATTAGCACCCCGTTCGCTCCGATGCATCAAAAGCCGACTGTACTTTGTCTAGAACAAACAAATTTATTATTTCTCATAGTTAGGTCCGTAGTCTTCTCACAAGTACGTTTTTTAAGTAACCAGCGGTAAGCACTAGACTCAAGCGGTTATTCTGAGGCGTTAAGTGATTTTATCGTAGGCGATAACGTTCGGACAAAATTGCGAGCAACATACATTTTGTGTAGCACCGCAAGCACATGCCGTACGTATAGCTTGGCCCCGGCTTGTTTTTGCACTGGATTACCCGTTTAAACAAACCGAGCGGCCGGAACACCAAATAAAGGGAAACACTAACCGACGCCCGCGTTATTCTTCCAAAATTAACTCATAACGGCAAGAGCTCGTTGAGGGTTTTTTTTCGTCCGTAATCTGCTTTAATGGGCACTGGGCCAGTCGCGTTCGTAAATCGCCTACACGCGAGTACCGCGAAATGGGAATCTTTAAATAGTTTACATACATTTTTAATGCCCCGCCACGGCGCGATTGTGGCAACAATTAACGTTATAACGAGTTCATTAATGATGGACGATTTAAAGGCAGTTTTAAAACGGGCAGCTTTTACGGAGCTCCAGATAAAATAAAAAGCGCTGCTATGTGGTACCAATTGTTCAAGTAGACAGCATTTTTGTAGAAAATATTACTGCCCTTATAATATGTTTAACCCACGCAATATTTAAAGTAATAGCAATTATAAGCATGTCAGCCGCTTATAACTAAATACTTAAATGACCTGTTAAATAACCTAATATGGTCGGGTTTTACTTTCTTTGGTTCACGTTCTAACAACTATGGAAGTGCAAAAGTGAAACATGACGTGGTAGGCAATAAAATAGCAACCATGCTCTCCGTTCGGGAATAATATTTTTTTTTGTAAAATTTAGTATGAAGTTAAGACGGTGTAGGTTTTGTATGTTAATATTAGGGCTGTAAGAGAAAAACAAATGAGTTGCATGCGGCTCTGAAATAATAAGTTTGATTTGAGTTCATATGTGGCGCAGCGCTCACCTGACGAGATCAGGGCTCTGGAATGCTTAATATAGTCCTTTACTTGCACCCGGTCCCCGAATAACATCCCCCACTTCACCTACACGACCGTACCTTCTCGCATCAACACAAACTACATGATATTGGAGTCGGAATATAATTCAATATGCTTTGCAAAACCCAATAGCGACAATTTAAATACTTATAACAACATGTAAAACTTGAAATTTGGGAGCAAAACATGAATGTATACTGATGCATTTATCTCGATAGACGGTTATACCATTTGAGATTATAATTTATATCCAAATCCGACTGCAAGCGCTATACACACAGGCTAAGTATTTCAGTTCTGTTTACGTTTGGCTGACAGGCATTCATTCTATGCACGAAAAGTTTCTCCCGAGTCGTGTCAGTTCGGAGCAAAGTTCCCAAGCTCGGACATCAGGAAGCGGCATAGATACAGCTGCACAATAGAATAAAGTAACATCGGAAGCTCGTTGGAGTTACTAAATAATACAGAGGCGGAGTGACATGCGCAGAGTGGAGCCAGCGCCCTAAGTCTGTTTTGACTGCAAATATCTGCACCGGATGTCTACCGGTCGGCCCGCACAGTCCTAGATAGACCAACTCCACCACGCAACTAGACGATGTTTTTTCATCGTCAGCTCCTAGTTTTCTTTAAGTCTCTAAGGACTAAGCTTTGTAAATGCTCTCGCATAGGTTTAATTTCTTGCGACATTCTGATTTGTTGTGGAGACTTGTTCTGTGTTGAATGTGATGTAGATAAAATGTTTCTTCAAGAAAATTAAACAATAACTTATTTATTATTTGAGGTAAAAAAAATAAACACATCAAAATCCAACTGGCTTCGATTAAAATTAAACGCTGTGGTGATATTCTCGTAACTCGAAGGGAATAGTGAGTGGTCTCAGTCCCAAGAGACCTCAAGTCACATTGACTTAGCTAACGTCGTGCCACCGGCCTTTATGCAGCTGTTGCTGACAATATTCGACTATAAACTATATATAGCTAACTTTTGAAACTATTATCTCTCGAACCACAAAGAGATTGTTTTAATCTCCTACAGCGTTAGGCATGAGGGTATTTGGGAATGTCTAGACGCGTTATTAATGAACAAACTTACTACTGTTGAATAAATAGCAAGGAAGTTAGCAAGGGTATTACGAAAGAAGACCGTCGTTAGAGCCCGGTGACTATGCTCACAGTGGCCGACGTGAAACAAACAGTGAAGGAAAAGGGCGATGAATAAAATACACGTTAATAGGTGCGTCTAACTAGGTACGCGAAGCACCCACATTAGCGCCCGACGAATGAGCTTTCGACTGATGGATAAGATTACGTCTCTTCCCATCCGCCGCTTACGCTTTCGACGTCTGTATTTAAGAGAAAGTAATATCTGACAAAATGGAGAGAATATATTTCGGTTGCACTTAGGTGTGAGGAGTAGGCTCGAGCCGGTGTCCCGGTTCCCACGCGACCGCCTGTCTCATGTTACACCGGGAAGAATTCCACTTTTTTCTTACAGAATTAAACGAGCGATAAAATTCTTGCGACGTCGCATGAAAATGTGCGTTACCTGCCTTGCATATTTATGCGTGCCCCAGTAATGACGTTTGTCGAGCCTCTTCCTTGGCGGTGTCATTACCTACGGCTTGGTTTCAAAGCGTAAAAAAACCCCAATTTCTGAAAAAATCTCTGTAAAGCATTTTCTGATTATATCACACGAATCCCTTCAGAATAAAATTATACGTGTTTAAAAGTTGCAAATTTTACAACAATGACATAGTTTAATGCCACCTCTTAACACGGCAATTTGTCTACACGGTAAAGTCGCGGCTCGTTAAATCGTACCTGTGGAGGTGGTTCCCAGCCTCGTATTTCTCTTTCAGTTCAACAAGGCTCATATTAATTCGTTGCGGCGCTGCCGGGGCACTTCACTAGCTTATTCTAAGAATGTGGGTACAATAAGTCGTCACTAAGCATAAACTCCAGCTTAACTGTGCAATATCATTTATCTCGGCTGCGGGGGTAAATATTGTTCTTAATTTAATTCAAGTTAGTGAAAGCGCACGTGGGCGATGGCGCGAGCAAAGCGGTGGCACTTCACGGGCCGCAACTCCGCAAGTCGCACATTGCACATCAAATATTTCAGAGGGAACGGCCGGAATATACTTGCAATAGCTCGCCCTAATCTTGAGCCAACTCGAGTATTGCACCTACAGCCAAATTTGTTCCAATTAGGCGGAGTTAGAAGTGCGCGGTGCTGACTGAACGTGAGCACCGAATGATGCGGTCCCCACTTGATACCGCCCCTGCGACATTTACGTGTCGTCTGCAAGTATATTTTAGTTAACATTTTCACTCAGTATACCTGCGTCATTAAGCGCTACATGTGTAACTTAAAGTGCACTACAGCTGCTCCCTAATTTTGACCGAAGCGCCGGATGCTTGTTAATTATTGCGAGTTTAAACAACTACCCTGATTCGCACTCAATGAAAGATAATTGGACACTTCATTTCCATTTGTATTCGTATATTCATTAATGTAATTTTTCTTTAGCAGCAGTATTATTTAACTATTTATAAAAAAATTACACCGGATTTATATAAAACCATTAGCTTAAGAAATACATTTGGCTTTTTAAATATTCAAGCGTAGTATTTCTTACGTCATGAGTCTACTAAGTAACAAACGTCCAAAATACTAAGCCTCCAAGTGTCCAAATCTCCAAAATATACATTATACATCCAAGAGAACATGAAGGTAGCATTTCATATAACAATAAAACTGTAATCTTTGACCCCGTTGGACGCACAATAGGATTATGTGTTTAGTGAATTCGCAGACATTATCCGTGAAAAAGTGAGCAAACGCTTTGTACATTCACTTTGCGGACGTTCGTGTTCAGCGCGTGAGATACCGATATTGTGTTTGCTTAATATAAAATTTAACATAATCGACTTTATGTCGATGTCATCGCTCTGACTACATAAAGCTAACATGCTCTTTTCCAACCGTAGTGGTATCCTACTAATGCGCTTTCTCCTACAATCTTTTCTTACGATGACAAGCTAAAATTTGATGGGATTTTAAATGAATCTCGGTCTTAGCAGGTTGATTTTATGGTATACTTTAGTTTGTTTTGTGAAGTTTCACATAGGATAAGTTAAAATTTAAAAGCGGCGATGTCAATCTTTATCGCAAAGGGAAGTTGTAGGAAGGGGGAGGTGAAGGTGGCTAAGGAGGGTGCGCCACTGCGTCGATTGTAATCACGCAAATGGCTCCATATCAAAATGTCACATTCGTTTCGATGTTTCGTTGTCATTTTTGCGAAGGAGTAGTTTGAGTATCTTGATGTTTGTTTTAGAAACTTCCTTTAGCCGTTTCTTAGATGAACATGAACGGCGGTCTGTTTGCTGTCAGATGATACAGTTTTTTTTATACCAAACGAAATTCAATCTGTACTTACAGGTACTTGACAGTTAGTTAACAGACAGAAGACCACCATTAATTACTAAATGTCATGAATCATGATTCCAAGACGGAGTTCTACTGGTCAAACTTTTGTTACCTTTAAACCATTTAGTAGGTATTTTAGCTAGTTAAAAAAATATAACTTGTTAAACGATCACCAAAGGTTAGCTTAATACAATTTTAGAAAAAATTGTACAAGGCAAGTGAATCATATCTCGTCTGGACACTGTTTCGTGGCTAAGGAAATAAAACGTTTTCTTATATGATGTTAGATTTTAATTACGAAAGCGATAATTCAATTTTTAACTGAACGGGACTGAATCGTATAAATTAATTGCAACCTTAAATAATACGTAAACACATGATTTCCCCATTTTTATGAGACTAAGAGTTTATCGCCATGTTCTAAACGTCAGTGGACGAATTAATCGTAATGATTAGACGTTATTACTTATTTATTAGTCCTGTTTTGTTAAATGATGTGTAAACATTGAGAAGAAAAATGACGTAAGCGCTGCTAAATATCCCTTAATAAACGACCTTTAATAGGTTTTATTTATTTTAACTGAAAGGAAATTACAAGTGACAATACAAGAAGTAAATAAAATTAATATAATAATTTAAAATAGTCCAAAAATATACATATGTATTTATGTTTTGTATAATGAAACAATCTGTGATATGAAAAGTAAAAAAAAAAACTAAATATAATTGTGTCATACCCGTCCTTTCGTAAATGTGCCTTGAATAGGGAGGGCCACATGTTTTACTGAGAAAAGAAGCAATTTCTTAGAAATTATCACTATCCAAATTTACACACATAAATAAATTACGAAAAGCGAAACATTGAAAAGCCTTTGGCGTGTGACCTTTTATTTTTCTATCGACGCAGGCTGCTGGATAGCCACTGACTGCGATCGCCTCCATTAAAATAACTCGTTAAAATTTATCATCGACCCGCTTAATCGCTTTAACGCTACCATCTGGGGTTTTATGATTTTTCTGCTTGCTCTGTGTACTTTCGTGGTCATTTTACAACGTTTACAAAATTGCTTGCGTGGGGTTAAAAGCTTTGCTACATTTTACAAGTCCTCTTTTTGTTTGTGTGTAGGGTTTTTGTGGCCACATATTAAGCGTCCGCTATAATAAGATATGATGACATAGGTACAGTCGACTACAAAGAGATGTATCGACTTTTGGAACTTATTACAACGCAATAAGGTGAAAAAGTGCATACATATATTTGTAGTCGAATGAACTTGTTTAGTTTAGTTAGACTGTATTTGATATGTAATCGCATTTAATAATACCACTTACAACAACAGCAACAGATTAAACCACATGAAAATTTAGTGAACAATAATATTACCTTCACAGTTACTTGATTTCACAACTTACTACAGTTATTAAAAATAAATGAAACCAGAATAAGGCTTGAGAAGTAGTGTATTAAATCAGTGTTATAAGTCTTATCTAGAATAACGTTACATTTCGATATACTCCGTTTTGCAAGTAAGTATGAAACTAGACGCGCAACACACAAAAGTTTATCGTGAATGGGTTTACAATAAAAAAAATGGCCAGATGGCCATCATTATGCCGTTTTGCCATTGGTCGATTTCGACTGTTTCCGACAAAATCTTATGAGCAAGACCACCACCACCACCACCACCACCACCATCACCAGGTTATTTGCTGAATACAGGCCCATCGCAAAATAATCCGCAGATACATGTCTATATTTTTCTACAAAAGTGTCGTTCCTAAATAATTTACTAAAAAGCGCCGTTATTGATCATAAAATTCAAAATATATTTTGAATTAATTCGTGTTGCCCATAAAAACCGATCGTTACGGCATAGTGCGATATCATAACTCAAAGTATGTAATTTAATTTTTTCGGTTCTTTAATATACATTATGTTGTATTCTATTGTTGCATTAATTTATTTACCTTATACTTTAGTAAATACCGTACCTATGGCAAAAAAAATACTTTCAAAAGTTATAACAAATTACATTCTAGTGGTTTTTTTTAAACCTCTCTTCTGTAAAAACACATTTTTTGAAATGTAACGTTACTCTAGATAAGCAGCGGTATAATGTGTATACTGAAGAAAAACTCTGTCTTTAATATCGCGATCTATGGTGTTTTTTTTTAACTAAGTATGGGTTTAAGCAAGCAAATGTGACTATTAGACGACTTATCTAGAAATACATCACATATTTTGACTAAAGGTTAAAAACCCAACATGTATACTTTAATATAGTTGGATCCTTAACATTGTAAAGCACAGGCTTACTAAATGCCCTGCATATTGCATAACCAAATTACCAGATAATTTTAATTCGTCTCAAAATCCAATTTAATCAAATAAGTGAGGTAGATTTCTGCAGTTGCGGTGTTCCGTGGCGCACTCAGAAGATAATTAAATAATTAAGAATGTATGAATGACGCTGTAAAGCCGTTTTCCCTGATATTGTAATAATGCAGTCCTCTTGGGCAAAATCTTTTAAATTATTCTCTTACGCTTGCTTCGTAATTACGCAGACGCGGGTTCCTAGAGCCCGCGCATCTATTGTGTAAAACGTTTAAAAGAATTTATATGATTTTTTTTTTTTACTTTTCGCTAAAAAAATTACAAATAACGATGACAATGGGTTCTACGGCAATGAAAGTTAATGTGTATGTACTTAATTTTTAGGGTTAGGTAGCCAAAATGACAAAAACAGAACCATTATAGTTTCGTCATTTCTGTCCGTCCTTCCGTATTTTTTTTACTAAATATCAACATATTACTGAGGTTTCTTTGAATATTTTTTGATTAAGTAAATATTTTTAGAAATAACCACCCCTAAAATCTAATAAATTGTATACCCTCTAACTTTTGAACCGGAGATGCAATAATTATGTTTTTTTTTGAAAATATAATTTATATCTGATTATTGTGATTTCATAATGTGAGGATACACGAGTACGAAGGACTTATAATATATACGTACTTCATGTTGACGTTTACTCTTATCATTTAGATTTAGATTTAGAGATAGCATATCTGTTTCCGTCGAATTATCACCAGCAAAGTGCTTTATTTGACTTTTGATTCCAACGACAGTGGCGACACCTGGCGGATCGCGCCATTTTACACAGGTAAAAAATGTCCGGTGATCAATTTGTCATTGGCTCAATTACACCAGGCAGAAATGAAATGAAAGCTTCCAGTGAGGTAAGTATTTTAATATGCGTTTTATTTCAGGTAAAACGCGTCTATTAAATTACTTGACCGTCACTGGAAGCTTTATAATTGAGACCTGTTTGTTATCGCCTGGTGCCGCCACTGTTAAGGTTGATACTCAAAAAACTAATGTAGTGTAACGCCAATGTGATGGATTAGTATCTGGATGTACTAGTAATAAATTAAAATACAGAATGCTTAGAAAAAATGGAAAAGTAGAAAAATCCACTGCCTCAGGCGAAACTCGAACTCGCGACTCTGGGATACATGCCCATCGCTCTGACCAACTGAGCTACAGAGACACACCTGATGGCTGCGAATTTCTCCACTATATCCCATATGCGTCTTAGGGGGACGCCTAGCGACATCTGCCGAAGAAGTCTCACACTTCTCAACCGGCCATCGGAGTCCCAAGTTGTATTGAGATTTCACCGATAACAATGCGCTACCCCATACTACAATTAATTTTCTACACTCATACTGTAAGTACTCTAAAATGCGTTCAAAAACCGTAGACAATGACAAGCTAATGCTTCAAAACAATACAAATACAAAATTAATACAAAATTCTGCTTAATACAAAATTAATTGTAGTATGGGGTAGCGCATTGTTATCGGTGAAATCTCAATACAACTTGGGACTCCGATGGCCGGTTGAGAAGTGTAAGACTTCTTCGGCAGATGTCGCTAGGCGTCCCCCTAAGACGCATATGGGATATAGTGGAGAAATTCGCAGCCATCAGGTGTGTCTCTGTAGCTCAGTTGGTCAGAGCGATGGGCATGTATCCCAGAGTCGCGAGTTCGAGTCTCGCCTGAGGCAGTGGATTTTTCTACTTTTCCATTTTTTGTAAGCATTGTGGTATCGTTAGCAGACGTTCTGCTTAATTCAAAATTAATTGTAAAATACAGAAATAGTAATTTCAACGAGTTAATTCTTTTACCAATTAAAATTTGTAATAACATAATATTATGATATTTGCTTATAATAAAAAGTTCAACGTTGCGTAAGTAATAAGTTATTACTTATAACATTGAATTCAACGCAAGTGCCTTAGTACAAATCAGATGTACATGCCTATATTATTTATTATAAATCACTAATCACTATACAGGATTAAATAATTGTGTGACATTTGTATTAGCGGTACTTGGTATTGCTACTTCTCTCCTATAAAATCGCTGGAAAGTGTTGGCTGATTGCAAATTTCCACGCGCCATAATTTTATCGAGGGAATGATTTTCCCACCAACTTTAAGAGGCCACAGCTGATCGGATACTACCTGGAGCAACTGTTATGTTTGCTTCTTTAAACAATGTTTTAATCCAGTTAGCTATAACCGTCCGTGATGCCGGTTGCGGTCTACAGAGTTACAAATAAGTTTAACGATTTAGCAGAATTGCGTCTTTCATTCAAAGGGGAATAGTTCGTTCAATCCAAAAAATAGGATTTAGCTTATGTTTATTAGTGTTAGCCAACAGCTTCCAACTGGACTACCTGTGTCTGTTTTTGAGCCAAATTGGGGCCAAAATATTATACTTTCATTTGATCTTATACAATTTCCAGGGTCAATTGTTAGCAAGGTCAAATCATGTATGCGTCTACCAGAGCAAAGAAGTAGTAAAGTGGCTGTATGACGAGTTGTCTGAAAGATATTTTTTATTTTTTATCTACTGTATAATCAGTTAAAAAATCAGCCAGCTTACTAACATCCCAAACTGGAGGTTTAGGTACTTTCGGACACCTTAGAGAATATGTTTTACCAAAACATGTGAACTTAAGCAACTTGAAGTTTCAGTGTTACACAATATAGAAACTACTGTATTATTATGTAAAAGTATGGTATTATAAGATAATTTATCTATTAAATATTAATCCGATAAAAATGTTGCCAATTGTTATCCTGTGGGATTTTTTGGGTTTACATTTTTTGAACTGGATCAGGAGATCCAACGCTGCCAAGCTGTTTTGTAAGTTCTTAATGTAGACTTTCTCTAAGAATTTTTAAGCAATGATTGTTGATCCGTGTTCCAAGACTCTAGCGCCTCGGCACACCCCCACATTTCCAAACATCGAGAATTATTTTCTCGACCTGAGGAGGCGGTAGCCCTGTCGCCGTGCTGATGAGATTTCTTTGTAGATTCCTCAGGGTTAGCGGCGCAGCTAGCGCTCAAGCTTTCTCCTAACGAGGAACTACTATGAGAAATATCCCGGTCGACTCAAATGAGACGGGACTTTGGGTATCAGAAACGGTGGTGGAAATACCCACGCGAGAGGGTAATACCAAGGAGTGCTGAATGCATAGAAGCTTTCAGGTCTTGGAATACATAATTGTGTACCAGGTGGGCTGTTGCCGAGGCAAACAGATCCACAACCAGTATTCCCCACTTCGCAAACACTATGTCCACACAAGCCGGTAGTAAATGCCATTCCGGAGGAAGGCGATGACGCAATAGGTGATCAGCTTGACAATTGTTTTTGCCTGGTACATTGTGTACGCTGAAGTATATCTGATTTTGATCTAGGAGATCGAAGATCTGATGGGTTATGTTTACGAGGGCTACCGATTTGGACCTCCCTTCTTTCCTTAGATGGGCTACAGCTGTTCTGTTGTCGCATTGTATGAGCATCGAACTGTGATGCAACAGGTGAGTGTAACCCTGAAGAACATGACGGAGAGCTAACATTTCCTTCTGATTGCAATGAAGATTCTGTTCATTTCGTGACCAAGACCCCGAGAGAGCTAGGTCGTTCAACTGTGCCCTGCCAACCTTGATCCGACAATTACCCACCAATTTAGTTAGTTCAATATGCTTTGCGGTATCGGAAAAGGTTTGGTTGAGGGATCTTAGAAACAGGGAGTTTAGAAACATTAGGAGTAGTCGATGGTTGAGCCGACCCCGCGGGACAACGAAACTGGCGAAATACAGGGACCCTACTAGTCTCTGGGTGCTTTTCAAGGTCAGTTTTCCTTGTACGAGAACTTGATTAAATTTTTGGCGTAATGTTATTACTTTTTCTGTTAGTTGTTGGTTAGTTGTTGTTTGGACAGTAGTTTTGACATGATCTTGGAGGACTCGTGCATTTTGATGCACAATTAAAAAGTCGTCCAAGTATACTAAAATTCTGACATTGCACTGTTGTCGCAAGATTTGAGCTACCCAATTTGTCAGCATTGAGAACGTTTTCGGAACCGTGCTTAACCCAAACGGGAGACAGGACATTTGTAGCAATTTGCTGTTGTAAACTAGGTTGTGTGGTAAGCGGTTTGTACCTGATTGTATTTTTGCACAAGTGGAAGAGGGTCATTTCATGGTCGAGGCTCGCAGCCTGATCGTGGAGGTAATAGAGGACGAGAAAATGCCGCTAGAGGTTACAAAGATAACCAAAAACGGCAAAAACCATGACAGAACCGTTTCAAGCAGGCCAGTTAGCGCACTTCCACACGCAATGGAAGAAAATGGGAGCACCAGAAATAACATTAAAACTAATCAGAGGGTATCGCATACCATTCCTTTCAAAGCCCCCACTGGTGCTCCCGATGTCAATTCGGGCCCCTTTCTCACCCCTGTGTCAAAGGAGATGTCTGCAATAGTGCACACAATGAAAGCTCAAGGTGTTTTAAAGGTAGCACAGCCGTCACCGAGCTTCATCTCTCCTCTTTTCCTTGTGCCAAAACCAGACGGATCTGCTCAACCAATTTTCAACTTGAAAGCGCTAAACGATCATGTACTGGCCGAACCTTTTCACATCATAAACATGCATCGAATTCCCGACTTCCTACAACCAAACGACTGGTTGTGCTAAGTCGACATATCCCAAGCGTACTGCCATGTGAAAGTAGCCGAGATACACAGGCGCTTCCTGTCCCTAGTTTACAACGGCAAATTGCGAAAAATGTGCTGTCTCCCGTTTGGGTTAAGCGCGGCTCCGAAAACGTTCTCAATGCTGACAAATTGGGTAGCTCAAATCTTGCGACAACAGTGCAATGTCAGAATTTTAGTATACTTTGGACGACTTTTTAATTGTGCATCAAAATGCACGAGTCCTCCAAGATCATGTCAAAACTACTGTCCAAACAACAACTAACCAACAACCAACAGAAAAAGTTTACGCCAACAATTTAAAAAAAAAAAAAAACATTACGCCAAAAATTTAATCAGGTTCTCGTACAAGGAAAACTGACCTTGAAAAGCACCCAGAGACTAGTAGGGTCCCTGTATTTCGCCAGTTTCGTTGTCCCGCGGGGTCGGCTCAACCATCGACGACTCCTCTAATGTTTCTAAACTCCCTGTTTCTAAGATCCCTCAACCAAACCTTTTCCGATACCGCAAAGCATATTGAACGAACTAAATTGTTGGGTAAGGCATCAACGACCCTGCATCATCCTCCCACCAATTTTCTAGTGACAGATGCGTCGGATCAAGGTTGGGAGGGCACAGTTGAACGACCTAGCTCTCTCGGGGTCTTGGTCACGAGAAGAACAGAATCTTCATTGCAATTAGAAGGAAATGTTAGCTCTCCTTCATGTTCTTCAGGGTTACACTCACCTGTTGCATCACAGTTCGATGCTCATACAATGCGACAACAGCACAGCTGTAGCCCATCTAAGGAAAGAAGGGAGGTCCAAATCGGTAGCCCTCGTAAACATAACCCATCAGATCTTAGATCTCCTAGATCAAAATCAGATATACTTCAGCGTACACTATGTACCGGGCAAGAACAATTGTCAAGCCGATCACCTATCGCGTCATCGCCTTCCTCCGGAATGGCATTTACTACCGGCTTGTGTGGACATAGTGTTTGCGAAGCGGGGAATACCGGTTGTGGATCTGTTTGCCTCGGCAACATCCCACCTGGTACACAATTATGTATCCCGAGACCTGAAAGACCCTGTAGCCCTTTACCACGATGCATTCAGCACTCCTTGGTATTACCCTCTCGCGTGGGTATTTCCACCACCGTTTCTGATACCCAAAGTCCCGTCTCATTTGAGTCGACCGGGATATTTCTCATAGTAGTTCCTCGTTAGGAGAAAGCTTGAGCGCTAGCTGCGCCGCTAACCCTGAGGAATCTGCAAAGAAATCTCGTCAACAGGCGACAGGGCTGCCGCCTCCTCAGGTCGAGAAAACAATTCTCGAGGTTTGGAAATGTGGGGTTGGTCCGAGGCGCTAGAGTCTTGGAACACGGATCAACAATCATTGCTTAAAAATTCTTGGAGAAAGTCTACATTAAGAACTTACAAAACAGCTTGGCAGCGTTGGATCTCCTGGTCCAGTTCAAAAAATGTATACCCAAAAAATCCCACAGGATCACAATTGGCACAATTTTTATCGGATTTACATTTAATAGATTAATTATCTTATAATACCATACTTTTACATAATAGTACAGTAGTTTCTATATTGTGTTACACTGAAACTTCAAGTTGCTTAAGTTCACATGTTCTGGTAAAGCATATTCTCTAAGGTGTCCGAAAGTACGTAAACCTCCAGTTTGGGATGTTAGTAAGCTGGCAGATTTTTTAACTGATTATACAGTAGATGAAAACAATATCTTTCAGACAACTCGTGATACAGCCACTTTACTACTTCTTTGCTCTGGTAGACGCATACATGATTTGACCTTGCTAACAATTGACCCTGGAAATTGTATAAGATCAAATGAAAGTATAATATTTTGGCCCCAATTTGGCTCAAAAACAGACACAGGTAATTACAGGTAGTCCGGTTGGAAGCTGTTGGCTAACACCAATAATCATAAGCTAAATCTTATTTTTTGGATTGAACGAACTATTCCCCTTTGAATGACGCAATTCTGCTAAATCGTTAAATTTATTTGTTACTCTGTAGACCGCAACCGGCCTCACGGACGGTTATAGCTAACTGGATTAAAACATTGTTTAAAGTAGCAAACATAACAGTTGCTCCAGGTAGCATCCGATCAGCTGTGGCCTCTTAAAGTTGGTGGGAAAATCATTCCCTCGATGAAATTATGGCGCGTGGAAATTTGCAATCAGCCAACACTTTCCAGCTATTTTATAGGAGAGAAGTAGCAATACCAAGTACTTCTAATACAAATGTCACACAATTATTTAATCCTGTATAGTGATTAGTGATTTATAATAAATAATATAGGCATGTACATCTGATTTGTACTAAGGCACTTGCGTTGTATTCAATGTTATAAGTAATAACTTATTATAGATTGTTATTAAATCAAATACAAACATTGAAAACATTGAAAAAAATAATCAACCCAGCAGGACTTGAACCTGCATCGATACGCCTTGCCGGGGCTCGATCGCTTTACCAATTAAGCTATGGGTCAAGTTACTAAGTTGACGAAATTTTCAATGCCTTCAATCATCTTTTTTGCATTTATTTTGATCTACTTTCGGCTTTACAGCAGCCGTAAGCGACATCTAGGTACTAACTATTAGAGTTAGATACCCTTCCCGCCGACACTATCGCAAGTGTCACAACGGAAATATAGAGGGCGCTGCTATCAACTCATAATTAATTATTTGTTTGTATTTGATTTAATAACAATCTATTGTATGAGTGGAATGCCCCACTTTAAAAACATGCAAAAATAATTAATAACTTATTACTTACGCAAAGTTGAACTTTTTATTATAAGCAAACAATATATTATGTTATTACAAATTTTAATTGGTAAAAGAATTAACTCGTTGAAATAACGTTTTCTGTATTTTAATTGATTACTAGTACATCCAGACACTAATCCATCACATTGGCGTTACATTACATTAGTTTTTTGAGCATCAACCTTAGCAGTGGCGGCACCAGGCGATAACAAACAGGTCTCAATTATAAAGCTTCCAGTGACGGTCAAGTAATTTAATAGACGCGTTTTACCTGAAATAAAACGCATATTAAAATACTTACCTCACTGGAAGCTTTCATTTCATTTCTGGCTGGTGTAATTGAGCCAATGACAAAGCGATCACCGGACATTTTTTACCTGTGTAAAATGGCGCGATCCGCCAAGTGTCGCCACTGTCGTTGGAATCAAAAGTCAAATAAAGCACTTTGCTGGTGATAATTCGACGGAAACGGATATGCTATCTCAATTATAAAGCTTCCAGTGAGGTAAGTATTTTAATATGCGTTTTATTTCAGGTAAAACGCGTCTATTAAATTACTTGACCGTCACTGGAAGCTTTATAATTGAGATAGCATATCTGTTTCCGTCGAGTTATTACCAGCAAAGTGCTTTATTTGACTTTTGATTCCAACGACAGTGGCGACACCTGGCGGATCGCGCCATTTTACACAGGTAAAAAATGTCCGGTGATCGCTTTGTCATTGGCGATCAGTTTCCCGTCGAAGCAACACGTGCACAGCGAATCAGGTCCTCTGACCGTTACAATTCTAAAATTGTGAAAAATAGATGTTATTTGAAATATATTCGGCGTTATAGTGTTTTATCAAACATGTAAGTACCCGATTACTAAAATATTTAAGTGGTCATACATTTAAACAGTTTTTCTGTTCGGACCATTACGTAATACGTTTTTTGTGCATAAAACCAGTCTATAGTGTTTTATTTGTAGGTAGAACCTTCCGATTGTATTTTTGTCAAAAAATTTGTTACAAAAATACAATCAGGTGCCATTTTGAACTTTGATTAATACTATTTCTATTTCAGAACGGATAATAATCAAAAGGTTTCGGCAGAGCCGCAGCCTGGCCCAAGTGATATGCAATGATAAGTGTGATAAGACTACTGACCACAATAATTGTTATGAAAATAGAACTTGCCATGTAAATTCACATGAAAATCTTTCTTGCCCTGATAATTTGTCAATTTTGTCAGAGGTTAGTGGTGAATTGTATGATGGTAATGATGTTAGTGATGCTCCGTGCCCTAACGCTGAAAGTCAAGACGCAAATTCAAATTTGCCTTTCACTTTTGATATTGAAACGAAGTTAAAAGAGCCATCTGTCCCTAATCTTCAAAAAAATTTCTGAAAATGTTCTTGACGTTCAGCGCTTGGGAAGCGCAGCATGATCTGAGGTTAGATATACACAAAAATTATACAATCATACCCCAGGTTTTGTAGACCTGGAAACAAACGAAGAGGTAAAAATGTATAATACCTTACGTCATCTAGCTTATGCTGATAAATCATATATAGCGGTACAAGATAGTATTCGCAGTCTTTTATCATGGGCAAAGAGTATGAATTTTTCTTATGATGAATGAAACACTAAGGTCGATGAGCTTTTTCAAAAAGGCGACCTACAAAAGATTTCCTCTAATCTTTTACTAATAGTTTGTGGTCACCGCGCCGAAGTTATTGAAATGCGTAGAGACGCAATTACAAGCCAAATTAAAGAACCACTTGTCAAGGCATTGTTAAATAAGATTCCCCTTCCACAGCTAATATTTTTGATCCCAATCCTTTTACATCAGCTCTTAAAAAAGCAGGGGGAGTTCGAAAAGCTTTTTGGCAACTCAGCCTAACAGCCGCCCCTCGCGGGGGCAAGGCATAAGGAAACTTACAATTCCATCGCGTGGAATTCTATGCAATGCTAGCTCAGGGTACTTTCCCATGCAAAACACGCATATGCAAACTTGGCACAATGCACCCTCGCGGGGTGTATATCATTGCCTAATTGTCAACAACCAAATTTGGCGTCTTAAACAAAATACCCTTGGTAAGGTAACTCAGCCTAACAGCCGCCCCTCGCGGGGGCATGGCTTAAGAAAACCTACAATTCCATCGCGTGGAATTCTATGCAATGCTAGCTCAGGGTACTTTCCCATGCAAAACACGCATATGCAAACTTGTCACAATGCACCCTCGCGGGGTGTATGTCATTGCCCTAATTGTCAACAACCAAATTTAACCAATGGGTAAATCAACCTCCAAACAATCAGACCGCTTACCACACAAGTGGAAGAGGGTAATTTCATGGTCGAGGCTCGCGGCCCGATCGTGAAGGTAATAGAGGACGAGAAAATGCCGCTAGATGTTACAAAGATAACCAAAAACGGCAAAAACCATGACTCAGAACCGTTTCAAGCAGGCCAGTTAGCGCACTTCCACACGCAATGGAAGAAAATGGACGCACCAGAAATAACATTAAAACTAATCAGAGGGTATCGCATACCATTCCTTTCAAAGCCCCCACTGGTGTTTCCCGATGTCAATTCGGGCCCCTTTCACACCCGTGTCAAAGGAGATGTCTGCAATAGTGCACACAATGAAAGCTCAAGGTGTTTTAAAGGTAGCACAGCCGTCACCGAGCTTCATCTCTCCTCTTTTCCTTGTGCCAAAACCAGACGGATCTGCTCAACCAATTTTCAACTTGAAAGCGCTAAACGATCATGTACTGGCCGAACCTTTTCACATCATAAACATGCATCGAATTCCCGACTTCCTACAATTAAACGACTGGATGTGCAAAGTCGACATATCCCAAGCGTACTTCCATGTGAAAGGAGCCGAGATACACAGGCGCTTCCTGTGCCTAGTTTACAACGGCAAATTGCTTAAAATGTCCTGTCTCCCGTTTGGATTCAGCACGGCTCCGAAAACGTTCTCAATGCTGACAAATTGGGTAGCTCAAATCTTGCGACAACAGTGCAATGTCAGAATTTTAGTATACTTTGGACGACTTTTTAATTGTACATCAAAATGCAAGAGTCCTCCAAGATCATGTCAAAACTACTGTCCAAACAACAACTAACCAACAACCAACAGAAAAAGTTTACGCCAACAATTTAAAAAAAAAAAAAAACATTACGCCAAAAATTTAATCAGGTTCTCGTACAAGGAAAACTGACCTTGAAAAGCACCCAGAGACTAGTAGGGTCCCTGTATTTCGCCAGTTTCGTTGTCCCGCGGGGTCGGCTCAACCATCGACGACTCCTCTAATGTTTCTAAACTCCCTGTTTCTAAGATCCCTCAACCAAACCTTTTCCGATACTGCAAAGCATATTGAACGAACTAAATTGGTGGGTAAGGCATCAACGACCCTACATCATCCTCCCACCAATTTTCTAGTGACAGATGCGTCGGATCAAGGTTGGGAGGGCACAGTTGAACGACCTAGCTCTCTCGGGGTCTTGGTCACTAGAAGAACAGAATCTTCATTGCAATTAGAAGGAAATGTTAGCTCTCCTTCATGTTCTTCAGGGTTACACTCACCTGTTGCATCACAGTTCGATGCTCATACAATGCGACAACAGAACAGCTGTAGCCCATCTAAGGAAAGAAGGGAGGTCCAAATCGGTAGCCCTCGTAAACATAACCCATCAGATCTTAGATCTCCTAGATCAAAATCAGATATACTTCAGCGTACACTATGTACCGGGCAAGAACAATTGTCAAGCCGATCACCTATCGCGTCATCGCCTTCCTCCGGAATGGCATTTACTACCGGCTTGTGTGGACATAGTGTTTGCGAAGTGGGGAATACCGGTTGTGGATCTGTTTGCCTCGGCAACATCCCATCTGGTACACAATTATGTATCCCGAGACCTGAAAGACCCTGTAGCCCTTTACCACGATGCACTCAGCACTCCTTGGTATTACCCTCTCGCGTGGGTATTTCCACCACCGTTTCTGATACCCAAAGTCCCGTCTCATTTGAGTCGACTGGGATATTTCTCATAGTAGTTCCTCGTTAGGAGAAAGCTTGAGCGCTAGCTGCGCCGCTAACCCTGAGGAATCTACAAAGAAATCTCGTCAACATGGCGACAGGGATGCGGCCTCCTCAGGTCGAGAAAATAATTCTCGAGGTTTGGAAATGTGGGGTTGGTCCGAGGCGCTAGAGTCTTGGAACACGGATCAACAATCATTGCTTAAAAATTCTTGGAGAAAGTCTACATTAAGAACTTACAAAACAGCTTGGCAGCGTTGGATCTCCTGGTCCAGTTCAAAAAATGTAAACCCAAAAATCTCACAGGATCACAATTGGCACAATTTTTATCGGATTTACATTTAATAGATAAATTATCTTATAATACCATACTTTTACATAATAGTACAGTAGTTTCTATATTGTGTTACACTGAAACTTCAAGTTGCTTAAGCTCACGTGTTCTGGTAAAGCATATTCTCTAAGGTGTCAGAAAGTACCTAAACCTCCAGTTTGGGATGTTAGTAAGCTGGCAGATTTTTTAACTGATTATACAGTAGATGAAAACAATATCTTTCAGACAACCCGTCATACAGCCACTTTACTACTTCTTTGCTCTGGTAGACGCATACATGATTTGACCTTGCTAACAATTGACCCTGGAAATTGTATAAGATCAAATGAAAGTATAATATTTTGGCCCCAATTTGGCTCAAAAACAGACACAGGTAATTACAGGTAGTCCGGTTGGAAGCTGTTGGCTAACACCAATAATCATAAGCTAAATCCTATTTTTTGGATTGAACGAACTATTCCCCTTTGAATGAAAGACGCAATTCTGCTAAATCGTTAAATTTATTTGTAACTCTGTAGACCGCAACCGGCCTCACGGACGGTTATAGCTAACTGGATTAAAACATTGTTTAAACTAGCAAACATAACACTTGCTCCAGGTAGCATCCGATCAGCTGTGGCCTCTTAAAGTTGGTGGGAAAATCATTCCGTCGATGAAATTATGGCGCGTGGAAATTTGCAATCAGCCAACACTTTCCAGCTATTTTATAGGAGAGAAGTAGCAATACCAAGTACTTCTAATACAAATGTCACACATTATTTATGATTTATAATAAATAATATAGGCATGTACATCTGATTTGTACTAAGGCACTTGCGTTGTATTCAATGTTATAAGTAATAACTTATTACTTACGCAACGATGAACTTTTTATTATAAGCAAACAATATATTATGTTATTACAAATTTTAATTGGTAAAAGAATTAACTCGTTGAAATTACTATTTCTGCATTTTAATTGATTACTAGTACATCCAGATACTAATCCATCACATTGGCGTTACATTACATTAGTTTTTTGAGTATCAACCTTAGCAGTGGCGGCACCAGGCGATAACAAACAGGTCTCAATTATAAAGCTTCCAGTGACGGTCAAGTAATTTAATAGACGCGTTTTACCTGAAATAAAACGCATATTAAAATACTTACCTCACTGGAAGCTTTCATTTCATTTCTGCCTGGTGTAATTGAGCCAATGACAAAGCGATCACCGGACATTTTATTTAAGTATTAACGCTACTGTTAACAAAGTTGACATCTTCAATAAACTATTGATAGTATATATAAGTCCTAAGATACTCGTACTTCCTTTCCACTGATTTAGTTCGGCTGTTGGTTATTTGTAAATCACACGATCTTTCCACTGAAGGAATAGATAATACTTTATGTTGCACTAGTTAAATGATACTTGAAGTCAAAATGGTTTTAATCATCGTAGATGCCTTGATTTTGGTATGTTGCTCGGATTGCGTGAATTGCAAATGATTTGTGATAGCTGACATCTCACGGATTTCATTTACAGAATGCTATTGTTGACATTCATATAGATTGGTCATACGAGTAAATTTAATATCTATATAATGATTCTATATCATTAAGTATATAGACTGATAGTAATCTCATCAACAGCACCTGTCCAGTTATATACTAAAATGTGTATATATATATATATAAATCACACACTATATTTATTAATAATATTGTAGTCGTTGAGAGCCAGTCACAATGGATATTATTTAAATAGTGATTGTTCCAACGATGAGGTAGTTATAACTGGAAATGTCGACAAGTTGTAAAGACTCCTTCCAGTTATGACAAAAGGTACTTAGTAATAAAGGTAACGGTATTACCCAAAATTATTTATTAATATTTATGGTAAGCAAGGGTTTTGATCCAGGTTGATGGAATACGCAACTGTGTTTTATTATAGGGTCAGACCGTTCTTCCAACAGTGGTATTCTGTCTTTAGTGGATCTAGCTTGGAGATCTTTGAAAAGGTAAGGTCTTTGAAGGGTAACATATAAGTTAATTAGAAAATTTATTCAAGTAATAAGAATTTACTGTTAATGGAAAGTTAAATGACTCTATAAACTATTATATCTAATGTAACCGTTAGGTCACATTAGATATACCGCTACAGTTCAAGGGCCAAAATATGCCAGAGAAAAACCTATAGCGGTGAAAAAAAACTCTGACGCCCAAGTTTAACCTGCACACATATATAATAATTTTTGTAAAGATTAAAGACATACAATTTATAAAAATTATAAAATAATGGCACGATTGTCTAGTAGTACATATTGGACTACATTATGATAAGTAATAACCAAGGTCTCCTGAGGTGTGAGAAATGCTAAACAACAAAATTAAATCTGAACAATGCTCAAACAAACACAGAAAACTAGAAATTAAAAGAAATAAATACAATTTTACATAAAACAAGTAAAATTTGGTTTAAAATATCCTACACTAACCTACAAACTGTTAAAACAAGTATTGTAACCTCCTTAATATTTAACATATCTAACTACTATTGTAAAACATACCTACTCCCTACATAATGCTATTGTTGACTATGTAAAAAATCTTCATAAGATTTGAATAAAGCAAAATATTGAAATTACTGTATACATTGTATACTACTGTATACACGATAAAACAGAAGGATTTTCCTTTATGCAGTAAAACCTGTAATTCTAATAAGTTAAACATAAAGGGTAATTATATTATGTCATAATGATTAATGTAATTTTATTGAAAGGTTGTAATATTAATAATGTGATCATAATATGATATGTCATAATATAGATATATGGGAATAGGATAATGGAACTCTGGCTCATTAAAATCTTAATATTAATCAAGATTATCATTAAAATAGAATAGATGATTGCAGTCAACTATAAGGCTACTTTTTATACCTCATAAAATTACCGAGCATACTAGACGGGGGCCAAAAAATTTTACCTTGCATTAAATCCTATACTTTTGGAAGCTTTTTCTAGTTATTAAGTAGGGTAGTCAGATTCCTACTACACATTTTTCCCCAGTGACGTGATTGTGCATTCCAGGAAATCGAAAACATTATAGACAACGTCTTGAACACTACATTGACTTAATCCTACACTGGAGATCTAACACTATTGTATTTGTTTAAATAAGTGATGACTAACTTAAAGATTTCCCGAATTGTTTCTCTGAGCTTTCGTCTATAAGCTTCATTAAGTGACATTTTTTCTTTATATTTATAAAAAAGTGACTTAGAAATTCGAACACAATTCGAAAATTTGGTAGTATGGTACTAATACAGATCTAAGTGTTACAGTAATTTTTCACCACGGTGACATGTTTACATCTATTTATTATGACAGTTTTTTAGTTTTTTTGGCGAATATGATCACTTAATACGAACCTGCACTTGTGAATATTTTTTCCTTAAAATATCTATTTATTTAACATACATAATCAAAAAAATATCGTAAATATACTAAGTGCTTTACGAGCAATCGAAATAAACAACTTATAATTTAAGGTTCATATTTTAAAACTCCCGCCTCCGCGGCAAGGTTACTACGTAGCACAGATTACTTACCTACTTGTATTAGATAGAGCAAATCAGAAGACTAGCAAGTAATACAGGTTGGTAAAGGGATATTTTATTTAAACTTTTTTCTATATTTCTGATTTCCGATATTGAAATGTCATTATGTTTGCCCCAATCAGTCATATCAGAACAGAGCATATTGTGGTTTTAGGTTCGATGGTTAGATAGATGCAATCCAACTGTTATTTTCGTACCTGGGTATACTCTAAACAATTTGAACTGAACTCATTTCAATCAACTTAGTGTCTTATCTTTTGTGTGTAAACCGCAGGCGCGCGTGCCTCTATGAAAAAAATGGTTTGGCCACATGTTAGCGTTTATTGAATTTCTACTATATGGACCACGCAATAAGATTCAATATGAACTTATTATTATTATTATTATTGTGAGCCTATAGTGTCCCACTGCTGGGCAAAGGCCTCCCCCCACTCTTTCCAATTATCCCGGTCTTGTGCAGTCTCTGGCCATTTTTTCAAAAATGAGTCAAGTTCGTCTCGCCACCGCCGGCGGGGTCTGCCGGATCCTCGATTTGAGCTGTCGGGTTGCCACTCAGTGGCGATCTTAGCCCACAAGTCATTCGGTATGCGGCAGACATGTCCAGCCCAGTCCCACTTTAACTTAGCCGCCTTCCGAGTTACGTCAACTATTTGAGTTTTGGAGCGCAGCGTAGTGTTCCGGATGCGATCCATTAGTTTTACACCTAATATGCTGCGCTCCATAGCTCGTTGGCAAACCCCGAGTTTGGACTTTTGAGATAATGTCAAAGACCAAGTCTGAGCACCGTAGGTGAGAATTGGAAGTATGCACATATCCATGAGTCTCCGCTTAAGTGATAGAGGGAGGTCACCTTTCATTAGATGTTTCATGGACCAATAGCTCCTCCAGGCGTTTTCCGTCCATCAATATGAACTAATACGAAAAAAGCTGTAAGTTCTATACGGTTGCACCCAGTACAAGCAATTCAAATGCTCTAAGACCAGCGTAACTCGACACCGAGATCCGAAACAAATGTGCGTAATTGGAGATCGCGCTTGCCCTGGTATTCCGAGCGCACGGCTAGTTAGCGATTCGGCAGCAATTGTAATTATCCCGAACGGGCAGGTAAAACAGGGTTGGATTCTGATTAAAACATTTGGGTGAATATACGATTTACAAATATTTAATATATGAAATATATATACATATATAATAGATTTTAATAAATATTGGGTATGTTAAAATTATAATCAGGCATATAAATAATCAACTATTTTAAAATCGCTTTCTTAATTTTACAGCTTAGACTTACTTTTACCTATAGCAAATTATGTACTGAGAATAACTCAATTTAAATACAAATAATATGAATCTACATTATAGTTGTGCTTGTTATCATAATTCGAATGTATTGTAGAAGAATATAAAAATATATATATTGATAGTACATATTAGTCAACAAAATTAATCATATTAATCTTTTCATCATATTAATTTCATTTTTTTTTCTAAATTAATTACGTGCCTGCAACTATTCCTCAAATGAGGGTTTGTCATGTTTATTACATTTCTTATCAGATTTACAAACGTTTAAAAAGAAAATAAATAAATAACAGATTTTAATAAATATAGGCTGCGTATGTTACAATTCAATCAGTCCTTTAAATACTCAAAGTCAAAGTCAAAAATGTATTTATTCAAGTAGGCATAGCAACAAGCACTTTCGAATCGTCAGTAACGATTATTATATTAAGCTATTATATAATTAATAGAAATATATTGATGCAATTATACAAAAAAAAATACGGGGCAAAATGTATCATAATAATTTCACAATAAGATCGACCAAACTTAAAGGATGAAAAAATGTATAATAAAATACTAGTGTAAGTGAAGGGCAGGGTTGATTGTAAGAAAAAAGCTAATGTTCAGAATTACTATTACGATATATATTGGTCACAGAAAAGAAAACACATACACACACAAGAATCTAGAACTACCAATTATATTGTCGCGGAAATGGAAAAATGTACCGTTTTGGCGCGCAAATTACGTAACGATCGATTCAGTTGCTATGCGCTGCGCAGACTGGTTTATGCCGCGCCGGCCGGCGCGGGCGAGCCCCGCTCGAGGCGCGTACCCCTCTCTCCCTTCCCCTCGCTCACCTTGTCGCACCAAGGTTAGCGCCGTGGAACGGAGTGAAACGAATATTATTATTATTTTCTTAAATTACTACTTGGACAGTCGTGCTATCTAACAACTAGTTTCGAATGTTTCTAGAATAAAATGCAAATGTCAGAAGGAAAATTTATATCATTTATTTTTTAATAAATCTTCTATACTATACTATAATAAAATAATCGTCTTCTAAACTATAATAGGCTTTAGAAATAAGTTTACGTTTTACATCATTCTTGAATTTATTGAATGATAATTAAAGACCTTATTGAAAGGATAATAAGTGACTTTTATTCCAAAAATATATCACCCACTGCAATGATGATATATGAAGAACTAACTAAAGATGGCGCAATATTTCCTTATTCACAATCATATTTATGCAGAATACTGAAGTTTTTGGGCTATCCATTATTCTACTTTAAACACAAGGAAAATATTGATGGACTCTCCAAGCAATCTTGGATACACCAACGTGACGAATATTTAAATAAAATATTGAAATGTCGTGATCTTTGCAAGAATATCGTGTTTAAGTGAAAGTGTGAAAATTAAGAAAGCAATGTTTTGAATCATTACTATCATTAGTTGATTATTAATATGTCACATTATAATTGTAACATACTTGCGCATAATTATGTGTAAGAATTTGTTAATTTTAGATTAATATGATTATTCTTGTTGACTAATATGTAAAAAAAAATAGTATAATTCTACAACACATTCGAATTATGATAACAAGCACAACTATAATGTAGATTCATATTATTTATATTTGAATTGAGTTATTCTCAGTACATAATTTGCTATAGGTAAAAGTAAGTCTAAGCTGTAAAATTAAGAAAGCAATTTTAAAATAGTTGATTATTTATATGTCTGATTATAATTTTAACATACCCAATATTTATTAAAATCTATTATATATGTATATATATTTCATATCTAAATATATAAAAGAAGAAACTGACTGACTGACTGACTGACTGACATATCAACGCACAGCCCAAACTGCTGGTTCTAGAGATTCCAAATTTGGCACGTAGGTTCCTTATAAGGTCTAGGGGTGCACTAAGAAAGGATTTTTCAAAATTCACCCCCTAAGGGGGTAAAATGGGGGTCCAAAGTTTGTATGGCGAATCAAGATTTGTTAGATTATTTTATTCGAAACTTCACAGGAGTATTCCTAACGATAAATGAGTAAACACGTGTTTCAGGTTTTTTGAAAATTCAACCCCTATAAGTGGCAAATGTGTATATAAGATCTGAAAATCAACATGGGTATCGTATCCTTTTTGAGTACTTGTAGTACGCGGGCGAAGCCGCGGGAAAAGGCTAGTATTAAATATTTGTAAATCGTACATCCACCCAAATGTTTTAATCAGAATCCAACCCTGTTTTACCTGCCCGTTCGGGAAAATTCCAATTGCCTCCTAATCGCTAACTAGCCGTGCGCTCGGAATACCAGTGCAAGCGCGATCTCCAATTACGTACATTTGTTTCGGATCTCGGTGTCGAGTTACGCTGGTATTAGAGCATTTGAGTCGCTTGTACTGGGTGCAACCATATAGAACTTAGAGATTTTTTCGTACTAGTTCATATTGAATCTTATTGCGTGGTCCATATAGTAGAAATTCAATAAACGCTAACATGTGGCCAAACCATTTTTTTCATAGTGGCACGCGCGCCTGCGGTTTACACACAAAAGATAAGACACTAAGTGGATGAGTTCAGTTCAAATTGTTTAGGGTATAGCACACTCCTTGCATTGGACAAACGTCGGTCAATATAAAGGACGGTACACCAAGAGAATTTATTTGCTATACTCAAATAAAATATCAACAAAAATCGAGTTTATGAGTTAACTCATTCACATGGATGTTGTAAATTTTGTATAGGAAAGAAGCGAGTGACGCCATTCTCAGTTCTGTATTTAGTGGTCACGTCATGAGAAACTTCATAATGCGTATTAAACACACTTATTTTTTTATTTATCATTCAAAACAGTTACACAGCATAACAGTAAATCCAACTTCAAATTAAACATATAAAATAACTTAATACTAGGTCGATTTAGGCTTCATAATGCGTAGTCTAGTGACCAGTAATCAATAGATTCGAAGAATACTTCTTGTGTGACTCGCTTGTAAGCTATGAATGAATATGAGAGCTATACCTGCTATTTATAGCTTCTTTGCTAGGATACCCATCGGATAATACCGTTTGTTTTGATGTTTTCGGTTTATTGCGTTTGTTTTTTTGGCATGTATTTAACCAGGCTGGCTGGGTAGCTATAAAAAATAAAAATGGGTACCAAAATTAATAGGTTGGCGACTAATTTGGGGCCGTACATTATCTCAATATGGGCTGTTTTTTTAATGTCTTAATAGCCATTGTTTAACTATAGGTAGGTATCAAATAATTATATTGAAAACTGAATTTATAACTGGGAAGCATTTTAAGAAGCCTTTTTTTAATCGAAAACGATTACCTATTAAATTAAAAATAAGGTACTTTTAAAATATTTAGGAAGCAATTAAAGTGAATTACATATTCAATATTAGTACAACGGGCAACTTTACACGAGCTGTAATTATAAGATAAAATGGATTCTTAAAAAGTTACTAGGGTCTATGAATATTGGTAGGTAAGTATCTATAGTCAGATATCTAGAACCAAAATTCATATGCCACATATGATTTAGAAAAAATGAAAGGTGCCTTTTATATAGTATTACCAAAATACCAACCTAGTTAATAGAGCATAATAAATGGTGCCTTTTGTGTAGGTATTACCTAAATACCTACCTACCTAGCTAATGGAAAATATGAAGGGTGCATTTTGTGTAGGTATAACCCAAATAAATAAAAAATAAATAAATAATCAACCCACCAGACCTATACTTCCTTTTTTTAGATTATAAAAATCGTGCGATTGCCGTAGTTTTCCCTCATAGGGCTGAAAGAAAAGATACATAGGCGAAATGGATCATTAATTTTCTATTGTGAAAAAAAGAGGTATAGACGCCTACCTTACTTCTACACAGACCACACCTTCTTAAGTTTTAAAGGATAAGAAAAAAACATATTGCAGTTTATAATAATCATTACCTGTTGTTTATTGACATTTAAAATAAAACAAGTTGTATAATTTGTATGTAGTAGTGTTTCTACTAAAAAATTAATGACTAAAGTATTCAATGAAATTATTTTATTATACCTAGATAGTAGTCATGTGCCTACCTTTTGGAAGTAGGTATTACCTAAAGCTCAAGTGCTCAATGTATACATTCAAAATACGTTATAAAGATAGGGAAAATTGCATACTACGGGTTCCATACAGATCAAAATTTTTATTATATATTTTTGTTAGTAATTTTTTATGACAAATGCACTGAACTTTAACTTTTAGTCACAGTTAAGCTCCTTGTTACTTTGCTCTTCTTCGCACCTAAATCTTCCTAGGCTTATTTAAAAATACAAATTACTCAGAATTTTAATTTTTTAAAATATTTATTGCAATGGAAGATTCATGTGGAAAACGACCATTATCTAACCAACATGCATACCTGTCGCGCAGACAATTTATTTTATACCACGAAAGTGGCAAACAAGCATACAGCCCGCCTGATGGCAACTAACAATGACCCTATGGTTTGCAAAACATTATATCTAATTTTCTTAATTACCCCCTTAAAGCACCAGGGGACATACAACCTACAAAATTTCAGCTCAATCGATCTAGTAATTTCGGAGCAAATAGACATTGTGGCAAGACAGAGTAGTACATGCTTCCTTTTAAACCATTTTGGTACGGAACCTTAAAAATATTCCAGTTTCCTGAAATTTTAGTGCTCCCGTAATTAAAATGATATCAGCAATTGATACCCAAAAAATGGTTAATTAGGTAGAAACAAATAGCTGGCAAAAATATTTAAGCCAAGCCTGCTTTGAATAATAGATGCCAAGTTAATATTTTTGTTCCCAACCTATTATTTCAAGTTCCCGGTTAATTTTTTGGTCAGCGATATATTGGTGCCGTTTTTCAATAATATGATGCCACATGTTTGAGGCTTATAAAAAAATATTGTCGCTAAAATATTAATTCACGGCCAATTTATATTATTATATGCCTTTGAAAAGTTGCCGATTCATGTTTTAGATACCCCGAAAATTATAAGCCTTGTTTTTTTGTTGGTTACGGCGCTGAAAGATTAATAATAAAACCGGCCAAGTGGTGCGTGTCGGACCACGCATAATGGAGGGTTCCGTAGCTTTAATGGAATAAGAACCAGACTAATGCCAAAAGGTCGTATCTGATGCCTATGGAAGAAGTTTTTTTGAAAATAACTCAAAAATGGCTAAACCGATAATGTTCAAAATAATTATCGTAGAAAGTATATGCTAACGCGCATCTTCTTAATTTTTTTCATATATTTGAACTTACGGTTCAAAAGTTACAGGGGACGCTATTTTTTCAAGTTTCGAAGCGATTATTTCTGAAACTTTTCACTTAATCACAAAATGTTCAAAGAAACCTCAATGTTATTTTTAAAGACCTATCGATTGATGTGCAACATGTTGATTTTTTTTTTAAATTTTGTTACATGTATGAAGTGCCCCCCCTGAAAATATTTTTTTCTGCAATTTCACTACAATAACTAAATATCGGCATACAAAATACACCTTATGTCTAAATTGTATTAAGATACATCCTATAGTTTCCGAGTAAAATGGCTGTGACATACGGACGGACGGACAGACGGACATGAACAAAACTATAAGGGTTCCGTTTTTGCCATTCTGGCTACGGAACCCTAAAAATGGATTGTACAGTCGACTACAAAGAGCTAGGCTGTATCTACTTTTTCACCTTCATCCGTTGTAATAAGGTTCAAAAGTGGATACATATCTTTGTAGTCGACTGTATAATATCACAGCTATCACTTAATAAAAATGGATCTGAATAGTATACATATCAATTATATAACCTATACAGTCATCTAACTTCATAAAACCAATTTGTTTCTCGTCTTTGCCGAAGGTTCAGGGTTGTTTGAATTCGAAAAAGTAGCGCCATCCTGAAAATATGTGATTATCAGCAGTACAAAAGGCCGCAATGTTATTTTGTTCTGTTTATTTTTGATCACTTTGTGAATCGATATCTGAGGATCCGCACGGCTATTACGAATCTAACATCAAAATTGTAAAACGGCAACCATTTTAAATTTTGTACAATTTAATCCGATCATGTCGAAAATCGATTTCTGAGAATCCAAGAGACCTTTTAATGACAGGCATTAAATAAGCAGACAAACTACGAAGTGTCCAATCTGCAAATTACTACTTTCTAGCTTTAGTAGTTTCGGCCTCGCTGTAATAAAAAGTATTCAACGCCGTTTCAACTCCCCTAGGGTTGAAAAGTTTGTAGTACTACCCACTTAAAAAAAATAAATGTAAAGGATGTTTTTTTAGTAACTAGCCATATTGTGAGAGGTGATTAAGTAAGTCTTACTAAACAACTTTTTCTACAGGACCGACACTCAAATCCAAAAAAAATTTTGGCGTCCCCATAGAAAACGTCAACGTCGGATCGGCCGAAATGTATGAAACAGCCAAAAAAAACTTAGATTTCGGAGTTTACCCAATAGTAAAAGTTGTTTATACCTACCAAATCACCTCGCACAATATGGCTAGTTCTTAAAAAAACACCCTTAAAAGTTTTTTTTCTTTTAAGTCCACAAACTTCGTTTTAAGTCTTTCACAAAATATCTATACATACTTGCAACCCCTTTTAACCCCGTTAGAAGTAGAATTAAAAGAAACGCTAAAATCACTTTTATTATTTTAAATTAGCAGTAAACTTACGCAGTTTCGAACTTAAAATTATAAACACCACACAAACAAGTTTTCAACGCGCTTCTTATTACTTGCACAGATTATAAAGAGTAGCCTACAAACAAAGTTTCAAGTCTGTCTTTCAAAACTTGTAATCTCTATACAAACTTTCTACTTCAATGGGATTCAACCTCTTTTTAACCCCATTTAACCTCTTTTGAACTTCAAAAACTGCTAAAATCATTATTATTATTTTTTAATGATCAGCAAACGTGCGAAGTTTTAAGATTCTAACTTAAAATTTTAAATTCTACCCATACTAATTTAGAACCCCCTTTTTGAATTTTTCAAAATTGCTTCCTATTACTTGTACATATTATAAATGTACCCCACCCGCAAATTACAACTTTGTAGCTTCCGATGTAACGGCCTCGATTTAATACAAATTTTTCAACCCCGTTTTAACTCCTCTGGGGTGGAATTTTGAAAAACACTAAAATTACTTTATTTTTTATTTTCAAGCGATTAGCCTACAAACGAACATTTAAGTCAGTCACGAAAAAAAACTACAGATTTTCAACCCATTTTTAACACTGTAGGGGTTGAATTTCAAAAAACTGATACTTCTTTTATTATTTTTAATCATCAGCGACCGTACGAATTTTTAAGTATCTATATAAAAAAAAATCCTACCCATACAAACTTTTAACCCACTTTTTACCCCCTTAGCCATTGATTTATTCGAAATCACCTCTTAGTACATACAAATTATACATGTAACCTGGTCTAACATTTCAACTCTTTAGCTGCAGTGGTTTCGGTGTTTGCGTTGATAAGTCAGTCAGGACAAAAGCATTTAAAGATAGACTAGCTTTCCGCCCGCGACTTATAATACGGCTACTACCTACTCATACACAGTTTCATCTTTATAAAATGTGTTGTTTGGTATTAGAATATTTTTTTTGTTTATAATAATTATCATACAACTTACTTTTAAGCCATATACATATATTCTTCATACAAATCGTCAACGTTTTTTAACCCCCTTAAGGGATGAATATTAAGACACGCTGAAATTGCTTTTCTTATTTTTTAATAAGTAGACAAAATAGGTACAAAGTAGCCTATCTGCAAATTACAATTTTCTAGCTTCAGCAGTTTCGGCCTCGTTTTAGTACAAACTTTTCAACCTTGTTTTAACCCATCTAGGGTGGAATTTTGAAAAAAAAACTGAAATTAGTTTTTTTTTTGTTTTGAAGTGCTTACAAATGAACTTTTGAGTCAGTCACAAAAAAGTAGGTATCTATATCAACTTTCAACCCTTTTTTAACCCCGTTTGCGGGGTTGAATGAAAAAAACGCTAAAATTACTTTCATTATTTTTTAATGTATTAAATGTACGAAGTTGCATGCCTCAAACTTAAAATTGTAACCCATACAAATTTTTAACTCTTCGTTTTTACTCCCTAAGGGGTTTAATTTTTCAAATTTGTTTCTTATTACTTATACACATTATAAATGGAAATTTTAACTTTCTAGTGAAGCTAGAAATAAGTAGTTTCTGCCTGGCTACAATCCAACTTTTCAACCCCGTTTCAACTCCTTTGGGGTGGAGTTTTGAAAAACGCTGAAATTATTTTTTTGTTTGGAGCTGAGTAGCCTACAAACGAACTTTCAAGTCTGTCACAATTATTTTTTAAATATTTCGTTACAAATTTTCAACTCCTTTTTAACCCCGTTCGAGGTTATATACCAGAAAACGCTGAAATGACTTTTATTATTTTTTAATTAGCAAAAAGCGTACGAAGTTTCAAGTTTCTAACTTAAAATTTTAAATCCTAACCATACAAACGCTTAACCCCCTTTTTACCCCCTTAGGGCTTGAATTTTTCAAAATCGATCCTTATTACTTGTACAAATTAAAAATGTAACCTTATTTGCAAATTTCAACTTTCCAGCTTCAGTAGTTTCGGCTCCGCGTGGATCATTCAGTCACTCAGCCAGAACATAGGCATTTATATAAATATAAATAAAATAATATTTTTTCCTCCTTAGATAGTGTAAGTGAAGACAGTTTCCATAGTTTGCCTCCTTCGCTTCACGACTTTCTGGAATCTCAGTTTAATGATGTACCTAAAAATTTTAACGTTGTGCATTTAAATGCGCAAAGTATTCCTGCACATTACAGCGATATGTTACTCTCTTTTGACATTAAGAACATTCATGCTATTTTAATTTCCGAATCGTGGCTCAGACCAGCTTTGCCTTCAACGTCTTTCTCTTTCACGTCTTAACCTGGTTTCAATTTAATTCGGCACGACCGCCTTGGAAGAGATGGCGTTGGAGTTGCGATTTACCTTCGTTCTTACATCCCCTATTCAATTGTTAATGTATCTGCCAGTTCTTCTACTTCTGATGCCGCAGAGTATATGTTTCTCGACGTTTCCCTCTCTCATTCCAAACTTTTACTTGGCGTTTTTTATTCCCCCTCCCTTCACGTTAATAACTTTGATTCTCTTGAGAAACTTCTCGAAGACCTTATGCCTTCTTATAATCATCACATTCTTATGGGAGATCTAAATACGTGTCTTCTGAAGGATGACAGTCGATCCCGGCGCCTTAAATCCCTGGTAGATGCATGCAATCTAACTATTCTCCCTTCAGACGCCACACACTATTTTCCAAATTGCTCGCGTTCTCTTCTTGATTTAACTTTAGTTTCTTCGACTTCTCATGTGTCTAAATTTGGACAATACTCCGCGGATGCCTTCTCATATCATGATCTGCTCTATCTCTCTTACAAAATTCGTCCTCCCAAATCTAAATCAAAAATTCTTTTGCAGCGCAATTTTAGTGGATTAAATGTGGAAAAGCTTCGAGATGACGCTTTAACAATCGATTGGAGCAGTATCGCTCGAGCGGGTTCGGTAGACGATCAAGTTTCTCTGTTTAATTCGCTCCTCATACAACTTTATGACGCTCATGCTCCTGTTCGTGCAATAAAAGTCAAGCATCTCCCTGCTCCTTGGCTCACTGAGGATATTAAAGCCCTTATAGAGAGGAAGAATCAATCTAAATCTAAGTAAAAGGCTAACAACTCTGAGAAAAATAAACTTAAATATCATACCCTGCGCAATCGCTGTAGCACTATATGTCGAGATGCTCAGAGGCGTCATATTCACAGTTCTGTTGAAGATGGAAATCCAGCCAAAGTGTGGAAATTTTTAAAAGGTCTCGGAGTTGGCAAATCTCAACAGGCAACCAATTTAAACAATATTAGCGTTGACCAGCTTAACCAGCATTCTTCATCGTCCACCTGTTTCAGTGGTCCTAAGAAATCTAACTCACTTCATCATCTTTCATCACTTCCTGCCTTAGATTTCTCTTCTTTCTATTTTAGCCATTTCTGTGAGAGTGATGTTAGGAAGGGTATATTGAATATCACTTCTAACGCCGTTGGTGTTGACTGTGTTAGCCGAAATATGATACTCCCTCTCCTTGATTTGTTTGTTCCTATTATCACCGATATTCTGAATTTTTCCATTTCATCAAGTACTTTTCCCAGTCTGTGGAAGGATGCCAATATTATTCCTTTACCCAAAAAATCCAACCCCAGTTCCTTCTCTGACTATCGCCCCATCTCCATTCTTCCTTTCCTATCCAAAGTCCTCGAACGGCTAGTGCATCAGCAACTAACTTCCTTCCTGAATAGAAATGACCTCCTAAACCCATTTCAATCTGGTTTTCGTCCGGGCCACAGTACTACCTCGGCTCTTGTCAAGGTTACCGATGACATCCGTTTGGGTATGAATGACCAGAAGCTTACAGTTCTTGCACTTCTAGATTTCAGTAATTCCTTTAACACGGTCGATTTTGACATTTTGCTCGCGTTCTTACAGTCTCTTAACATATCGGCTGCAGCGATTGACTGGTTCCGCAGCTATTTGGTTGGTCGTCGGCAAAGAATAAAACTAGATTCTTCGTGTTCTTCCTGGTGCAGCACATCAGCTGGTGTTCCACAGGGTGGTGTGCTGTTTCCTCTTTTATTTTCTATCTTCATTAATTCCATAACTCTTGATCTCTCCTCTTCGTATCACCTCTATGCCGACGACCTTCAAATATATTCGCAGGGTATGCATAGCGATCTCAATTCAGTTATAGAAGCCACGAATCTTGATCTGCTCCGCATATCAAATTGGAATCAAAATTACGGTTTAAAAGTAAACCCCCTAAAGTCACAGGTAATTGTGATGGGTAGCGCTAAACAAATCTCCAAAATTTAATTTCTCAGGCTCCCTCCGATAGTCTTCGATGGTATCCAAATTCCTTTTTCCAACCAAGTGAAAAATCTTGGCGTAATCATGGATCGTTGTCTATCATGGGTGCCTCAGGTGAGTGAAGTGAGCAGGAAGATGTTTGCTGCCATAGGGTCTCTCAGACGGCTCCGGAATTTCCTGCCAATTGCTACTAAAATTGCGCTTGCTCAGTCGTTACTTCTCCCCATTCTTGATTATGCAGATATCTCCTATTTAGACCTAACCGAGGAGCAACTTAATAAGCTTGAGCGTATTCAAAATGCCTGCATTCGGTTCATTTTCGGATTACGCAAATTCGACCATGTTTCTAGTTTTCGTTCTCAACTCAAATGGCTCCCTATCCGTCACCGCCGTAACTCTCACATACTTTATTTACTCTTTTCTATACTTTTTAACCCTGCAACTCCCCGCTACCTCAAAGAGCGTTTCTCTTATCTTAATTCTATTAGATCCTTTCAAAAATTGCTCCTAAAAGTGCCATCTTCATCTTCCAAATTTTATAATTGCTCATTTACGTTCCAGGCCGTTCGTTTGTGGAATTCTCTCCATCTCAACATAAAACGCGCGCAATCTATTGGTAGCTTTAAATCGCAACTTAAGGAATACTAATTGAAAATAGATGTCATATACTTCAGAAAAAGTGACCAAACCCTCCGGTGTCCGAGGCAAGATTTAAGGAATACTATTTATCTCTTCCTTAGGTTTTTAAGTTGACACTGTTGTTTCTTACTGTGTGTATTATATATGTATATATGTACGTATATGTATGTTTATTTTGTATTTATTTAAGTATGTATATTCATATGAATGTGCTGTGTTATCTATTTCGTCTCTTTTGTTTCTATGCACCACCTACTGCTTATTGTTTTTCTCTAGTCTCCACTACCCAAAGGTTGTCTGGAAGAAATCGCTCATTAGCGATAAGACCGCCTGTTGTTACCTCTACCTAAATTTATCTAATTGTAAAATTTGTGCTTGTAACTGTATGAGGTGTGCAATAAAGAGTATTTATTATTATTATTATTATTATTATTATTATATTAAGAATTATAATTTATCAGTGTGATTTAAAAAATAGTGTAATACTAATAAATAAAATGAGCCTATTATTTATTCCACCCTGATTATTACTCCTCTAAGTAAGCAACTACGCACCATACGCTATGCCCTTCTGCGCTTCTTAGATACCTACACGGTCAATGACCTTAGGTCCACTAATCGTATCGGCCGCCGCACGTCTTATGTGTTTTAGTTTCAGCCCCGCGCCCCGCTCCGCTTATGTTTATTTTTTGATTACTAATTTTACAATTCCTGAAAATGCTCAGTATATTTACTGGTGAAATTTTGATATTATGTAACATATTATTAAAGCTAAAAGGAGCATCAAAATCATGAGTGTAGAATTAATGCGCGTGTTCGAAAATCATTTAAAAAATAGTAATAATACAGTCACCGCTGTAATTTTTTTTTTAAACGAAGCGTTATAATTTTCTCGACAATATAGTGAAAAATCACCATTTGTATAATTAGTGTTTGATTATTATTGAATTTTTTAAACATTTTTATTATTTCTAATGTATTCTCAACTTGACAGGTGGTGAATATTTCAAATACTGTTTTAGTGTAGGATTTAATGTTTGTGGGAAATAAACATTAAAATTTTCAATTTTTTTTAAAAGAAAGCACAATGTATTTTTTGGGAAAAACTTAATACATCTTCTCAATAAATGTTGTTTTACCAGATCCCAAGGACAAACTAGTGTAGGATTAAATGTGATCTCCTCGAACAACTTAAAGTTTAGTGACGGGACTATACGTCGATACTATAGGCTAAGCTATGTCTACACAAAACGTCCCAACGTGAGTTATTCCATGCAGAACCATAAGACAAACGTCTTTTAGACTTGTATACGAATGCTTAACCCTCAGGTGACGAACATGCAGACCCTAATGGGAATGCTGATTAGCAAATCCCTCAGGTAGGCCCTATCATTGAACATGCATACCCTAATGGGTTAGCCCTTTATAAATTGGACTTGCATTCGTCTACATTATCTTAGGTTAACCCGGCCCTATCAAGCATACATGCGCAACCAACCAGCCCGACTTGCATATTGGAACATCTCACGTGTGGATAAGAATTACGAGTATGTTCAGACACCGAAACTTATTCTAGTTAGTTGATAGACAATAGCACCCAGCACGGCCATAAACACGTCAATAATATGAAGGCAGCCTCTAATATTATGAAACCAGCCATTCTATTATATTTGTTATTCGAAATAAGCATGAACACAACTATTATTTCATTTTATAAGCCAGTTGGATTAGGGTTTGTTACCTTTTACCCAATAATGTATTCAATATGCTTAGCGTTTACAATAAGGCTTTATTTCCAAGTTGAATCATACTTAAAATTTAGTTTTACTTATAGACTAAATTGACCGCATAACTGAGCTTTACGTTCGTAAATCTTAGTAATGTATAATCCTCTCACAGTTGAGTTCTGTACATATTACCTATATCATCATTGACTCCAATGCAAACCGTCGCATCCATATGATAAAATAGTTAAACATGTGATATATTTATATATATTGGAGTCTTTAACGGTTTACTATCGGCAAACAAATGATACAGACTCTCGAGGTGCGAGATCAGCGAGTAAACTCGTCAAGAATCAATTAAATCCATATCTTAAAATATACTTCCTCTATGAATCTAATTTAGACCCATCGAAATAGTATATTTTTCTAGAATTCATTCACAGTCGGAACTTCTGAGGAAAATATACGTCTTGTATGAATCATATAAAATTCATCCAAGCAGTCTATTTTGGAATATATAAATTCACATGGATCACCCTTTTCAAAGATTCCAAGCTAGATCCACTAAAGACAGAATACCACTGTTGGAAGAACGGTCTGACCCTATAATAAAACACAGTTGCGTATTTCATCAACCTGGATCAAAATCCTTGCTTAGCATAAATATTAATAAATAATTTTGGGTAATACCGTTACCTTTGTTACTAAGTACCTTTTGTCATAACTGGAAGGAGTCTTTACAACTTGTCGACATTTCCAGTTATAACTACCTCATCGTTGGAACAATCACTATTTAAATAATATCCATTGTGACTGGTTCTCATCGACTACAATATTATAAATAAATATAGTGTGTGATTTATATATATATATATATATATATACACATTTTAGTATATAAATGGACAGGTGCTGTTGACGAGATTACTATCTGTCTATATACTTAATGCTATAGAATCATTATATAGATATTAAATTTACTTGTATGACCAATCTATATGAATGTCAACAATAGCATTCTGTAAATGATATCCATGAGATGTCAGCTATCACAAATCATTTGCAATTCACGCAATCCGAGCTACATACCAAAATCAAGGCATCTACGATGATTAAAACCATTTTGACTTCAAGTATCATTTAACTAGTGCAACATAAAGTATTATCTATTCCTTCAGTGGAAAGATCGTGTGATTTACAAATAACCAACAGCCGAACTAAATCAGTGAAAAGGAAGTACGAGTATCTTAGGACTTGCACCCTGTCCAATAAGTTCGAATACACATATTTTTGCGTTGACCCTGAAGGCATACAGGCTGCAGGCCATCCGTTTATTATATTAATCTAAAGAATAAGTTAACTTGAACATAATGTAATAGTAAAGAACGCCAAGGACTTGAAATTTGTCTTCACTCTTCAATGAAGTACTTTCGATTAACAATTTAGTACAAAATTTCGTAATGGCGACTGCAAAGGTGTTTTTTCAAGGCGGTAAAACTTTTTGGAATCAAACGCAATCTCGTTTACACAACAATGAGAAGGTCTTAAAATAGCTCCTCTTTAGAAGACAGGAAAAAATCTGGTCAGCTACGCAGCTAGAACCATTAAAATACTAAATATCGTGAGAGAGCGAGTTTAGAGGACAAAAGACGCTTTATCCAAAAATCAACTGCCGATCCGAAAATTTTGAGGAGATCCTTACGTGGTATTTTGGAGGTGGATCCTGGATATCATAGCTACAATAAACGTGAAGTTCATTGTTTTTCCGTAGCAATCGAGAAAATTAGAGTACATAATCTGGCACGCAGGAAGGAGTTGATTTTCTGACGAGAAACTCATTGAATTAAAATAGCCTTACAATGTTCACAACGGTCGTTTGTGAGCAGCAAGTATAAAAAACAGCCTAAACCATGAGGTTAATGTTCCCAGACTCCAGAGGGAACTATTGGTGGTAGTGTGGGGTTCAGTTAAATATGTGGGGCCAAATTTCGTTATATTTACCGATAAAGTCTTATAAATCAGAGGTTTTCGTCGAAAAACGCTCCTGAAAATTTGAAAACTATGTTTAGGAATCAAAATTAAATTATTTTCTCACAAAATTGTGCTCAAAACAGTCCAAACGTTGTTCAAGCTTTGAGAAAAGCTAATTTCGATGATTATATTGCCGAAAGTAAACGGCCACTCCATTCTCCAGATTTGCGTTTATTACATTGATTTGGTATGTTTTTACATGCCTTGTAGGCACTTGTAGGTCACATTATTATAAAATAGCAAATATGGACAGTGAAAAAAAAGATATCGAGCATATTTGGGACGAAATAACCTTGAAAGCGGTGCGTGCCGCGTGAGATTGAGTTGAAAAATGTAGTCAGCTAGTAAAATAGGTAAGAGGTGGAGTTAGTCCAAAATATTTGCAGCATATTTTGTATATTAGTATAGCTTTAATAAAATACAGATTTCACTACAATAACTATTCGTACAAAAAAGTTATAAGACCTCCAAAGTGTATTCGAACTTTTTGGACACGGTGTATATATACTATCAATAGTTTATTGAAGATGTCAACTTTGTTAACAGTAGCGTTAATACTTAAATAAAATGTATTGTTAAATCTAAATGATAAGAGTAAACGCCAACATGAAGTACGTATATATTATAAGTCCTTCGTACTCGTGTATCCTCACATTATGAAATCACAATAATCAGATATAAATTACTAGGTATGTTGCACGTTATTCAAATATGGTTGAATCAAACATAATAAAGCCTTATTTATTGGTATAGCACGTATAAATTTATAAAGATCAATCTCTTATTTGAGTAAACTCCAAAGTCGGATATTTTGTAACTGTACTAAGTACATAGAAACCGTACTAGCATGGAACCTCGCTGACGCTTAACGGTAAACCTATTTTGTCACCCGTCGGTGTAATAAAGAGAAGTATGGAACTAACTCACAAGAACGCTTTTCGTATATCACCATACGTGGCAACGTGGAGAAGCATCATCACGGGCTGCTGCTTCTGGCCTCTGGAGTTTGCTCAGGATAGCCGCCCGCTGTACTGGCTGTGATCAGCTCACGATGGCAGACGGCTGCTACTTCTGGCCTCTGGAGTTTGCTCAGGTTAGCCGCCCGCTGTTCTGGCAGTGATGAAATCATGATGTCAGCGAGCAGCGTGCCACGTGCAGCAGTAGTACGTCCGATGCTCGTGTACCGGAAAACACATACATGTACAAGTTTATAACTGTAATAGTAAAGGTGTTTCACCATACTATGGTATATATATATATATATATATATATATGTATTTTTAGGTAGTGCAGTAAAACAATTCGTAAATTGCATTAACACGTTTAATTTTGCAGATTAAGTAAATTATTTAAAATTATCAATTTGGTCCTTCGAGCCGGATATAATGTAATTAAATTACAATAATCAAATTATTTAAAATTAGTACTTCACATAAAAATGACGATAACGATATCTATATAAAGATATTTCACATTCAATAATTTCCTTAGTGGATAGAATGTAATTAAATTACAATAATCAGATTATTTAAAATTAGCACTTCACATAAAGATGAAGATAACGATATCGATAAAGGTATTTCACATTCAATAATTTTCTTAGTATCGTAAACGTCTACTTTCCGCACAAAAGAAAAATAAAACGAGGGAGTACTAGCAAAACTAGTAAGTACAAATAAAGACTCGGCTGGTAATTTGGCTGCGGGAAAATAATGGATTAATGAGGCGAGTGATATGGATGGTGACAGATGATTCGCTGGCTGAAAGTAGCCTAAATTCAAGAGCCAGGTCTTTATACGCCCGTCAAATGAGGCAATTAGAATTTTGGGAATGGCGGGTTAATATAAAAATGCGGATCGCAGATATGTAAGAATGGTAACAATAATATAGAACTAAAGCACGGCAAATAAAATGCGAAGTCCCCAATTAAACTCTAGAGCACTTCACGGAGCGACACGCCGGTTTCACCTGGTGAGCCACGCAGGATGCGGGCTCAGATCCTTTAGAGGCAACTGGCCGCCGTATCCTAGAGCGACACTCTGGTTTCACCTGATGAGCCACGCGCAATGCGGGCTCGAGTTATTAAGAGGCGACTGGTGGCCGTATTCCAAGGCGATACTCCGGTTTCCAATATCTGTGTTGGACAGTATCGCAGTTCCGGCTGCAAACGCTTGACGCCCCTCCTACGCGGTACACGCACGCACTTGGCGTTGGATATAACTTAATAATAATTTCAATCACGCCCAACAAATAATCAAACTCAGATTAAAACAGGAAAAAATGGGATGTCAAAATGGATTCTGACAACTCTACAGCTCGAGGTTCACAATCTATCTGTCTTCTCGACTAAAACAAAAACTATTCCAAACTCCTACAAAGTTTGAATTTAAAATTGATGCGAATATCCTCTTTTCTCAGTCGTCATCTTCTTTCAAAATAAAAATAGGACACATCGTATTTTGATATCGGCACCACCTAACTATAAATAGACGAACCACGATCTAATCTACCCTAACTCGCGCAACTTGGCCGGTAAACAAAATTAATAGCGCGGATAGTCCGAAGGGATGCCGCGAGATGTAGCTGGCGTTCTTTCGGCATGCTACAGTAGGTAGCCAATTGTACTAAATATTGAACTTTTAAAGTATCTACATTTATTTATTGGGCAACCTAATCATAATTTTCACTATTTGACTCTATAAGTAATAAAGATTTCTCAATCAGTGTTTAACAAACACCGTCAAGAAAAGGTAAAGTAAATATCTTTACAATTTACTGTTTATAATTACGTGGATTTAACCACTTAAATTATTTAGCCGTATATTGAGCAACAAACTGCTCAATAATGTTTGTTTATATGTACAATGGTATTTGCATGCAAGACATAGAAAACATTGATTAACCAATATGTTACACAACTAACATGGTACTAGCTTCCATGTGCACCTGCAAGCCACCACCATGACTAGCTAGAAAATGTAATTACCTATTATAGTGATTAAACGAAATCAATGCATATACCATCATATTCAATTTATCGAACCTTAGTAGAATTTTATTACGGCGGCATAACGCACACTAATGTTCAAATATGCTGGTGAATACTAATTTTACTGAAATGTAATACGGCACAAATGAAAATGAGCCTAAAGCAATAAATCAAAAACAACCCACCGAGAGGACTGACTTCTGCTGGACGGATTGACTCTTCGCAATGGCGCCGAAGTTTCGCAATAGATCGCCTTGGTCCGGAACAGCTCTGCCGACAGCTCCCTGAAGTGCTCGTCAAGGCTTCAAGATGGATCCAACTGGACAGGCTGAAGATCTGTACGCCCGAAGTTGCATCCCGCTACCGAAGCGCTCACGCTGCGGCAACGATCCTTCGGAAGCTTACGGTGAAGGCGCCCTCTCACAGTCGATGTAACCGGGAATTTGAGAAATAAACAAGTATTAACAAAACGTATTTTCCCATAGTTGGCTTACTAGTTTTACGCCCTATTGTGGAATATGTAGAATTACTTATTTATCAAGACTGAAACTAAAACTTTAACTACAACGAAGAATAAATATTGTTAACGTTATAAAATAAACTAATGCGGTAACTACTAATTTACTCGAAGCATATAATTCGAGAATGAGTAACGGTTAATTATATAGAATAAATAAATGGATTAAATATGATAGGATATCATATTAAATTAGAGAAACCTGATAAATTATCTACTCATAAAACGTACTTTAAAGAACACTAGATAAATACGTAACCCTCTGACGTAAGCAATGAAGGAACTTGATAGAAAGATTCACCGAGGCTGAGCAAGCGTCGATGACACAGCCGGTCAGAGCGATCGGACCGGAGTTCCGAAAGGTCGCAAGTACGAATTCTGCTCGACGCGGTGAATCCTTCAAGTTCAACTGAACCCGCTAATGATTAAGACCTACAATTGTATTTACTCATCTAACTGTTTCTACTAACAATAATCTAGATAACGTATACCTTCCCCTTTATTTACCCCATACGAAATATTAACATAAATACACACCTGTATCAATTCAATAGTAACATAAACCGAATAAATAAAACCCGTGAATCAATACTTTAATGACCTCATTACTATGAATTTAAACTGCACATAAAATATTTACGTATACACACCGACGCCCAATAAACTTAGAATTATTAACCTCCCTATTATACATCCTATTTAGTTGTTAAATGACAAGAACAACCACTCATACTAATCAAAACTGATTACAAATTTTATAGGCAATTCAACCACCAATTCAATGACGCCATGCCATGCAATACGAGTAAACTGTGATCCTACATTTTAATTCTAAACTAACTACGAGTATACTCACATCGCACGCCCTTTATAGATACCTGTAGGTTATTAAGTCTTTTCCCGGTTTCTATCAAATCTATGCTTGTAATCACCATTCTATTGTTATACATTCAACTAACTCACTCAATTAAATGGCGAAACAACAAAATAGATAGACGTAGTTAATAACGAACTGAAATTCTCACCAACCGCAATCTACACATAAACCAATGATTTTACTTTTATTTTGGTTAAATAAACACGCCTCGATAAGACTATCAGATTATCTGCTGAATGACAAACTTAAAATCTCAACACGGATCAACCCACAACTACCCACTATTCTGTAAATACTAACGCGACGGTCCGTCATACGCACTTGCTATTAAAACCCGAATAAATCTAAATTTCTTACCGAGACAGTTAGTAGTGGCTGATGTTTGCGAGCCACGTGGAACACGAGATTCTTCATGCAATGGTCTCCAGCGCTCCAACAAGGTCCCTCATCTTCGTTACCATAGAAGCGCGCGGGCCGTGGATTTCTGTTGTCTTTCGAATGCTTCCATCTCTTGATAACAGATCTGTGAACAAACTCAAACACTATTTGCACCTTAAGAAAAAGCCCAGATATTTCCTTCCACAACCTTATATAGATTTTCATGTCTTGAGATGAGAACCCCCGAAACCGACCCCCGCTAATTCAAACATTCCTCAATCCATTCAACAACTCTTATTTTGATTGGTCCAACTAACTCAGCTTGATTCTGATTGGTTCCCATTTTTCCCGCGTATTTTACCGAGCTATTCTATAATCTATCGTGAACCATAGATTAAAGACAAATCTAAAACAAACTTTAAACAAACAACATTAAAAAAAAATCTAAAATGATGTTAATTTTATTATTTTAAGTTTCAATAAAAAAGTAAATAATCATTTATTTTGTTTATAAAATAGGCTCAGATCTGTCCATAGAGAAACTAAACGACTCACTTAAAAAGGTCACCTATCAAGGAACATAATTTTGTAAGCTACCCTCATTTCATTTTCGTACTGTAGCAAATTGATTTTATTTCGAAGTCAAAGACAAGGTATAGTTCAAAACAATTTACTGCTTACAGCGTAGCCGGATGTTTTCAGATGTCGGTCCGTCACACATAGGCTGATACAACCTTTTAATAATTACTTTTTCTGATTCCGTTGAATATACGGAACCCTCCATTAGGTATGCGCATACCTATATGCGTGGACTGCGTGCGTGTCGGACACGCACTTGGCCGGTTTTTTCTAAGGTTAGACAATTCGTGCGATTGCCGGCGTGCGATTTCTGGGAAAACGATTATAAAACTCGCTATAAAATTGACGCAATTGGTAAACAACAAAATGTGTTATGACCCTTATATTATATGTCCCTAATATTAATAAATTTCAGTCTATCATGTATAAAAAAAAATCCTCATTGTACATCCTATACTTTAACTTATACCTTACCTATTCCTTACCTCTTCAAACCTTACCCTATACCTTAGCTATGTGCATCCCAGAAGGAAAAAATAGTGTCCCAAAACTTGCATACATTTTGCGACTTTTCTTTATGTTACCGCACTTACCGCCATACAAAGTACATGGGAAATGTTAGCACAATAGGAAAAAATGCTTTTAGATTTTTTTTAATCCTATTATAATGGAAAGAACTCGTGAGTAGAAAAATCTTTAAATCTACAGAAAATGACGCAATTTTAAATAGTCTAATTTTTTAAGAAACGTTCAACTACCTAACTAACATTCAAGTCTAGTCAACAATACGAGATGCATAATTTGTACCAGCTAAACTTTATTCTTATATATTCCAATGTTAGGCAGGTACATTATTTTACCATAACGTTAAGCAAAATATCAAAAAAACTAATTTTAAAAGATAAAAACCGGCCAAGAGCTTTTCGGTCCATGCTCAGTGTAGGGTTCCGTAGTTACCGGCACGTCACAATGAATCCGCTCAAAAGGATGTTTTCTATAGGACATTTTGCAGCACTTACGCAAACGCAACTTTTACTATGAAATTACAACTTTTTGCGATAACTCAAAAACGGCTGAACTGTGTGGATGTAGTTTTAATTGAAAGTTCTTGTTAAGCCGCACTTTCATGAATTTCCCCATTTTTTTTGGACCCACGGTTCAAAAGTTAGGTGGGTGGGCAGGATTTTAAACTTTCGGAGCTATTATTTACGAAACTATTTGTTTTATAAGACCCCTTTTCTTCTTGAAAGACTTATACCAACGGCAACCCACAATAATAAAAAATATATTTTGAGTTTTTATTTTACCACTTTATTGTTGTGATTAATGCACATACTCATACCAAGTTTCAGCTTTCTAGTGCAAAGGATCACTGAGTTAAGCTGCGGACGGAGACGGACGGACGGACAAACGGACATGGCGAAACTATAAAGGTTCCTAGTTGACTACGGAACCCTAAAAAGCGCGTTTTAAACCATAAAATGCGCTGCACTCGAAAGTACATACAAGCGACAAAATGATCAACACGAGTGGAAACGAAGCATTTTACCTCTAAAAATGTCAAAGGTAGCTTCTTTAGGTTTATATTTTGCGTTTATAACGGTCAACGGCGACGCGGCACGAGTAAAAAGTCCTGCGGCCGCGGCCGGAGTAAATCTGAGGGCTTAAACAGTGCTACGTATGAAATACTAGCGCTCGGTTACATGAAAAAGACGAGGGGCGAAATCGAGTGACAGGACTGCGGCGCAGGATTTTCAGTTGGATGCTTTTTTGCTAGCTGGATTTCGGGCCTGGACGTTGCAGCCGCGCAAGCGATACGAATTTATCGAGTCCGCTCCGAGCCCGACTTGTGGTCTATGATTAGTTTAGCAAGAGCAACTCTGTTTTTTTAATTACGTTCATTAATTAGCGTTGCGTGTCACACGTCTTTATTCACCCTGCTTACAATCGAGTTTAAATGTAAAGCTTGAAACCATAAAACTTTATGATTCGCCGGAAAATTCGTTTCCACGTTCATTTTCAAGTCTTCTTAGTATTAAAACAAATTTACATAATAAAGGCTATAATATTCATAAAATGTAATGGTAAATTTTCTTTCCAGATTGATCCTAAAGTGGCCTTTCCCAGAAGAGCACATCCAAAGGTAAGTGTTTTATAATATCTATTTAGTTTGTAATAAATTGAAACTTAAACTTCCCATTAGAGTAAATAAACCCATTCCGACATTAAATCGCCGCAAAATGGCAACCTTGTACTGCAAAGTTACGACATATTATGAGGGTAAAGCATACCGCTTGAACGCCGCTTGTTTATTTTCAAACATTTACACAAAATATTATTTTAGGCTGGACATAACTCTCGCTCGCTATTAAGATGTTGGCTTACGATGCATAAATAACTAAGGGCTAACAATTTAGTATGCGGACTGTGATCTTGAGGCCATCCTTATCCTGGATGCGATTCAATCAGAGGCCGACCCCTGATTGAATCGTGTAATAACGTATCAACTCCATTTCCTACAATATCTGTGCACATATTTATTACTATTCAAATGTTAATTCAAAGGTCTAATATGAAGTTAAATCACAGAATAATATTAAAAAAAAACCGGCCAAGTGCGAGTCGGACTTGCGCACCGAGGGTTCCGTACAAACCTGTAGGTATATAGGGGTAGTAACTTTAAAATTATTAAAAATATTTTTATTATATGATGTAACTAAAAGTTTATGGTTTTCGCAATTTTTCCTTTATCTGTGCTATAAGACGTTGCTTTGTACCAAATTTCAAGATTCTGAGTTCACGGGAAGTACCCCGTAGGTTTTGCGAGTGCCGAAAAACTAAAATTTGCAGCATAAACGACTGTATATTGTAATTGCGTTGGCTTTTAAGTTTGATTTTTTCACAGCTCCAAGGGACAATAGACTTGAGTATTTGATATAAATTACAGCTTGATACCTCCACGCGTTCCTGAGAAAAATGGTCTTGACAGACAGACAGACAGACAGACAGACAGACAGACAGACAGACGGACAACAAAGTGATCCTATAAATAAGGGTTCCGTTTTTTTCTTTCGAGCTACGGAACCCTAAAAGTATGTGTAAAGTTAGTTTGAGTATACATATTCGAAAATGACGTACGTTTATAATATCTAAGCATATGATATATGATAAAATAATGTACTGTTAGTAAGGGAGAGGCCTATGCTCAACATTGTGCGACGAAAAGCTAAAATGATGGTGAAAAGAGGCTCAAGTGAATAAATAATAGTAAGTAGTTTATGTGGCTACTACATAATGAAGGGCATTAAAATACGAGTGTGGTTTATAATAATATCACAGGAGTGTTTTAATGCCTAGTTATGTACAGTTACATACACTGCTTTGCCTACACACATATTATAAATTCTCAATGACGTGTTCGGGAGCCATTAGAATGACCGCCATTGCACCGCTATGGCTAACTGGATTTGTCGACCACCTGGTCGGAGGGGAAGGCTAGATTTTCATTACGTTGCCGAATATCGATGTCGTAATGAATTTTCATACATTATTACGACACTGCCACAGATAATACACTGTTTCGTTACTGGTTGCAATAATGGTGGTGATTATATACGGTTTCCGAGCGCAGAATAGATGACATATGGTATGAGTGTAGATAAAACATATTCTTGTATTAAGTAACTACTTTATATATGAATCTGTTTGCGTCTCTCTCGCATTAATACATTAAATTTGGAATATGAATGAAGTGATTAGATATAATTATAACTCTTTTATATTCTTTGTTATCTTAATGTCACCACACCTCAACACAGCAGTTTCGGTGCCACATTTTACATCCGTTCCAGAATTTCAATGTTAGCTTATGTATTAATAAATGCATGAAATTGAGTTTAATATCAAAGGCTCACAGCGTCTAGTATTATTCCGTTTTGTTCAACATAGTTGCAAATGGGGCTCCTCAAAGCGACCACGTTAAAAACCGCATAAAATAGGAAATTTTGAATTCAGCTGCGGAATGTTTGAAGATTTATTCTTATGGAGGTTATGACGGCTGGTCGGGCGGATCAGTCGGTTACGGTTTATGTTATGAAATTATCATGTTATTATTGTAATTGTTACATTATTAAAGCACCTACTTTATTTTTACTCAATAGGATTTACTTGAAACGGACATTTTAGTCGTGCATTAAAAATGTAACGTCGAGTTCAAAAGGAAAATTATATATTCGTAAATGTAAGTGTACACATTTAAATGGCGATTTATTTATGTATGTTAATAGTTAACTGAATAAATTAATGTAGCAACTCCAAGGAATAATATTAATTCATGAAAATAAGGAAATGAATATATTAAAAGTGCAATTTAAAAAAAAAGAACATTGAATGATACCGATTTAAATAGTTAGTATAAGATTTGATCGATATTATTTGAAAACCAATAAAGATTTTATAATGATAAATAAATGGTAAGCTATGCCATCTATGAGTAGTTGGCTATAAAGTGAACTTTTTCTTTGAAAAGGAAAAAAGATGTCGCCAAGTGATAAGTTTTCTTGATTTAGTTACATATACTACGTACCTAGGAAATAAAAAATATACAATTATAAAGGTTGGTTTAAGAGTAGGTACAATAAAAATATGGGTAAATTATTTTAATGTGACAAAACCATGGATCCAAGACTTTACGCCTTGAAATATATCCATATTTTTAAACGTTACTGTACGAGCAGATAGTTACGCTTTTTCAGCAATTAGTATAATTACGTGGTATCGAAAGCTCCTTATATAAAAAAAATATTATCACAAAAATAAATGTTAATAAAAACTTTTTACAAAAAAAAGATAAACCGACTTCAAAAAGGATAAAATAAATTATTATATTATTTATATGCGTTACAAACTGATATGTTTGAAGTCGGTGCCAAGCCAAAAAGTTACAATACCGGTCAAATCAGCTTCAAGTCTGAAAATCACAAAACAGTTAATACGAACGAGGCGTATGTGTTCAGTGAATTGTTCTTCATACTATAGAACTAATTCTGGTATTGACTGTACGTAGGTTTTCATTCTAGTACAGAAAGAAAATATAATCATGCGTCTTATGATGTTTGTTAATAAACTTGTTTACTAGTTGTCGGACTAACCATATCTTGAACGGAGCCCGTGCTTCGGTTTGAATTATTTATTCTACTTCATCTAAGGTGTTTTATCGAAGTGTAAAAGAATTCAATGGCTAGATTGATTTTTCTATAGTCAGACACACTGGGTGTGTGGGTCACACCTTTTCAGTAGAAAAAGGCACGATATTTAAATTTTCTATTGTTGACCATACGTGTTTTTTATTTTTATTTGCCGCCTTTTTCTGATTATTGACAAAGTAGACGTGTATCAGAGAATAATATATACATAGGTACCACATTTCATCAAAATTGTATTAGTAGTTTAGACGTGAAAATGTAACAGATAGGTTCACATTCACCTTCTCAATATAAGTAGGTATCGATATGTTTAGTGATTTTCAGACTTGAAGCTGATTTGACCGGTATTGTAACTTTTTGGCTTGGCACCGACTTCGAACATATCAGTTTGTAACGCATATAAATAATATAATAATTTATTTTATCCTTTTTGAAGTCGGTTTATCTTTTTTTTGTAAAAAGTTTTTATTTTTCCATTTTTAGTGGTTATATAATTATCATAATCGGACAACGGATCTCGCAATAATCGGTGAAGATATATAAGAAAAAGTTCATATTACGTAACTCAATGTAAGGAAAGTTCCACTTATCATATGTGGTCTTCATCATTAGGTCCACTCCATCAAATTAATGGTTTTCGAGAGGAAATGCTTGAGTTGCTTAAAAAAACAACCAAATCACCATACATGTGCCTTTAAAAATTGAGGAGTTCCCTTAATTCGTCATGGATGCCATCATCAGAACAGCACCAGATTAATGTGGAACCATCTCAGAGGTAGTTACTTTCAGACAAAAAAAGAATTCCTGAAATCGGATCACGGGTCTCGGAGTAATCGCTGAACATCCCACATTTAAAAAAATCATAATCATTATCATGAAAACAATTATCATCATGACGTTCACATCATCAAATTGGTGGTTTCCGAGAGAAAACCCTCGAGTTGCTTAAGAAACTCACCATACATATGCCTTTATAAATTGAGGAGTTCCCTCAATTCCTCATAGATCCCATCATCAGAATAGCACCAGATTAATTTGGGACCACCTTGGAAGTACATCCTTTCAAACATAAAAAGAATTATTCAATTCGGACCACGGGTCTCGGAGTAATCGCTGAACATCCTACATTAAAAAAAATCATCATCATTATCATCAAAACAATCATCATTATCAGGTCCACTTCAACAAATTGGTGGTTTTTGAGAGAAAACTCTCGAGTTGCTGAAGAAAACACCCAAATCACCATACATGTGCCTTTAAAAATTGAGGAGTTCCCTCAATTCCTCATGGATTCCATCATCAGAACAGCACCAGATTAATTTGGGACTACCTTGGAAGTACATCCTTTCAAACATAAAAAGAATTATTCAAATCGGACCACGGGTCTCGGAGTAATCGCTGAACATCCTAAATTAAAAAAAATCATCATCATTATCATAAAAACAATCATCATTATCTGGTCCACATCATCAAATTGGTGGTTTCCGAGAGAAAACCCTCGAGTTTCTTAAGAAAACACCCAAATCGCCATACATATGCCTTTAAAAATTGAGGAGTTCCCTCAATTCCTCATAGATTCCATCATCAGAACAGCACCAGATTAATATGGGACCACCTTGGAAGTAGACCCTTTCAAACAAAAAAAGAACTATTCAAATCGGACCACGCGTCTCAGAGTAATCGGTGAACATACATAAAAAAAAAAGCCCAAACCGAATACAGAACCTCCTCCTTCTATGAAATTGAAGTCGGTTAAAAACGACGAAATGGGGACAAAAGGTATATTTAGATTTCAAAGCAAGACTAATATATAGGTACCTACATAAAGTGCTTTTGTATTTCTAGGTGCATATTCAATCAATATAAGATTTAATAAAAAAATATTTGATTTGTAATGTTCCTTAGTTGTAATATAAAATTTTGTCAGTACATTTCAAAACGAAATCCAAATTGGCGCTTTTTTTAAAGCACCCGTTGATCCCTAACCCCATTAGGTCCAAAATACCCCAATCAAGACCCCAACTGGCAATAGCAAGGCAATTTGCCATGGAACCGGTCGGACACTTGTTTTGTAGCTCCTGTAAGTAAGTGTGAGTTATCACTGGTCGGGGCTGGCCGCATTTAATGTAAATTGGTGACCGCCGCCGCTGGCTCGGCCGCGTTGCAACGTTTTTACATTCAAGTAGCTGAAACTTGAGGTTTTATTTGTCCCCTCTAAGGATAGTTGGGCGCCATTCGCTTTTGTATTGTGCTCTTGTGTGTTTGAGAATCATTGTTAATTTAGTTACCTATTTAAGTACATAAATACTATGCTCTGATTTCTTAAAACATTAATTTTATATAATTGTAAAATTTTGTCTCAAACAGTTCATTATAAATTACTTTTTACTTAATGCAGACCTGTAAGACAAACAAGATAAAAAGTTTAAAAACTGTAATTCATATCCAATGTTATTGGGACTATAATAACGAATCGATTAAACCTTTTTTCATCAAAATCGGTTAAATAGTTTAGGCTCTACGGAAGAACACACGAAAATATAAATATATACGTACTTACTATACATAAACTGCTAAAATCATAAACCTTTCTTTTGGCTTCGTCGTATTTGGATAAAAATTCGAACATCGTGTAACCGCCAAACCGGTGTACTAACCTCATTATTAATTTAAACATTTTCATAACGAAGTACCTAAAAGAAAAACTTAAAGTTACTTATTATATATATTTTTAGGAGCTTGTAATGTCCCACTGTTGGGCAAAGGCCTCCCCCCGGTTAATCCTCCCGATTCTGTGCAGCATCCGGCCATTCCTTTAAAAAGGAGTCTAACTCATCTCGCCATCGCCGACGAGGTCTGCCAGATTCCCGTTTTGAGCTGGGCTGCCACTCGGTGGCCTCTTGGCCCACAGCTCGCTCGGCATGCGGCAGACATGACCAGCCCAGTCCCATTAGAGCTTGGCCGCTTTCCGAGCTATGTCGACTTTGTGTTTTGGAGCGCAGCATGGTGTTCCGGATACGATCCATTAATTTTGCACCTAATATGCTGCCTTCCATGACTCGCTGGCAAACCCCAAGTTTGGATCTTTGAGATGCTGTCAAATACCAACTATGTGCACCGTAGTTGAGAATTGGAAGTATACACATGTCCATGAGCCTCCGCTTAAGTGAAAGTGGGAGGTCACCTTTCATTAAATGTTTCATGGACCAATACCTCCTCCAGGCGTTTTCAGTCCGTTAAGGTATTTATAACTTAAAAAAACAAACTTTTTAAATCGATGCCAACAAATATTGAAAAGCACAAAGTAGGAACGTGTATGTGGCCAAAAGCCACCGCAAATTAAAAAAAAAGTTCGCCGGCATGCTAGCTCCTTCTTTCATAATATAGACATTAAACGTGATGGATGGTTTTAAAACATCACGTTGTATTACTCTATCCGAGCCAGTGCGGTGTTGCGTGGCCGGTCAAAGGGGATGCCGGCTATGCGAATTACATGAATACATTAAGGGAGCACTGCCTCGTACATGTTACAGTGTAATGCTCACGAATAAATTTAGAGCATGTTCCTTCATCACAGCACTACCAAACGGCAACTATGTAGGTATGGAAATTCGATGGGGTGTATAGATCGTTCGTGATAACGAGGGGTCTTAGAATGGCGGTCGGAATTAGGCCCTACTAGCCGGCCTTTTCGTGCTGTGAACCCTCTTGTTTTTGCAATCTATGTCGCCCGTCATAAACTGCAAGCTGTCATAAACAGTATTACCTAAAATAGAAGACATGTTCATTCGCAAATTGTTCCTCAATGAGCTAGTACTCTCTCATTGTTGCACATTTGCATCATGTAACTAGTAAGTAAATTACCCAGATATGACAGATAGCTATATTTTTAGTACCTATTAACTGATCCGCGGTAAAAAATAAACTATGGTTGATTAAGGAGTGTATATTTTCTAACAACATCTGTAAACCTACCCTTTTTCTTGCAAAATAAATTATTTGTTTTGATTTGAGTTGAAAACGAAATATCATTATATAAAATCTGTAAGGCATGTTCACGTAATAAAGTAGCCATATGAAAACGTAAATAAATCGTTTACTTCTAACGCTACAGATAACAAAAACAGGTTATTATATAAGAAAACATTCAAAAAATAAAATACAATGCATTTTTTTGCGGAATCCTCAGGAACTGGAGAATTGTTTTACTTTCTTTCGAACGCCTGCCATTAGTGTAGTTATTGACGTGTTAGTGAACTGACGAGCGGCTGCGTTCCATATTCTTTTGAAGTCAGCATCACTATCCGCTACTGCACCTTTCTTGAGCAGGTATCGCTTGATGTTTGCCCAATACCTTTCTGTTGGGCGAAGTTCTGGGCACTTTGGCGGGTTCATGTTTTTCGCCACATAAATAACATTCTGATTATCGAGCAAATTTAAGGGTTTTTGAGCGTAATGAGCTGAAGCTAAATCAGGCCAAAATATAGGGGGACGTTCATGTTTCCTATATAAGGGCAGAATTCGCTTCGTAATACACTCCTGTCGGTAGACATCTCCGTTGATTGTGCCAGTAGTAAAAAAGCTCGAACTCTTCAGCCCGCATGAGCAAATATGTTGCCATACCATGATTTTAGGGGCGAATTTTTCAAAAGCGATGGACTTATGCTCTTCCGAAACATCCCGGCCAGCCACACACGTATAAAATTGAGCCCCGGTAAAGTTATCATGTCTTTTTTTACATGTTTCGTCATCCATTAATATGCATCGGTCGCGATTTTGATTGAAAAACTTGCTCAAAGTTTTAGCACGACATTTTGCTTTGTCGATCTGAGCAGGGGTCCTTTTCGGAATTTTTTGTTTCTTCCTGGTCACAAGATTATTTCTCTTCTTAGCGTTTTGTACATTTCCAACCGATGTCTACCTTTTTGGCGATATCTCGAACAGAGGCCGATTGATTATGGCGGAACGAGGAAGCTATTGCGGTGTCCAATTTAGGCGTCACGCAGCCTTTTTTTCGACCGCGATCTGGTAGATCATGTAGAGTATGAAATTGCCCAAATTTACTGATTACTTTTCGCACACCGTCCGTAGATATTTTATATCGTTTTACTAATTGTCGCATCGAGATACCCTTTTCGGTGCAATAGGCGACAATAATTAATTTACGAATATTTTCATTTATTCTCGGCATTTTGATTCTATTTACTCAATGCCATCTATTTTATACTTTTTTATAACTTGATTATATATTTTTTGGAATGTCACGTACTAGCATTAAAAAAATTTCTATATTCCTGTGAAGACTTAGTTCTAGGTGGCTACTTTATTACGTGAACAAGCCATAAGGCTTCCAATAACGTGATAAAATTAACGAATATTTAGTTACAAAGTCCCTTGATATTTAGTTAGATTACTTATTAGGAGGCAAAATGTTCATTTTGTCGTATTTTGTGGTCTAATTAGGCGGTTAATACGCATATATCATAAATTGGATGACGTTATCAGTAATTGAGGGGGTCTGAAAATTTAAAATTCTGATTATTGTCGGCGCTTCTGCTTTCCCTTCTAGCGCAAACAATGGAAAAAGGGGACACCGCTCTCAAGCGGAAGCTCAGTACAAAACAAACGAATTTTTAATATCGTCTTTATCGATAATTGAGACTCTTGCGAAAACCTCTTATTTTAAAAACTTTTAGAGACTGAAAGAGGAATCGTGAAGGAAAATGGAATTGGAAGAAAAAACTTTTTTCATCTTCTTTGTTTGACATTGACAGTCACTAAACTTTGTATTTTCACAGTGGGTCTATTCAATTTAGATTTGATTCAGTGAAACTTAATTTGTCTAGCATCTGGCAAGTGACTGCTTGTATAATCGCAAACTTTTTGGCAAAATTATTGCAGGCTTGGCCTTAAGGGGAGGTGTGGGTCGAGTGGTTATATAATAATGCAGGGCAAGATTTGTGATGCATCGCGGTTGTTGCATACTTGCGGGCGATATCTGTATCTGGATTATATAGGGGTTCCAAGCTGCAGAATGTGGAGGGGGAGCGGGAACAAAGGCTAATATGTCATCGCGGCCAAGTTAATTGACGCGGTTTCCGCACCGGCACGGCGGAACGCAGACGTCAGCGTTTCCTTCGCTTACATATTTATACGACGCGCTGACTTGCGTTCTCTGAAATTATATCTATTCGTTTATTTTTCATAGATATTGTGAATTGTTAATGCCGTTTAAATAAAGACTTTTGCTCTCTGAGACCAAGGTTTTTGTTTAACGTCCATTAAATGGGGCGATACTTTAATTATATGTTTATGCACGATTATATCAAAATATTACTTAAAAGTCAACGACACGCAAATAAGAAAAAGTGATTTAACAGAGAAGGTACCTAAAAAACCTATCACGGACCTTTTGTTTGAAAAGTGCATTAAACAAATTAACGAAAAAGAATATTTGAAGGGTTAACCTTAGGTACTTCAAACTTTTACCTAGTTGCTTTTTACAAAAAAGTACCATTATCAAATAAAGCTCTCTAAATTAGTCCACTCAACGCAACTTTTATGTGGCTTCATCCACTTAACGCTTGAAAACGCATTTCTATTCAGCAACCAATGGTTATTCAAAGTTTATCCGCCATCATTTCAATTAAAAAGCTTTAATCGAGCCCGAAACGGTCGCCAAAATCGGTGGCATTTGTAATCACCGTGGCGTGAGTTTATACTCTTTAATGGACTTTGCAGAAGTAGTTCCAACTCTCCTTACGGCTAAGATATTTGAGGAAAAACTACCCGCACCTACCGCAGTAAGTGGCGAAGTTGGGGAAGTATGGCGCGCGTGGAGGGCACGAGACGGCGACGCGCGGCTCGCGACGCGGCGGAATGGCGCGGCGGCGGCGCGGTGGGCGCGGAAGGCGGCGCGAGCGCGGTGTGGCGGGGCCCAGTTGGCGCGATTTAACGTGTTTCATTAAACGTTTTGTCGGTGTAATCGCAAGTAATTTAAGTGAAGAGAGCCGAGCTTCCGACTTTGTAAGCATTTTGTGTTTTCTTTTTTAACTACTTCGTTTTAACTTTGTTGTTGGGCTTTTAAAAGCTGACTGACAGCCAAATAACAAAGTTCTTTAGAACTATTTAGGGAGGATTTAATGAAATTGTAAGGTTTTATGCGATAGTGCTTCACGGAATCAGTAAATTGGATGTGGTTGGGTGCATGCAAGCACCTTTTTCATTTCCTTTTTCAATGAAACATGAAGGTGTCATTGGATTAAGAAAAGACTGCTTCCTGGGGGGCGATTTTTGAGATTCGAGCACTCGAATATGACATTTAAAACTCTGAATAAAAAGAAAAATGCTGTTTTCAAAAGAACATCGATAGTAATTTAAAATCATGATTATTTATACTATTAATTTCATGCCTAAATAATGACGACAAACTTTTGTGTGCGATTATATTCGAGGTTAAATTCTTTGAATTCGAGCGCTCGATTGTCAAAAATCGCCCCTCTGGTAGAGTTTGTCCGTAAAGGGAAGTGTCGTGGTTTATATAGGAGGTCATACATTCTACGAAACTTATCTTTCCGGACAGACTCTTAATAACCAAGACTGGTTTATCCTACTGTGAAACGACTAGATCTAACTAAAAGATTTATCTATATATAAAACCGGCCAAGTGCGTGTCGGACCACGCATAGGAGGGTTCTGTACCTTCAATGGAATAAGAACCAAACTATTACCAAAAGGTCGTATCTGATGGCTATGGAAGAAGTTTTTTGAAGATAACTCAAAAATGGCTAAACCGATAAGGTTCAAAATTATTTTCGTAGTAAGTATGTGATTAGGCGCATCTTTTAAATTTTTTAAATGTTTTTTGGACTTACGGTTCAAAAGTTACAGGGGGGGGACACAAATTTTCTGACTTTCGAAGCGATTATTTCAGAAAATATTCACTTAGTCACCAAATGTTCAAATAAACCTAGATGTTATTTTTAAAGACCTATTGATTGATATGCAACATGTTGATATTTGGTAGTTTTATTTATTTATTTAGTTACATGTATAGAGCGCCCGCCCCTAAAATTGACTTGCATAACTAAGTAGCGGCATACAAAATACACCTTATGAGTCAATTTTATTAAGATACGTCTTATAGTTTCCGAGTAAAATGGCTGTGACATACGGACTGACGGACGGACGGACGGGCGGACAGACGGACATGACGAAACTATAAGGGTTCCGTTTTTGCCATTTTGGCTACGGAACCCTAAAAAAAGGCTTGACAGCACTTACCTACCTGTAGAGATAGCGCCCGACTTCAACGCTGTTAACGTGGGAACGTTTCGTGTGTTTTTTTCGTGGCCGAGACTTAAGACTTAAACTAAAGACCTCCATTAGCGAAACTACACACAGTTAAGACTGAACTAGGTATATCTAAAATAGAAAATTAGTACTAAAATCTTGCAGTTAATAAAGGTAAGCCTGTTGAATGGGACAGATGCGGCGAGTGACTTACGGGCTAGCCGGGACTCATAACTACCGGCCAGCGGGGCATAAGTCCCGCGACCGCAGAGTGAAGCTGCAACCAGCGCTGCATATCATTTGCAACTACGAATTCTCCACAAAGCTAATAAATAAACAGATTATCTTGATAGAATTTATAGGTTTAGCTTATTAAACTTTGAGGTAGCTTGAACCTTTTAAGAACAGCAATAACACGAAGCTATTAAAAAAAAAACTATCAACCAGCAGCAGCCACGCCAGTCAGCCAGAAGCAGTCAAACCACGTTTTAAGTCAAAATCGCAATAGATTTTCTGACACAAAGCTCCTTAATAGTAGATATTATATAATGCGCAACCTAAATATAGGTATTTTCTCATTCCAACATCACGATTTCCCTATTTTTAAAGCAATACCGCAAAACTTTAGAATCATTCTACACATGTTAACGCGTAAACACACGAAGGGCGATTGTTTAATAATTAAACAATCGCTTCTTCCGCATAGCGCGTTGAAAGCAAAAGTTCCAACAGCACGGGGAGCAAGGAGCATACTTTGTAAAGAAATTGCATTTAATCATGTTGAGACCTTCTCATAACTTGGCTTTCTCTCGTATATTTTATAAATTCCTAACATACTTCTTGTCAACCTATTACTTTAATACTTTCAACGTCGTATACTGTTTTTACTGGCGCCCCTTTGTGATAGATTTTTTTAGTATACTATTTTCTCCAGCCAATGCTAAGCCAGACCGCTGCCATAATGGTTATTGTCGATTTATGCTTAGATCATAAATAATTGCTATTTACCTAAATTCTCGAAAAATAATCTTGACCTGCAAATCCTGCAAGTGAACTTTACTTGGGAGGGCGATATATATTATTAATAGTTCTTGCATAAACCAGGCGTCGTTTATGTTTATTCTATCCATCCCATGTAGATTGAGTTCTGTTCCGTGCGTGATATTTCAGCTTTTTTTTATTAACGCATTATGCAATAATTTGCATCTACTTAAGCCAAAATTTCATTCCCACGGAGTTTTCTGTCCTTTGAGTACTTTTGAGCAGAACTAGACTTATCTTCTAAATTATGGGTTAAAAAAAGTGTGTGTAACAAAAAAAAAGATCTTTCCATAATACTTAAATACTTTACATAGGCACAAAAAGTTAGTGGGTAGGTAGGTACCTAAATACATAGGTGTTATCACAAATACTAATACCTAATTAAGAAATAATAATATCGTTTGATGTTTACCTTACGCTTAGAGAAAGAGAATACCGTAAGAAGGCCAAAATACTAATAGTCTTGTTTTTTAGGGTTTCGTAGTCAACTAGGAACCCTCATAGTTTCGCCATGTCTGCCCGTCCGTCCGTCCGTCCGCGGATAATCTCAGTGACCGTTAGCACTAGAAAGCTGAAATTTGGTACTAATATTTATAGCAATCACGCCGACAAAGTGGTAAAATAAAAAGTGGAAAAAATGTTTTATTAGGGTACCTCCCCTATACGTAAAGTGGGGAGTGATTTTTTTTTCATTTCAACCCTAACGTGTGATATATTGTTGGATAGGTATTTAAAAATGAATAGGGGTTTACTAAAATAATTTTTTGATAATGTAAATGTTTTCGGAAATAATCGCTCCAGAAGTGAAAAAAAATGTGTCCCCCCCCCCCCCCCTCTAACTTTTGAACCATAAGTTTTAAAAATATGAAAAAAATCTCAAAAGTAGAACTTTACAAAAATTTTCTAGGAAAAATATTTTGAACTTGATAGGTTGAAGAGTTTTTGAAAAATAATTACAAAATAATTTCTGAACTAAGTTTGTAATTTAACCGTATAAGCAGGTGTTTATTGTACCTGTAATTTCTACAAAATCACAATGAAATGACGTGCTTTCAAATAAAGTAAAAACGGTGAAAATCGGTTCACGCAATAAAGAATTATCCCATAAAAATCATCATCCATACTTTAAGCTCGCGCGCAATAGTTTACTTAATTTTCCGATAGATGTCGCTATACGTGGAACGCTCATATCATATCCTACATGGCGGTGTTATTTTAACTCTTAAGTGGGAACACTTACTGTGACGGACGGAAAACTACGGAACCCTACACTGAGCGTGGCCCGACACGCTCTTGGCCGGTTTTTGTATATGACGGTAGGTCGGACGGCAGGCGCTTTCATATAAACTAGTGCTAACGCCAATCCTCGGGATCAAATTGCCCAGCGGACCCCAGGCTTCTTTGAGCAGTGGGAATAAAGCTGGAACAATCAAATGCAGGAAAGATGTTGATGATGTTAACTAGTATTGATATTAAATTCAGTCACCAGCAATAATTTGTTGCTGATTACTGAGCCTATATATCTTTTTATGCCACATACTGAAATTTGTCACACATAACTATTACATGATATAATTGCAGCTGACTATATAACTAATTTGTTACAACAAGTTTTAATAAACACTGTATATGACGTTGGGGTACATTAATCCAATAAACAATGTCATTGATATCCTAATTTTTGAGTCCCGTCAACGCTAAACTGACGCGAATGTGTAAGTAATCATTTCTGTGTAAATAATAGCTGTATTAATTAATAACTTGAAAGTCAACACCCTTTGCCCTGTCATTAGTTTGAACAGAGACGTAAGAGTATATCAATCATTAGTTACGTTATCGCGTTGGCACACGACGTGCCTTTACCAACTTCGGGGCCCATGTTTGGGTTATTTGTGCTCAAAATTCACTCAACTACTAAATTCGTTAGCACACATGGAAAGCATTCCCTAATTTACAATCCTCCGGCCTTTCTAGAACATGTTAAAAATTACATACTTTTGTTTTTAGTCCGGATGCAGCGATGGTAACTAGAGTTGTGCCGGCGAGAACGTTCTCGCTCTCGAGAATTCCTTCTCCTGAGAATTTCCGCACTTTCTCGAGAACGTTCTCTCTAAACGAATTACTGAGAAAGTACATAAAATCTGCGCAAATTCAGATTTTTTATATTTTGTATATCTTTTTGAAGGTGTTTGAAAAATATTTATAATCATTCTAAACCGAAAAAACCATCCAAGAGCATGTCGGGCAAAAGGTCGTTTCTTAAGGGATATATTGCGGCGCTTACGTCATTTTACTATGGGATACATGAATCCTATTACTATGCGTTTTTGAGTTATAATTAAAACGGCTCAACCGACTTCCTTCAATATAGTTTTCATTGAAAGTAATTATCAGGCCTCACTTCCAGGATTTTTTTAAACTTTTTGGACCCACGGTTCAAAAGTTAGACGCCCTTTTTTGAACTTTCAGCGCTATTATTTACGAAACTATTAGTTTTATCCAAAAAATATTTGAGAAGACCTTAATTCGTTTTGAAAGAACTATCCAATGATATCCAATACGATAGGGTTGGAGCAAAACAAATCAACCCCCACTTCATGTGTACCCTGATAAAAAATATTTTTCCAGATTTTATTCTACCACTTTATCGGTGTGATTAATGACTACGGAACCCTAAAAAGGACCTTTTGAGTGGTTGAATTGTGTCGGGGCGGCAACTACTACGGAGCCCTATGTTGAGCATGGCCCGACATGCTCTTGGCCGTTTTTTTGTTTTTTTGCATAAAATAAACACAATTTCATTCCATTACATTTTTAGTTTTCATTAATAATTATTTCAAAGTTAAAAAAATAGAAAACGATTATACATAATTAGATTAGATTATACATGTATAGATAATTAAGATATTTTAAAATATAAACAAGTTTCGTTTTTTATGCCAACCGTTTTCGTTTCAATTACATACTTGTTACATATTTTTGGGACATAACATATTTATTTTTAAATTAATAGTCACATAAAACTTAGTCGAGAACATTTCCGAGAACGTTCTCCGGAGCAAAGAGAATTAAGTTTTTTTAATATTAATAATCTCATTTGGAGACAAAATTATTGTACCAGTATCAATAAAACATATGTTAAAATTATGAAGACAAGAAAAGACAAAAATATTAAGAAATAAATGAGTCCTCTTCCAATAAAAGTACAAAGCAATATGTGAGAAAGTTCTCGAGAATGTTCTCGTGAGAACGTTCCCGAGAACGTTCTCAGAAATTTCCCGAGATAGCAGAGATTTTTGCACTTAGAATATTTTTTTCAGTTTACAGTGATCGTGAATATCTTTCAAACACCTTTAGGAAGATTTACAAACAATAAAAAATCTGAATTTGTGCAGATTTAATGTACTTTCTCGGAAATTCTCGTTACAGAGAACGTTCTCGAGAACTTTCTCGCAACATTCTCTCGTTCGGGAACGTTCTCGAGAACGGCACATCTTTAATGGTAACTGGATTTTGAAACGACCGGGGATCAGAGGGGTTTGCGCATGCTCAACACCGTTACTTTTCAACCCAAAATTCCTAACCGCGAATTTAATATTTAATCTCACCCTTGTCTAAAACATTTACCGCCAGGCTGTGCGTCCCGAAATACCTTTCCCTATCTGCCGCTAGGTACATCGGTTAGGTACACTTTTTTAATCGCTCGCCCGCCACTTGACGGGTGGCTCTGATGGATGGCGGCCGGTGCCCGGGTCACGTTTTGTCGTCTTATTAATACTTAAATTGGCCACCAGTGACGAGGACGAAATGTGAAAGGGACAAAGCCACTTAAACATTTTTATTCAACATTATTATTTACGACGGGCCCTTAATACATAACAAACATTTTTAACCATTAAGGATTTTTAATTGAATAAAATTTTATACTGAATTTCATCAAAAATTAGCTGGGTTACTAAATAGAAGGTATTTGTCATTCATTTACACGGAAATATTATAGATTCAGCTTATTTTGAAGAGCCTAAATAATTTACTTAACTCCTGACATCATATGTTCGCATTTAACTGAAGGGACACGCGTCAGTGAATAAATAACTCTATAACACAGCCTCTCAGTTTACAGGGCCCAGCGAGACATTATATGTCCGTTCCACATAAATCTACCGACTTGCTAAACATGCCTACAGCTAGATAGTAACGAGGTGTACGTCTCAAAACATATTAGCAAAGTAAGTTAGCAAGCCCAGTCCGTTGGGTTAATGGGGTGTCATCGCAGATGATGGGTAGCTCTCTCCTCAGTTACAGACTCATCAGCGACCCGCTCACGACTACCTCTCGCTCTATTGGCACTCCTTTTACTGAAATATAGGCTTACATGCGGTGACTTATGGACACTAATATTGACATTGATTTTGAAAGTAGCCTCCATTTTGCAATTTTTTTCTAATACGACTCTCTTTATAGTTAAGAATCAGTAAATGACAATCATTAAATAAAAAAGTTAAAGGTTATTAAACAAGTACCTACTGAAATACATTTTGCTAATGTAGCATACTCGTAATATAATTATTTATATCACAGTAATAAAACAAACTAACTACTGCAGTAAAATACAGCTTGCTAGAAAAATAAATTTAATAAATATGGAATTGTCAAGAAAACATTTTGTGGAAATAAAACTTTTGTTAGACTGCACTTTTTACAATCCTTTATGCCTGACTTTACTTTCCTTGGCACAGTTATCAACTACGGTTGTGGAGTTCATCCTAACCAGCCCAAAATCCACAAGATTGGCTTATTTATATAGTTCCATATTTACTGTTTTCCATAGCTTACAAGTCCTCAGTGTTATCACAGAAGTGCGTACCAAACATTAGTTTATAATAAATATTCTAACTCAATCGACTGATTAAAAATTGACTTACAAAATCATAAAGATTCATTCTTTACATCTCTTTTGCTATTGAAACCACTAGCAATCAGGTCATATGCTCCAAGCAGTATTATTCCTCCACTTTATTTGCCTAGTACGTCCCGGGCCAGAAGCTAAGCGGTACTAATGACGTGTCATCGTAAGAGCCCGCCCGTCCGCTCGAACGATCATTGAACACTTCACTGTAATAAGATAACTTTATCGACCAGAGGTTTTACTGTGAGCTTCGTGTGACGGTTTTTACTACGTTTAAAAAGTTGGGAGAATATTGGGAAAAGTTTCGTGTGTGATGGAAATTCAGGTTGGGTGCTAAACGGTTCGTCACGCTGTATTAAAAAAGATCAAAGTAACAAGTATTGTGCAGAAATAAAAGAAACATAAAATCAACTTTAAAATATTGTTGGCGTTTTATTTTTACTCGCCCATCCGCATTATCGAAACGTGAAATGGCATTGAAACGGTTGCCAAGAAGATAAGACAATCTCAATTCCCAATCCGCGGAGCATAAAACTCCAACCTGCAAAGTAAATTCACCTTCAAAAAGTTGCAATCTAGCGAGGAATAATTTTCCCTGCGATTGCAATGCGATGTTTTGGCGCATCGTTCGACAAATAGCCGTCGTAGCCCGCAGCGCACGGCGGACAGTACGCCGCAGCGTGGTAGGCGGCGGCAGGCGAGCAGGCAATGCTGACTGTACAATTTTCACCGCTCACCAACCTACTGGCAACTGCGAAAAAATGTGGAGATTGCCGAAGAGCCTTGGGGTGTAAGCCCGACCGCCACGTTGCAACACGGAGATTGTGCCGTCTGTTTGCCTCTTACCGTTTTATTTCCGCGCAGCAAAATTGTATGAAGGCACAGTGCGCTAATAAAATTTTTGCTCTTGGAAACACTCGCAAAATTGGCTCACGGAAATATAACAAAAATTTTACAGAATACCCTCCAAAATCTATTTTAATATAATTTATACACATCATTTTAAAATATTGTTTTCAAAATTATTTAACACCTTTTGGCAGAAAAGGAAAGCATAATATTATAATTTTCAACTCTAAAGCTAAATTCCAGTTATGTCCCAGTACATTGTACAAGAAAAAATCTTCAACCGGCACTAAAACCGCAAAACGGAGTTAACGCTATCTAGTTAGTAGTTAAATAGCTCATTCTCATTCTTGGAAACGTTCCTTAATGTAATAAACGACAAGAGTAGGAAGAACCGCGTGAAAGTTGAGAGCGTATGCTATCTCATGCAAATTACGGCAGATTTATCATAAGACGTCTCCGTAATTACGACGTGAGGAGATATGGCGGGTGCGCTTGAACCGGCTTGCCAGAAAAAAGGCAATTAAAGGGATAAACTGGAGCAGTTAAGTCGAGCGTCACGCTCGCGATATCTCCGGAGAGCGGGCGCGGGCCGTGCGTGCTCGCGCCTGCCGTCTTCAGACCCCTACTACACGTTAAGGGCGGAGAGCAATATCATAGACTACAGACTAGAGACGGGGGAACATCCGCCACTGACGCTATTGCACTTGAAGCTTTACAAAGCTAAAAGCAATACAGTTATTTGATTTAAACCGGGTGTGTACCACCGCCTTCCGCTGGATTGTGTTTGTTCTGGTTTGGCAGATGTCAAAGTTGTATGTTTTGAAACGGAGCCTCATTGTTGTTTGCCTTGTTTGTTTCACGACGGAAGGTATTAGGTTCACTACATGTTTTAACGTAACGCACGCGATATTGATGATGACATTTTCTTGTAGAATACCGCTCGCTTGAATTACTGACTGAAGCTATATTTGTATTTATTATTCACGTGTAAAAATATGAGACTTATGAACATGTGTTTAATTAATAAATTTTAAACAGTGAACAGTCATGTAAGCTAATCATCGAAGTCATATTTTACTGGAATATTTTTACGTTTATAAAATGAAAACATCGCACTCATTTATAATCAAATGCGTAGTTCATCAAAACCATTTACTTTATGAGTACATTGACAATATGTGACATTCGGTGTTCAGTAATTAATGCAAATCAATGACGGGACGTGCGATTGATTCTGGACCAGCGGAAAGCCGATCAATTACGTTAATGAGCACAGGATCCGTATCGCTGACGATTCAATATTATGCAGAGGTGATATTTCAGTTACTAACCAGCTCAAATGAGTCGACCATTAGTACAACTAGCATTACTACGCTCTCTGATTACTAAAAATTCTGACGGATATCAAAGTCGCAGCAACATTGGTTTGATTGAGCTATGAACTCGCCTCCTTTTGAGAAGCAATGGGAATATACGGCCTAGAGCTTGCGTTTATTTACCGAGTAAAAGCCAATCGCCATCAGCCTTCTAGTGGCCACTGATCTGTGTGCAACAGTGCACGATCAACAAAGCTACGTTAATCTAAAAATATATGTCTTCTTTAGAATTACAACGTAAGATATAAAGAATAAAACAAATTCACTGCTTAAGGTAGGACTTGAACCAGCAATTCCAGGCTACCGGCAACTCCGCGCGACTTTTTTTTATTTCGAGTCAAATTGAAGCATTGTGGTATTAGTCAGAAAATGTTTCTGTTAAATCATTTTTCCTTTTGAATTATCAGTATATAAAAACAACTATTCAATTTATTTCTGAAAAGGAATGGGCTCTGAAAATCAAGCAGATATTATTATTTAGGTACTTAAAAGTTTTGTATGTAGGTAGAAAACTATTTAACCATCAACATTCATTATAATAAATATATCGTCCGTACTTTCAAAATTTTTATCTACAATAAAAGATGCATTTCATTCCGAGATTGAAGGTTGAAGTTATGCAAAATTAAGCAATTTCCTAGATATTTTTAATAACAGTTGAATCCCATGTAAACGTATTCTAAAAGTAAGAATAGCCTTTACTTTAATTCGGTTTTGATTAATGACCGCAATATGTTTTTTTTAATGTTTTCGCGGTTTTAAATAAACTGCTTCGTGGGGCTTCTATTTTCGCTCTGAGAGACATAGGGTAACTAACGAACCTACATCGCTAAGTGTAGTGACGTTAAAGTTCACGATGCAATCGGACAAATAGACATTGGAAATATCAACACCTATGTGACACATACTGCTTTTCACACTTTAGAGGAAAATAAAAATGTTATTGTTGAATCATATTTATTTTAACTTTCTATATATTCTTATGTCTATTTCTTCATTAAGCACCGCTAATCCCATAAGATAAGAACAACCTAAAACTAAAGATTTTTTAAATGTTCATTGATAAGTATTGTTGACACTGATCACTAAATTAATTTAATAACTAATAACTATGGCTATATTATTCACATTCCAAAAGTGAAATGTTAAAAATATGCCATGGAAGTCGCTTAAGTTGAGTGTTGTGGACTCGCTGGTGAGTTTCCAAGACTTGCTTGTTTAACATTTACAGTACCAAAGATGTATTGATTTCAATGATAGATAAACATAACAGAATCATTGCTAGGTTATAAAATAAATTTGAAAGATGTTCTTGCTGTCAGTATGTTAGAATACCACTATAAATATTTATTAAAAAAAGGACTGATTGCAGGTATTGTATGCATAAAATTAGTATAAAGACTGTGTACGATAAAATCCGGACATTCATGATCAGGTATATCTTTTTTTGGGTACCACACATTCAAGCATTTCTTCTATTTTAATAATCTGGAATTATAGTAATATATACCAAAAATAGAATCATATTACAATTGTATGGGCTTGTGTGAGTTTTGCCAAATATATTCCATCATATCTTGAATTATTTGTACAGCATTTTTGATATTCTTCACTCACTTCCTACTACAATGCCACAATTGTATTTATATTTTCACAAGATGTTTTATGCTCATTAGAATGTTATCTTACAAAAAAAATACGATTTGAAACTCTTTTCTACTTGAGGCAGTCAGGAAGACTTTCTACTCCAAGCACTAAAAGTAGTTTTTATATGGAAGGCATATTTTTGTAAAAAAGTCAAGATCACCAAAGCTAAAACACCTCAGAACTATTTACATCTAAGTACAATTAGAAAAATGTAAGCTATTATGAAAAGAGAATGTAATAAGGTACAATTTGGGTTATCTAATTAAAAATTAAAAAATATTTTTCACAGGAAAATTTGGTAAACACTGTCAGAACACCGTGTACAAAAAAATATAGGCACTGTGGAATATATAGTGATCAAAGTCACAGATAACGTAACGTTTTATTATGTTTGTAATTTTATTATGTAGCTTGATGACCACACATTATTTAAAAGAAGTGTTGCTTGAATATGTGGTACCGAAAAAAATATATACCAGATCATGCATGTCCGGATTTTATCGTACAGTCATTATTTACTTACCTTCAAGAGCAGAAACTGCGATCAAGTGCTGTGTTTTGGAAAATGTTATTTGCTGTCAGAACTTTAGACTTCCTTGGTTAGTGGCTTTCGGAAATGTTGTTATACTTTTAACATGGAATATATGCTCCAGTGTGGAAAGTTGCAAATTCATTAAAATTAACCACAAACACTGGTTCCAAAACAATTTTACTCCTCTAAATAACCTCAATTTTGACGTGTTTTCGTATCCCTTAAGTGTGCTTTTCTGTCTAGATTTAATAGACAACAAATTGTCCACTACGCACCAATTTACTGGAGTGAGGTTTTTATGAAAGTATTCACCTTCTTTTTTATCTAAATCCGTAGAGGAAATATACTTGAATCACTCGCAAACACAGGATGCAGGAACACAGGATACGATTTTCTAATTTTGTTACTTTTAAGGTGCACTTTATTTACATAATTCAATACAAATGAATATTGTCAGTTATTGGCAATATGAATATTTCTTTTTGAACGGCCTACTAGCTCAGTGTGGCTGAGACACTACCGACGAAGCAGGAGCTGGGTTTGAATCCTGGTCAGGGCATTTATTCGTGTGTTTATCAGAGATCTTTGGTACCTGAGCTACGGATGTTTCCTATGTATTTAAGTATTTATCTATATGTATCTATTATATATATCGTCGTCTAGAACCCACAAAACAAGCCTTATTGAGCTTACTGTGGGACTACGTCGGTTTGTGTAAGATTGTCCTATAATATTTATTTATTTATTTATTAAATTGGTTTTGCAAAATAATTATGCATTTCTGGTTCTAAGTACATACCTAGTTTAGCGACACTCGAGGGATTGAGGCCAGGTGATCTGACATACAGGTTTTTTCCTAGTTCGGGCAACAGACTTCACCACAAATCAATTGTACCTATTCATAAGCTAGAATTAAAAACTATGTAATTACGTAATTATTTGTTGTGAGAAATAAATGAAATGTATTTATTATTATTATATTTGGACTCCTCATAACTATCTCGACGATGTCAATGACTGCTTAGAAGTGTACAGCCGCACGCATTTATCGAAAATCTAATTTATTATAACAACACTCTGATCATTCACTTTATGTGTGGCTTATCAAAAATGATCCACAGAAACAGTTCCTTGGGATGAAAGTCTGAAGCTCAAAATCACACCGCGAGGAATGTCCGCATCGGGTCGTGTATTTGATTAAAAGATACTTAAGTACTTTTATTTACCTACTGCAAGTAATTTCACCGTTTAAGCAATTCATATGTACCTAATTTCAGTAGCATTAAATCTACATATGGTTGATATCGTAATCCGATCAATGAGGCTAATGAACCCAGGGCACCGTATTGGAAACGCTTCAATATTATGCAAATGCTATCGGTTAGTTGGCTGAAAGCCTCCGGTGGTCGTCTCTGTTAACGTTGAGCAACGATAACGAAACTTTATACGTTATAATATGTTTTGGTGCAAAAATATTACAATCAAATGTAAGTACTAAGTACAAAAGGGTACTGAGATGTTGTTTGGTTGATTGTCGCATTTTATATCAGAAAAAGAAGTATATTTAACGTATTTTTTGTAATTTAAAATCAGAGGTGTACATTTAAAGTAATTTAAAATGTAAACGCTTAATACCAAAACGAATCATAAATATGTAATCATTTTTGCAGCCTGCAAACATAGCTTACGTAATGTTACTTAAGGTGATGGGATAAACAAACACGTAAAATTTACGTGTTTTTGTCCAAGTTTTGTGATGAAATCAAAGCACTTGGGAGCGTGAATATAGCATGGTCTGAAGGGACATACAGACCTTGCTATATTCAGTTTTAATATTAGCTTAATGGTTTTCTCCTGTATATCATCATTAGTTATACAGGGGTATAAAGTGAGGGGATTTTTTGAACCAGTTTGTAGGGCAGCTACTAGACAGTTTTAATCGGGGATTAACATTCTCTTAGGAAGCAACCCGGTGAGGGTACTAGGAAAGGCACAAACAAATCCAAAAAAACATTTTACATATATTTACCCTCTAACATTCACTGATTGTAAATTAAAAAAAAATCTGCAACTCTTACTGAGGAGAGAGTTTCCTCGTTACGATCACTCTAAGACAACATAATCATAAAATGACTGTCATAATTTTACTAGCCCTAAGTTTTGACTAATCGATCCTTTCTCAACGATTCAAGCCTTCCGGACTACCCTACTAAAACTTTACTTATAACTAATAAGCAAATAGGTACATTTACTTTTAAAATTACGTAATAGTTATTGAACGCAAACACCGACCAAAACAACATCGCAATATGAAGCGAACGCGGAATCACAAGTTCACTTACAGCATTCCACTTACATTCAATAAACTGTATCAAACAAATAAAGGACTACCACAGGCACTCTTGCTGGACGTAATATTATGTTAGTAGTCATAAAACCTACGAGGATGGAGTGTAAACATGGGTAGGGCTGGTAAGAAGTAAGAACCGCAATGCACCAAAGTAGGTGACGCGGCTGGTTGTGGCGACACTGACTAGCTCGTTTATCAAAGTCAATATCGACTGTCGACGTTCAGCCACACACATTATAGCGAGCATCTATTACTTAGGTACTTGCACGCGTGAATTTCGTGAGCTGAAATTCATTGTGACGCTGTTAGAAATTAGCCGGATATAAATTTATACATTTTTTTGCGACTTTTTTTGTATATGTACTTACACGACATGTTTAACGTGCGAATTTACTAATTTCCTATTTACGGTATGATACCTGTAAATGCCCTGAGAAAGTAATATGAAGTCAATTGAGTATCATTATTACATGTTTGTAGTAATTATTTTTGCATGTTTTTAAAGTGGGGCATTCCACTCATATGATAATTTGTTATTAAATCAAATACAATCATTGAAAACATTGAAAAAATAATAAACCCATCAGGACTTGGATCTGCATCGATACGCCTTGCCGGGGCTCGTTCGCTTTACCAATTAAGCTATGGGTCAAGTTACTAAGTTGACGAAATTTTCAATGCCTTCAATCATCGTTTGCATTTATTTTGATCAAAGTCGGCTTTACAGCAGCCGTCTATATTTCCGTTGTGACGCTTGCGATAGTGTCGGCGGGAAGGTTATCTAACTCTAGTAGTTAGCACCTAGATGTCGCTTACGGCTGCTGTAAAGCAATAATAAGACTGTTTCAAATCAAAACTGATATTTTAATATTATTAGGTTCACAGTGCTTTGCACAGGGTTGAGAATGTACAAAATTTGGACTTTTTCTTTTAGAATTGCGCGGTACAGTCCCTGAACCTGTACTCAGGTACCTGTTATAAAGAATAGGGTTTGTAGTTGAAGATATTTATAACTTTTATTTTATTTTATAGGAAACCTTACAGCTAGAGTAACAAGATAGGTACTATGTAGAAATACGCCAACTAAATGTTAGAGTATTTGTAGAAAAATTGTATACCTATCACATTGAGTATCAGCTGCATATTCTAATTAAAAAATACATAAACAATACATTAAATACACAACTATCTCAAACACCCTAACACACAACAAATAATCAACCAATATTGAGCCCGCTAGGTTAGCTCTGTGTCCGTAGCCGCTTTCCTCACCAAAGCAGGAAAATGCTTAGATCTTCTACGAGCGTAGCGCGTAGCAAGCTGCGGCCTGCTTGTGTTCAGGCCGCAGCTTGTAACTTTTACATTGAGTTTTCTGATTGACTTTTAAAAATAGACAAATATTAGGAATGCACACGTATTTCAGCTGTCATATTTCACGGTTTGGCCGATGTATAAACACGTTCTCCGTTCAATCATCCAGCGTTAGGCGGCGTCGGGGCGAATAAATCAAGCCTCTCACTTTTTCACCTGCCACACACAAAGCTTTCGCACTGAAACTTGATTCGGGTTATTTCTGGCGAAATATCAGCCTATTTGTTATACCATTGATACGAACGCACGTGCGCAGCGTAAGTTTGAACTTGTTGTCGAGAGGGATTGAGTGAAAATTGCTTCCCTATTCCTGAAAATGTGCATAGAATTTGATGCTAACCGCCTGGCATTCTGCTCGCCGTGTATCGATTTCAAAACTGAAAATTGTTAGGAACGTTTATAAAGGTTTAGGTCGATGCAGGAATAACGTTCAAAGCGGCGTCGTCAGGAAATTTAATAAAACGCAAACGAAACATAACTATTCAATGCACGTAGTTTGGATATATCAAAAGGCTAAAATAGGCTGAAAATACTATTATATAATAATATAATATAACATGCTACATGTAAATGAAAATAAAGAAACATCAAATTATTGTATTAATATCTAACTCCAATTAATTTTACATTAACCAGAACATCTGCTAGCGATACCACAATGTTAAGAAATAAAGGAAAAGTAGAAATAAAGGATATGGTGTACAAATTCACAGCCATCAGATAAGTCTCAGTAGGTCAGTTGGTATGAGCGATGGGCATGTATCACAGAGTCACGAGTTAGAGTCTCGCCTGAGGCAGTGTATGTTTCAACTTTTACTTTTTTTATAACGGCCTCCTATCCCAGTCGGTAGTGACCCTGCCTACGAAGCAGGAGGTCTCAGGTTCGAATCCGGGTCAGGGCATTTCTGTGTGTGTTTATCACAGATATTTGTTCCTGAGTTATGGATGTTTTCTATGTATTAATCTATTATATATATCGTCGTCTAGTACTCATAACACAAGCCTTATTGAGCTTACTGTGGGCCTAGGTCGATTTGTGTATGATTGTCCTATAATATTTATTTATTTATTTATTATATATTTATTATTCTAAACATTGTAACATCTAACTGTATACACTTAAAATATTATATAAGATTTTGTATTCAACACGTCGCACTAATCATATGCAAATTCACGCCATACATTATCAGTTTACATATCCGTCTAAAGCAATATATTGATGGGTGAACGCGCTAACGTAAGTAATATCTAATTCAATTATAGCGTAAAAGCGCGTCACGTATCTGTGGTGATAGCACAATCTTGGGGCGCGATCTAGCTAAGGAAGCTGTGAGGTATCTCATTGTGGTGTCAGTAAGTGCCTATTTGAGGCTACGTAGCCACTTACGAGGCGGCCGATAGCGTAATCCGAATCGACGTGTATTGTGCGTTGCAATACTGCCTACGGAATACGGCGCCGCAGAGCAGACTATTCCGTGAGGCCATAATCTTCGCTGTAAATGGATTTAATGCAAATTTTCTCCTCGGCCGTTTGAATAGGTGTTGTGATATAAACACTTTACCCCTTTTGTGAGGATGAAATTGTTTTTAGAATGGTAATAAGAAGATGGATTTAGTCGTAGTAAATTTTACCAGGGTGGAAAATGTATATGGCTCAAACGTCAAGTGTTTGATTCTTTTTATAAAAATTTTAAATCGAATAAACACACCTTTCAAAACTTACGTGTTTTTAACTTTAAAATACTGAAGCCTATTGCTGTGATCCCTGAAATCTAAGCCTAATAAGGTTAAGGTTGTCAGGTAGATATCGCTTAATAGCGATAAGACCGCCTGTTGTTACCATTATTTACTTTGTTAAATCTGTTTCTGTACTTCTTTTTCTTTGTGTGGTGCAATAAAGAATATTGTATTGTATTTTATGGTTTATAGATTTATTTTAAGCTGGAATATAATTTATTGTCATTTATTATTCGTAGACAGAGTCACTAGCAACTAAGCTAGGAGGCCGTTAAATAACAGGTTATAACGTTTTATCAATATTAGACTCGGTTTCCTGTAAATAATCTTATCCAAATGCATTAAAAGCTTTGTTATATTCCTTACCATAAAGAGATAAAGAGGTAAGTATAGACGTAGCTAGACCCACGTAAAATTTGACAGCATAACGAGAGCAACGAAACCGCTCTAGTTAGTTTGCTGTTAGTTACTTAGTATCCTTTTTAGGGTTCCGTAGCCAAATGGCAAAAAACGGAACCCTTATGGATTCGTCATGTCTGTCTGTCTGTCCGTCCGTATGTCACAGGCATTTTACTCGGAAACTATGCGACGTATCTGAATAAAATTTACTCATAAGGTGTATTTTGTATGCAGCTACTTAGTTATGTAGTTAAATTTGAAAAAAAAATATTTTTAGGGGGGCGCTCCATACAGGTAATTAAATTTAAAAAGAAAATTTACCAAATATCAACATATGACACATCAGTCGATAGGTCTTTCAAAATAACATTGAGGTTTCTTTGACTATTTTGTGATTAAGTGAATATTTTCTGAAATAATCGCTTCGAAAGTCAGAAAAGTTGTGTAGCCCCCCCGTAACTTTTGAACCGTAAGTTCAAAAAATATGAAAAAATTTGAAGAGATGCGCCTTATCATATACTTTCTACGAAAATTGTTTTAAATATTATCGGTTCAGCCATTTTTGAGTTATCTCCAAAAAACTTCTTCCATAGGCATCAGATACGACCTATTGGTATTAGTTTGGTTCTTATTCCATTGATGGTACGGAACCCTCCTATGCGTGGTCCGACACGCACTTGGCTGTTTTTTTCTAGATCCGGGCAACTAAGGACAGTATATCAAAATAGCTAAAGAGCTTTCATAATAAGAATAGTAATGGGGATCTAGTAATAAGGATAAGTATAACAAACTAACTAGAGAGGTTTCGTTGCTTTCGTTATCGTGTTATATCTTCGGGACCAGCTCTTAGTCTATTAATTTAAATTTAATATTAAATTGAAAGCTAAATTTAAACTACGATTAAAACATCGCCACTCAGCACTAGTATGAGCTAATCGAAACATTCCAACGAGGGTCTAATAACTGAGTCAAATTTACATAAACAGAGTACTGTCTTGCGGCTGTTATCATTCAATTAAATAAGATTTTGCGATACTGAGACTACACCTCGTTCATTTAAACACAATTTTTAGTCGCTCGTTGACCGTAAACTCTCTTCACGCTATTATATTTTAAAGTTTATGCCATAACTTAACAACAATAGGCTATAAAATGGAATAGCGGTGTGCTAATGGTTAAGCTTGGTTAAAAATATCGTCATTGTAGTTCATGAAAATAACCTTTCGTACATGTTGTTTTACCCCATGGTTGTATGGTAGAGAATGCCATTTGACATTTAGTCCGCCGTTTGTACACGCGTAAGTGAGGGTCGGCTCATGTGACACATATGGAGCTGCAGGCCTCCATAGGCTACAGTAGCTGCTTAACACGAAGTCGGCTTGTTTGCCACGGTCGCCTTACAATTTTTTTTAAATGTGCCTAAATAAATTGTAAATACTTAAATAAAGCATTACTTTAATTATTGTTTTTTTTTAGTTTATGCAAAGGTATTTTCGTTGACGAATAGCTTTAACTTGCGTTTTAGTCCGCGATGCAGTCATGAAATTGCCAAAACCTATCCCTGCCCCCCTCGCTTAGTACGGTGACGAACTTCAATTTTGGGCCATTTAGGGTTCACGTTACAATGGATATTTCATAAAGTAAGTACTAAACAAAAGAAAATGGCCTGAGCAGTAAATGGCTCAAGATTTTATATTCGTGACTATATTTCTGCACTTTGAACCCCCTTTTCACCTTTATCTCGGGACATTTCTGCTGTCAGGTTATAATTTACCAGTGCCATTCAAATCCATTCAGCTGTTTCTGCGTTAAGGAGGAACAGATCCTATAGATGCCCAGAGACCTACAAAAAGGACTCCCATTCCATTGAATTTTAAATCTTAATTTTAACAGATAAAAATTAAATTTTTCTGGGCATTTTATTCTTTGTGGGCGGTAGGAGGATATATACATCTGAACATCTACTTATTAAAACATCAAAACATATGGACTATCACATTTATATTTTTATTATTACACATATCTTGATTGGATTTAAGAGTCAGATCATAGTCAACACTGTCAGTTTTCATTCAAGCTCATAAAAATACTGATTATTAAGTGGTGTTACATGGTGTCATATTCAAATTTAAAATACACATTACAAACACAATCAATTTCAAACATAATTCCAACACTCAACAAATAACCAACCAATATTAAAGTTGTAATTTGAGTTGCATCGCTATAATTTCCAAGCAAAGTCTGATATATTTCTGATTCAGACGTGTAAATAGGCGTACTAGCTGTGTTGCGTAGTTAATGCATTGGAGTTGTATTGGAGATGGATCGTGTCTATACGTGTTTTAAAGTTAGAATACGGCCCCTTACATCAATTATTTGTGTGTTTTCATGAATTTGAAAATGACCGCGTATAATGTCGAGGTCGATAACTCGTGTCTAACATAAGTATTTCGTCACAAGATTTAAGCTCAACTTAGATGGCCAATGCAGTGGTATAATTTTTATAGCATGAAATCTGTTTTATAACGAATCTGCACTTAATAATCGATTAATAAAATTAATAAATAATTTATCAATATAAGTATCTAATAACCTAACTTTAGTCGGATGACATGTAAGATAGAATGAACTATAACTTTCAAGGTGACTTTCTAGCTTTTCAATCAATTTGTCATAGCCTGTCTTCCATCACTACTTACTCGCGTTTAGCCGTATAAGTTGGAGCTTGAAATGCGGCACCGCTCACGGCGCTTTGTCATCGCGTATTATACTGGTAAGCTCTCAAAATACCTACTGCAATATTGTAGTTTGTCAACTCGTTGCTTTGTCTTTCTACAAGACGCATCTGCCAATATAATGGGAGTGGGACCACACTTGACATAAGACAAGTGATAGGTTTATTTGTGGGGCTAATGCCTGAGAGTTATTATGCTCCTGCTACACTGTTGTTTTAAAGGTTATATAACACCAGTGTAGTTGCACCATCAACCCAAACATCCCAGAGGGATTACTCTTAAAGACATACAACTACTCCTGAAGCTAAAATTGTATTATTTTATAATATATCAACATCTCCCTAATGTCATGAGTCATAAGTATAATCATTTTAAACCAAACATCCCAGAAGGTTTACTCTTAAAGACATACAATTACTCCTGAAGCTTAATTTGTGTTATATTATAATATATCAACATCTACCTAATGTCATGAGTCATAAGTATAATTATTAAAAAACAACAAAAAAAAAGAACCGACTTCACTTAGCGTACTCCATCTTTCCAAGAGCATCTTTAAAAAAATACTGAAATCACTATAAATAGATGTGCCTATAATATTCAAAGAGCTCCCTCGATTTCTCCAGGACCCCAACATTAGATACTAACCTGGTTACAATGGGACCAACTGTGAAGTATACTCTTTAAAAAAATACTAATCGGCCCAGCAGTCTTCGAATAATCGGTAAACATACATAAAAAAATAGCATAGATCTCGACGAATTGAGAACCTCATTCTTTAAAATCTTGAAGTCGGTTGAAAACAGTTTAAGTTAGGTAAGTAGTCAATATAATAATTATTACAAAGCAATGCCAAGCAATATCTATATACAACCAAATAAGCTTAAGCACTTACTTGATTCAATTCCAACTCGCAAAATCATTGATTACATGATCCAACGAATCTTATTATTGCCAGAATCAATCTAACTATTATGTGATGTAATGTAATTAAGTCATTACTTCCCTAGTCAAAACAAAATGCAGTTCCAGCAGCCTTCTTCGACCGAAAAGTGAGGCCAAAATAGAAGTCAAAGTAAGGGACTGCATCTTGTTTTTATCAAGGGAGTAATGACGTCATTGGACAATAATGCCAATATGGCAGAATTGTAACGGGTGCGAGTGAAACACCGCTCCCTACGTTATGCTCTCTATAAACAATAATAAACAATAAACAATCTTTATTGCAACTTTAGGTGTACATTGATACGATTGGCACTATCGGACAATTTTTTCTAGTAGATGAACAACTGTTTTTTTGGGTAATAAGGTTCAACCGAGGTATTGGAAATAGTGTAACAGGGCAATCCGGATATGTACCTATAGGTCAGTGGCGGTCCCTGTCTTCTAGTTTTATTTCGGCTTCTATTTTCAGTAGAAATGCTAGCTCCACTTTATAACGCTTCATGAGAGAAACTTTGTCCGAGTGTTGTGGTATGTGATCCAGCGGAGTGATTCTCCAAGACGCGATGGTACAACTACCATGAAACATTTTTTAAGAAAAAAAAAACAGACTTCTTTGGGGGAGGCCGGTGAAAGATTATTGTAGATGGTGCACTCTTAGATTCACACACACACACAGCGAAGAAGACAAATTGCCAAACGAGAACCATGCGTTGTTGAAGAGTTCCGTTCTGATCATCATCAGCTACTTCATCGAATATCACTTTTTTAAATGTTTAATGCTTGACTTGTTGATGAAAATTCTAAAATCGCTATATGTATTTAACATTTGAGGAGTTGCCTTATGGATCCCATCATCAGAACTGCGTTTTGATAAAAAAAGGGACCATCTGTATGTACATACTTAAAATCAGAAGAATTTTCAAAATCGGTTCAGACATGACCGAGTTATGGAGTAACAAACATTTAAAAAAAAACATACAACCGAATTGAGAAACTCCTCCTTTTGAAATCTTGAAATCGGTTAAAAATAAAATACCAATTATAGATTTATTAACGAGACCTATCCTTGAATAGTGTCAATTGTAGAAAAATAAAAGAAAGATAACATAAAATAAAAATAAAATATGTGGTATAATGATAATAATAATAATAAATACTCTTTATTGCACACCTCATACAGTTACAAGCACAAATTTTACAATTAGATAAATTGAGGTAGAGGTATATTTATTTTTACGCCTGCTTATATATTGTACGAACACAATAATTAGAAAAATCACGAAAATTCAGACAACAGTTAGGTACGTTATTTTACAAATTAACGTTTGATTCGAAGTAGTATGGTGATGTATTGCATTTGACCAACGTATTAACCTATGGAACCTATCACTCGATTAATCTTATCCATTCCTGAGAGCTCACCCCTGGTTGAATAGAATTTGAATACTGCAGTGAAGTTGCAAAGGGCTAGTACATTGCGGTCTACCTAGCTACGCATCTACGTGTTTGCAATGCGTAAATATGCCGACTACGAATTACGACACGGCCTACAGTGAAATGTAACACAGTAACATGAAATAGTAAACTGCTGGTACGTTAGTAGGTCTGAGAAACATTTTCGGCAATGACATTGCTAGTAAATTCCGCTTGTAATGACTTCCCTTCTGAGCTTAGCCGATTTCTGCCAATTCAAATAATAAAGTAACTTGATATCGATGGCAGGTCCCTTAGGAGGAAAAATCTGGAAGGCTAGCTTTGATCATTACAAGCCAGATTATGTTACGTCCCATATGTAGTTAGTTAGTATGTAAGTAGTCCTGTATTTCTAATTTGTTTAATGTCGGCGTCTTTTTACGTGTTATTCGTAAAATAAATATTAACTTTGCAGCTTTAGAAGTGCAAAATTATGCACACTTGAAAGAACAATAGTAACGTATTGATAGTTATTATTAAAATAATAAATAACATTAATATTATTCAACTTGGATTTAAACATGGATTTATCAAACTTGGATTTAAACATGAGCTTCAAAATACAAGAATATTATTATGACTGGTATGATAGGTACTCAGTTCAAAATGTTCAAACACAATGGCTTCGTTTTTTTCTCCCTAAAGGTGCACTTTCCTTGCTCACCGCTTTCTCGGTATATCATTTTACATGCATCGTATGATCATCGAAATTGCTCAAAGCACTTCTGAATAACGATGTATTGAATTGTAGGGGAAATCGGGATCGTAAAGACAGGTAAGTGAGTATGGAGGACCAGCCAATCAATTCTATTTGCATTTCTGTAGTCGCCATTAGTGAATCCTCCGCCACGTCAAACGCTCACTGCCCGGCATCGAATTTGTAAATTAAATTCTGTCTAAATGTATTTAAAGCGTTTATTAAGCGGGCACCAAGATTGGAGCCATCTTCCGGAATATTAAAGCATTTGATTCATACTCTAAATTTTTATTAGCTTACCGATTGCTAAGATTGATATGAATTAATTTTGCAGAGATCATATCACAATTTTAATAGTGATCAGTGCCTATGATTACATTGTGTATTCTTGTGGATGTTTTGCTTTTACTCGTTTTGGACCTTATTAAGAAGCAGATTTATTAACACTCTATGTATATATTCTCAAGTTAATGGTTACCTCCTAATGATTTAATTATTAATCATCAACTACTTAACTAAAAATTTGTAAATAAAAAGTCTGGCCCAGGTCTCGGTCACTGTGATAAGCAATAAAAAATCTTATAGTAAATAATCTAAAATAAAGTATCCCCGAGGGCATTGCATGTATCTACTCGTATTAGCGTGATATCGTATTGATCTAATAATGTTACTTTTTTCTCAAATCATTAATGAACTTTAATTCTATGATATTGTTGCAATTCCAATTAGTGGAAATCAGTTAGTAGATTTCAAACAATAAGTACATACCTACTTACTGCCATCCATGACACATGGTTATTCATTTTATTTTATTCTTTTATACCATGTAGTTTTAAATAGTCTTTAACGTTCCGTACCTCAAAAGAAAACAACGAAACCTTACCCTCAAATTGTTGTCCGTCTGTGTGTCTGACTGGGCTATATATAAGTAAGATATGGTCAAAAAACCCTGATTTTATAACACTTCGTAGGGGACTCAAAACCTATAGGGTACTTCCCATAGACATAGAATTATGAAATTGGGTAAGAAGTAAAATCTTACAGCACAAGTAAAAACACCGAAAATCGTTAATTTGTCATTTTATTACAAAACTATATTTTGCTGTTACATACTTATTTGCAGCTGGTAAAACTAATGCCGACCTATGTCGATATATGGAGACAAAAGTTTTTCAACGGCAAAGTCATTGTGTGATATAAGGAACCCTCAGGGCACGAGTCCGACTCGCACTTGGCCGGCATTTTTAATCTAAACTTTTAAATCTATTTACTATGCATGTTATCGAAATGAATAAAATGTTTATCTATCTTAGTTCATTGTGTGTTCCATCATCTTATTGCAGCACAACACCACCCAATTGCACTATTTTAACATGTTTATAAACCGTAAAAATGCACTGCAATACGATATAAGGAAAGGAATTCTTTATCTTGTTCGACTTTCCGCTACAAACAATTCATAATAATTTGTCAATTACTTTAAACATACAAAAATCTTGTAAATTTAGATACACTCGAGAACTCATTCCTCATAAACCAAATCAATTCCGACCAGGAGTGCGATTTTTGAATCTCACTGGTGATATCAAAGTCACCGGTGACTAAAATTATCACCGATGACTTTTATGTCACCATTTTCCAAAAGCCGTATTTTTGAAAGTCACACGCTGTTTACCAACATGCAGAAATTTTACAATGTCAAATTTACAATTTTACAAATTTTACCAATGGTTTCGTAAGCCGATTATTTTTTTTAATTTCGCATTAGACATCGCAAATGCTTGCTCGTGATGAATTCTTTCTGCGACGCCTACCGCAGCTGGATTATATTGACGGTGAGGAACGTCGTCGTCTTCGTCGCTGTCCGTGTCCGTCATCGCCATCATAATGTACTTCTCCAGACTTGCCATTTTTAGGATTCCGTAGCCAGAATGGCAAAAACGGAACCCTTATAGTTTCATCATGTCCGTCTGTCCGTCCGTCCGTCCGTCCGTATGTCATAGCCATTTTACTCGGAAACTATAAGACGTATCTTAATAAAATTTAGACATAATGTGTATTTTATATGCCGCTATTTATTTATGTAGTGAAATTTCTGAAAAAAATATTTTAGGGGGGGGGGGGGGGGGGCGCTCTATACATGTAACCAAATTTCAATTTTTTTTTACCAAATTTCCGAAAATATTCACTTAATTACAAATTGTTCAAAGAAACCTCAATGTTAATTTTAAAGACCTATCGATTGATGTGCAACATGTTGATATTTGGTAAAAAAATATTTGAAATTCAGTTACATGTATAGAGCGCCCCCCCCCCCCCCCCATAAAAATATTTTTTTCAGCAATTTTACTACATTACTAAATAGTGGCATACAAAATACACATTATGTCTAAATTTTATTAAGATAGGTACGTCTTATAGTTTCCGAGTAGAATGGCTGTGACATACGGACGGACGGACATGACGAAACTATAAGAGTTCCGTTTTTGCCATTCTGGCTACGAAATCCTAAAAATGGCAAGCCTGGAGGAGTACATTATGATGACGATGACGGACACGGACAGCGACGAAGACGACGACGTTCCTCACCATCAACATAATCCAGCTGCGGTAGGCGTTGCAGAAAGAATTCATCACAAGCAAGCATTTGCGATGTCTAATGCGAAATTTAAAAAATATTATCGGCTTATTACGAAACCATTGGTAAAATTTGTAAAATTGTAAATTTGACATTGTAAAATTTCTGCATGTTGGTAAACAGCGTGTGACTTTCAAAAATACGGCTTTTGGAAAATAGTGACATAAAAGTCATCGGTGATAATTTTAGTCACCGGTGACTTTGATATCACCAGTGAGATTCAAAAATCGCACCCCTGGACTCTATCTTAAAGTGGGCATCATCCTTCGGCTTAAAAGTTAACGCACAAAAGTCGAAAGCAATTGTTTTTGGAAGCATATCGTTTTCGTATCAAGACTGCCGGACTTGGTATTACCTAGACTTTCCTTTGATGGGCCTCCAATAACCTTCACTTCTACTGTTAAGAATCTGGGAATCATTATGGATGTAGAAAGTTGTTTGCGTCACTCCATTCCTTGATGCGTCTGCAGAATTTCCTTTCTCTGCATGCTAAGGTTATGCTCGCTCACTCTTTTTTACTTCCACTTCTAGACTATGGTGACATAGGGTTCCTTGATCTGTAGGAGGAGCTTCTTGATCAATTTGAACGCCTTCAAAATGCTTGCATTAAAATTATCTTCGGCCTCAGGAAGTACGACCACGTGTCTCAATTCCGGAGACAACTCAAATTGCTCCCCATCTGCCGGCGTAGAGATTCACACATCCTTGCTCTTCTCTTTAAGGTTCTCTTCATCCCTTCCTCTCCTCTTTACCTCTCTGAGAATTTCCTATTTATGGCTGAAGGCAGTGGTCACCGTTTACGCTCTAGTGCAAATCTGACACTTTCGAACCTAAATAATTCGAGCTCCTATAATGAGGTCCAACACGATCGGTATTGAACTTAGTGCTTGACTTTAATCCAGGTTTGCTCAATAGCTTTTGCCTCTGGAATGACAGCTTAAGTTTGGTTTGATATGTGATCAGGGTTCAAGCGAAAGCGTTATTATTGTTATACGTATATGAAAACCATGCGTCACATTCTTGTTAGAAGGTTACAGCTATGGTGACAGGCGATAAAAACCCGACCATATGAGGCTAGCAGGACCTCTAAATTTATAAACAGGATTTAAATAATTGTGTGTCAGACCTTTGATAATAAACATCAGTGAGTAGTTAGATTTTAAGAAGTCTACCCCGAATGTTTTCATAGACTTTCGTCGGGTAGTCAATGAAATACAATTTAGAGTACTAGTAGGGAATGCCTTTAGGCATTAAGTCCGCCATTTGTACATTTTTCTGCTATTTGCAATAAAGGGTAAATAAATAAATAATGTGATGACACTCCCTTTTCCGTGATGACATCTATGACGTCAGTAGTAGCCAGCGAAAATGACCAATAAATACCTACCTAGTAAATAACCTTTGCACACGGCGTTATAGCGTAAGCGTATCGTAAGCGTAGCGATACAAGCACGTATTATTATCGTTTAAAGAAGTCCGCACACAAAGCGGCGTATTTACGATTACAAATACGATTCGCTTCAACGCCGCTTCATGTGCCGCATACTTCTTTGAACATATATTATGTGCTCGTACCGCTCTGGTCCTACGCGCGTATTACGATACGCTTACGCTACGACGCCGTGTGTAGAGGGCCTTAGTTCGCGATAGACCCATTTAATGGTCAATATGTGGACAAACGCAAAAGTTTTACATGTTGTACCTACGGTTAAAATAATGACACAATAATTTAGTTTTATTTAGCTAAGAGTTTTGATACTTTGACGTATCACGCACTAAAATTAAATAAAACCCGCATTATATCGAGCACTCAATATTCGTGTCAGTACTTGTGCTTAACTTATTTTTTCCCGGATCTGCGGTTGGAAGCAAATATCGTTATTTATTTCCGCTGGGTGTTCGCCCGCTAATTGCAACTTGCTACCCGGTGATTTTCCACTGTAAGGATGGGACCAGGGACAGTAGTGAAACACCGGACTCACGAGTACTACTGAACTATTTATTCATTAAACTAGGTATATATAAACTTATGAATCTAGGTTACACGTGTTTAAGTGGGGATGGCTACACGTGGAAGGTGTCATATGGTTTGACCTCCATTCCTTATATAGAGGAGAGTCATCTTACATGAGTCTCCGATGACTCTCCGTATATGGCTACATTCCTAACCTAATATGGAGGAGAGTCATATTACATGCCTCTCCTTATATGTACCTACTACAATAACAGATTATATTACTTATACCTATACCTACATTCCATCTCCCTCCTTTTGGAAAAGGAAAAATATATTATTAAATATATTTTTTCTTTTTCTTTTATATTGCTACATTTAATCATTATATCTCTTAGTTCTATTTTTATGAATAAGTTTTATTTTACCATTATCAAAAACCTCTACATTTGGACTTACATCTCTTACAACTAAATATGGTCCCGAAAATACACTTGACAATTTACTTCTGTTTTCATTTCTAACTAATATTTTGTCATTTGGTTTATATATCACTGGGTTTACAGTCATGTCATATTTGATTTTTTTTATCGTTTTGGTTTTCAACAAGTTCTCTTTCGCTTCTTTTTGTGAAGTTTGAAGTCTATATTTTAGTTCTAATGGGTAACTGTCAGCATTATACAAGGGATCGACATGAGAGGTTAAATTACTGGGAAGGCTGCATACTTTTCCGAACACTAACTCGAACGGTGTAAATTTTGTTTCCGAATGGACAGATGTATTGTACGCAAAGCACCAATATGGTATCCACTTACTCCAATGTTCAGAGTGGTTATCTGTTTGAATACGTAGAAACGCGCCCAGCCCCTTATGTGTATTCTCCAATGCGCCAATACTCTGGTGGTGATATGCTGTTGATGTAAGTTTTTCTATATGGAGTAATTTACATACCTGTTGAAAAAGTTCTGAGGTGAATTCCGTCCCCTTGTCTGTAGCGATGATGCTTGGGATACCATAACGTAAAATGAAATTATTTACAAAGACCTCTGCAACTTCCTTCGTTGACTTTGTAACTAGCGGGTAAGCTTCAATGTATTTTGTTAACTCACATTGTATAGTTAATATATAAGAGTAATTGTCATCACCCCTACTTAATGGTCCCACAATGTCCATAAATATTTTTTGTAATGCAGTGTCAGCTGTTGTTGTTATTGTCATTGGTTCTTTTGTGTGAACAGAATATTTTTCCTTTTGACATTTATCGCATTTCCTAACGTAATTCTTAATATCATTCTCTAAACCTATCCAAAAATACCGTTTTTTTATATTATTATACATTTTTCTTACACCAGCGTGGCCACTTGTTGGTAATATATGAAAATCATTTAGTACTACTTTTCTTTCGTATTTATCATCTATTCTGATTAAATCTTTCAATATACATAAACGTGGACCGGTCCATCCCTTCATATTCTTTATTGTATGTGCTAGCTTTTCAACAAATATTTCATTATTTTTATTTTTTACAATTAATAATTCATTTATGTTCCATTCTTTACATTTTATACCAAGTTCCTCGACAAAGGCGGCTCGCGTCATTTGCCCTGGGAAGTATGGTTTTATATATATTATTTTGTTGCTTTTCACATATATCATTGACTTAGATTCCTCTATCTCATTTATCTTCATTTTATTTATCTTACTGAGCTCAGTTGTTTGCATAAATTTTAATTCTACACTGTCTTTTATTTTCGTATTAACTTCTACTGCTCTCGGTTGATCAGACCGAATGGCAGTTGAGTCTGTTGGACTGCTATTTCCTAACTCTTTTCTCCTCTTTGACCTAGTCATGACGTACATATTGTTTGTCATTTCTTTTAATTCGTCTGATGTGACCTTTATCCTCGATAACGCGTCCGCTACCGAGTTGTCTTTCCCTTTTAAATATTCCACTGTGAAGTCATATTCCTCTATTGCTAGTCTAAATTTCGTTAATCGACTTGTTGGGTCTTTCATATTAAATAGATATATTAATGGTTTATGATCGGTTCGTATGATAAAATGTCGCCCATATAAATATGGTCTGAAATACCTAGTTGCCCAGACAATAGCTAATAGTTCTTTCTCTATCACTGCATAGTTCTTTTCGGCTTTGTTTAAACTCCTACTTGCAAATGCTACGGGTTTTCCATCACTGTTTGAAAGTACTGCTCCTATGGCATAGTTAGATGCATCTGTGGTTAAAATAAACTCATTGCTTGTATTGAAATCTGGGTATTGTAGTATTGGTGGTGTGGTTATTGCTTCTTTTAACTGTATGAACGACTTTTGACAGTTTTTATCCCATACAAATTTTACATTATTTTTGCTCAAATTGTTTAAATAATATGCCTTATCTGCGAAATGAGGAATGAATTTTCTATAATAGTTGGCTAAAGCTACGAAGCTTTTAGTTTCTGTTCCATTCGTTGGGGTTGGATAATTTTTAATTGCTTTTATCTTGTCTGGATCTGGTGAAATACCTTCTGCTAATACCACATGCCCGAGACATAATATTTCTTTTTTCAAAAAATCACACTTCAAAGGATTAAGTTTAAGGTTTACAGTTCGCAATCTTTCGAATACTTTGATTAAATTCTTATTGTGTATGTCAAGATTTCTACCAAAAACTACGATGTCATCCAAGTAAACAAAACATTTTTCGTATGTGAGTCCTGACATAGCTAACGTTATCATCCTGATAAATGCGCTTGGGCTTATTTTTAGTCCCATCGGCAAGCGAGTCATTTGAAATTGCCCTGAATTGAAGGCTGTGTATTTCCTAGCCTCTGGTTCTAATTCTTGTTGATAATATCCCGAAAATAAATCTAGGTGAATGAAATAAATTGATCCTGACAACGAGTCTAATATCTCGGTTATATTTGGTAATGGGAACTTGTCGTCTTGCACCCTTTCATTCAATTTCCTATAGTCTATAACAAGTCGCCATTTCTTTTTCCCTGTTGCATCTACTTTCTTCGGAACTAATAGCAATGGACTAGACCATTCACTTTTTGCTGGTTCTATTACTCCACTATCTAACATTTCGTTTATTTGTTTGTCTACTTCTTTCTTTTGTGAATGCGGCAATCTGTAATTTTTCACAAAACATGGACCAACATTAGGCTTTAACTGAATATTTTGTTTATAGAGGTTTGTAACTGTCAATTTGTCTCCTGGCAGTTGAAAAATATCAGCGTACTTGGCACATAGCTTCTCTATCTCTGTTTGTTCTTGTATATTTAAGTGTTTTAATTGTAACTGTGACAATAATCTTGCTACCCTATCCGAATTTATGTTTTCACGTCCAAAGTCACAACTATGATAATCGGTCAATTTACATACATCTGGGTTTATGTCATTTAGTTCAATTTCTTTCTCTGTGGTGTTTAATACTTGTACTGGTATCTTGCCATCTATTGGTGTTACAATAGCACTTGCTATAAATACTCCTTCGCTTATTTCTTTTGCACAAACCACACTATCTTCTGTCATCAATGTATTTACATAATGAATTGCCTCTGATCGGGGTGATATACTATAAGTAGTCCGACTGTCTCCTTTATTTTCGAAGTTTATTTTTAACCGATTTCCATTTACTGTAAGCGAAAAAGTGTTAGTTTCATAATCTAAATTGGCTTTATATTTCCTGAAGAAATCATCTCCTATTATCCCCGTTGTTATGCAAGGTAATGATCTAAAAACATGGATTTTATGTTGTATTAATTCGCATCCTATTTTAAAATTTAGCCGTACGTAACCAATGGAGCGAACAACTCCTCCAACTCCTGCTATATTTGTTCTATCATGTATTATTGGTATATTCCGTTGTTTTACATAACTATATTTAACTGCAGATAAAGTCGCGCCTGAATCAAGTAACCATGGACATAATTCACCATTTGTTTTCAATTGCGCTGATATGGAACGACCACCCGAAAATATGTGATTATTAATCACGAAAAAACTGATTGTTATCCTTATTTTGATTCTCTACAGTTTCCGCTTCTTCTCTAATAATGTTTAAACTTTGTCGGTTGCGATCTCCGCGCGAATGGTTGTTGTAGCCATTACGACTTGTGCCTCTCCGTTGATTGAAACCTACGTTACCTCGGAATCCTCTGCTAGCACCTCGCTGAGGTCGATATACATTATGTGATTGGTGACTGTAATTACCATACCTGCTAGTGTTGCCGCGGTAGTTTTGATTTGACCATGTCCGTGCATAATTTCCCCTGTAACCTTTTCTTACCTGACTACCCCCTCTTGCATGATTATATGCATTATTGTAATGTGACCTGTGATACGTACCGACGACGCCTGTTCCTGGGGTTGTTGCAATTTCCTCATCCAGAGCGGCTTGTATCGCGTCTTTCAATGATGAAAAGTCTCTGGCGGCTATAATAGTGCCTGTGCGACGATTCCGCAGTCCGTCAGCGAATCTTTTTATGGCCATCTTTTCATTAAGCGGCTTCAAAACATCATAATTCTTACTATTGCCACTGGCCTGCGTAATCGTCAGTTCTACGAATAATTGCGTCAATTCTTGTCCAAAATCTGCAACGGTCAAGTTATCTTGCCGTAGCTGCTGTAATTTTGCTTGTATTGTCGTCGCAGCTTTTTGCGGCAGTAATTTACACCTCATGTCGCTTAGTAATCCCTCTACATTTGAGTATTTTTCGTCTAATTTTAGCTTAGCTAATTGCGAAAGCCTGCTTTTCAGCACAAAATTAATCAAGCTTTTCTTACAGTCAGGTGTCGAGAGAGTTGATTCGTAATATTCTATGTTGTCTATCAACTGTCTGGTCACCTTTTCATCTCCGTCCATAACTGGCATCAAGCTTAATGCTGTTTTTAAATTAAATGTCACCATGATTTCTTTTTCTTTACACAACTCTTTTATCTCTTCGTATATTTTGAGAAAATTTACGCTTAATTGGTTTATTAATTCTGTGCTTACATCAAAAGTACCTAATTTTACGTGTTCGCTTAATTTTTCTTTAAAACTGACAAATTGTGTATGCAACTCTTCGGCCTCTGCTTGCTTTTTATTTAATATTTGACCTTTACGTCTACTAGGGCCTAATTTTATCAAATAAACTCTAATTTCCGTTATTTGTTGAACTAATTTCTCTAGTACATTAGCCATTAATTTGCTTCAATCTGAACATACTTTTGCGCTACACAGTGCAATTAATTATGGATGTACTTACAGTTTGTTCTAGAACTTACGGGAACCACTATCTACACTCACTTCACAAAGTCTTAAGTCATAATGTTTTTTTTTTTTTTTCACCACTTCGCGAACACACAGTCACGCTCCCACTGAATGTCGTAGATCCAAAGTTCCTTTCCCGCGTACACCAGTTTAATCACAGCTACTGCATTTGTTCCGTCCGTAAAGTCCACGTCTAATTCATTAGAGACACGCACAAAATTTTCCTTGGACAGCTTGCCGGGGCAGAGCAGATAATGCCCGCTTCTCCCCCCGATGCATGCCCTCACGACTTCTCTATTTTCATGTATTTCCACCCGGGGTTCCACAAACTGCATCTCCCTTGCTTGACAGTATAGTATCAGATGACTAAATATCTCCCGAATGTATCTTTCCATAGTTAAACTTGCAAAATCCTGCCCTTGATCAGCTCGCTTTGGGCCCGTCGCTCAATTCTTTTGTTTAAACAGGCGTTGAAATACCTTAGGCAGACCACGATGATGATTACCAGAGCTGCAACTGTTACGACACAAAGGTAAATCCCGATGCGCGAAACTTCTATGGTAATACCGGTGTCGACGTCGATCTGGTTAGTTTTTCCGATTTGTGTATAAATACGTCCTTCCGCTGGTTGTTTGGGTACAACACTGCCTTGATTCCCCATGTTGTAGGCTGGCGGGGTTCTATTATTTCACTAGTCACTTTACACCCATCCTGCCATATTCGGCAGCGGCGGCCGGATACCCGAGATGAAAGAATGTGTTCCTAATACGGCACTGGCAGGGTCGCCATGTAAGGATGGGACCAGGGACAGTAGTGAAACACCGGACTCACGAGTACAACTGAACTATTTATTCATTAAACTAGGTATATATAAACTTATGAATCTAGGTTACACGTGTTTAAGTGGGGATGGCTACACGTGGAAGGTGTCATATGGTTTGACCTCCATTCCTTATATAGAGGAGAGTTATCTTACATGAGTCTCCGATGACTCTCCGTATATGGCTACATTCCTAACCTAATATGGAGGAGAGTCATATTACATGCCTCTCCTTATATGTACCTACTACAATAACAGATTATATTACTTATACCTATACCTACATTCCACCACGATCTCGCTTCTTATTGTTACTTGCGATATTTAATGCCTTGCGCTTGGCATAAATAAGTTGTAAGTTTGGAGCTTACATCCCTGAATTTCGTTTTATTAGAACGTTCAATTTAATTAAGGATAAGAGGACCCAGTGTGTTGACGACGAGGGACTCCTCTTGTTCCTGTAGTCGTCAACACAGTGAATCCTCCTATTTAAAGGGTCGGCAACGTGCATGTCACACCTCTGGAGTTACAGGCGTCCATAGGGTTACGGTAGCTGTTTACCATCAGATGGGCCGTTTGATTGTTTGCCACCGTCGTGGTATACAAAAAAAGGATTTTTATGTGATATTTCATTACGTACACCCGTTGCATAGCCAGATACGCCACATGTGCGTTGCTGTCCCGTGATACATAAATGAGGATTATTTGTGTTGACAGGTAAGAAACATATGTCTCACTTTGTATACGTTGTTTTACATTCCTGAAAGCAAGCAAAGTTACAGGACACAGGAACAAAAAAAATATGATAATATCTTGTTATTACAATTTTATATATGTGATATAGGTTTAGTTTAACAGTATATTATAGGTATTATTTCCGATAACGCTTTCTGTTTTAATAAAACTATACGGAAATCAAACTTGCACCAGAGGAGCAGGCAGATGGCGCACGGGACTGATCGTGATTAGCTCGGGGACTACAACGTGCGACTTAATAAAAACAAAGATACTATATTTTTGAACAACCTGCGTTCAATAAAACTACATAACCTCCTTCTCCTCCTTATTAATAGTATCTTTGTTTTTATTAAGTTAATATATATATATATATATAGCAGGGGGGGGTTTGTTGATATCCGTACCCCCACTTCTAAACTTAGCGTTAATTTGGCTAAATCCTTCCTAAGTCGCTTATTCATGTCACAACGTATTAATTTCAGCGCCATCTGTTAGTTAAACAGGGTACTCGTTAGGCTTAGGACATATTTGGAAAAAAAAATTGCACCTCCTTCCTAAGTAGCGCCATAGAATTCAGGTGAAAAATTAACTCAATCAAGTGAAGTGGCTACCCCCCTTTTAGAGGTTGAATTTTTATAGCCTACCTATCTATACCTGGCCGGGGATTTTCTTGACAATTGGAATTAATAATACTAAAGGCTTGGCCAAACAGACGGCATGGCGCAGCGCCGCGTGACGCCGACGCGATGACTGTTCAAACATGGCGCGCGCGGATCGCGCCGGCCTCGCGCTCTCAACACGCGTGACTCGCGCCCGATACAGCATGCGCGCAAGGAGCGTCGCTCATTCCTTCCGAAGCCAAGATTAATAATTTTTTCTATATCCATAATCACAAACACAGTATATTGCTACGCTCGCACTACGCACCGCGCTGCCTAACGTCCGACTGATGTGACCCAGCGCAGCGCAGCGTGCCGCCGCGTCCGCGCCGCGCAGCGCTACGCCCGCGCCGCGTGGCCGCGCGGGGCGCGACAGAAGCGGGGCGCGATGCCGGTGGGACGCAGTCTGTTTGACGTCGCTAACCTGTTAACATGTACCGCGGCGCTGCGCCCTGCCGTCTGTTTGGCCAAGCCTTTAAGGGGTGACTTCTGGGATAACAATGCAAAAAAAAAGTGGCCAAGAGCATGTCGGGCCGTGTTCAGTGCAGGGTTCCGTAATTGCCGCCCTGTTAAAAAGCATCTGTTCAAAAGGTCGTTTATTAAGGGATGTTTGGCGGAACTTCCATCATTTTACTATCCGGCACTTACGTCGTCTCACTATGCGTTTTTGACTGACAATATTTTTTTTTACCTACGGTTCAAAAGTAAGATGGGGGGGGGGGGGCGCCTTTTTTTGAAGACGAAACTATCCTTTCTCGAGACCCATACTATCTCTATACCAAATTTCATCTAAATCAGTTCAGCGGTAAAAAAATGCTCATACCAACTTCCAACCCCCTTTTCACCCCCACAAGGGTTTGAAAACTATCCTATGACGTTTCTCAGGACTCAAATTATCTCCATACTAATTTCTATCTAAATCGTTTCAGCGCTTAAAAATTCTCCATACAAATTTTCAACCCCGTTTTCACCCCCACCAGGGTTGATTTTCGAGATTAGAACTATATATTATCCTTTCCCGGGACTCACACTATTTCTATACAAAATTTCATTAAAATCCGTTCAGCCGTTTTCACGTGATGCGCGGTCAAATAAACAGACAAACAGATCAACAGACAAACAGAAAAACAGATAAACAGACAAAAATTCTAAAAATTGTTGGAACGTGTTCTGTTATCGATTCTAAGTATCCCCAGCCAACTTTTTTTCGATTATCTTCCATGTACAGACTTTCGACCCTCTTCAGCTTTATTATATGTATAGCAGATAAAAACATAGACATCAAATATTCAAAGGACCACAATGACATGTTGTTATTAAACTCCGGCACACCGGCTTGGTTTTAATTAGATCTCAATACTTTTTGCAGTAGGAGAACTGCGTTGCGAGACTGGCGTTTTTATACATGTAATGTTTTTGATGGGTTGATCTTTACTAGTACATGGTAGACAATAATGTTCAAACTTCTAGTTTCACCGCAATCAGTTTCTAGTTACCATAATAGTTAAAGTAATGACGCCTAGTTACAGTATCCAAGAGGCAGCCGGATGGCTCGCTTTGTTTGAGCTCCCGACGTGTCGTGGCACCGCTTTGGTGCCGGATTCTAATTTAAAAATACATTAACAATACAATAAAAATACAACCTATCTCAAACATAACTCCAACACACAACAAACATTCAACCAATATTGAAGTTGTATTGGAGTTGCGTTGGAATATTTCTCAAGCAAATTCTGATACTTCTAATTCAGATGTTTATGCCGTAGCTGTATTGCGTAGTTAATGCATTAGAGTTGTGTTGAAGTTGGATCGTGTCTAAACGTGTTTTAAAGTTAGAATACGGCCCATGTGCAACCCGAACTGACCCAATATGATAAAAAAATACTACGAGCCATCCGGCTGCCTCTAGGATACTGCAACTACGCGTCATTGCTCTAAATATAAATGGAGAATGCATCTTCGTTACCCACGTGCTTCATGCTTTGTATTTGCCTGTAGGTTGATTCTATTGAATGTTGCGTAGCAACGTTATGTTCAACGAACATGAGAATCACCTGCACAAGGAGACGACGATTCCATGTTCCAACATGAAGTCATTGAATTTCCACATTTCGTGCCTCATTTTTAGGGTTCCGTACCTCGAAAGGAAAAAACGGAACCCTTATAGGATCACTTTGTTGTCCGTCTGTCTGTCTGTCTGTCTGTCTGTCTGTCTGTCTGTCTGTCTGTCAAGACCATTTTTCCCAGGAATGCGTAGAGGTATCAAGCTGAACTTTATATCAAATACTCAGGTCTATTGTCCCTTGGAGCTGTGAAAAACTTAAAAGCCAACGCAATCAAAGATACAGTCGTTTATGCTGCAAATTTTAGAGAATTTCGGCACTCGCAAAACCAAAGGGGTACTTCGCATGAACTCAGAAACTTGAAATTTAGCACGAAGCAACGTCATATAGCATAGACAATGGAAAAATTACAAAAAGTAGACATTTTTAGTAAAATGACACAAAAAAATATTTTTTTTAATTTTAAACTTAGTTACTACCTTTTCCTCGTAAACGCGAGGAGGTATTAAATTGAAATTCATATCAAACCTACAGGTTTGTACGGAACCCTCGGTGCGTGAGTCCGACTCGCACTGGGCCGGTTTTTTTTTCTTATTTATGCGGGCTCCATAGGTTTTTATTAACAATATTACGTATAAACGTAAACGTAAATAGTACCATTGATCATTTGTCGTGTTAACTGGATACAGGCAGAATCAGTTGTACAACTGCCTGCCTGCTTATAAATAAATAAATAAAAAATATTTACTTCATGGCTAAGTTGTATGCTGTTCAGATAATAATGTCATTGTAATTACACTAGACTGTTTATTTAACTCATAATTTTTAGGTAAAGTATCAAAGCCGTTAGCTCTGTAAACCGAGTCAAGACAACTCATGTGGCATATTACTCGTATTTGTCCAATCTCGCAAATAGTAATCAAGAAGAAATCTTAAAAAAATATTCTTACGAAACACGAAAAACTGCACTAATTACTTGCTCATTTCCAATGATTCACCGGTATTGCGGCAAGCTTGGATTCCTCACTCATATTTCAGAAGGTAAGCATTATTACTGCACCGTTGGTACTTTCGTTTTATTCGCAAGCCCTGACGCTCCACACTAAAACCGATTCCTTGTTACTTGATTTCTGCATTTCGAATAAGCGTAAATATTTTCCTCTTGGGTGCTTTTGCAGCGTCGAAGAATTCTATAGCCGTATCTCCGTGAATACTTAATTATTTCTAGGTTTGATAAATGGCGGTGAAGAAAACTATGTACCTTAGTTTTTTGATAACAATACGAGTACATTAAATATCTTATAACTAAATAAATATTTACAAACAATCTAACACAAAGCAACCTAGTTTCAAACTAAGCAAAGTTTGCACTATTTGTACTAGGCGACGATATACCTACCTATATAGATAAATATATACTTAGATACATAAGAAACATAACCCAGGAATAAATATCCGTGCTAAACATAAACAAATAAATGCCCTTACCAGGATTTGAACTCGGGACCTCCTATTTCGTAGGCAGGGTCTCTACCGACTGGGCTTGGAGGCCGTTAATTGGTACCTAACAGTGAAAAATCGAAAAAGTGATCATGCTTTACATGTTTCAATATTTTATAAAATCCTGAGTACAACGCATGTAGCGGAAAATCGAAAAGCTCATTCATCTAATACAAAAAAGGAATGGATTGGACCGCCTATCCAACTGTTTTTGTGTTTCATGAAAATTGAAACATATTTCGGTTTCTGGTAAAAGCTAAGTACATTCGGGCATTTTCTGTGTTTTTTTCTTTGGTAAGAGATTGCGCTAAGTGATCACATTTCGATATTAAACCATTTTCCGAAGGCCGGTGCCGACTACGTATTTCATTTTACTGAGTACGTAGGTATCGCGTAGTTTTGGAGACTGGGTTTTTGTTAGCGTTATTTGCCAATATTTTCTAGTGTCAATTTTCCTGTCAAGCTATTGTTGCGCTTCTGTGATAAAGGATATTAATAAAATAATGAAAACGTAAATATTTTTCTAGAATATAATTGTATTTAGAAAGTTATGAAAGAGCCCACAATATATAAAAGTTTATTATTTTCTAACAGCCTATGCCACGCACCAACTATAATAAAGTACTTTTGGGATTAGTAATCGATTCCGTTTATTACCCCATTAAGGGATAGTTTTTGAAAAACTATCCTTATTCCTTCCCTGGGACTATCTTCCTACCAAATTTCATCTTAATCGGTTCAGCGGTTTAAGCGTGAAGAAGAAACAGACAGACAGACATAATTTTGCATTTATAATAATATGGATTACGAGCCCCAATGCAAATGAGTTCGTCTAGCAGGTAAAAAATGTACTAACCTAACTTTAACCTAAAAATTCAGGATGACAGCGATGTTTAGAAGATCATGTAATATAAAAACAATATAGAAAATGAATAATACTTTATGTATCGAATATACAAACATTAAAATGCCATTGTGAAGCCGATGTAGATAAATGCAAAAAGATGATTGAAGGCATTGCAAATTTAACTTAGTTACTTGACCCGTAGCTTAATTGGTAAAGCGATCGAGCCCCAGCAAGGCGTATCGATGTAGGTTCAAGTCCTGGGTTGATTATTTTTTTAATGTTTTCAATGTTTTTATTTGATTTAATAACAAACTATTGTGTGAGTCGAATACCCCATTTTAAAAACATGCAAAAATAACTATGAATTTCAAACATTATATGTATTATATGTATATATAATCTATGATTCTACCTGCAGAAAATAATACTCAATGAATTGTATATCACATTCTACTACCTTAGTGTGAGTGCGCTTTCACATTATCCGATCCGATATCGGATAACGGATAGGACCACGAAGAATACAAATTTAAAATTTGTGACTTCTATATTTTTTCATATTATATTATACTTTCTAGCAGCTTATTTTTTTTATTGGGCCATCCGACGTCCGATATCGGATCGGACAGTGTAAAAAAGCTCTTATTGTGAAAGTTGATATATCGAATGTATTATAACTAAAAAGATTTTAACAGTGTAGGGGAAGGTGGCCCAAAAAGGGCACCTTAAGGGAAAGTTAAAAAAAAAATGGTTTGTAACCTAGTAACATTATTCATTTGTTTGCCTCAAGGTCCATTATTAAACACTTTTCGATGGAGCATGGCTTAATTTATCGCAAATTGAAAAACAAATTAATTACATGCAATTTACAAAACCCCTACGATTGCCCGCTTTGCCCAGGGGGGGGGGCCTAAAGTGGACACTCGCTTAGGGCAAAACGGGCATGGGCGGTCACGCACATAATGTACCGAAATGGGATAGCCATAACTAAAAAAAACAAAAGATCTTGATTGAATTTTGTATTTAATCTCTTAGCAGCAATAACAGAGGAAAATCACAGAATAAAACTAAACATAAAATAACTTCTTCTAAAAAATTAAAAACAAATTATAAAGATCTGTTTTCTTCAACAGTATAATAAATTATAGCTACTAAAAATCTTATATAATCAGTCATAATCAGCCTCTAACTGTTACCTATATCCTAATTTAAATAACTTAGTTTAAATTTCCTGACACATGTCGCAATAAAATGACCCAATTCCAGGATATATAGTGCAAGATTCATGAGCCCACGAGTCGCAGTCATTGCATTTTATCCAGTCCTCAACTTCATAGAGCTCGTGGCATTCAAAACAACGATATTGCTCGGTAGGCTTGGTTTTGGTTTTAGTTTTCTTTGGGTTTGCTTTAGTTTTCTTATTCTTTGGTTTTTTGATAGTCAGCTCTTCGTTTATATTTCTTTTAATAGGTTCCACCTTTTTTTGTACATATTCTTTCTGGTTGTTTTTTTTCTTTTTGTCCATTTTAAGTTTCTGCTCTTCTTTGATCGGTGTGCTAGTTAATACCTCAGCTTTTTGTAAATAAAAAATAAAAAAACTGTAGCAATTTAAATCAACTATATAGATACAAAACATACCGGGCAAAGCGGGCACTTGCCCGCATTACCCTGCCCGCTTTGCCTTTTTTGACACTTAAAATATGCAAGCAAAATCTAACCTCAAAATATTGAAACATGTGGAGTTTAATGTAACGGTATTGTAGCCAGATAAGTAATTAATAACTAACAAGCATTGATAATAGCATTGCAAACATCAAAAATGAGGGAACACACGAAACATACCATGCAATATTTTTCAAAAAACAGCTAAAAACATTTTTTCGACGGAGCGTGTAACGGCGTGCTCGCAGGTGAGCCGGACGAATGACGCGAGGTGCGCGGGCGGCGGGGAGTACTGTCACGTGTAACGACCGCGTATTTTTTTGAAACGGCAATATTAAGTCCAGTGCCCTCTTTGGGCACGGTGCCCGCTTTAGGCCACCTTCCCCTATTCCTGATCATATTTAGGTACTAAAATGTCCTATAAACTTTTCTGGAATACGCCTATTTTCAGAGTTAATACATAATCAATATTTAATACCAATAAAAAAAAACACATTTTTTATTATAACTCAGCACGAAACGCCTTTCTGATGGCGTTGTTGCCACTATTGGGCATTTACACAATAAGGACTGACAGATACCAAAGTGACAAGGAATACTTTGCATAAACCAAGTTTTTCCAAAAAAAAATGTACCAATTTGGTTTAGGCGATAATTTTATTTTTCATGTGCAATAAACGTTCAAATATAGAAAAAAAAAGAAACATAAAATATTTTTTTGGCAAAATTGACCTAAAGTCACATTATATTTTTTCCTTCTTTTGGTCTCAGAAATTCGTGGTTAAGATCTGTCGGATTATTCATGCCCACGGTGTATATAATAACATTATGTGTCACAAAAGTCAGCCTAGTTGCTACACTAACCCGCTGTCACAGTTGCAATACCCAGCAATAAAATCATTTCATGTTTAAATTAGGTACTCGAATATTAACTTCATCTATATCACTGTTAGCAGGCCTAAAGAGCAATGACCTACCTACCTTTCCGTACAAATTGTCCAGTAGATATTCATTGCTCTAGGGTAAACTATATATAGTCTCGAAAACCATTTCTGTCAGTAGAAACGCGCGGCAAATTCAAAATACGTACATGTGGCAACCCTTTGTGATGAGACACCGTATTTCATGACGAACATTTTAATTCACATTGAATTTGTTTCTAGTGCATTTCACTCTCTCATCTTAAGCGCGAGTGAGATAGAACTCTTGCAACGTTCCCAATTAAATTTAAATTAATTTTTAAGGCATATGTCAATTGCCTCAACCAGATTATCTGTTGCAGTTGATGGCAGATCAGACGAAATATATCCGTCTCCTTTTTACACACCGTAAATGTCACCTAATGAAAGGGGCGGAAATACCAACTAAAATTAAAAACATAAAATTTGATGATCATTGCTGCTTTTTTCACTGATTCTTAGTGTTGTCATACTTTTGTTCGCTGTACATTGCTCCGGCGTTCGTTGGCTGGCCAGACTATAATTATTATCTATTTAAATCACATAATAATTGATTTAACCGATGATCTTCTTAATTAAAGGCAAATGCGTAAATTACGAGTAATGCTCAAAATCTAAATATATAATAGAAGAAACTGACTGACTGACTGACTGACTGACTGACTGACATATCAACGCACAGCCCAAACCGCTGGTTCCAGAGATTCCAAATTTGGCACGTAGGTTCCTTATAAGGTCTAGGGGTGCACTAAGAAAGGATTTTTCAAAACTTCACAGGAGTATTGCTAACGATAAATGAGTAAATACGTGTTTCAGGTTTTTTGAAAATTCAACCCCTAAAAAGGGCAAATGTGGTCACAAAGTCTGAAAATCAACATGGGCATCGTATCCTTTTTGAGTACTTATAGTACGCGGGCGAAGCCGCGGGAAAAGGCTAGTAGTTTATAATTCTTGTTAAAATGTGGAAATATTTTGAAGCATCAAATAGAGGTATTTAAATATCTTTATCTACACTCATACTGTAAGTACTCTAAAATGCGTTCAAAAACCGTAGACAATGACAAGCATTACAACAAACGATTTAACTATGATAAGTTTTTGTCTGCGGCAGTAACGTAATTTTAACTATGCATGCTCAAATATTGTTAAGCAATGAGTTTCAAATTTGGAACATCGAATTTGATAACATAATGTTACCGCCATGGCCAACTCGATTGGTCCCGCGCGAGCGCCGGCACAATCGAGTAGGCCATGACGGTACAATGGCGGTCATTCTATGGTTTCTGAACACTTAATTTAATATATATATAATATGAGTGTAGATAAAACAGTGTATGCAACTGTACGTAATTAGGCCTTAAAACACTCGTGTGATCCTATTATGAAATTCGCCTGCGGCTCATTTCATAAAACCACACTCATGTTTTAAGGACCCTTATTACGTAACAGTTACATAAACTACTATTATCTACACTCACACTGTAAGTCCTCTAAAACGTGTTCAAAAACGGTAGGCAATGGCTAGCATTACCACAACCGATTTTACTATGATAAGCTTTTTATCTGTGGCAGTAACGTAATTTTAACTTTACATGCTCAAATATTGATGTGCTATGAGTTTTGATAACATAATGTAAATCCTGTGCTCCTTCCTGACCAACGGCACGCGCCCGCGCGGCCGCCGACACGCGCCTCCCCAACCGCCGGCACAATCGAGTTGGCCATGGCGGTGCAATGGCGGTCATTCTATGGTTTCCGAGCACTTAATTTAATATATATAATATGAGTGTAGATAAAGCAGTGTATGCATATGTAATTAGGCCTTAAAACACTCGTGTGATCTTATTAACCACATTATTTTATTACGTAACACTAACAGTTACATAAACTACTATTATCTACACTTATATTGTAAGTTCTCTAAAACGTGTTCGAAAACGGTAGGCAATGGCTAGCATTACCACGACCGATTTTACTATGATAAGCTTTTTATCTGTGGCAGTAACGTAATTTTAACTTTACATGCTCAACTATTGGTGTGTTATGAGTTTTGATAACATAATGTACACCTGCACGCTCCCGCGCATCCGCCGACAGCCCGACACGCGCCCGCGCGACCGCCGGCACAATCGAGTTGGCCATGGCGGTGCAATGGCGGCCATTCTATGGTTTCAGAATACGGCATTTAGAATAAATAATATGAGTGTAGATAAAGCAGTGTATGCAACTGTACGTAATTAGGCCTTAAAACACTCGTGTGATCTTATTATCTTATCTTATCTTATCTTATTAAAACCACACTCATGTTTTAAGGACCCTTATTACGTAACAGTTACATAAACTACTATACGATGCATTAAATTTTGCTCTATACGAGTTAAACGAATAATGCGTCTTATAGCACCGGCATTCAGTATAGAAACTTGCGAGATGCTTTCGTAAACTTGTTCGTGCGATACAACTCAGTTTCTTTACTCATTAAGTTCATTAACAAGGTTCGGCGTCAGTTTTTTGATGTTCGGCGCTTGCTAACAATAATTTATATTCGCAGTATTCAATTTCTGTTCTACCCCATTGTAAACATGTCATTGTAAACAGAAGCATCTCAGAAATGCTTTGAATGTCGATGTTTTTTGTTTGAGGTAAATAATTTAAGCACTTGTGAAAACTTTGTACTCTTGAATCTTGATTAACGGGGCTCAATTAGGTGCTTCAAGTTAAACATCTTAAACAGCACTTTGTGTAATTGTTGATGAATGTTTATCGGATACGTACTTTCCTAAAGTGTACATAAAATGGATAATTTGGAACTTTCGTGAACTCTCAATTCCGTGAAAATCCCTTTGAAACTCTTGTTTAAATGAAATATGTTAACGGTGAAGGATATTATTTTAATTTTGCGAGTGCCTTATAATAAAGGGGCACTACAGGACTCGTAAAAACAATCTTGAGAAATCTTAGACACATAGTACAATGCCTGGGTTTAGACTTAAAATTCAAGATTTTAAATATTACAATGTACTTTGTCGAACTGCAGTGCGGGCTCTGTAAATTCCATTTAGCTAAATAGCTTTCGAGAGAGATAAGAATCTAGCCATACAATGCTTCCCTGCATCGAGTGGCAAACTAAGAAAATTGAAAAGAGAGTCGCCAAGTAAAACTGCAACGTCGATAGTCCGATTTCAGGAAACCTGAGATTTCAAATTACTAACGTCGTAAAATTTGAGAGGACGGTAAACACTTCGAGTCTTTTGAAGGTCAGACAAACTTTTTGAGAGACAATCCCCTCGGTCTCGCAATCTTGCTTTTAATAAGTATATAACGTTCCCGAGATGTACCTGTGAGAAGGGGATTTACATAATCATTACCATATCTGGCGCACTGGCACGCGTATTATGCCCGGGAGGTTAATAATGCTATTTTCTCGCCACGTTTTCACGTTGCTATTTCACGTTATCGACCCTCTTTATCTGCGTCGTCATTGTTACTAGCCACTCGCGGGACGAAGCCTGCTTGCCACTCCAATATTCCATAGTGGTTTCATGGCGATTTACTTAATCCACTTGAATCTAACCTCTTCGGTTCATACAACGGTGGAAATTCTTTATTAATATTGCGCTTAAGTGCCGAAGAGTGTGGGGTGGTTGCGAAATGATTTAAATGCAACAGAAAGGAATAACCTTACATAGGGGAGCGGAATCTGTTGAATAGAATAATGTAAGTGTTTACCGTGTACGTACGACACGGACGTGTGAGACGATGCGTGCCTTCTCCCATATGCGCGGAAGTCAGCTCAACTCGTTTCGAGTCTCAGTGCGTCTCTCAAAAATAGCTACCTAAGTAAGCGCTCATCCGGATCAGTAAGTACTTCAAATTACTTTTTGTATGCTGGAATGAATAGAGGAATTGAACCGATAAAATTGTCCCCATTGTTGGTAACGAGTGTGTCACTTCCAGCCGAAATGTGAACTCGAAATGTAATGCGTAATGCGCTTATTTACAAGCCGTGGCAAAAACACTTCTTCGTTTTCCGGTGGGACAATTTTGTTTACGTATCAATCTTTATCAACACTGTCTGTTACGGGAAGTAGTGGTATTAATTAATACTTATCGCACGCCCTACCTTCCAATCACCTTGTTTTCATTCGTCAGCAATCGTTAATCTTACAAATATGATTTAGTGTGTAGAAGTAAAAGCTACAGAGTCAACTCGCACAATAGCCGATAAATCTAAGAAGAGGAATTATTTCTGTTTCTATGTTTATGCGATATCGCTGTCGCTACAGCAGATAGCAGCTAGTTCACAAACTGCTGATTGCGCGCCGTGCGACGCGATAGACTTAATAACAAAACTATTACAGAAACTTTATTATATTTTGACATAGTAATAGGAAAATAATAAGGCTGTCTTGAAATCGGGCTTCGTTCTTTTTTGCTGCGAGGGCAAGATTGGTATCTCGTCGGATAAAAACAAAATCTCGTAGAATTTTCACTTGGGCGGTTAAAAGCGCTCTTTGTCACAGAAATAGGGAGTTTTTCAGTAGCACAGTTACCTTTATAAGGATTTAACGTCGCAGGAAACGGCCGTCTGAGTATACGAGCGCAGGGGCGCCCTCTCGCGGCTGATAACAGAATTATCCGAATGACGCCATCTGTCTCTTAAATGTGCACCTTAGTTTTGGACGCTATGGCGATGGGGCACCCATTACGAAGCCAGGGTTTAACAAAAACAAATTTAATACTTTCTCATGCCTTGTTAAATATTAACATAGGCTAATAGAATTGTAAAAATTTAGAGTAAAGTTTACAGTGCGCCTTTTTTCATATAAGTTGCCGGGTATTATTATGATATATTAGGATTTCCTTATAAATCATCGGTTTTGATGAATGATTGTATGTACAGGATGTAACTAAGTAATCTAATTTCGTGAAATTTTGGTGAAAAATTCAAATAAATTCCAGTAAAATAACAAACAAATTATAATAAAAACAAAAAACAGTGATAATTATTATTAGTAAGTAGGTCTTTGGTTAAAATAATTCGTTTGTAAAAAAGTTCACTGAGGAATAAATCTATCCTCTATTTATAAATAATGCCGAATTGGGGAACATGAAGTGGTTGTTTGTATTTACATGTGGGCTACACAATGAAATAATGTACAATAAAATAATCCCAGCAATATTTCGTCGACTGAGGATTAATACGCGAGCCTCTGTACAATTGTACAAAAAGGTATAATCATAATAAAGCCCGCAGGGCAGCTTGTGACGTGCTGTTGGGGAGGGACGGCCCCACGGACCCGAGAGCTCCAGAGAGTCGGTCAGGGTCTCCGTCTCCGGCGTGTCTTCGTCGGTCGGAGTAGACCTCAAGGAGATCCGTAGCGTATAGGGGCCGTCAGAGCTATATGCTCGCAGGGTGGAAGTAAAATATGCATAAGTCGCGAGTTGGTACAGTGGCTGCAGAAGTGGTACACACCTCTGCAAACCCTGAGCCGCTCACACCGATGTTGCTCCTGGCCGTCTTTGCGACGGCAGTTTCAAGGGCCCATCCAGTCGGCGGCTAGTCACCGCCTGCCTCGATAACGTGTGTTTACATTGTTATGGCAGGTGTTCGGACCTCTTTTTAATAGCCTCATCTTTTGACCCAGCCAAACTTCAACATTTATAGCTCAGAACTCTTTCCAATTATTTTCAATAGCTCCAACGCCTACTGGAACTGGTTCACGGGTATCTATTTATGTCCCCGTGAATGGGCTCTAACCTAGAGCAGGCGTTGGAACTATTGAAAATGATTGGAAATACTTCTGGGCTTTCTAGCAGGTATTTTCAATAGCAAATGTTCTCCAAAGGGCCTCTGCGTGTAGGGTCTGTATTCCCACGCAAGCTTACTAAAACACCGGGATGCGTAGGCCCGTCATTCTTAAAAAGAAGACACACATAATAATAAAGCACTTAATTCCAAACATTAACATACATTTCCGTTGAACATTAATTCATATCAATTTACATTGTGTTGTGAATTTGCATTTGTCACCTGACGAAGCATTTGTCACCTGATATGTGCATCTTATTTAAAATGTATTTATAAATAAAAAACCGGCCAAGAGCGTGTCGGGCCACGCTCAGTGTAGGGTTCCGTAGTTTTCCGTCCGTCACAGTAAGTGTCCCCACTTAAGAGTTTAAATAACACCGCCATGTTATGATATGAGCGTTCCACGTACAGCGAAGTAAATTATTGCGCGCGAGCTTAAAGTATGGAAGATGATTTTTATGGGATAATTCTTGATTGCGTGAACCGATTTTCACCGTTTTTACTTTATTTGAAAGCACGTCATTTCATTGTGATTTTGTAGAAATTACAGGTATAATAAACACCTGCTTATACGGTTATATTACAAACTTAGTTCAGAAAATATTTTGTAATTTTTTTTCAAAAACTATTCAACCTATCAAGTTCAAAATAATTTTTCTAGAAAGTTTTTATAAAGTTCTACTTTTGAGATTTTTTTCATATTTTTAAAACTTATGGTTCAAAAGTTAGAGGGGGGGGACACATTTTTTTTACTTCTGGAGCGATTATTTCCGAAAATATTTAAATTATCAAAAAATGATTCTAGTAAACCCCTATTCATTTTTAAATACCTATCCAACAATATATCACACGTTAGGGTTGAAATGAAAAAAAAAATCACTCCCCACTTTACGTATAGGTGAGGTACCCTAATAAAAAAAAAAATTCCACTTTTTATTTTACCACTTTGTCGGCGTGATTGATATACATATTAGTACCAAATTTCAGCTTTCTAGTGCTAACGGTCACTGAGATTATCCGCAGACGGACGGACGGACGGGCAGACATGGCGAAACTATAAGGGTTCCTAGTTGACTACGGAACCCTAAAAAGTTGGTTCTGGCGCTCGCCGGCTACTGCTGCGGCACGCTCGCTACGCTCGCTCAGCTTCGCGCGTTGTTTGGTTGCATTTCACCTAACACACTCCTCCTCGCTTCGCTCGTCGTCGCACCTATCTAAACTCTTAAAAATAAGTCTTCTGTCGAATCTGCCGAATAATATTGCGTTAAATTGTACACAGTATTTTCAGTTTACAATCTTTCGACACTTTACAATCTCGCTATCATATATGCCCAACACATTTTTTTCCAAAAGAAACACCCTAATTTATACGGAACCGGTGGTGTATAAATTTCATAATAACACGGAAGAAAGCTGTAGCATTGAGGTTATATTTGTATAAACCTCCATGTTGCAGTTTAACCGCATAATGCATTAACTGATTACTAGACCGATCCGTCTTAATGCGTCCGACATGCTCCACCTATCGTCGAACCCGCAGTACACAGAGCGCTTTACTGATATATTTTTTAGCGTTTTTTTAAATAAAATTTAGGCCCCATGTAAATATTGTTTTACCATTTTATGTACCTATTAAGCGCTATAATTATTACGTCTTTTCCATTTTTCTTTTTTGTTTCTTATTAGATGAGCTGCCCAGTTCCCCACTTTATAAAATTATAATTATTGCTTGCATCTTTTTACGTGACATTACATAAAATTAGAAATAAGTATGACATGTTTTCGCATTTTCTCATATAAATAAGTAAATAGTAATATTGCGGAAATTATATTTTATTTTTGTATTAATTATTTAAATTGTAATGAATTCCTAGTTTTACTTGAATGCTATTTTTTATGTTTCACTTAGATTGTATTTTTTTAGTTTTAGAATATCAACTATGTTGCTATGCCCTGACAGGTTACCATGCATGCATCTAAAACACCTTAATGTTAACACCTTAATGTAACCATGGTTTGCAATGAATAAATGAAATGAAATGAGTATGTGATACATGTGCCAGTTTAGTTTTTAGTCTGATGTATTTCAGGGTCAATCTGCCCCGTCTTCTGATGCCAAGTAAGCCCCTTTCAATATTCTTTTGACATGTTCTTTGATTCATCCTGAGCTGTAAGGGCCCATGTTTGGCATCCGTACGTCATTATGGGGAGTATACAGGTGTTGAATACTTTGGTTTTCAACCTGAGAGGTACTGCAGGGTTTTTCATAATCTCCTTTTTAAGGACCAGTGACACTTCCATGCTACTTTTACTCAAATATTTATTTCTTTAGTTGTGTCGTTTCTAGCAGATATTATTTGACACAGATATGTATACTCGTCTACATATGCGATTATATCGTTCTCGGCAAAAATGGATATTTTTAAAAGGTTTGTCATGAGTTTAGTTTTCGTTAGGTTCATTTCAAGACCAACATTTTTACTCTTGTTTGATAGTTGCTTTAGCATGGTTTGTAGATGATCCGGGTCGTTGGCACTGATTATAATATCATGAGCGAATTGTAAGTGGTTTAGAATTTCTCTGTTTATCCTAATTCCATAAGCTGACCAATCTAGTTTCCGGAAAACGTATTCCAGTGTCGCTGAAAATCGCTTGGGCGATAATGGATTACTTTTCTTGATTCCCCTTGTCTTACTCCTTTCTTGATGTCGAATGCCTCACCTAATCTTTCTGTTTTGATTCTGGCGGTCATATTTTCGTACATGTTTTGAATAAGGCGGATATACTTTATATGTATTCCTTGGGAGTGTCGAGCTTCCCAAATTTTCCCATATTTTAAAGAATCGAACGCCTTTTTGAAATCTACATACGCTAGGTAGTATGGTAATCTGTATTATCTGTATTTCTCAGTCATAATCATAGTCATAGTATTTATTCACTAACAATACAGGTATTGTGTTTGAAATACAACCTTAAATTAAATTAAAACTATTACAAACTAGGACACACTCACACACAAACGCACATATACACACGTGCGCGCGTGCGCACGCACGCACACAAAAAAGATAAAAAACACTATTTTTAAATATAACATCAAACATTGTGAAAATTTCGTCAATGCTGTAAAAGCAACCTCTCAATAAAAAACTTTTTAATTCCTTATGAAACAGCGAGTTATCCGTAATGATTTTCAGTTCAGTAGGCAACCTGTTATACAGTTTTATAGCTTGATGACCAGCGGAGTGCTCAACTACTTTGAGTCTAGAACAAAACTTAAATTCCCAATCGTTCAGATCGCACTTCACAGGACTCGTTCTTGAGGAGCTTTGTGAGCAGCACCAAGACGTACAAGCAGGGTACCGTGAGAATTCCAAGGTCTTTAAAATAATGTCTACACGAATCCCGTGTAGGTATGCGGACCATAGTACGAACTGCTCTCTTTTGTATTATTAAAGCTCTATTAATATTATATTGGTAACTGTTACCCCAAAGTTTGATACTGTATCTTAGCTTGGATTCTATCAGAGCGTAATATACTGTCTTGAGCTGATCTATTCCCATTACCTCCCTAAGACACCGTAACCTTCAGCTCGTGTTTCCAATTTAGATGGAAATCAATATGCACGCCAAGACATTTTACGTGGTCTACTACCTCTATCACAGCTCCATTCATTACTAATTTGTCCGTCTTCTTGGTGTTATATTTAACACAAGCCTTATTGAGCTTACCGTGGGCTGAGGTCGATTTGTGTAATATTGTCCCATAATATTTATTTATTTATTTATATTTAAACAATATTAATTTAGTTTTGTCAATGTTAATACGTAAATTATTTTTTGAGCACCAAAAACTAATTTTGAGACTGCATCACTCGTTATTTTATTTTATTCATCAATACTATCAGCACTGGCAATCGCATTGGTATCATCCGCATATACCGTTAGCTTGCAATTCTTAATAAAATGTATGAGGTCGTTCGTTAATACAAGAAATAATAAAGGGCCCAGAATTGAACCCTGGGGAACACCTCGTCTTACATCAATAAACTTAGAATGAACAGGTTTTTCGTAAAAGTTTTGAACATTTAATATTTCCACAAATTGTTTTCTATTTTGAAGACAGAAATGATTGTATATATATATGACAAAATTATCGAGAAATCGCTCCTGAATCCTGCCTGCTCCTTTGGTTGGTTCTCGTCTAGAATCAAAGTGATACGATCTAAAATGATGTTTGAAAATATTTTATAGAGTCTTTTTTTAAGTTTTCTAAATATAAGGTCTATTCTCCCTTTCTTATGAAGTATTACTATTGTAGATCTTGTCCATCGGGTCGGAGTATTTTCATGGTCAAGAATATCATTAAATATGTCTGTGATTGTGTTTAGTGCTACGTCCAATGTACCTTTGAGTAGTTCACTTAATATTCCATCTTCGCCAGGTGCATTCTCTTCTTGCGAATATACCTCTATACTAACTTCTTCTTTCAAAATTGGCGGATTTTTTTCTTCGGGTTCAATTTGATCTTCATATGACAGTGAAGAAGAACTTTTATCGCTTTAAAGGTGTTTATAGAAATCTGTTGCCACTTCCAATATTTCTAACCTTCTTGTTTTGATCTTTTGGTCTTTATGTTTGTTTATTTCTGGCTAAATATATGAATGTAATGTTATACTCTATATTTCAAGCGACTTTCCCTATTTCTAGTTCTGTTCTTTTTATTTTTGTTTTCATACAAAATTTCACCCCCATGTGGGTTCATTTAGGTTGCATGAAGTCCGGAAGTCAGTCAAGTCCTCATGTTTATATGGCATACTTATCATTCGTGCGCTGGTGAGACGCCGACGCTAAACAAACGTTGCGTCGACGCCGCGCCATCGCCGCGTCGCCACTGGGCCAGCCGACTCGCGCGACGTCAACGCTCGAAAGACGCTACAGACGAATTTGACAAAGTTCAGACGAATTTTAATGTGTTATTCGCGGTTTAGACTATGTATGCATGTATGTACATACATACAATTAAATAAATAAATCTAAATATATAAAAGAAGAAACTGACTGACTGACTGACTGATTGACTGACTGACTGACTGACTGACTGACTGACTGACATATCAACGCACAGCCCAAACCGCTAGTTCTAGAGATTCCAAATTTGGCACGTAGGTTCCTTATAAGGTCTAGGGATGCACTAAGAAAGGATTTTTCAAAATTCACCCCTTAAGGGGGTAAAATGGGGGTCCAAAGTTTGTATGGTGAATCAAGATTTGTTATACTATTTTATTCGAAACTTCACAGGAGTATTCCTAACGATAAATGAGTAAACACGTGTATCAGGTTTTTTTGAAAATTCAAGCCCCAAAAGGGGCAAATGTGGTCACAAAGTCTGAAAAGCAACTTGGGTATCGTATCCTTTTTGAGTACTTATAGTACGCGGGCGAAGCCGCGGGAAAAGGCTAGTACATATATATATATGCATACATATGCATGTATATATGTATTTATTTATGTATATTGTACATGTATATATTTGGTTAGGTATTTATTTACACTTATGTTTTTATTTGTATTGGTATTTGTACTCGTATTTGTATTTTTTGTATGTATTTACTTACTCGTATTTAGTAGGTTAGATTAGAATGTTTAATTATTTTATTATTATTTCATTTACTGCCGTTTTGTACAGTCAGGTATGTCTACCAGTTCTAATTCTCCCTCAACTGCTCAACGGTTGACTGGAAGAGATCCATTAAGGGATAAGTCCGCCTTTGTACAAATATTATGTATTCTTTCTGTTGTATTTTTCTTTGTTGTACAAAAAAAGTATTATACTACTACTAAACTGATTGTTCTTGCCGAGTCTGTTTTATAGCAAAATACTACAAGTTTATTTTCTTATTAAACACAATCAACGGTGCTCAAACTAAACACATTCATTTCACTCTCCTATGTACACTTTGATTAAATCTCCGCAGTATTATTAGAAAGCTGCTTACTGCTGTTAAACTACTGCGATTCTGAGCCGCTGTTTACTTGCAGTTGATACCTAAGTCGATTGGTACACAAAGTGTTAACACTTGCCATGATATTGGAAAAACGTTGACAAAGACGTAGTATACGCTATGTGCGAAGTGTATGATGGGGGTAACGTGAACGATCGCAGTGCACAGTGTGACAAGAAATTAAACTGCAAAATCCTATCACAATTAACTCGGTCAACAGTCAAAATAATGAGTCAGCCAGAGACATTTTATATAAGTAAGGAGTATAAGCCATTCATTAAAAAAATATTAAGCCCTGGCCTAAGAGATGGCGCCACAATCATGCACACAGTGATATTTCTAACTTTAAAACACGTTATGGCGACTTAAGACACGATCCAACTTCAATAAACTCCAATGCATTAACTACGCTATACAGCTATCGTCTAAACGTCTGAATCAGAAATGTCAGAATTTGCTTGAGAAATTTCCGATACAATTCCAATATTGGAGATGTTGAGATAGTTAGTTGTGTTTTTAATATATTGTTTATGTATTTTAAAATCAGAATACGGCACAAGCAAGGACCATATAAAACTGGGACTGAATGTCTATACGAAATCGCGTTCCCGTAATTCAGCACGGCTAGCACGTCTTACGCGCGACTGGCGTGACAAAAGACAGATCTGCGCGACTTCATGCGTTGTCGCTAGTTGGCAGCACAACTTGCGCGTGAAAGGAGCGACAGACTCGCGATTAAATGCCAGTGTCATAAAATGACAGTGACTCGCGACTTAGAACTAAAATCCTTTGCATAACTTTGAGTTCTCTTTGTGTCAGTTGTAGCCGCGGGTGCATGTTATGCTACCGGAAAGCGAGAATTTTGACAGGCGCGGGAAGGTTTCCCTACTCGCGGCTTAAGTCGCTCTTGTAAGACGTGCTAGCCGTGCTGGTAGGTACATACGCAAGTTCCACTGATTGCATCACTAACGGTGCGGCAGCACGGTTAGCATAGCGCGCGAGATAGTCTACCTGTCCTTTTCTGACTGGTCAATTAATACTTTTTCTTCAATTTAGGCATATTATAATGCACTTATGAACGTCAGAGAGCAAAAAACTACCACCGGTTCTAAACCTACACCTCTGACCAGAGAAGTAATGACCGGCAAGAAACTCGGCTGGACTTATTTTTTCAAAACAGTAGTACATTGAATCTTAAACATACAAAAAAATTCGTAGTCCTTCAAGAAGATATATCGAACAGCTTGAGAGACAGACAATGTACCTATTGTGTAATTAAAAAAAAAAAAAAAAAAAAATCTTAATCTGACTGCTCCACAAAACGTTTTATATGATTTATTACCTGAACTGTGTCCTCTACATGCTAGATGGTTTTGTAGTAGTTAGTGTCTGGTTCGGGCCATGCATTTTTGTCCGTCATATAGTCCTTGACTTCCACACATTTTGACGATTTAACGTTATAAAAAAAAAATTGATAGATGCTGTGGCACTCGATATCGAAAACAGAGCTATAGCCTAAATTTTAGAGGGCAGTTTCGTATATATGTCGCAGGGAAATGATTAAAACAGATATTTGAACAAATCCCTAAGGGATATGATCAAATTACGCAGGATGTTAAAATGGAGACTCTATATCATCATTTCCCTAGAAACAATCAGTCTTTTCACCAAATCACTGACTCTGTTTAGTGGAAAGACAAAATCTTTTTCACTTTATCTAGTCAGAGATTTGATAAAATCGCTTAACTGTAAAGTAAAATATTGTATTCGGTACTTACTTTCATCATTTTACTAAACCAGTTCAGAGATTTAATCAAATCACCATATACCATCTTCCAGTTGAGATTTTATTATTTCACTAAACTCGTTTAGCGAAATGATAAAACTAGCTGACTTATTGAGTTCGTTTCGTCAACTTACTGTCGTATTTAGGGATTTTGTCGATTTCCTAAACAAATCTAGTGAAATGAAAAAGCGTGTCACGTTTTTTGGCCGATTTTGTCTTCCCACTAAGCAGACTCAGTGATTTGGTGAAATTACTGATTTTTTCTAGGGAAATGATGATATGGAATCTCCATTTTAACAACCTGTGTGATTTGATCATATCCCTTAGAGATTTGTTCAAATCTCTGTTTTAATCATTTCCCTGCGACATATACAGTGCGAGTGTCCATAGAACTCAATTACTACCAGCTTTCCTAACTTGCAGACCGTTGGACGCTTTTGCTACTTGTCTTGCATTTTATGGGCATGGTGGAACAGAAATCCAAATTTGCCCTAGCTTGCCTACAAATCTTTTTGACGCGCTGCCTCTGACAGACATTTTCAGACCAGGTATTATAAGTTTTTGGCTTCAAGGATAAATATATTAAATAAATATTATGGCACAATCATACACAAATCAACCTAGTCCCACAGTAAGCTCAATAAGGCTTGTGTTGTGGGTACTAGACGACGATATATGAAATAGATATATATATATAAATACTTAAATACATAGAAAACCTCCATAACTCAGGAACAAATATCCGTGATAAACATACAAATAAATGCCCTGACCAGGATTCGAACCCGGGACCTCCTTGGTCATAGGCAGGGTCACTACCGACTAGGCTAGGAGGTCGTTAAAATGCTTGAATGCTTAATAATAAGAACTTCTGTTTGACGCAAAGACATAACGCTGCGATATCTGTAACTTCAGTCTTGCTCTTAGAGTACGGTCACAACGGTCGTATCTTAATAAATTTGCGTCTTGACATTTTCATTCATTTTGCGGAAAGTACAGTCATACTAGACTACTGTGGAAACGTAATAAAACTTTAAAGTATCCTTGTTGAAATCGCCTACTAACTTGGCCATATGGCGACTTTGCTGTATTCAATTTTAGATATTAACTTCTTTTATATACTTATTAACTTTAAACTTTTTATCTTGACTGTTATTTATTTAAAACTATATGTGAAATAAAAATTACTTAACCAAATATACTCAATAAATAAAAAAGATGTATATATTGTGAAAGTAATAAACAAAATATGCATGGCATGAATATTACATTTCGTTACCTAAGAAGCGATATCATTTAACTAGTAACGTTCATCCAAAATAAAATTGAATATGTTCCTGGTTCATACAGTCCTACGCGAAAATAATAGTCTTAGGACCATAACCATACCTAACTTATTAATTAACGACGCTTATTATTTTATTTTTTTAATATACAGTCAGAGAGAACATCTTTCTTTTTGTAATGCCAATTGATCGTGTTGCACGATAATAACGTCAGAAGGTGTACGCTTTAACCTACACGTTCATCAGTTTGTTTAAAGTTTGAATTCGGATAATAATGACGCTCACAAAAATAATAATGTCGCTTGTGTATGGTGGCAACATGTTGTGGTGGTATAATCTGGAAAAATAATTAAATTGGAAATGTATTAATTCTGACATAAAACATAAACCCATTATTTCGAGAGTTGTATTTTATCTGGGCATTAGTGCATTTCCATTTTCAAGCACAACCTCCTAACAAGCTGTTCTCCAGGCATTTTTGGGTCGAGTGTTGTTTTACATTATAACTAGCCCAGATTTATGGAATAAATAGGTCAGTTGCACACTGACCTGGAAGTAGATGATTGTACAAAAAAATATACTTAATGCGAACTTAAAAAAAAAAACACGTTAATACTAATAATATATCTTGTGTATCTGAAAATAATAGATTTTAGAGCCTTATTTTTGGTTGTGACTCTAAATATTTAAAAAATACAGGAAACAAATAATTTTGGCACATTTTATACGATGGAATATTAAAAAAGATTGTGATTGTGACGGTATTATTATTTATTAAAAATAAAATTAAGTATGTAAGCCAAAAAGAAAATACACTTATACACTAACATTTTTTTTTGGTATTCTGGTAAATTAAACAGAAAGAGAAAAACGGAAATGTACCGTTTAGCTGCAGAGAAAAAGGCTCACGCGGTCTTTTTCTCTGCAGCTGACTGTACACGGCATTCGGTTCATTCGAATTTTCCGGTTTTTATCTATGATTAGAAATTACTTTAAAAAGTTTTCTACCTCTATATGAGATATGAGAAAAAACTAGGAAGTAACATTTGCATGCAAATTTGATACCTAAGTATTTCATGTTTTTCTTTTAAAATTTACCTGCTTTATTACGAGTACAGTACGAGTATGTAAATCAATAACTGATAAATTTTGATTGTTTTATTCGTAATTAGTTATATGCAATGTATTTTTTTCCTACATTAAATTATAGAATGTATTGGATTATCTTTAAGTAATGTAATATTTGTCAGAAAGACAAATCTGTACACTATAATCATCTGTTAAAGAACCCTAATATTTAGGTACTTGTAATAATTATATCAAAACCAACCAGCGCCAGTGAATAGATATTTAACTATTCATACCCATAAATAGTAAACTAAGTCAGCGGATATGCCTATTAATAAAAGGAAAATCAATAACCTTTTCAAATGTAAGGACAATACTACTTTCTAAATTGGTTGTATTGTGCTGTCAAGTCGACTGCTTTCCAGAAGCAAGCTCATATTTGCAGCTCCATTGTTTACACCTTAAAGTATAAATATGTATGCCAGTAAATATCGTGTCCTGTTTAAAGAAAAATATGTAAAATACGTACCGAGCGGTCTTTGTTGTTCGCAGACGTATTTGGGACGATGATTTCGTTTCGCGCCAATGAACACATTTTTCCGTTTTGGTGAAAAATCAAGAATGTAGGTAAGAGCATTAAAACCTTGTGCCTTTTTGTGTACCTTTATGGCGTGTGAAGAGGATATTTACGATAGAAATATTCGTTGATGTTTGCTGATAAAATGTTTTTCTCATCTTTTACTCTAATGAGAATAAGCAGAGGAGGCGATAAATTGAAATTTATTTTCGCCGTGGAACGCGTACACATACATAAATATTTATTACTGATTAAAGTCGGTAGCAATTCATTAAAGAGGTTTTACGAGTTATTCAAATGAGATTTATTATTCTGGAACGAACACCGTCGTATTATGTTCTACCTCACAAATTAATGTATGTTAATCACGCTCAGGTAGGTAATTACAGACGCCAAATTCAATTGTATATCAGTAACGATCCGATCGGGCAACGTCAATAAATAATCCCAGAGCGCACTACAGAAGTTCACGAGAAGTTTTCTTATACTTAATAAAATGTCTGGTGTTTGTCGAACTTTTCCAGCGCACAAATTATAAGTAGGGAACACAAATATTAGTTGACGCAGGGCCCGGGGCACGAGGGCTCGCGAGGCAACGGCGGGGCGGGGGCGGTAATCAACCCGGACAGTAATTCGGGAGCCTTAAGGGTGTGATCGGTTGGCGCAGACAAGGGTACAACTAGCATCCTTGGAGAGAAGAAATACTTTAGTTCAACATTTCCGATGTGGTTTTGTTTTGTAGCTCTTCGAGATTAGGCAATTTCTCAATAAACATGCGACCGACCGGGGCAGATGCTATTCCTTAGTTTGCGAGACGTCTCCGGAGAAATTAATGTAATGTGGAATATAAGTTGGGCAATCGTAATAAGATTGGATTCTATGTTTCTGTCTGTTTCATCCACTAGTTTATTTAGGAGCGCGATGTAACGCCGCGCAGAGATAGCTCTGCCTTTAACGACACAGCGTCTCGTATTATAGACGCTCTAGGTTTTAAACTTTATCTGTCCTATTCATAAAGTTGGCTCTTATGTTGACAAAGCGAAATAAACTTAGTAGCGTTACTTACTGTTTCACGTTATTCCAGATTTATTTTACAATGCATTAAAAGTAACATGGTGCAGATTTTAAAAAGAAAATCTTTTTCCAACCCAATTAAGCTTGCTTGGAATCTTTTGAACGCACAAAACAGAAGAATAAAGGCGGCCTACGCAACACTTGCTGGTCCTGAGTACACAACCAACCACTGAAGGGTCCTCGAGCCTCTCTAGCCGGCAGACTTCGGATATCCTTGCACCTTAATTACACCCGGCCTTAGCACAAGTACGACACGTATAGTCAGCCAAAGATAGGGAAAAATCTGACGTCGAAATTGATGGGAAACTTCTAGTTAGCCGAGCCCTCGTTCAGCTCGTTACAAATTTGTTTTGGTTTTTGCTTAACGCGCAGATAAATGATTTGGAAATAATAGCGAAGTTATTTCTAAGGACTATAGTATAGGGGCTCTTCAAAAAAGAAGTGGACAGGTTTTCAAACGGCTGATAATGCACAAATAATACCCTTGCAGTTGCAGGTGTCCATTGGCGACGATGACTGCTTACCTTGAAGTGGGTTGTTTATAAATATCGAATATTATTGTTAATTTCTGACGTTTATTGCTTAGTTAGTATTACTAAGTAAAAATAATTACTAAGTAAAGCAATTACTTAGGATAAGGTAGGCTAAAGTTGGAATTCAACATTAGTGCTTAGCGCTCGTGAATATGTAACTGCATCGTTCAGTAATAGCTTAGTATTTACCATAAATATCAAAAACGTATTCCAAAACGGACCAATGTGTCAAGAAATCCAAAAAAGTGTAAAAAAAACTTACCTATTAACTTTTTTGTGTCACATATAAGTATAACTTAAATGTAGGTATATATAAAAATAATTTCTTGATGAGAATTTGTTTATGCGTAGACAGATACTAACATTCAAAAAAGAACGACGAAATACATTCAAAAAATAACAGACGAAATACATTGAAAAAAGAAATCGTGAAAGTGTCACGAAATTACATAATTACCAATTGACTTACAGTTTATTTTGACCTGATACATCAGAACGTTAGTCAGTTAAGTGTAGGCAATAAACTGTGCAGGAAGTCCCGGGCGCGGGAATATTGAGCTATGCCGAGTGTACGCTCGAGCTCGGCAAAGCCTGTCTTATCTGACAACTTTCACATTATCTGCCGAACTCTTCCATAAATTTGAGACCCTGACTCTTACTCTTATCGAGTCAAACTACTAAGCACGTATTTATTTGTTTCTATTTTCCAGCTGATTGGATCTAGCCTCAGCCGACGTGGACTCAGTCTACCTTCCAAACTTGCTCACCCCTGATTCAGAAACAGTTAATGTAAAAGTTTATTTTTATAAGTAAGATTACACAGGAGTTTGGATAAAAGTTTCTCGAAGCAGCTTTCTTTCGGAAATCTCGCAAAGTATGGAAGAAACGGTGCTTGAGACTGGGTTGCGGGATTAATACTGAATATAAAATAAATCTGGGACTCGTCTTAAAGATAGAGTTGTACATAAATTGCGACTGTTGTTTCACCTTTAGTTTGTCGTACAGAGTAAGCTGTGTGTGGAAGTTTCTTTATTGAGACTTGAAGGTACTTATTCGGGGTTATAGTAGAGTATACAAGAGAAAAAAAATTGCGGTTAAATAATGTACTAGAGCAAAATATTCTGTGGAAATAATTTCTTATACACCCTGTCCCAGGGAGAAGTGACCGGCCAAAGTGGGTTGATTAGTTACGTAAAATTATCGATAAAAAACATTGGTTGACAGGTATATCGACCCACTAATCACCCGACCCAGTAATCAACCCACTTTGGCCGGTCACTTCTCCTCGGAACATGTTGTAGATTTAGAGTTTAAAATGTAAGAGTCACTAGTTACAGGTAGGATACTTTTTGACGAGAATTTCATGAACCTGATATGTTAAATAATACTTTACTTAAAAACGCTTTACAGATGCGGTAATGTGGTTAAATATTTGCTGCAAATATTTAATGGATACTCCACTGATAACAAAAATGGCATCGAGGTATTTTTTTTTTTGCTTATTATTTTATAAAGGTGTTTGCAATATTAACCCACTTAATTGGATAGCAGAGTTTTAATACAAACTTGTTTTTTTATTTTTTTATTAATGACGATAAGTTGAGCTTACGAGGCTACTGATTTCATCAACCCTCAAACAAGCATAGTAAAAAAATTTAGTGCATCGGCATTAGGCACTAAAACCATTATTCTGGTTACATACCGTGCATGACAACCTTAACTGTACTGCAAGCGTGCGTTCTTATAGCGTGAGCGATAAACTAAATGTCAAGTTTATGCTATAGCCTATGAATTCATGAAACGTTAAGCTTGGTAAACCATGAAAGGAAAATAAGGAAACAACAGCATAATTTTTTAACTTCATACATTCCATTACGTTTCAGGTCAACATGTGGCTGACCATACTGGCTACCAAATAAATGAAAACACTCTTAATTGCAAAACAAACAGTCATTAATACATTAGGCTAACATAAACAATTACCCAGCTTAATACAGTTAAACCATTGTATAGCGTTATCGTTTGTACACGTCCAATAGTCGGAATTTATGTACGCTTCCCGATGGAGCTCATAAACATTGTAAAACTTCCGGCAGATGGCGGGCGAGCACCCGATTATGTTGTGCTGCGCCACCGGACCCTACAATGTATAACATGACCCTTGCTAAACACGACCTAAACCTACCTAGCCATCTACGTCCGCAGACAAAAGCTCAACATTCATTTGTTAAACCGCCGCGGCGCGGGTACCGCGCAGATACATTAAAATTCATGGACGTATCATCGTCCGAACACACTTCCTGTGTTTTTTTTCAATACGAAATAATTTCGCAAACAAAGTTTCAAGCCAGGACGTAACAACAGTAATGCGGGAAATTAAATTTGTTCTATCCCAATTTATCGTAAAAAGGGTGGAGATAAAGCGGTTTGCCTGTAATGATTTTGCATCGAAAAAGTGGAAAAGACATAATTATTTTCACAAGCGGCAACCGCTTCATCATAATATGCCATTAACGCTTGAGCGACGCGGTCTCTAATTCATGTTTAAAAGCTTGCACTTGAGTCTAAGTCAGCAGTAATTTTGTCTTAGCCAGCAATACTCAGCAAAAATCTAATTTGTCAAAGAGTATATGATGCGACTACCGGAAATTGTTGGATAAAATGACATTCTTACTATGCGTGAAATAATATTTCAATAACACCCTGCACTTTTTATGCAACAATATCCACTTACGAGTATATGTCGAAAATACTTTATAATTGAATAAAAACGGTACTTTAATAGTCCTAGTGTTTTGAGTCTCAAAAATGTGTTTATTTTTGTCACATTTCCATAATATTTGACTATAAATATTTCATGTTTTTGGTTTGTGTATGGTTTTACTACTATTGCAAATAAACATACATTCAGTCACAGTTGGGTACGATTAGTTATTCCTGTTAGTTATATTAAAAAGGTGAGCAATACACCATGTTCTTGTTATGACCCAATTAGGCTTGTGTAAAAGTAAATTGTGAGAATATTTTCAACAGCCCATTAAAAATTAGTAGTCACTAACGCATTTTTTATCAGATTTATCGGAGAATAAAACATTACTCAAAGGGTTTATTTATTACTTTTTGCGTATCAGTGTATTGCGTGCTTAGAAAATGGGTTTTACTAGAGATTACAGATATGGGGTCTGGCTAATATATGTATTGTAGGCGATTTGTTTCTCGCTGTCAGAGGCACGCAGGGCGCCGGCCGCGTCAAGGCTCCTCACGCACCGCTGCACCGGCCGTTCCGTAATCAGCTGCTGATGGTAGAAGTGATAGGCGATTCATCATCGCTCTAATGATGCTCTTAAGCCGAAGGCCGTTTCTTTATAAAGTAGAAAGCCGTATCGTGAAACCTTCCAGCTTTGCCCTGGAAGATAAATGTTGCAAGCTGCCGAACAACTATGGGAGACTGAAACAGTTAATAAAATTAGTTGCAAAATTATAAAATAAACCTCACATCAAACATACTGAAATAATATATACATACTTTTACGTTTTACGTAGTAATGTAATCGAAAAGCTGTTCAATATGTTGCTGTAGTATTAAAAATCTGTTTGGTTTCAAACACGCACATTATACAGAAATATATAAAATAGTTAGTTAAACCATCATAAAAGCACAACTACGGTAAACATAATATCATTTAACAACAGTTAAAATTACAATGAACATTAACAATAGAACTATACCTGCGAACATCAGTTAAACCGCAGCTTAAACTAAACTTAATGGGTTAAGTAGGTGGAGAAAGTTGTAAGCACTTCGCCTTTGAAATATATTTTGGGGCTTCACTGAACCGATGTAAAGAAAGATATGTCTCATGTATGTATATGACATGAACTACTAAAGGTACTTAAGATTTAAACTGTGAAGGTAGTTCGCACTCACTTGACAAGTAGTCTAGAGAAGTTTTATTAGTTTGAAGATATTTGAGATGGGGTTATTAAAAACTTCGTGCCATGATTTTTTGATAAAGGTTTATTAAATATAATTTAACTTTGTCCAGCCAGTGTTGTGTTTGTTTTGCCAGTTTGTCAGCCATATTTTTATAGTAATAGAATTTAGTACTTTTACAAGACTCTTAAAAATCTTTATGCTTAAAATGATTATTTTTGTGGAATATACCAGCTTTTTCCGCGATATACGCCCACATCTTTTTTAAATTGTCCAAAACAAACATTTTACGGCCATAAAAGCCACACCAAAAAACCAATGAGGTCATTTATGTGACTCCAGTAAAAAACCTAGCGGCAGTTAAAACTGCTTCACACTTATACGAAAGCCTTTAACGTCCGGAACTTAACGTGTTTATCATTTTCGACCCTTGAAGTAATGGCTGCCCGACATTACGTGCCATTACAGGTGTGAAGAGGAGTTAAATTGTAATAAAACCGTGACAGGGAATTATGTTCTTGTACGTAAGTGCGACTAAGTACATATCGCTGCGTCGTAAACTCGAATTATGCCTTTAATCACGCCCGGTTGCCATTCGAGTTTGCAAGTCGTGAATACGGGATTACATAAGGGCAATTTATGTCTTTATTGTCATTAGAATTTATTGACATGTTACATTTTTTTTCAGGTAAGTTGGTTGGCTTCTAGCATAAGCATGGTGTCCTTGCAAAAGGTACGTACTTACGAGTATTGTTTTTAAAAGTTTTGTGATTTCAAAAACTATTAAATAGTTTTACAAAAATAAAAATGTCCCCTAAATTTCAGTTACAAAATTTTATTGCATTAAAACCACCACAAAATCAAAGAACGGGTATATATTTTAACACACGAAATTAAAAATCCGGTTGACAAATCAATGTAGATATGATTTTAGACTTTCAGACTTTTAGACTTAGACCGCTTTTAGACTTTCAGAACGGCAGCGGTAAAGTTGCCTCAAATCAATAAATGACCATTATTATATGTATGTTTTTTAGAATCTGACTTAAATCTAATTATTAAAAAAATTAATCAATCAATTTATAATCATTACAATTCGTTTATATACCACTTATTAAAAAATCAAAGTGAAACATGTGCTTAAGCAAAACACTGCCTGGCATACCATTTGAAGGCCGGATGAATAACGTTTCATTATAACAAATGCGCGCCCCGCTTGACAAAGTCTTTACTCGTAAGAATTATACCATTCAGCCCTAAAATGGATTCCAAAGGAGAGAAGCAATTTCATTTGCGAAAACCTGCTACTGCTTATAATCCGTCCGAGGTAATAACATTTCATATTCGTAATAGAATCACTCTGCGTCGCAAGGAAAGTTTATAGTCTCATTCTCATTGTGAGCGTTTAGTGGGAATAAACTTGTAGAATATTTGATGCACGAACTGAACGGCCAATCTCCGGGGCTCCTTTACTGACTAATCAACGCAACTGGATGTCAAATTTACGTCTCTCCATTATTTTATTCCGTGACTTTCGATATTCTCATTCTGACACGTTTTTTAGGTGTTTTTTGAAAAATACGTATTAAACCGATCTGCTGTATTTTAGTTTTTCGTCTACGAGAAATATAAAAGTACTTGAATATAAAAGGTCACCAGACACTGTCAGTAATAATTTCATTATTTCTGTACTGGTCCTTTTCTATAATTAATATTTGGGGGACAATCTTACACAAATCAACCTAGTCCCAAACTAAGCAAAGCTTGTACTATGGGTACTAGGCGACGATATGCATTCTTATATACCTATAGATAAATATATACTTTTTTTTTTTTTTATATTAGCCTAAAATAGTGTCCCACTGCTGGGCAAAGGCCTCTCCCGCTGATAACCATAACTCTCGGTCCCGTGCTGTTTCCGGCCAGGTGCTGAGGAAAGCGTCCAAATCATTCCGCCATCTCTGTTTAGGCCGGCCCCGTCCGCGCCTCTTTTGCGGCATCCACTTGGTGGCTACACATGCCCACCTATCCGGATGCATGCGGCAGACGTGACCCGCCCAATCCCACTTGAGTCTGGCAGTCTTCTTGCCAACGTCAGCTATGCGTGTTTGGGAGCGCAGCGTAGTGTTCCGGATACGATCCACCCTGCTGACACCTAGAATGCTGCGCTCCATTGCTCGTTGGCAGACCTTCAATTTGGACTTCTGACTCTCGGTGAGCGACCAGGTTTGAGCACCGTAGGTTAGGACAGGCAAAATACACATGTCAACGAGTTTGCGCTTCAGTGACATAGGAAGGTCGCCCTTCATTAGCTCCTTCATGGACCAGTAGCTTTTCCAGGCATTCTGAACACGGCGCTCAATTTCTTTGTCTTGCCTGTTGCTGAAAGAGACTAACTGGCCCAAGTAGATGTACTCGTTGACATACTGTATGATCTGCCCGTCTACCTCAACCCTACGTTTCGTGCTATTGGTCATGACCTGAGTCTTCGCGCGATTCATTTGAAGTCCAACTTGAAGGCTTGCGTTGCTCAGATCTTGGAGCATAAGCTGAAGTTCATCGGCTGAGGAGGCGAAGAGAACTATATCGTCGGCAAACTATATACAAAATATATACTTAGATACATAGAAAACACCCATGACTCAGGAACAAATATTCGTGATAAAAACACAAATTAATGCCCTTACCAGGATTTGAACCCAGGACCTCCTGCTTCGTAGGCAGGGTCACTACCGACTGGGCTAGGAGGCAGTTACATAAAGGATGAAAAGGATGGATAGAGAAATAATGTCATTATCAGTGATCGTACATTTTCCAGCAAAATTGGTGCAAAGACGTTTTTTTATTAAATAGTTATTTAATTACCAACCATATCTACATTATTACTTAGTTCTAAGTGGCTTTGATTTTATTTGATTCTTGGTTCAAACATTTAATTGCCTCAAAATAATAATAACCTTAGCACTGCACCAAAAATGCTGGAAAATGTACGATCACTGGTCATTATTATTGGCAGTGTCTGGTGGCCTTATAACGTTTAACGGCCTCCTAGCCCAGTTAGTAGTGACCCTGCTTATGAAGCAGGAGGTCCCGGGTTCGAATCCTGGTCACGGCATTTATTTGTGTGTTTCTCACAGATATTCTTTTCTGAGTTATGGATATTTTCTATGTATTAAAGTACTTATCTATTATATGTATCGTCGCTGAGTACCTACATTATAAGCCTTATTGAGCTCACTGTGGGATTATGTTGATTTGTGTAAGATTGTCGTATAATATTTATTATTTATTTATTTACTTAAATGTTTTAAAGAAAGTATATTAAAAAAAAATAGTACTATTAAACTAAATATGAATAAATTAAAATAAATATGAATAGTAGAGAAGCATTTGAAATATTTTTTGACTGATTAACAAACTTTGTAGTTATTTGGAAACATTATTTTAAGGGTTTCATAATTGTACAAGGGAAATGGGTTAACAGGCCAAATAATAAAATAATAAAAAAATATTATAAATAAAGAATGTCCAAATTCAAATTAAATGCGGTATAGTATGGATGCTTAAAAAAAAGCGCTGGTGGCCTGACGGTAAAACGTCAGACTTTCAATTCAAAGGTCGCGGGTTCAAAGCCCGGCTCATACCACTGAGTTTTTCGGAACTTATGCAGGAAATATCATTTGATATTTACCAGTCGCTTTTCAGTGAAGGAGAACATCGTGAGGAAACCGGATCTGATCCCAACAAGGCCTAGTTTCCTCTGGGTTGAAAGGTCAGATGGCAGTCGCTTTCGTAAATACGCCATTTCCTGGGATTAGATTGCCGAGCGGGCCCCAGGCTTAACAGAGCAAAAATCCGTGACAAACGCTAAGAGGAAGATGGTACAGATCCCTAGTTGCGCAAGCTCAACTCGCATGCTGTAAATTATTTTGCTTCAGTACTGTGAATAGCTATAGTGAATAACTAAAGTAACCTAATAAGACGGAGACATACATTGCTCGCGCTCAATTTGCTTGGAACGAGTGACGAGAGTTCCAAGGAAATCGTTAATTAAAACCAGGGCATCACTTGTAGTAAGGTTTGCCGTCATAAAACTTCACAAGTACGAACGTGTAAAATCAACCCAACTAGGGGTACCACTCAAATGACCCATTTCCAACCTTATTCTTTGCTTGATAGGGTAGGTATTTAAATTCTAGGTAATGACTTGCATGTTTGTAAGACCAAATAGCGCCCCTTAGATTGTGACTCAGAATATTTATTCTAGCGTTATTGGCATTATACAAATAAAGTGACACTTTGGATTTTTCATTGTACGAATATGTAATAAGTACATTGTCAACTAAATTTAGATAAAGGGTTTCAGTTTAACTTGTTCTCTTTTTAGTTACATCTCTCATCGTCTCGGTATATTTATGTTATAATAACGTTTAAGCGCCAATTGAAATAACTGTGAGATAAAAGGCGCGCTAAATTGGTAGTTACGCAAATTTACTCACGAATTTTGCGAAGATTTTTTACTAGACTTCTTTTTATGAAAAACGTGTCTTAAAAATAAGGGAGCCACTCACGTAAAACCCAATAAACTGTAGAGCTTTACGGCGGCAAATCCACATTTTTATCATTTTATATTCGCATGGGCGCGAAGCAACGTTCTAATTTGTCGTGTTATCGAATTCATCGGCGAGGGGAGCGTGCGTACTGCGTCGCGGCTGCGAGAGGTGAGTCGGCGCCGAGCGAGTTCTCGGCACGACAAGATTTATGTAAGGACTTTTGTGTTTGTAGTTAAGCAGGGGCGCGGCGGGGCGCGGGGCAAGGCTCATCTACATTCGCTTTTACTCGCGCCAGATATCTAACAAAGTATAGAGAGCCCTCCTTTTGTCTATCCTCTCGCATCCGGTACAGTTTTCTTCAACGAAAAGTAGGGAAAAAAACGACTCGCTTGAAAATTCTACGCGTACATAGCGGCACGTAGAAGTTACTTTTTCTTTTTTTGCAATTTCTCGCCATAGACACATCATATGGCGTGGATGAGTTTTTGTTGGTACGTAGGAAGTCCCTTTGTCTTCGGTATGAAAGTCGGAACTGCTGTAAGGAATATCCAGCGCTCGGGAGTGCCGTGTATATCTATTGTTTTGAGAAAAATCTAAACTTTTGTGCTCGTCTGCGTCTGCGAGAGCAACACGTGGCAACAGCGTTAAGTAATGAAACCTGCTTGACTAATTAAAAACTCGTTCCAACGTAACCTCCGCGCTCAACTAAAACAGCTTATCTTGTTACATATTTTAGTGGTCTAATTAACTTTTGTTATTTTACAGTAATCTCAGTTTAACGGAAGGTAGGGTCACTCATAAAATGTAATGAATTACAGAGTTTCTCAACATCTACATTATATGCCTTTCTGAAATGGGAGTTAGTTTTGAAATGGGAGTTAACGTAAATTACAACTATTTGTTAGCCTTAGCGCAGAGTAACCCTGCTTCAGAGTAATTTCAATATAAACAAACGTTTATTATTTAACTACGTAGCAAAATGTAAACTATTTTTAACGCAGTAAATTAAACGAAACAAATTAAATTGGTGAAACATAGATAAATAATGTGAGCAAAACAGAATGCCATTAGGCACTAAATGCACCATGTAAACATATTTTTGAAATATTACTTCAAGCAATGATTTTTATACGCTGTGTTTCATAAGCCAAGCTACTTATGTTACACACATAGCACTAGACCCTACTCATAGTGTTGTGTTCCTGCTGGTGAGTAAGGTTGCCAAAGAGCTCAAAGAGGACCCAGTGTGTTGACGATGAGGGACCCTCTTGTTCCTTTAGCCGTCAACACAGTGAATCCTCCTTTTTGTAAAGGGTTGGCAACGCGCATGTGACTCCTGTGGAGTTACAGGCGTCCATAGGTTACGGTAGCTGCTTACCATCAGGCAGGCCGTATGCTTGTTTGCCACCGTCGTAGTATAAAAAAAAAAAAAAAAAAAAACAGCCAGAGTTAAGTAACAATAACTTTTGTCAAACTGTGTTTCATATATTATTTACCAAGTAACAAATGAAACTGCTCACCTACTCATAAGTAAAATAAATATTATGTGTCATCCAGCAGTATTTTAAACTATACGCAGTGTTCATTCATTATTTTGTTTATACACACTTATTTTAGCTACACTCCGTAGTTTTTGATGTCGTTGATGTTGCAATCAAATTTTGCAAGGAAAATTTAACCCATTGCCCGGGATTTGATTAAGCTACAATTTGGTATACTTTCGCAATTTACATAATAATGCAATAGTAAACTAGCACAGATCCTATCTAATGATGTAGTCAGAAGGTTATCTAAGAAATTCCAGAGAATGGAATGCAACCATCCCGAGTTAGGGATCATAAAAAAGGTGTCGAGGAGCAATTGACAGACGAACCTAGAACAACATGTAACAGTGAGCAATGAAATTACCACATTTATTGCTGACTATATTTTTTATTTCATTGGGGACTATATTTTTTGGTAGGTACCTACCCTACGAAAAAATATAGTTCCCCGTCATTAACACACTGCATCATCATCAACTCACCAGCAGAATTAATCGATTCATCCGGGTGCCGGATTCTAATTTAAAAATACATTAACAATACAATAAAAATACAACCTATCTCAAACATAACTCCAACACATAACAAACATTCAAGCAATATTCAAGTTGTATTGGAGTTGCGTTGGAATATTTCTCAAGCAAATTCTGCTTTTTCTGATTCAGATGTTTATGCCGTAGCTGTATTGCGTTGTTAATTCATTGGAGTTGTATTGAAATTGGATCGTGTCTATACGTGTTTTAAAGTTAACGGCCCCGGGGCAATTATTTTTTCTTGGTACAACTTCATTGGTTGCCGCGATAGTTATTAATGGAATAAAACAACTTAAAACAGATTATATCGTGTATACTATACTGAATTTACATTACATCCCGAAGTTTCGAACACTTTGCAGTGTTCGTGGTCACGGGTCGACTGAGGGAAAATTTACCTCCATAAAAAAAATACAATGTTCAAAACTACCCACATACCTAAAATATTAAATACAAACAATAAGGGCGATTGCACATTTCAGATGGGCTCATGAAGCTAGTTATACAATACCCAATTATTGAACTACTGTAACCTTACTAAGTAAATTAAAAAAGTAGTAATTAAAATATTAAATTGAGGAAGAAATATTACTTTTAATTTGTAAAATCTAAATTATTTTACAAATTAAAAATAAGAATGTTTACACCCTCCAATGCTAAGGTCTCACAGCCCTATGTCCTGCTTGCTCTTTTATAGTCTAGCCAGCCAACGAACGCAGTAGCAATGTACAGCGAACAAAAGTATGACAACACTAAGAATCAGTGAAAAAAGCAGCAATGATCATCAAATTTTATGTTTTTAATTTTAGTTGGTGTTTTCGCCCCTTTCACTAGGTGAAATTTACGGTGTGTAAAAAGGAGACGGATATATTTCGTCTGATCTGTCATCAACTGCAACAGATAATCTGGTTGAGGCAAATGACATATGCCTTAAAAATAAATTTGAATTTAATTGGGAACGTTGCAGGAGTTCTATCTCACTCGCATTTAAGATGAGAGAGTGAAATGCACTAGAAACAAATTCAATGTGAATTGAAATGTTCATCATGAAATACGGTGTCTCATCACAAAGGGTTGCCACGTGTACGTATTTTGAATTTGCCGCACATTTCTACTGACAGAAATGGTTTGCCAGACTACTATATCAAAGGAACAACTGGATACCTAGCTATTTAGTGGTATAGAAAAGCCATCTTCTTTGTTCAAGTTTGGATATTTCTGTATCTCAATAGCCTCCCGCAACATCCTGGGAATACATCGTTTTTCATTGGCGAGGACTAGTAGCTTATCAGTTGTGGCTTGCTGGAGTGATTATTAAAATTAATATTATAGTCTGGCCATCCAACGAACGCAGTAGCAATGTACAGCGAACAAAGGTATGATACCACTAAGAATTAGTGAAAAAAGCAGCAATGACCATCAAATTTTATTTTTTAATTTTAGTTGGTATTTCCGCCTCTTTCATTAGGTGACATTTACGGTGTGTAAAAAGGAGACGGATATATTTCATCTGATCTGTCATCAACTGCAACAGATACTCTGGTTGAGGCAATTGACATATGTGTTAAAAATGAATTTTAATTTAATTGGGAACGTTGCAGGAGTTCTATCTCACTCGCGCTTAAGATGAGAGAGTGAAATGCACTAGAAACAAATTCAATGTTAATTGAAATGTTCGTTCATCACAAAGGGTTGCCACATGTACGTATTTTTAATTTTGCCGCGCGTTTCTACTGACAGAAATGGTTTGCCAGACTGTATATTGTTTGTAGTCTCTTCTTCTTCTTCTTCCTTGCCTGCTCCCATTACTTGGGGTCGGCCCCGCTCGTTCGTAGGCGCCAGGACATCCTAACCTGGGTTGTCTGTGTGTTCAGCTGTGTCCGTTCCATTTCTTTGTTAACGATTGTCCACCACGTGGCAGGCGGCTTTCCTCTGCCCCTTTTCTTGTCTGGTATAGCCAGTGTTTTTTTCACATGGTAGTCCTCATCTCGCCTCATCATATGCCCGAAGAATCTCAATCGGCTTTCGGCCATTTTCTCAACAACAGGAGCTACTTTGAACGAGCCTCTGATGTATTCATTGCGTAGTCTGTCTAGTCTGGTCACCCCAGAAAATGTAGTCGATATCAAGCACCGTCGACATAAGTCTGCACTCTGTGAGCATGTCATGGATAAACCTAATCACTCTATTAAGTTTGATAAGTCCTCGCCAAGGAGAAACTATATATTCCCAGGATGTTACGGGAGGTTATTGAGATAAATAAATATCCAAACTTCAGAGAGAGGATGGCTTTTCCATACCACCAGCTAGGGATCTAGTATCTAGTTGTTCATTTGACAAAAGAGCAAGCAGGACACAGGGCTGTGAGGCCATAGCGTTGGAAGGTGTAACCATTGTTGTTTTTAATTTGTAAACTAATTTAGATAGATTTTTTCTAAATTTAACATTTAATTACTACTTTCTTAAAACTTGTAGAAAATTTGTAGTTGTTCAATAATTGGGTATTGCATAACTAGCTTCATCAGCTCTTCTAGCATATGCAATCACCATTATTTTGTGTTATTTTAAATTTATATATGTGGGTAGTTTTGTACAGTGTAATTTTTTTTTGGTGGAGGTATATTTTTCCTAAGTCGACCCGTGATCACGAACGCTGCAAAATTATCGAAACGTCGGGATGTAATAAATTCAGTATACGCGATATAATCCGTTTAGTAGTTTTATTTTACCTTCATTGACGATCAAATAAAATAAATATTAAATAATTAATTTTTGCACAAGCAAGTCGGCCATAAAACACTCACGGCTACTTAACGGAATAAATGTCGCCTCTCCAACTTCGCCTTAAGCCCTTTGTCTTCCGGATCTCGCCAGGACAATGTAACAGTCTTCATGTTATTGCCTCAATTAATCATAACTTTGTGTTAGTGAAATTTCTCTAGTGGGTAGACCATTGGTGCATGAGCTCAGGAAGGCATGAAATTGGATGGCGAAACCTTAGTTCGCCTTTTTTAGAACTGGGGCACTGCTGAATTTCCGAAATTTTAAAATGGCTTCGTGACATTCGATTAAAAATAAATAAGTGGTTGAGTAAGGTGTCGGTGAAGATTTTTCTATTGTAAGTATCCTTTAATGTTTCATTTTTGTAGAATAATGGCCACTACAAGTAATATAATATATGTAACCTGTTAAGAAGGTGCCCCATTCTAAATATAAAATACATAAACAATACTTTAAGAACACAAATATCCGAAACACGACAGATAAATCATCAACCAATATTGCAGTTGTATTGGAATTGCATCGGAATAATTTTCAAGAAAATTCTGATGCAGATGTTATAGGCGTTATTGCATTGTTAATGCATCGGAGTTGGACCGTCTTGTAACGTGTTTTAAAGTTAGAATACGGCGATAATTTCTCCATAGATCTCTTATCTTGCGGAAACAAAGATTTATCATAAAAACACGTATTTTTATAATAATAATCTATAACAAAGTCGCAACAGATGTTTGATGACTTATTTTTTACGATTTCTTAATTCTGCTTAATTATTTGAGCACTTATGAACCTACATATACTTATGTAGCTGTTCTTAGTTATGTGTTTTAACAAAAAATATGAAGACTTTTATTTAAGGAGAAAGCCTTGGTAACTATAATAATATGACTAGTTATATCAAAAAAATATGTATATTATTATACATATTTTTTTCACCAATTTTATTTTACATATTTTAACCAATACTTTTTTCATATTTCAATCACCATACTAAGAAACAATTTTATAAATAAATACATGTACGTAGTTATCTAATTTTAATACTATCGTGAGTCATACTGTCTCTAAATAATGTAAAAAAGACAGACACGGGTGTCGGCACATTGATGTATTCTAATTTAAAAATACTACATAAACACGACGCATATGCACGACCACATAATTATGTACCGGGTAGTGTTATAGCAGATAAAATATTCTTATTCTTACTCTTAAACAATATATTAAAAACACAATCTTTCACAACCATAACTCGAACACACAACAAATATTCAACCAATATGGAAGTTGTATTGGAGTTGCATAGGAATAATTTTCAAGCAAATTGTGATATGTCTAATTCAGACGTTTAGGTGTCAATTGGAGTTGGATCAGGGGCCGTATTATAACTTTAAAACACGTATAAACACGATCCAACTTCAATACAACTCCAATGCATTAACAATGCAATACTGCTATGGCATAAACATCTGAATCAGAAATATCAGAATTTTCTTGAGAAATATTCCAACGCAACTCCAATACAACTTCAATATTGGTTGATTATTTGTTGTGTGTTGGAGTTATGTTTGAGATAGGCTGTATTGTTAATGTGTTTTAAAATTAGAATCCGGCACCGTGTCTAAACGTGTTTTAGAATACGTTAGTAGTGCTCGCTACGACACGGACGTCGACAAGTCTGAAGACGATTCGAGACATGACATGCTTAATCAATATACTTAATAATATAATAATAATAATAAAATATACTTAATCCCTTGCAATTAAGGCAAATCGTCCAAAGAGAGGTATGGGTACTACGAATGTCATCTCGCTATGTGTGGTAGGGTAGGGCACCAGCACAGCGAATGTCATTTCGCTCAAATCTGGAGCAGGGCCCGACTGGGAAAGTACTTCCATCTAACAGAAAACCATAGCCAAATAAAAATAAAAGGTTGCCAAAGAGCTCGAAGAGGACCCAGTGTGGTGACGACGATGGACCCTCTTGTTCCTTTAGCCGTCAACACAGTGAATCCTCCTTTTCGTAAAGGGTCGGCAACGTGCATGTGACACCTCTGGAGTTGCAGGCATCCATAGGCTACGGTAACAGCTTACGATGGTAAGGCGGGCCGTATGCTTGTTTGCCACCGTTGTGGTATAAAAAAAATAAAAAAACACTGTGTATAGGCCGGATATACCCATAAACTACAGGTGCCCAAAAGGAAATCACCAACGAACTGCACAATGCTAGCGAGGATTCGCTAAAGGCTGCCGTTGACGTAATACGACTCTAGAGTTATGATAATAGTTTTAAAGAGTTTAAGTGTACCAAATTTTCTGTACACGGTGTCCTAAATAGCGCTACGTGCGCTCGTAGACCGGTGCTACGCCGCTACGCTCTACGCCGTAGACGCTTATTTATGCCTTGTAATAATTTAGCATAGTTTTTGTTAGCGTATTTATCACTTGTTAGTTAATTTATGGACAGTTTCACAGTTGCGAAGCACCTGTAAGCTTGTTAAGAGAATTTTAAGCAGTTGTACTTTCTAGATACGTGGATAGTTAAGATAATGTGACGTCATTAATTACGATGATACACATACACCTTTGTAAACTTTTCTTTAATATTCTAGACTAACCAGACTAACTGAACTTCTTACCACGTAAGGCTGATTTTTGAGTTAATTAGTGATAATCCCAGTTTTTTAAGTAGGTCCAGAAATAAAATGAGCAACATTATAAGTTGGTTTTCAAGAATGCTTATCGCGTTTAAATTGTGTTGATGCTGCGCGTGCGGCTCGCTAGTTAAGCAAGAAGGATTCACTAATATTAACGCACTCCAGCACTATGAATACAGGGGCCGTATTTAACTTTAAAACACATTTATACACATTCAAATTCCATACAACTCCAATGCAGTAACTATTCAGAAAAATCTGAATTTGCTTGAAAACTATTCCGATGCAACTTCAGTACAACTTCAATATGGGTTGATTATTCGTTGTGTGTTGGAGTAATGTTTGAGAAAGAATGTGTTTTTAACGTATTATTTATATTTATTTGAATTAGAATACGGCACATGGTCATTTTGTAGTTTAAATAAATAAATAAAATAAATAAATATTATAGGACAATCTTACACAAATCGACCTAGACCCACGGTAAGCTCAATAACGCTTGTGTTATGGGTACTAGATAGAGATGGTTAGGGGTGAGTAAATACTGAGTATTTACTCAGTATTTATCCAAAACACCCAGTTTAGCAGGAGCTATGCTGAGTATTTACTCGGTATTTACTCCTGCCTTTTTACTTACTACCCATCTCTAGTACTAGATGACGATATATATATATAATAGATAAATATGGATAATGCATAGAAAACATCCATAACTCAGGAACAAATATCTGTGATAAATACACAAATAAATGCCCTGACCAGGATTCGAACCCGGGACCTACTGCTTCGTAGGCATGGTCACTACCGACTAGGCTAGGATGCCGTTAGTTTACATACCAAGTATCGTTTTTATTAAAGGCTATTAAAAACAACCAACCTTTGTTATACCACGGTGGCAAACAAGCATCCGAGACGCCGGATGGTAAACAGCTACATAGTATGGACTCTTACCAAATCCAAAGGAGTAACATGCGCGTTGCCGACTGTTTAATATAAAGGAGGATTTTCTAAGTTGATGGCCTTAGCTGGGATTCGACCCATTAGGGATAAGAGGGTCCGTCTTAAACTACATCCTCTCTGCGCTCTCGCCTTACTAGTCTAATAAGGTCGCCTTACTAGTCTAATTTGGCTGCAGTTTTCTATAAGGTGGAGGTGCTTCCCTAGTTGGGCCAGATTTGAGTGATTATCCTACGCTAATGATAAGATGACCTTCTTAGTGCTCTTAGCTCTCTTTTAGACGCAGTTACACTTACATACAGGATGTAACAAAAATTCTGGTGATCCGTTTAAGGGCATAATTGCTATCGTATTTTAATCAGAAAAACTAAGAAAATAATTTTAAACAAAAAAGAACCGACTTCACTTAGCATCCACCTTTCCAAAAGCAAATGCTCGAGATGCTGTAAAAAATACTCAAATCACTATAGGTGTGCCTATAATAGTTGAAGAGTTCCCTCGATTTCTCCAGGATCCCATCATCAGATCCTGACCTGGTTACAATGGGACCAACTGTAAAGTATACTCTTTCAAACGGAAACAGAATTTTTCAAATTGGTCCAGCCGTCTTCGAATAATCGGAACATACATAAAAAAAAATAGCAAAAACAAAGATCCCGACGAATTGATAACCTCCTCCTTCGAAATCTTGAAGTCGGTAGAAATATGTTTCACGCAAAAAAAAAAATTGGTTTTGTATGGAGGATCGGCCGGCTGAGATGATGATTCCGATACAAAAGAAAACTTTTTTCCCGTCCAAAATTTTTTTCTCCTACTTTTTCCTAGTCGTAATACGATACCAATTATTCTCTTAAACAGATCACTATTATTTCTGTTACGCCCTATATAAGGACACACCAGGGGCCGTATTCTAACTTAAAAACACATTTAAACACGATCCAACTTCAATACAACATCATTACCTACGCAATACAGCTAGTGCCAAAACGTCTGAATCGGAAATATCAGAATTTGCTTGAAAATTATCCCGATGCAGCTCCAATACAACTTCAATATTGGTTGATTATTTGTTGTGCGTTGGAGTTATGTTTGAGATAAATTGTGTTTTCAACCGACTTCAAGATTTCGAAGGAGGAGGTTATCAATTCGTCGGGATCTTTGTTTTTGCTATTTTTTTTTTATGTATGTTCACCGATTATTCGAAGACGGCTGGACCGATTTGGAAAATTCTTTTTTTTTTTGAAAGAGTATACTTCACAGTTGGTCCCATCGCACGGCACCAGGGTCCATATTGGAGCCCGGATTGTGTGTATTGTAGTTTTTTGTGTATTATCTCGCTTCCGTACGCTCGGTTTAGGGATCCCTGCGTATCGTAGTCACCTCCTTCTATTACTCTACCATATTAGTGCGACAGTGACAGTTGCGTTTAGTTCGCTACGGAACGTAAACGATTGGTACGTTGGCTAGGCCTTCTGGTCCTTTCGATAATCCAGGGAGTTACGATTTCATTACTATTAGAGTTTGGGAAAGGTCTGGCTGTGGCTGGTAAATAAGGCTAAACAGGAACAGCACACGTTTATCTATGCAATAACTTTTTATCTTATATTGGTAGGTATTTTATTTGTTCTATAATATTATATAACTGTCTAGTCTTTGTCCTTAAAATGAGTTTAGCTGTTGGTTGCGTGCTGCGTCGTACCGGTTTTCAGAACATGTTTAAGTGGATTTTTTTGTGAACAGAATTTAGCTGGATCAAGTTGCCTGCCTCTTGTTATTAAACGTCCTTACTTCGCTCATTAAGTTTGAATCCTACGCGATCGGCCTCTTTTTTTGGCCTTTGTATATTTTGTACTATAAATGTAGCAAGTCAGTCGTGATTTAAGATTATAGATACCTACAATATGTAACATATTCTAACTTTAAAACACGTATGAAAATTAAATAAAAATTAAAAATGTTTATTTGGTATAAATTCAGTTTTATAAACAGTAAAGTGGTGGGTCACCAAAATAAACATAACTCACAAATTAGGTGAGTATGTTTGTTACAATACTTATAATTAATTTTTAAGTTAAATTTTAATTAAAACTAATTACAGCAATTTTAGATGTGTGTGTGTGTATGTGTGTTTGTGTGTGTGTGTTTTTGTCTGTGTTTGTGTGTTATTTATTTACTTTTGTATCTAATTAGTTTGAGTCACCAAGTATTGACTCTATTTCGTCGTAGGTAAAGTTTTTTATCCATGTATTTAATCAGAGATTATTTGCACTGGTAATAATGTAGATTATAAATCTTAAGTTCTTCATTTATGAGATAATATAAGTGTACTGATCGGGTGCCAAACTGTATCTTGGCAAATTTGGACGTGAGATCAGGCATAGAAGCACCCCTGTTCTTCCTTCTACGAGTTTCGTTTGAGGGCCGGTACTCCAAATTTTTTGTGCATTTTTAGTACTGAGCTAACAATATATAATTTACGCATAGGTTTACAATCCCTGTAAAGTTCTGTGGTTGGGTATCTAAAAGGTTTCAAGAAAATTACTTTAAGCACTTTAAAGGCATAAATATCTGAATCAGAAATAGCAGAATTTGCTTGAGAAATATTCCAACCCAACTCCAATACAACTTCAATATTGGTTGAATGTTTGTTGTATGTTGGAGTTATGTTTGAGATAGGTTGTATTTTTATTGTACTGTTAATGTATTTTTATATAAGAATCCGGCACCTTGAGTACTCAACCCCGACCATAATACACATATTAAACGTCCGGTGAATTCTCCTGTGCTAGGCACTGCGCAATTAATTGGGATTAGTCTGTTAGGTCGTGCGTTCCATTTCCCACTTATTTTTCACGTTGCGAAAAGTCCAGTGGCGAGGGCAGCGCGGGCGCCGGATTATTGAATTAAAGTTGATAAGTGTATTAGCCAGTGTTGTTGCTCCATTCTCTTGATTAATGGCCGACCGTTGCTTTTTCTCTCTCATTTACAAATGATAATGAGCAGTGACCTCGTCCGAACAATCATTAAGTGTAAATGGGGAACTACATGTTAAATTCCCTTTAAAAATACTGTCCAATCGCATCACGCAACGAGAAATGTTTATACAAAATTAACTTTGTTTATTTCCCAACCAGATTATGCTAATTAATCAGCTGCTGTTTTAACGGCAGGATCGTAATCGAAAACGCCTGCTAGTGTTGATTCACCTAATCAGTTTGTTTTGGAAGTAACAGTGTGACAATCACGCGAATTTAACGTGAACGTTGGAAATACATTCGTTTACATGTAAAAATATAGCGTGTGACATATGTGGGGTACTAGGAGCGCATACAGCATAGAAGGTGGAATAAAGTGGTTCATATACCCGGCCGGTCACGGCTCGGCGCACCGCGCTGTCTGCTATTTAATTCCCTTTTGTTTAATACAATCTACAGGGAGCACCGCTAGGGTTACGTTATGATGACATTTGGATTTGCTGTGTGTAATATAGTGAGCGCGGGGGAATGAAATCCGGAAATATGAGTGCATCGCCGCCAACCGTGAAAGTGCTTTTAACAAACAAGGTCGTTTCTGTGTCTAGAGGTTAATGTGATCAGATGAATACCGCTCTGTGAATAGCAAGATTGTGATATTTATTATTAGTAACTTTCGGTAAAATGTCTGTTTTAGGGTTCCGTAGCCAAAATGGCTAATTGGAACCCTTATAGTTTCATCATGTCCGTATGACCGTCCGTCCGTCCGAATGTCACAGCCATTTTACACAAAAACTATAAGACGTCTTCATAAAATTAGGACATAAAGTTTTCATAATAAAATTTAGACATAAAGTGTATTTTGTATGCCGCTAATTAGTTTTGTACTTAAATTGTAGAAAAATATTTTTAGGAGAGGCGCTCCATACATGTAACTAAATGAAAAAAAAAAATTACCAAATATTAATATCACATCAATCGGGATATCTTTTAAAATAACATCGAGGTTTCTCTAAACATTTTGTGATTAAGTAAATATTTTCAGAAGTTATCCCTTCGAAAGTCAGAAAAATTGTGCCCCTGTGACTTTTGAACCGTAAGTCCAAAAAATATGTAAAAAAATTGAGGAGATTCGCCTTATAGTACTACATTCTATGAAAATTATTTTGAACATTATCGGTTTTTTAAATTACATTCAAGAACTTCTTGGCTATTACTTCATTAAAGGACATTGCATTGTGGTCTGCCACGCACTTGGCCCGTTTTTTTTTTCATTTACTTTAGCAAAAAATGTCTTGAATAAATAAACTTTAAAATTGAATAAGATGAATACTTTAAAACACAATGCTATTTATTCTATCCCTCATAACTTACTTTGCTTACGACAGCAGAGCTGTCTATAAATATAAAAAAAAAATACATAAGTAGATTATTACTTAGCAGTAAAGAGCTTGACTCCAAAAAGGGCTTAAAATTATTTCTGTTATATTAATCAAAATAAAATGGCTTGAAATGATACATATTTCGTACAAACAGTGCAATTCTGCCGGTCCATAGCGGTCCTAGAGTCCGTCAATCACCCGGCGACAGTCATCAACAGATAGCCTTCCTGCAGCTTGCTGTCATAGGCTTACCTCGTTCATATACCCCTTTGTGTCATAAGTCATCACGGTACTTCGTCCCATGAGCTTTGAAATGAACACTGATCATATGAGTTTAGACTACGTGTGCCTAAACCAAGTAAGTTGGAATATTAACGGCGCAGCGTCTTTAGGAGAGACGATGTGACAACTATGCTTGTAATGAACGGCGCAAAGCGCACAAATACTGACAGTGGCGCTTTATTGTCGTAAATATTGTGTAAAAATATGATAATAATGCCGAAATGTATCTTAATTAGTTACCGCAACTAAAGTTAGAACATAACAAAGACTGTAACGTTAAGTTATATCAATACGTAAATTAGAGGTAATTTAGCTCATTAACAAAATCCCTACAGGCAAAAGCAATAGATATGTGATACGCTATTTTACGCGTTATCGATAGTGAATGTTTGCATTATAAGGAGTTTGGGTTCAACCCTATTGGCTCGAGTACACCCACACAAGTAACCCTGCTGATATTTATCAGCAATGAAAAAAACGGAAATAGCTCCTGTAGGTGTTTAATCTTAAATAATTTTAACAACGAAACATTTTAATATTTCAAGTTTCTACAAAATAACAGTCATAGCCAATCTTTAACTATATTATGTGAGTACCTAGATATAAATTATTGTACATAAAATACGTGGTTGTTGCACTTTATCTAATACAATATGTATATAATACATATATCTCCTCCTCCTTTAACGGCCTCCTAGCGTAAGGAGGCCGTTAAAGGAGGCAACTCCTATGAAGCAGGAGGTCCAGGAGGAGGTTTTCGAATCCTGGTAAGGGCATTTATTTGTGTGTTTATAGCAGATATTCGTACTTGAGTTATGAATGATTTCTATGTATTTGAGTATTTATCTATATCTATCTATTATATATATCGTCGCCTAGTTAGTACCCACAACACAAGCCTTATTGAGCTTACTGTGGGACTAGGTCGGTTTGTGTAAGATTGTCCTATAATATTTATTTTTTTATCTAATATATTGATGGGTCAATCGATATGCAATGCTTTTATTAGCAACAAAAATATGGCTACGTATATTATTATTACACGTAATCGCTATTAAAAACTAAAGTTAATCAAACTAACCAACCCACCAGAGCTTCTGAGACAAACTATGTAACTTTGAGTAACAAAAAGTTCAGAAATAATGAAAGAAACATTCCTAAAAGTCGTTTATGTACAAAAGCAAACTTCACATGAACGTTCGGCAAACCGATCCAAAAAAATATGACGTTTGAAAAATTACACGCATTCACAAATCATGCGGGCCCTCTTTTGTGAAAACTTCGGAAGCCTACAAAGGAGTTCAACTCGTTCTTGAGGCGTTAAATTTGTTCACTGCCCCTATACTTCATTTGTTTGTTTTTTCCATTCCTAAAATGTATAATAAGACACGAAACGAAACTAAACATTATTAAACTTAATTAACCTTAACAAACGAGTGAAGCATTTAAAAGTACGGCGTAAAGTAACGATAAATCACTAAGTTCATAATATACCTGAACGTGCTGAACGAGTGTAGTACATCCTACAAAAACGGCAAGCGTTTTACGATTCGAAATACAAAATGCCATTTGGTGCCATCGAGAGGAAATGAAGCAATTAATTCAGCAGTTGGCGTCGCCGTACGAGCATTAATCATCGACTAATCGTAACTGCAGTCTTCGATTAAACCGCGCGGCTCGCGGCCTCACACCGACTGGGCGATCGGCACGTGTCGCCCTTTCTATCATCCGCCGACACTTCAACCAACCTACTCTAGAGGTAAATAACCTGGGATAGATACACCCTACTACTTCAGACAATAATTAGTAACCACAGTACCAGAGACGCAACGAAATTGCATTTATAACTATCAGGTGCTTTAGCATTTAAATTAAGTAGACGACGCAGTAGCAAACTTTGATGAAACACAGATTGGACTGAGTGGAAATCCACAATGCCAAAGCATTTTGCTTATCCGAAATCTTAATCCACGAATTAGGTACATCAATCAGAAACAAAAGTCTTCTAAACTCGGCTTTATTTAATAAATTAACACCGATACAATCTATTGTCACATCGACGGCCTTTGAAAGTTGTCTTTCTAATTAATTTCCCTTCGAAAATTTAATATCGGCCAAGTGAGAAAAGACAATTAAAAATGGATTATACGTAAAAATTAAACAAGTGGTGTATTTTAGAGTTGGAATCGAAGTGAGAGCTGGTAGATTAAGGCAGTTGCCTGGAGGGATTACTGGACGAGCTAGTGGTAATGAAATTCTCGGAGGAAATGGCGGCCAGGCCTAGTGCTGTAAGCCGTGTCCAGGCGCCCGCTGATTGTATTTGATGAGAGTTTTATCTGTTTTGCACTATCGGAGCCGCCGATCGCGGTAATCCCCGCCGATTTAACTTTGTTAACCAGTTAATTACTGGGTCTTCAGTTAGTTATGGTTATTCTGTTTGTGAAGATTAATTGAGGAAATTTGTAAATCAGATCCTTGATGTAATCGAAAATTGCTAAAGCGAATTAACCCGAAGAAAAGGCATAAGACAAGTGGGACGCCCGAGGGACTGTGCCCTACGGAGCGTGTCTGACGTAACAGGTACCGATTGTGATCCAATTAGGGCTGTCTGTGCACCCGCTTACGTACTTAAGTGGACGGAACACTGGCCGTTTTGCGACGAGCACTGCGCTTTGGAGACCCATAGGGCTGATAGCGTCATAGAGTATTGGGTTAGTTAGTGATACTAACAACTAAATTGGTAGGATTTTTTTTGGTTTACAACGTATTGATTGTTTTTATTATATTAATATATGATTTAGACAAGCAATGTGAATCTGTTTAAATATGAATTGGGTATTTAGATTACAATAAAATTTATATTATTAAGTAGATTATAAATAATTTTAATACAAGTCAAGCCTTATTGAACTAATTGTGTGACTAGGTTGTTTTATGATTAAAACTAAGCAGTAAATGTCATCATAATTTTGTAATGGGTTAAATAAAATAGAATTAATCTCCTTTAGTTATTCTAAATGGTGAAGATATGGAGAAGTAATGCCTTTATTGTTTAAAGTTAGTACATCAAGTTATTATATAACGCCTTTAGTTCAACTCCCTTGTTCTTCAGGCTACGTATATATACAAAAAAGGCAAAGTAATATTTCTTAGAAAGATATGAAGTAAAATACGAAATCGTGGTAATCGCGCTCCAATATTAACTTAATATGTGTTCTGGGATGCTTTGGTTTGTACATTTTAAGGCTCCATGCCCAAGTAATGCCAACGAGGCTATCTAGGGCCGTATTCTTACTTTAAAACACGTTAAGACACAATCCAAATTCAATACATTTCCAATGCATTAACCACGCAATACAGCTAGCGCTTAAACGTCTGAATCAGAAATATCAGAATTTGCTTGAAAATCATTCCGATGCAACCCCTATACAACTTCAATATTTGTTGTGTGTTGGAGTTATATTTGATAAATATTGTGTTTTTAATGTATTGTTTATGTATTTTAAAACACGGCACCTAGGCCCACATAAAATGACAAGTACAAAAGGCGCCTTTAAGGCATAAATTATCAGTTGACTATTGGTCCGAAGAGGGGTGTTTTATTATAGAACATATTTGAACGATAATATAGATGAATAGTTTCTGCTAACGTATTGGCCGATGTACACGATATACCCACTTTTACGTAAAATAATAAGAATTCCTTTACCTTTACAAGGGGCCGTATTCTAACTTTAAAACACGTATAAAAACGATCTAACTTCAATACAACTCCAATGCATTAACAACGCAATACAGCTACGGCATAAACATCTGAATCAGAAATATCAGAATTTGCTTGAGAAATATTCCAACGCAACTTCAAAACAACTTCAATATTGGTTGAAGATTGGTTGAATACTTGTTGTGTGTTGGAGTTATCTTTGAGATAGGTTGTGTTGTTATTGTATTGTTAATGTATTTTAAAATTAGAATACGGCACAAGGTGTAACATAATGCTGGTGATCCTTTTAACACATTCAGTGCCACCTAGTGCTACGTGCTACGCTCGTAGCCCGTAGCCACGTATTCGTCGTATATAGCGCGTAGTAGCTACGAACATAGAACCCGAAAGTCCGGTTCTCGGCCCTGAGGGCATAATTGGTATCGTATTCTGATTATGATAAACTAAGAAAATAGTAGTTTTCGATACAAGTGCGAGAAGTATGTCATTTCGCACGCGTGTCGAACAACGTCTTTTAATACAATTGCGAAAAAACTACCGTGAAATAAAATTACATTTATATTTTGTCAGTGTACGAAAGCTTCATTCAATCGCGCGTTGTTCAAGTAATACCATTGGCTCTCGCATAATACTCCTTTATGCCCAATCGCGCGTAGTTCAGGTGGGTCATTTATAAGCGGGTCTCGCATAATACTCATTTATTTAAAATTCTGATCTGCAAATCGTGCGTAAAATCAAACTTTACGCACGATTTGCAGATCAGATTACTTTTTAGCACTAGTGCATAAAATCAAACTTTACGCACGATTTCCAGCTACATAAAGTAAACTTTTTGAGCATTGTATTAAAAAAATCTTTTCGCGCGAAAATAAATTGACTTTGTATGGAGGGTTGGCCGGCTGGGACCACATGTCAAGATTTTTTCGGGTCCGAAAATTTGTTCTTCTACTTTTTCTTAGTCGCAACACGATACTAATTATGCCTTTAAACGGATTACCAGTATGTTTGTTACAACCTGTATATAACTTTGTTTAAATTACTACACGTACACGGTTATGAAGGTTAAGCTGTATTTATCTAGATAAGTGAATTGTACTTTTAGAGAAATAAATTCTGAAATCAAAAACCATAATAAAAGGCATTATGCACCCTAAACTTAGCCCCAAAGAGGTGTTGTGATGCACCTGACGTTTAGACTCGGGAGATTTCGTGTCTTGCATTTATTTAGTGCCTCTGAGAACGGTTTTCGCACTAAATTGGTTTCAAACTTATTGAAAAGAATCTAGTTGACAGTTGTTTTATTTTGTAATCTTAGTTTTAGGTGTGACAGTATAAATTGGAATTGACTGTCAACTTAGATACCACGCAATACGAGTATGTACTTGCTTTCTATATTTTAGTAGAATAAGTTTTTTATTTACTGAAAGGTTTTATTTGCCGAATTATTTATTACATGTAAATTGAATCCAATTTATCTTTAAAAATAGTAGCCTCTATTTGAGATTTTGTTATACCACGACGGTGGCAAACATGCATACGGCCCGCCTAATGGTAAGCAGTTACCATAGCCTATGAACGCCTGCAGCCCCAGAGGATTCACATGCACGTCACATGTTCAATTTATTTGCTAAGAAGACTTTACCAAACGTCTCTCCCATTAGGTAATAACATGTTCAGTTAAATTGTTAGAAATAATATGTGTATCATGCTCATATAGTTATAGTAGTTTATGTAACTGTTACGTAATAAGGGTCCTTAAAACATGACTGTGGTTTTATGAAACAAGCCGCAGGTGAGTTTCATAATAAGATGACACGAGTGTTTTAAGGCCTAATTACGTACAGTTGCATACACTGCTTTATCTACACTCATATTATTTATCCAAAATGCCGTATTCGGAAACCATAGAATGGCCGCCATTGCACCGCCATGGCCAACTCGATTGTGCCGGCGGTCGCGCGGGCGCGTGTCGGGCTGTCGGCGGATGCGCGGGAGGGTGCAGGTGTACATTATGTTGTCAAAACTCATAGCACATCAATAATTGAGCATGAAAAGTTAAAATTACGTTACTGCCACAGATAAAAAGCTTATCATAGTATAATCGGTCGTGGTAATGCTAGCATTACCACGGTAGGCAATGGCTAGCCATTGCCTACCGTTTTCGAACACGTTTTAGAGAACTTACAATATGAGTGTAGATAAAGGTTATTAACTACATGAAAGGTTTATTTAGTTAAACCGAAACAGATTTTACAACGGTTGTTATATGATTGAGATCTTTCACACGAACAAAGTTTACGTTTATAAATTAATTTTAATTATTTGTACTTGTTTGTATTCGTTTTGTTTGTTTTTGTTTGTATTTTAATTTGTTGTGTTGTTTTTGTTTGCTTTGTTTTAATATGTCGGATACACATTACACCTATATAAAAAAAATGTGTTGGTAGGTTTTTTTTTTTACATTTTAGCTATAAAAAACACACTTTTTAATCCTTGGAACTAAGGTGAACTTATTACAAAAAAAATGGTTTTAAAAATTTGAGGATATTTAATGATATGTAGAATATAGATACATATTAATGTAGTTCAGGGGCCGCATTTCTAACTTTAAAACACGTATAGACACGATCCAACTTCAATACAACTCCAATGCATTAACAACGCAATAAAGCTACGGCATAAATAGCCCACCTAATGAAGGAAAACTAAGAGGAAATAATTCGTGTATAGCCAAATTTTGGTGTAGTTGTAGGAAAGGTATCTTACACAACATACTAAAAGTACCGGTGGATGGGGGTGCCGCTAGCGGAAAGGGGGGGGTGTAAAGGTCCCTAATTTTGGTTTTTCGTAAATAACTCGGTAACGGTGGCTCATACGAAAAAATGTTCTATTGCTTAATTCATCCACATCAAATTTTCTATAAAAAAGATTATTTGCAATTTTTTGCTAGGATCAATGTTTAATGAGATATCGAGGAAATACGATAAACACTTTTTTAAACTTTCGGAGCCAATATTTACGAAAGTATTAGTTTTATCCAAAAGTGGTTTCAGAATACCCTTTTTTTTTAAAAGACCTATCTAATGATACCCCACACATTAGGGTTGGAGTAAAAAAAATATTTACCCCCCACTCCATGTGTACGGGAGGTACCCGAAAGAATAATATTTTTTCACATTTTGTTTTAAAACTTTGTCTGCGTAATTAAAACACATACTTATACGAAATTTCATTTCTCTAGTACTAGCCATCACTGAGCAGGGTGAGGAGGGGTCCTACCCTTGGAGTTTCGGCATGTCCGTCTGTCCCCGTCTGTCCGTCCACGGCTTTGCTCAGTGATGTTTAGTACTAGACATCTAGACGGACAGATGGGGTCAGACGGACATGGCGAAACTATAAGGGTAGGAAGTGAGGTAGCAGGGTGAGCAGCCTGCTCAGTGATGGTTAGTATTAGAAAATAAAAAAATCGTGTGAGTATGTACTTTATTCACGCCGGCAAAGTTTTAAAACAAAATGTGAAAAAATATTATTTTTTCGGGTACCTCCCGTACACATGGAGTGGGGGGGTAAAAATTATTTTTACTCCAACCCTAATGTGTGGGGTATCGTTGGATAGGTCTTTTTAAAACAATAAGGGTATTCTGAAACAATTTTTGGACAAAACTAATACTTTCGTAAATATTAGCTCCGAAAGTTTAAAAAAGTGTTTATCGTATTTCCTCGATATCTCATTAAACATTGATCCTAGCAAAAAATTGCAAAGAATCTTTTTTATAGAAATTTAGATGTGGATGAATTAAGCAATAAAACATTTTTTCGTATGAGCTACCGTTACCGAGTTATTTACGAAAAACCAAAATAAGGGACATTTACACCCCCCTCTCCCCGCTAGCGGCGCCCCCATCCACCGGTACTTTTAGTATGTTGTGTAAGATACCTTTGCCTACAACTACACCAAAATTCAGCTATACACGAATTACTTCCCCTATCAGGCAGTTAAGCGTCTTCGTTTGGTGAGCTAAAACATCTGAATCAGAAATATCAGAATTTGCTTGGGAAATATTCCAACGCAACTCCAATATTGGTTGATTGTTTGTCGTGTGGTGGAGTTATGTTTGAGATAGATTGTGTTCTTATTGTATTGTTAATATATTTAAAAAAAAATTTTTTTTTCGTATGGTTACATGTCACTGGATATAAATAGGTATTTCTTCCCTAGGGTAGTAGTAATGGGAAAGCAGATGATAATGAAAATCCAGTGCGTGCTGCGAGGTCCAGATGGGACAGTGCAGCTGCCACGTTTTTATTTTAAAATTAGAATGCGGCGCCATATTTTTAAATAATTATTATCTATAATGCATTACAAAAATAATCTCTAAACTCATCCTTCCAATTAATGGCAGCGTAAAGTCAGTCAAGCTTAATAATTGTTAAATTATCGGTATTCATATAACCAATTGGCCTCTTTGTATATCTGCCAAAATGTATATATTGTATTGGAAATGTTATCTTTAGCTTAATTACACACGGATATTAAATAATAACACGTTTATTTCTCTTGTGAAAATTTGGTACTTAGTCACCGTCGATAGATACAGTAGAAGTTTTGGAATATGTATGGGTATGTCCTATAAACTACGTCCGGCCACGAGTATGTCCTTAAACTACGTCCAAAAGAGAACGCATACCTCTCATACTTCGAATGTCTTCTGGCTATACATGGTAGGGCACAGCACGTGAATGTCATCTCGCTCAAATCTGGAGCAGAGCTCGATTGGGAAAGTAACTCCACCTCACAGAAAACCACAGCCAAATAGCACTAGACCCTACTCATAGTGTTGTGTTCCTGCTGGTGAGTAAGGCCAAAGAGCTCAAAGAGGACTTAGTGTGTTGACGATGAGGGACCCTCTTGGTCCTTTAGCCGTCAACACAGTGAATCCTCCTTTTTGGTAAAGGGTCGACAACGCGTATGTGACTCCTCTGGAGTTGTTTTACCATCAGGCGGGTCGTATGCTTGTTTGCCATCGTCGTAGTATAAAAATGTAGGAGTTATTTGTAAACTTGCACCGCAAAATTGAGTTGTTCAATATTTTCAACTACTTAGAATAATTTGTGAGCGTTCAACGCAGTTTTCCAAGATCCGAAACCCGGTGTCGCCCCGCATCCGCCGCCGGTACTCATGCATATTATTTTTCATGTCTCTGCTTCCATGTCCTGGCGGCAATTACTTTTAATTCCTACCCGTTTTGTTGATGAAACTTGCAACACAAAACTGTTTCGTCCATCAAATATTACAGCTGAATTAAAATACGTCAAATACAGCTCCACTACCTTGTTCTACTTCACAAGCGAATATGTAAAATATTTGTGGAACTACATAATATTAGATCCGTCAGTGTCACGCAAGTTTTATTGCAGCGTATACGAAACCGCGCAATCTCAGTGCAACATCGCTGGGGCTGTTTTCATATGAAAACTCATACCGGCTATTGTTTTACAAGCCCCATACCGGCTACCTAAACAATTTCTCAAAATGGAACAAGGGTGTCTCATACTTTGCATAAAAATACCGAGACGTCAAGCGTTTACAAATAACGTCTGTGGTGGAGGTAATTTTTGTTTTCCCCTTTACCGAAAGTTATGACACAAATATGAAAACATTAAAATTGAATCGTGGCCAAATATGTTAAGTCGGTGAGGGGATGTAGGAACGGAGTGGTCGGCGAATACCAATCGGCTACGGACCGGTCAAATAATGTGGGAGATTCGCTACGCCCGACTACGGCGTAGTCTGCAGTGCTACGAACGTGGTATGTGCTACGCAGCCTTTAGCATGCTGCGGAAAAGCTATCGAAACTCAAGCTCTCTTGAGCGAAAAACCCTTACAATAAAAGTTTTATCAAATACCAAAAACTTCTTTGAGAGGAGTTTCTGCTGCAATTACGGTCTCATAATTCAAACTAATTGGTAAAGGTTTTTAATTATTTTCAAGCGGGATGAAACTTATTTTTTCGAAACGGACCTTGTTTTGATTTTTACTTAACGGAATAATCAGATATTGTTTTTTTTTAACCCTGCATTTTTTACGATATACGGCTGTTTGATCAATTGATGCTAATTGGGAGGCTAGCGATCGACACCCAGTTTTATTTGTAAGAATATTTCAGACCTACTGCGGTGATAAATCAAACTCGAAACCGTAATGAAAGCGAACGGATCGCGTCGCGAAGAGGAGGGAGGAAAAAATATCACGGAAAAAATCAGGTGCGTCCCCCGCTCGGGTGCCGAGAGAAAAACAGTCGGTCGCGCGTAGGGTTATCGCCGCCGGCGTCTTGCACTCAGATGACACACTGACACTTACATCAAACTTGCGTCTGTTATGTCCTAAGATATAACTTTTGAATATTATAATGATTTTTATCATTAAGGTTTAAATAGGATTTTTTTTAATTTTTATTGCGGACGTACTTCAAACGTAAGCTGCAGGATTAGAACTTTTTTCGGTGGTAGTAAGTTTTGAAAGTTGAGCGCTGAGCGTGTGCGGCTAGGTTGATCGGCAACCCTAGGTAGGGTGGTGGTAGGCGGGCAGGGTGTCGGCGGTCGATGCGGGGTGGTGGGGGCGCGGGGCGTGCGCTGGGCGGCGACGCGTGCGCGCCGGCCCCGCGGCGGCGGCGGCGTCACACTACCCGCGGCCGCGTCGCTCGACACACGCCACCCGCGCCCGCGCCCGACCGTCGCTCCACACGCGCCGCCGGCCCGCGCCGCGCAAACACGTGACCACCCCTACGACTTTACATGACCAAAGTGCTAAAGTCAGTGCTACCTATCGCTACTACAGTGCTACCCATCCACAAGAACCCGACCTACGCGACGATCAGGGTTAGTATCGTCATCATCTCAACACATTCACATCCCGGTGTTCGAGTGATCGATTGGTACCGTTTAAAAAAAGTTTATTTCGGGAGCGCAAAGTTTTTTAAAGTTGAAGTGCGCGCCGCTGCACATTGCCAGCCGCAAGTGGTTCGTATCTGCTGGGCGGCGCCGCGGAGACGCTTCCCTCCTCGATTAAAAACAACAAACAGATCAATCGACCTGTTACTTTCGCCAGAGACGATTCTTACGAGTTAATCCACCCGGTGGATTTCAATTGATGAACTAACATTTTGTGTAATACCCGAATGTAACGATAAGAAAAGAATAACTACACTATTAGCTCGAAATAAAATTGTGCGATCGCATGCAACGGTGATATTAACTGTTCACAGTTCAAGTTTACCTACTATTTTCTCAAATTACGTTGGTGGGCCATTTTATGGTAAACTAAATTTGAGGGTCGACGTCTGTTTTGATACCGTTCATTCTTGACGGAAGTAAGTGGTTTTTCGGTAGATTAACCGTGTAAATGCGGAAAAATATTTAAAAAAGTCAATAACACTAGTAGTTATACAAACATTATTAAAAACATTTTTACTGTCATCAGATATTTTTGGACGTTATTACAGTAAAAAAACACTGAGGTATCATAAGATGAAATCTAAGTGTCCGTGACATGGAACTATACATAATAATCTATGTGGATATCCTAGAGATGTATTCTTAAATGGAGTCCAGTATAACCTTAATACATTTATATAGCACCGATGTTATGTCAAAAATCATTAAATATCTTAGTGATGTTAGCAATTATTCCGCAGTTATACTTTATCAACGTCAGTTGAGAAATATACCACATGTATGAGTTTTATTAATGACTACTATCCAGTAGTCATTAATAAAACAACATCAACCTCAACATCAAACAACAACATTCAAACAATTCAACATTGTAATTTGTGTGGCATAAGGAGCGTTCGTTCAGTCTTCATTCAGATATTTGAATTTATAATCATAAATCGAGTCGACTCAATCGAGTGTCGTGGAAGTTATGTTTTATATTGTATTAGATACGAGTATCATACGATTACCTGACTGATTTAATTGGTTAATTTTATTTATATAAAAGTATTAAACTTCCAATGGATAACTAATCAATTCAAAATGTACGATTCCCTACTTACGATAGTAATATATGCTAGTTTATGTTATTCGGTACCGTCGTTTTGTTCGTAATGTTCCCATTGCGTGACCTCTCCCTAAATACGAGAACATAAAAATAATTGTTTTATACGATGATGGGTAATGGTAACAAGTGATTTGTGTAATAATATCATGTTACGTTCCTGGTTAACCTGAATGTTATGATCACAAAATAGATATTATAAAGAAAAGCCAATAAAACTTTACAAGTTATATCTGAAACGAAATTGAATTCGTCATTACTTACATACAATTTATAATTTTGTTTTTATTATTTCACTTTTAAATTAAACATAACAAAATTGTTTTGATTGGATCATTATTTAGATTTGTGCCTTATCAAAGTTCTATCAAAATATAATAAATTTATGTAAAGTTTGCCGGAGTTAAATCTTACCGCAGGAGACTGACCTGATAACACTTTGGAATTTTTATTCAACGCAACATATTACACTTATTGTTTTAGTTTAAATTATCTTTACTAAACAACACAAAATCAATGCTTAAGAAACCGAAGAACCAAACAAGAATTTCCTGTATAATACCTGTTGATTTTGCGGGACGGATCATAACATTCATAACTAAAAAGTTAAAATGATTTCAGAGTATATTCTAGAGTTGAACAGCTTAGCTTGATACTTTTAATACCCACATCGACACTGCAATAATAAACATTAAACGGATACTGAACTCTGTCTGGGTAATTTGAGATCTCCAGAGCATTGTTGGTGATTTTTATGATTTGCTTTACTATCATCCAAAACAAAACACTTAAGTAGGTACTTGGATTTAGGTAGTTTTGTATGAATATAACATGTTTGTTTTGTATATTCGTTTTATACTTTATATTAGTTTATTCTAATATTAGTTTTAGTTATTTATATTTAATGAAATGGTAATAATTATGTACCACAGAGGTACATAATGAGAGACAACTAATTTTATTACATATCAAAACATGCTAAACTGATACTATAAGTAGTGCATGTGTATATACACTATATATAATACATATGTGTGCATATACACGAATACATTTATATGAAACCTTATTTTTGCTTGTAAATAAATAAAGGTTATCTATGAGTATGCAAAATTTGACTATAATAAATTCAATATATTCGACGTAATTAGTGTGGGTTTATCTGCAGAATATCAATATCTTAGAAATAAAAATAACGTAATTATTTCAGAAAGTTTAGTTATCTCAATACTAGCTTTTGCCCGCGGCTTCGCTCGCGTTAAATTCTGGGTAACACGGTTCCCCTTTCCTGATTTTATTTACGACGATATTATTTTTCTTTATATTTTATGCACGATTTTTTTGTTAGTCACAAATAGTCCGCATACCAATTTTTAGCTTTCTACATTTAAAATTGCGGAATGCTCCATACAAACTTCCACCCCCCATTTTAGGGAAGTGGGGGGTTATAAAGAGACAAAAAGTAGCCTATGTCACTCTCCATCCCTTCAACTATCTCCACTTAAAAAATCACGTCAATTTGTCGCCCCGTTTTGCCGTCAAAGACGGACAATCAAACACACACATACACTTTCTTATTTAAAATTAGTATGGATTTGAATGTAATTCCCCTTAATGGTGCAAAAAGTCTCCCTCATTCAATAGTTCGTCACTTTCGACTCTTTTACAACTTTTACATTTAAACATTAGGTAACACATCTATCTGAATGTCAAGTTATGTGTCGTATTTACTAATTGCCTTTCGATGAATTGTTTTTGGAAATTTTGTTCTACTTTTTTGTATAGAACTTAGTCAGGTAAAATAGAAAACTGAACCCAATACTATTTGTTAAAACCAACCAATCCTTTTAAACAAGTAGTTCACCTAATTCTTGAGGCTGTTACGAAGTTCAGTGAAGCTTAACAGCTATTTGGTGTTCTTGTCTCCAGTAATAAGTAAACAGTAATGATTGAAGAGCAGGGAACGATGATAGATGAAACTTAAATATCTGACGCACACCTAACTTAGTGGTCTGAAGGATGTGAGATATCATGTTATAGTAGTATTGATGTCAAAGGATAAGGATAAAGTTCGCAATAAAAACTTCTCGAAACAATTTTATTACGTGTTATTATTATTTTACCAATTGTAGGTCGAGAAAATGAAAATCCAATAAGGAATAATCGTTAATAATCTGTTTATTTTTAAATTAAAATTTGACAATAGTTAAATGATGAGGATGACATATTTATTTCCTATGACACAAAAACATATTTTTCTATTTCCTAAAATATGTTTTTTCCTAGAAAGAAAACAATATCTAAACGTTTTAATTAAATCGCGAGTCACACAATCTAGCGCTTAAGTCAACAACAAAACTATCAAGAAGCCGTTTTTAATTGACCGTTCCATGCAGATTAAACGGGAATCAAGCTCCTTCACCTGTTGTTTTTAAATTAATAATAGTTGTTCTTGTTATAATTACTTGTAGTTTGTTCTTATTACAAGCCCACTGCTCCCCGGGGGGCTAGGGTTGAGGTTATCGTTATTAATTCACAACTTTCAGTGTTTACACGGCTTAGACCTCGATATCTTCGCCTTTTCACCTTCATGCGTCCGGTTTGGGATTATTACAGCTACCTATCAATATTTTTATATATACATGAACCTTCGTAAATAGAGTTATAATGAATAAGTATTAGTAACACCGCTACCTTAGTGAGTCGATCGGGAATGTGAAGTCGGGATGGATTGCGAGACAATAAAAATACATTATCAAATTAATAAACGAACATAAGAACGAGAATTCGTTATTTTAGTAAAATTTTAGTAAGTCAGTCAAATATTTAAGGTATTCATACTAATATTATAAATGGGAAAGTGTATGAGAGTGTTTGTTTGTTTGTCCGTCTTTCACGGCAAAACGGGGCGACGAATTGACGTGATTTTTTAAGTGGAGATAGTTTAAGGGATGGAGACATATGCTACTTTTTGTCTCTTTCTAACCCCCCACTTCCCTAAAATGGGGGGTGGAAGTTTGTATGGAGCATTCCGAGGAGCAATCAGGAAAGGGGAACCGTGTTACCCCGAATTTAACGCGAACGAAGCCGCGGGCAAAAGCTAGTATTATATATACCACATTTTTTTAATAAAAACATAAAATTATAGTTTTAGGATATTTAATAATTGCTTCAATTCTACAATGTGTTTTAAACATACTTATAACTATTAACAAAATATACTAAGAGCTAGAAAATGTGACACAATGACGAGAGCAGCAAAACTTCTCTATTTAGTTTTATATACTATGCTTGTTCTAGTGTATACTAGCTGTATCTAGAGCCGGGCATCTGGCAGCTATTCATCGGTGGAGGACAAAGGCAAGAAAACTTTAAAGTTAAGCAAAAGGAATGCCAAAGTACGTAAAATCTGCTGAAGTTGTCTCATTTGAAGGGGCAGGGTCTATTTTATTGACACAAAAAGAAAGATTACATTTTATTGCAGAGATAATAACTTTTTTCCCGCATCAAAAGCTACCTGGCTATGACATATACACATTAATTACACAATAACCCTAATGCCACATCAAACCCAGAACTCTAGGAATAGCATTCTTCAAATGATTTGCATTTTCTGACTTCCACCAATGAACAACTGCCAGATCCCCGGATCTAGAAATAAACGCAGTACAGCAAACTAACAAGAGTGTCTTCTTTGCTCTCGTTTGTCACATTTTCCATGGCGAGATCTCCGTTAAAAATATTGTAGATGTAGTCGGAAATGAAATCAATTTGAACTCAAGTCATTTTAGCAAATCAATCGAATGTACTCTTACATTTCTGAGATTGGCTTCATATATTTATGTCGTGATTTTACGCCTTATGGTATTTATTTTTTAACTATCTCCCGCACTGACGCTTTAAGCGTAGACTTTTTAAACGGATCGTAAAATTTGATGGTGCTTCCATAATGGCGCTTTCAATTTTCCAGAGGCAGATTTTATAAAAAATAAAGCTTTTATGACATTTTATCAGTTTAGCGTTTAAAGATAATCCTGTTTGTAGAGTTTTATTCGGTATTATTGCATTGTATGATTCGGTTTTATAACAGAGTCGTTAATGGGCAAATTTCCGGTGCAAAGAAAACGTTCTACACATTACAAATTGGCTGCTTGACTGTCAGTACTTTCTGGCAAATATATATTTATATTACCTATATAACACAATCCAATAATAAGCCACGAACCGCAGTTTATTAAATTATATTTCATTTTTATATCATACTAGCTTTTGCCCGCGGCTTCGCTCGCGTTAAATTCGGGGTAACACGGTTACCCTTTGCCCCCCGGAATGCTCCATACAAACTTCCACCCCCCATTTTAGGGAAGTGGGGGGTTAGAAAGAGACAACAAGTAGCCTATGTCACTCTCCATCCCTTCAACTATCTCCACTTAAAAAATCACGTCAATTCGTCGCCCCGTTTTGCCGTGAAAGACGGACAAACAAACAAACAAACAAACACACACACTTTCCCATTTATTATATTAGTATGGATTTAAAACTGTATAATCTTCTCTCCTAGTAATATAGTGTAATTAATTATCTTTATCTATACATTATAATGTTTACATTGAAATTAATGTTGCTTCAATAACGAGGTAAAATAAACAAAAAAATCATATCTTTTTTTAAATATTCTTAACAAGGGTAAATAAATCCGATTTAAATAAGGACACGTCTATTCTAATATGATATTTGAACTTACTAACCTATGTAAATAATCTCTAAAGAGTGTCTAAACTATGTGTCTGAAATAAAAAAGCTTATATGTCATTATAAAAAACCGGCCAAGTGCGTGTCGGACCACGCATAGGAGGGTTCCGTACCTTCAATGTAATAAGAACCAAACTAATACCAAAAGGTCGTATCTGATGCCTATGGAAGAAGTTTTTTGGAGATAACTCAAAAATGGCTGAACCGATAATGTTCAAAATAATTTTCGTAGAAAGTATATGATAAGGTACATCGCCTCAAATTTTTTCATATTTTTTGGACTTACGGTTCAAAAGTTACAGGGGGGGGGACACAATGTTTCTGACTTTCGGTGCGATTATTTCATAAAATATTCACAAAATGGTCAAAGAAACCTCAATGTTATTTTTAAATAGCTGTCGATTGATGTGTCACATGTTGATATTTGGTTAAAAAACATTTTTTTGAAATTAAGTTACATCTATGGAGCATTTTGAGGGGGGCCTCAAAATATTTTTTTTTTTTCAAATTTAACTCCATAACTAAGTAGCTGCATACAAAATACACCTTATGTGTAAATTTTATTCAGATACGTCGTATAGTTTCCGAGTAAAATGGCTGTGACATACGGACGGACAGACAGACAGACAGACATGACGAATCCATAAGGGTTCCGTTTTTTGTCATTTGGCTACGGAACCCTAAAAACGTGGGCGTGTACTATTAAATGAAAACTAGATTTGTAATACGCATCTCCCATTTATGATAACTGTGGTTTGAAACAAGTGCGCGTGACGTCCGAAGCTTGCGTCAAAACTGTTGTTACAACCCAGGTGTTTATTATATTATATTGCGTCATTATATTAAAGACTGATTTATAACGAAATTAACTGAACAGAGTGTAAACTTTTTTAGCCAAATAAGAACGCACCTTAATAGTATTACTGAACTCAAATTTTCATAACATTGTTAAAAGTAAGATTAAATACGGAAATAGCATTCCTACTTCAAATACTTTTTTTAATTTACTTAGCGACTTTTGCGCGCTTTTGCTACTTTACTTACCCATTATCGACTAATTTAATAAAGTACAAGCAGTACAGTTTTTTATTTGATATGAAGGGTTAATATGGAACAAATTTAAATATCCTTAACTTTTAACTTAAAATAAACCTATACAATGTAGCAATAACGCGGTCCCAAGAATATACATTGTAATAAAGTTTAGGGCTAGCTTAAATACCACCTATCAAAAATGATTAAATCGTACCTTTTTAGGGTTCCGTAGCCAAAATGCCAAAAACAGAACCCTTATAGTTTCGCCATGTCCGTCTGTCCGTCCGTCCGTCTGTATGTCACAGCCATTTTACTCGGAAAGTATAAAATGTATCTTAATAAAATTTAGACATAAGATGTATTTTGTATGCAGCTATTTAGTTATGTAATAGCCAAATTGCAGAAAATTTTTTTTACGGGGGGGCGCTCCATACATGTAACTAAATTTCATAAAACTTTTTTTTACCAAATATCAACATGTTGCACATCAATCGATAGGTCTTTAAAAATAATACCGTGGTTTCTTTGAACATTTTGTGATTAAGAAAATATTTTTAGAAATAATCGCTTCGAAAGTCAGAAAAATTGTGTGTCCCCCTGTAACTTTTGAACCGTAAGAAAAAATATCAGAAAATGCACCTTATCACATACTTTCTAAGAAAAATTTTTTGAACATTATCGGTTCAGTAACTTTTGAGTTTTCTCCAAAAAACTTCTTCCATAGGCATCAGATAAAACCTTTTGGTATTAGTTTGGTTCTTATTCCATTGAAGGTACGGAACCATTATGCGTGGTCCGGCACGCACATGGCCGGTTTTTGTCTATTGACCATGATAGCCTTTTAAAGAGATAAAAGCTTTTATAGCATTTCATTTTATGTTTGAATAACACGATGTCGGTGTTAAAGAGATTTTCTAATAGATACCTTATAATTATAAAACTTATGACGACAACACATTAATTACGAACCGTTGCCGAGCAAAACCCAATAGGACAGTCTATTAAGTTTAGCCTTGTAGATTTACGATCAAACCCTTTCATTAAAGTGGCATCAAGGAGACAGATAAGCCCGAACATTACGCACTCGCCCCCTAAGTGCGGTCTTCGCATGAGACGGTATGGCTACGAATGAAACTATCCAATCCTCTGCCATCAATACCGATATCCCCCTGATATGGGTAAAAGTTGAGGTTTAACTGGTATTAAACATCAACGGAGTACTTATTTGTCAACGAAATTAAACTCAATGCCTAGTTACTAAGTAATGTCGAAGTCACTAAGATGTGATATGTTTAATTAGTAAATAGCCACATTTGAAGTGTTCACTCTTATATTCATGTATCCATTGGGTAGAACGGAGAAAATTTGCAAGATAAAGTGTTAATTTAGCGCCGTGCGGTTATTTCCTTTGCTTTATTTTGCACTTACAAAGAGCAATCGATTTTAGAGCTCGCTGGATTGAAAATTATATGAGGAGCCTTAGAAAGCGGGTGGTGCGGGCGCGGTGCTTGTGAGCCGCCAATGCGCTTGTCTTTCGGTTCAATGGGCTTTCTTTAAATTGGCGACTGCTCCGCCGCTGGCCGCTCCGCTTATTGCATCCCCCGCCCACACCGTCGCGACGTCCACGATATTGCCTCCATTCGACCTTTAGGCAAATACAATTTGCTAGTCTGTAAATAGGATAGCGTTATAGGTACGTAAATCTTTCGCGTTTCGCACCGTTTACCGGTAAAAGGTTGAAATCCGATTTTAACCGTCAGTGCAAGGTACTCGACGTCACCGTTTACGATCGCCGCGGGCCTGTACATTCACGCTGATACCTAAAGAGCTTTTTGCGGAAATTTGTGCGTGATGAAGGCCAATTCCTCATAGCTTGTCAAGAAATTGTCTCGTTCGGCGGGCTGTTAGCATTCTTTATTCGTATTCATGGCTCAAGCTCAGCTAGGTCGCTCGATGTGGATTACAGAATGCCATACATTGTTGTTTTTATTCTGATGAGTGAACGCCGGGGAAGTTGCGTGTCGCATGGATTTTCATCATGAGGTCTATCAAATAATAACGAGGTCATCTTTTTCAGCCGTAGTTCTTTCGGTATCGCCGCCCGATCTATTCCGTAACAATCGAGGGCGATCTTTTGTACGTAATGCTAGTATATGTCTTTGTTGTCTCGATTCTTTTTGTTAATGTTAAGTATCGGGTGTATCGTAAAATAAGTATCGGACAATGACTGTCGTTCAATCGCTGACAAATATCAAATAAATTGTATATTATGTAAATTGATCAAAAAATATTTCCTGTGGTGGTTTCGGAATTTATTTTATTGGAGCAATTTCTGTAGCTTTCAAAGACTTTTCATATTATATAGCAAATATAAATGCATATAAATAAACATATCTTATCTATATATATATATATATATATATGTATATATATATAACTCAAAGGTGACTGACTGACATAGTGATCTATCAACGCACAGTCCAAACCGCTGGTTCTAGAGATCCCAAATTTGGCACGTAGGTTCCTTATAAGGTCTAGGGGTGCGCTAAGAAAGGATTTTTCAAAATTCATCCCCTAAGGGGGTGAAAGGGGGGTCCAAAGTTTGTATGGGGAAACAAGATTAGTTAGTCTATTTTATTCGAAACTTCACAGAAGTATTCCTAACAATAAATGAGTAAATACGTATTGCAGATTGTTTGAGAATTCTACCCCTAAAAGGGGGAAATGTGGTCAAAAAGTCTGAAAATCAACATGGGTATTGTTTCTATGGTTTATCGGGTCGTTGATTACGAAAACAACAACGATTTGAAAATCCGACGTGGCGGACGTGAAATACCATCTCCCCTGTTAGGGTACAATGGGGTTGAAATGTCTAAATATCCATATGGGTGTCGTTTTTGTGATTTTTTGGGACATTAATTAAGAAAATGGCATCGATTTTGAAATTTAATATTGTGGACATGAAAAATCTTTTTCTCTCAGACGGCTCCGGAATTTCCTGCCAAATGCTACTAAAATTGCGCTTGCTCAGTCGTTACTTCTCCCCATTCTTGATTATGCAGATATCTCCTATTTAGACCTAACCGAGGAGCAACTTAATAAGCTTGAGCGTATTCAAAATGCCTGCATTCGGTTCATTTTCGGATTACGCAAATTCGACCATGTTTCTAGTTTTCGTTCTCAACTCAAATGGCTCCCTATCCGTCACCGCCGTAACTCTCACATACTTTCTTTACTCTTTTCTATACTTTTTAACCCTGCAACTCCCCGCTACCTCAAAGAGCGTTTCTCTTATCTTAATTCTATTAGATCCTCTCAAAAATTGCTCCTAAAAGTGCCCTCTTCATCTTCCAAATTTTATAATTGCTCATTTACGTTCCAGGCCGTTCGTTTGTGGAATTCTCTCCCTCTCAACATTAAGCGCGCGCAATCTATTGGTAGCTTTAAATCGCAACTTAAGGAATACTATTTATCTCTTCCTTAGGTTTTTAAGTTGACACTGTTGTTTCTTATTGTGTGTATTATATATGTATATATGTACGTATATGTATGTTTATTTTGTATTTATTTAAGTATGTATATTCATACGAATGTGCTGTGTTATCTATTTCGTCTCTTTTGTTTCTATGCACCACCTACTGCTTATTGTTTTTCTCTAGTCTCCACTACCCAAAGGTTGTCTGGAAGAAATCGCTCATTAGCGATAAGACCGCCTGTTGTTACCTCTACCTAAATTTATCTAATTGTAAAATGTGTGCTTGTAACTGTATGAGGTGTGCAATAAAGAGTATTTATTATTATTATTATTATAATCTTGAAAGTATTTGTGCCAAATTGCAATCTTCTTCTAAATATATAAAAGAAGAAACTGACTGACATATCAACGCACAGCCCAAACCGCTGGTTCTAGACATTCCAAATGTGGTACGTAGGCTTCTTATAAGGCATAGGGATGCAATTAGAAATAATTTTTAAAAATTTACCTCCTAAGGGGGGAAATGGGGTTCAAAGTTTGTATGGGAAACGAGATTAGTTCAACTATTTTATTCGAAACTTTACAAGAGTATTCCTAACGATAAATGAGAAAACAAGTGTTTCAGCTTTTTTGAGAATTCAACCCATAAAGGGGAAATGTGGTGACCAAATTTAAATGTCAACATGGGTATTGTTTCTATGGTTGATCGGGTCGCTGATTACGAAATCAACACTTAAGGGGGTGAAATGGGGGTTGATAGTTTGTATGGGGAATTTTTAAACGTTGAACCAATTTAGATGAAACTTGGTATAGAGATAGTTTGTGTACCGGGAAACGACATGGGACAGTTTTTATCTCGAAAATCAATCTTTAAGGGGGTGAAATGGGGGTTGGAGGTTTGTATGGAGATTTTTTTATCGCGAACCGATTTAGATAATTTTGTTGTGGATATAGTTTGAGTCCCAGGAAACAATATAGAATATTTTTTAAGCCGAAAATCAATCTTAGAGGGGTAGAAAACATGTTAGTAGTTTGTATGGCGAATTATTAACCGCTGAACAGACGATTGAAATGAAACTTGCTACATATTATATAGATTGAGTCGCGGTAAACAATATAGGATAGTTTTTATCTCGAAAATCAACCCTCTAGGGGGTAAAACGGGGGTTGAAAGTTTGTATGGGAAATTAATAACCGTTTAACCTATTTAGATGATTTGGTATGGAGATATTTTGCGTTCTGTGGAAGGATATATAATAGTTGTTATCCCAGAAGTCATTCCTTAAGCGGGTTAAAAGGAGGGTGGATTACTAATTCCACGCAAATGAAGTCGCGGGGAAAAGCTTCTATTCAAGAGTAGAAATCTGTATTAATCATAATCTCTCAGTAGTAAGTCGTTGATGGCGTAACAATTAAACAATTATTGCAATAATTTCTTTAAAATAAAAAATGAGGGAACCGCCGTCTTCAATACGTGGTATACCGAAACCTCCAGAATGTAACGAATACTTTTCCGAAAACCGCTTCTAAATCAGTTCAGCGAAACGCAAGATGATCGCGGACAAACATACATTCCTACATACAAACATACGAGTCTAACTGAGAACCTCCTTTTTTAGTACTTTTAGTACGCGGGCGAAGCCGCGGGAAAAAGCTAGTGTTACATATATACGTTACATTTGTAGCAAAATATTCATATTTATAAAACAAAATGTTTTTAGCAAGTTGACAAATACAAGTTAAATAATAGTTACTTTATCCACCCATAAAATTATGCACAACGTTATGTGAATATCGTACTTTCATAGTGTCATCTTCTTCTTCTTCATCGGTACACTCTTGTCAGAGTGGTCGTGGTCATTATGCAGGTTTTTGAGTGACCCGCTTCACAAGACGTCGCCATTCCTCTCGCAGGGCAGCTTTACGAGCGCATTCGTTTATGTTCGCTGAAATACTGGCTTTGATCTGGTCAGTCCACCGCATTGGAGATCTTCCTCTAGGTCTGGTGCCCTCCACTCTCCCTTGCACAACCAGCCGCTCTATGGACTCTCCGCCTCGTCGGGATATATGGCCAAAGAAACCGAGGATCCGAGCTTGCACCGTAGATACGAGCTTGGACGTTGTTTAATCCCGAGTTCTTTAAGGATCGAGACGTTAGTGCGAAACTCAGTCCACGAAATTCCCAGCATTCGTCTCCAGCACCACATTTCCAGTGCATTAACTTTCTTCTTCTCGGCTTCCCTGGACGCTCAGTCCAGGTTTCCGCCGCATAAAGAAAAATGAGAAATATGAGTGATCTAACGAGCCGGGTTTTGGTAGCCTTCGTTATGTTGCGGTTTCTCCAAACCCTCTTCATTTTGTCCATAGCAGACCTGGTTATCGCCATTCGCCGCTTGATCTCCTCCACACAACCTCCATTGTTGGTGATTAGTGCACCTAGAGATAAATGTATGAATGCACTACTTCACAATTCGCAATATGGGCAACCTCGGGCAAATTGCTTTTGGCACGATCTACTACCATCATTTTAGTTTTACTGCGGTTGATTTTGAGACCAAATTCTGAGCTGACACTCTCCATCCTATACAATAGGTCTTCCATATGGGCGGCACTGCTTGCAAACAATGTGGTGTCCGCATAACGCAGGTTTGAGATCCTCAGCCCACCAATTGAGATACCGTCCGTCCAATCTTCCAAGGTAATTCTCATGATGAGCTCGGTATAAATATTGAATAGGAGAGGCGAAATTATGCAGCCCTGACGTACTCCTGCACTGGGATGAAAGGTGGTTGAGACTACTTCGTCAGTTCTCACTGCTGCTGTTCCTTCTTCGTACAGACGTCGCAAGATGTAGATAAGGTGTTTTGGCGCTCCCATACCTAAGAGGGTTTCCACAGTTTTGGCCATTTTACGGAGTCGAATGCTTTTAAGAAATCAACGAAGCAGATGTATGTTGGCTTGTTGAATTCTCTGGCTTTTTCGACTACTTGACGCACTATAAGAATCTGCTCGCGGGTGCCCTTTCCTATTACAAAGCCTGCTTGCTCCGGAGCGATCTCTTTAGAAAGGAAGGTCTTCAGTCTCTCATTTAGAATGTGCAATAAGATCTTACTTGCGTGTGATATGAGAGCAATAAGGCGGTAATTGCTGCATATCTTTGTCGAGCCTTTTTTGTGCAGTGGGACAAGAATTGTGTTAGCCCATTCCTTAGGCCATTCACCCGTTAACCATATCCTGTTACATAATGTATGAAATATAGACACTCCCTGCTCCCCCATGATTTTTATAGTTTCGATTGGGATGGCATCTCCACCTACGGCTTTACCACTTTTTAAATGCTTGATAGCGGCCCTGATTTCTGATTTGAGAATGTCAGGTTCCATCTCCTCTGTGTTTGGCTGTACTTCAGGAAAGTTCTCCGATAACGGATCCTGGAAAAGCGACTGACAATATGTCCTCCACACTTCGGATATGTCTTGCAGTTCAGTAACCACCTCACCTTGACTGTTCTCTATCGCCCAGGTCTTTGAAGAGGGAGATCTCGTGATAGATCGAATTTTTTGAAATAAGTCCCTGGATTCGTGTCTGTCAGAATGCACTTCGATCTCTTCACATACTTGTCGGAGGTGAGTATTTTGATCTTTCCTACAGGCAACCTGTATACGAGCGGACAGCTTATTCAGGGTATTTACCTGGGCGCCCTTCCCTTTCAAGTAACGTCTCTCTTCGACAAGCTTCAAAGTATCGTCACTCATCCAATGTTGCCGTTTTCATACATCTACAGTTAGTTTAGACTCATTAGCCGCGTCGGTTATTAATGTTTTTGCTCGACTCCACAGTTGATCAGGGGATTCAGAGGTGGGATCTGTTAGAGTCCATTCGTTCCATCTCGTTTGTACCGCTGTTAAGAACTTGTCGCTGTCCTTGACTTCTATTCTTTTGCGTCTCTCAGGTTTTCTGGCAGCTTGGAGTTTCAACTGTACCTTAGCTATAAGTAATTGGTGGTCTGATCCACAGTCTGCACCAGGTAGAGTATGGCAGTTCCTGATAGAAGTTTTCCAGCGCGACCCAATCAAGATATAATCGATCTGATTTTTGTATTTTCCATCAGGAGATACCCATGTGTATAGTCTCCTGGGATGATGTTGGAAATGGCTATTTGCTACTATCAGATTATTGTCAGCAGCAAATTGTGTTAATCACTCTCCCCGTTCATTGCGTTGTCCCAGTCCGAACTTTCCGACAGAGGAACTCAAAAGGTGAGAGTCGGAGCCTATTTTGGCGTTAAAGTCTCCCAAGAGGAGCAACATCTCTCTATTTGGTATCTTAGACATGGCGGTCTCTAGCGTGGCATAGAAATCCTCCACAGCTTCGTGGTCTGCGGTGCTTGTGGGAGCGTAGGCCTGGATGATGTTCAGGTTTATTGGTTGTGCTCTGATTTTGATGGTTATCACGCGATCACTGATTGGTTCATACCCCAAAACGCAGTTCTGTAGTCTCTTAGGAACAATAAATGCAACTCCATTCCGGCTGATGTCGTCGTTGCCGGAAAAATAGATAGCATGGTCATTGGTGAGAAAGTGACCATTTCCCTTCCAGTGAGTTTCACTCAGGCCACATATGTTCAGGCAATTTTTGGTCATTTCGTTTTCCAAGATGTTGATCTTACCAGGTTGCAGTAGACCGCGAACATTCCACGTACCTATCTTCTGGATTTGTCGTAATTTCATCCTCATTCCAGTTGCATATTTTCCATGCACTGGCTGGTTTCCTACGAACACATGGCCGGTCGCACATTTCACACCGCCTGCCCCGGACGCAGTACGGCGCCGGTTGCTAATCGGGTCGTATGGCGGACGTACTATATCTGTTTCTTCTGTCATAATGGCTTTCTTGGGAAGAGTAGTGCAGTGGTTTCCCGTTGCCTTCTGCACCAGACATTTGAGAAGCTATTTAGACTCCAAGGCCGCTGCAGCCTCTTCCGACCGGTTGCCCGATCCGGTGTATGGTTATCCCGCCATTTGCTCGGTCGCCAGAGCCTCGTCTGTTGTCTAGCAGGGAGCACCACGGAGCAGTAATACGCCACTCCGCCGCCGTTCGGCGCGTGCAGGTGAGGTTGACATTAGGGTCGGTTACGATCTTATTTCCGTTCACCCCTTACTCCCCTTACTCCTTCATAGTGTCATACATAAAACAAAATTAAAAGGAGTTGACAAAGTACCTACTCAATAAGCTAGCAAAATCCAAAGTGACCTTGTATAACATGTAAATCAGGTTGTTAAACTCAAGATTGTATTACAAATACAATCATGTTCATAATGATTAATTGTAACGTTTCCATTTCCAGTCTGAGCTTTAATCACACTATTTTTATACCAACTCTGATACAGATAACAATTATTTCAGAATATGCATAAGGTGTGTACCTTATAATAGATGGTAGGGTGTGTAGATTAGATGTGTATCTATGATCTAAAAAGAAGGAACCAAAGCTGAACAGAGGTCTCAGATTACGTGTGGAACCAACAACTTGTGGTCTTTATGCCCGCCCATAATACCTACGTAACATGACATCACGATAAAATACATGGCACACGGTCGCAAAAGTTGTGCAGAGCGAAAATCAGTAGATAATCCCAAAAAATTGGCCGGAAGTTTGAGAAAATCCTTCAATTCCTGTCACAGTTTTAAGGCTATATTTACGTCATGTGACATCAGTACGAAACACGTGGCATCATTTAGCCCTTTAATCGTAGAGGGAGTATTCATAAGTCTGTCAGTTCTGAAAGTTCTGGCAGGAAGTACTTGACAGACGGTGCCAAAGGTGGTGAACAGATAGGGACCGTGCATGAACTATAGAGGGCAGCACAAAAACTGACTAGAGACATCGAGCGGATGAACATGTAAATTAAAGACTCAGTGTCAAGCTGTCCTTCAACTCATTTCGAAATGGAAAAATAGGAAGAACTATTCAAAAATTATTAAAGTGTTAAAACGTTGTGTTGTTCCGGTGTAAAACGACCTCCGGCATGACAAACACAACACAAAAAGCCGACAACATCGTGGTGTTTTTCTTAACAATTTTTGCCTTCGGCTCAAATAGTTACCGACTCCATTCGCCTTTTTTGACCCTCATATACAATTAATTGCATTGCTATTATTATATGTATCGTTATATCTTAATAAACATCATCATATTTAAACCCACTAGGAAATATACATATCGTCAAACGATTGGAATTTGTCAAGATGACGTGCAAGCATACTTTATGTTTAAATAATTTATTATCCCTAATCACATTTAATAACCCTCGATTCAGAAAGCGAGCTCCTAATACTTTTTCCCTTCAAGTCTACAGAAATAACACATCTTTCATCGACATATACATCTTTCTACAATCCGATCGTTAGAATGTATCGTCAGTAAGTACAATGATTTGGTATCAAAAAATAGACAAATCGACAAGTCTCGGGTGCCTAATAAATAAAATAAAATAAGAATAAAATACTCGTATTCAATCTACAAAACGTATTTTTTGTAACAAAAATGCGATGTAAAAGTTATAAAACGGGTTAAGTTAATGGCTGGCGAGAGCTCACATCCGCACTAGATATCGGGCCGCCCAACCGAATCTAAGCCCATTGTCGCCGGCACCGCCATCATGAATTCTGCTCACGATCTCTCCACGGTTTATTGTAATTTACAAAACTGAAGGTGGTTTTACTGCTATTATTTCGTTGCCCATTTAGTTTCCTGACTCGACTACATTTCTCAAGGGTTTAGGCTTAGTATGCTATTAATTTGTTAGGGTGTTTTACAAATGCTCGTGTAGTTAATTAATATACCAGTACTTTTTTTTTAAGAACGCTTGCGTCTCTAATTATTTTTGAATAATGAAAAATGCAGTCATGTGTAATTAATTTTTGTAACCACAATTAGCTAAATAATATCTAAATTTTCTGGCATTGGGCTTTAGCTACATTTCATTTCAATTAATATGGTTTTGTCATATGGTTGAAATTTGTTTTTTTTTTTATTTTATCGTATGGCTACATGTCACTGGATACAAATAGGCATTTCTTTCCTAGGGTAGTAGTAGTGGGAAAGCAGATGATGAAGACAATCCAGTGAGTGCCGGGTCCAGCGTGTAGGGTTGTCTAAGGTGTTTCCTACGGACGCAGAGTAACATTGATCCCCTTGATCTTGAAATTTGTTAATTTCATTTTATTTGAAACTTTTTATTTAAGTGTAGATTTGATTATCTACAAAGTAAGTTTTCCATTCACATTAGTGTACTTTTTGCCTTCTTTGATTAGAGTAGCTATATGCCATAAAATCACCAGCCTACCTACTCGTAACTCGGGCCATTTTTTGGCCGGCCGTATGCGGCGACGGTAAGTGTACATTTTGCGGAAAGCGGAAGGCAACTAATGGCAGAAATTGAAGAGCGCGCTGGAGCAACCGCAGGTTTTGCGTAGCTATTTGAAATTCAGTTTCTCGTAGCTTGGCGGTACGAGGAGCGATTGCCTGTGGAACCCGTACGAGTAATATAAATTCTGTATAGAACGAAATGGAGATGGATCGGTTTTAAACGCGTTGAGGAAGCCAGAATTTGAAATTTGCATCCCGACGCATCAAAAGTTTAGCCCGGTTACTGGCGCACATGCTGAATTTGCAACATTATGCTTTACCGAAATAACTGATGCGTCATAATGGTTACAATGATGTTATCATGCTACTTTTCTCGAAATTTGACTAACTTTTTTAATCAAAGGGCGGAAAATCGCAAACGCGAAAACGCTAAAAATATGATCAAGACACAAGACAAATTAATATGTATCCGCGCTTACATCAAACCTTGTTTTTAAATAGAGTTTACATAAATATTAAAATAATAAGTATTGGTTAACAGTTACGAATTTCGCCAATGCGCTCGCTGCGGGACCGAAATTAGGGTTATTCACACTGCATAACAGGGTCGACTTGCCCGTCAGTTAAACTCTCCGTCCCTGCATTAAGGGGTTAAAAGACCTAGCAAAGTATCGATCGATGTAAATGGCTGTATCTATTTATTTATCCATTACACTACATTAATAGACTTACCGTAAGGTACCAAATCGGCTCCAATACTCTAAACCCTCTGCGAAATCATCAAATTTTGGACTTTTACTTACCTATTGATATCACTAGTTGAAGAGTGAATTGTTGTAATATTTGCTTCACCCTGGGTTCCTGATATTCATTCTAGAGGTATACGCAAAAATAAATACAGGACCTAATGGCCCGAAGGCGCACTGAATAATGAGTTGAATTAGGAATTACCAGTAATGGGAAGCAAGTTGTAGAAATGTAGAGTTCCCTGAAGGAGGTGTATAAATGAAAGCCAAAAGTTCTCTACATTAATTTATTAACCATTTAAAACTAACTCCAATTAACACTGATTAATTCGTTCATAGATTTAGGTATGAGAAACAATAACCCGTTTAACACTTAGAACATATAAAGTACGTAAGACCAGGCGGGACCGCGGCGTTGGCTTATGGCAACGTTACGTGTTAATTAGTTCATGCCCTGTAGGCGACTGGCGGGGCCTCGCCGGGTTTACTGTACGAATACAAAAATGCTGATACTACGATTGCATCATGCATGTGTCGCTACAGAAACATTAGTAATCAAAAATATAATATAAGTTGTTAAAATCCAAAATACGTAATCACATATTGGTTTAAAATCCTACATACGGGTTTTGTAGAAACATGAGATACAGTAGGTACCCTTATTTACATTCTTCTTCTTCGTCGTTCCCTCATGACTGAGGATCGTGACCAACAACTATGTTCCTCCATTTAACGCGATCAAGGGCTATGTGGGCTGCCCTCTGCATGGAACCACAGGCTTGTCTAATGGAATCCGACCATCTTGCAGGGGCTCTTCCTCTAGCACGCCTGCCCTCAACTTGCCCCAGTATGATGTCACGTTCGAGGTTGTGGTGTGGTGACCGCATTATGTGTCCAAAGAATCTGAGAGCCCTGTCCTGACAGATTGTTGAGAGTCGTTTGGTAATTCCTAGTTCTCTCAGGATGGACTCGTTTGTTCTCATTGCGGTCCATGGGATTCTTAACATCTTTCTCCAACACCACATCTCAAAAGCATCGATTTTGCTCTTATCCAGGCTTTTGATGCACCAGGTTTCTGCACAATACATAAAGATGGAGAATACCAGTGACCGTACTAATCGTACCCTGGTACCAAGGCTTATACCTCGATTCTTCCACAGCTTTTTGAGGTTAGTCATAGCACTTTTAGCCATTCCAGCACGTCGGCGAATCTCTTGCGTGCAGCCACCACCATTTGTTATTAAGGACCCTAGGTATACAAACTGGTCCACTTTCTCATAGCTATCTAGAGCATTGGATTGAGGAAGGACTTGTGCTCTGTCCACAACCATGATCTTGGTTTTACTATGGTTGATTTTCAATCCAAGTTTGATGCTTTCTGCTTCCACTTTCTTCAGCAGAAAAGCCATCTCTTCCTCGTTAGATGCTGCAATAGTGGTGTCATCAGCATTTACATTCTACACATAATGATAAAAAAAAATTACTTCGTAATTTGGCTCTTGGCTTCTAAATGTAATGCGCAACTTTTGCTAGCATCCAGCATAAACTTTTTTTGCATATGTTACATTGTACATGTAACATCACGTTAATGATCTGAAAGAGTAATAAAGTAAGATGATAATATCATACTCCTGACGCCACATAACGATTTTAAGCGCAACATGTCAATAGAAATGTATTAAATTACGGGTTATCGAAATGCACTTCCGTTCCCGTTAATGATATTACATCACTAATCGCACGGGTGCGCCAAAATTCACATAAAATTTCAACTTCGATTATTGGAAGTTCGAAAATGGTATTCATAATTGTTTTTATCATAATGATCATTTTTTATAAGTATTCTTTGATCATAACTATCGTTACTCCGAGTTATTCAAGTTTATAATGTTAGTCAATAGAAATATCAGTTATACTAATATTCTTTTTCATAAACTTTGTCAATATAACGTTTTCAAGTAATGTAATTTTATATAATAACTAGCTTTCCGCCCGCGACTTCGTCCGCGTATAATACGGTTTTTATAAAGAGTCTGGCTCCCAATAGTATGTTCTTAATAATTTATTTTTTGTTTAACAACTATTATTTGTCATCCCTGGGTCTCAAACTTTTTATCGATTATAACACTAAACATAGACATAAAAAGTTTGATGTACTTACAAAAAAGTTTTATGCATCTAATAAACAAATCACCCTATTATTTACGTAACACTTCTTTGTATACAATATTAGTGGTAGTTTTATTTGGCGATAAAATAACCAGGATACTCTTACAGCTTACTCTGGAACATGTAACGTTAAATGCCCGTGATAGAAACAGTTCTCTCTCAAGTCAGTGCCTGCCATTTTTAATGACTGCCCTTGAGATTTATTAATTGTCATGGCAAAGTACAGTTTGAGAGGAAACTGAATCCTTTTAAACTCAAACGGGTAGTCTGATGGAATAACATTGGGTATCCTCGGAATAAAAACTATTTCGCCTTGTGCACAATAATTGGACCATGAGGAACGACGAAGTTCTGGGTGATTTTGGGCATATCTTTCTGCAGCGTTTTTCATTTGCTTTTTTCTTATTGCTCCTGTTAATCTAATTCGTCGTTTTCTCGCTTGGTGTAGGTTCTGTGAGTTTAAAGTCACAGCAGATGTTTGTGAGTTCTGTTTACTATCATTCGTATGAGATACATCAGAAATTGTATAGGCCTCAGAGTTGCAAGTGTTTGTGGGGGTTGGTAAAGAAATAATACTGGTATTTGCATTCATTACTTTGTCTACAATGTAATTCGGCGTTGTGTATGCTTGCGATAAGATATTGGGATCAGTGTACGTCGGTGACAAATTATCACTTTTTTCAGTATATGATACAAACACGTCAAAATGTCCGCTTGACAAATCATCTGAGAAACGTAGCTTACCGACTGGGTTACTTTCCTGACCAGAGCTTACATAAAGTTCACCATTCCTATATACTTCGAAAACGTAATTAAATACCTTACTGGTGGCAATAACTTACCAAAAGTATGTCGCCGGATCATTTCAGAGTAATAGGATTCGGCACTCATATAATTATCACCATTCGGGGCATGGGTCATAAAATGAAACTCATTCCAATTTTGTACTACATAGTCCACAATCTCTTCACGAATCTCCCTAGCCATCGTCAGAGTGCCATATACTCGTATGATATACGCTATTGAACGAAATAGGCAAGCTCCGTCTCCTACAATTGGAACCACCGTGTGTGGCACCTTGTTGCCATGTATGTTTAAAACTTCGCAAATCATTTTTTAACGCTACGCTAATGCAATTAAAAATTACAACTCGACTAAGACAATCGTAAAGAACTTTAAGATAGGTACTTTGCTTATAATTTTTTTTTTTGTTTTAGTTATTTTAATATTCCGTATTTTTTCATTAAATTTTAAGACCAGACAAGACAGAACAACCAATCAATATTTATTTTTAGAAACAACCTAACAAATGACTCTAGACTCAAACGACACCAAATACAGAAAGACGAAAGACGCATTTAGAATAATTTATCTTTAACTCAACTAACTCAGAAAATATCTTAATAGCGCCATTTATCTTCATGGCACAGCGCCATCTATTGGTGGATTTGTTTTTATTTGTTGTGTTGTCTGCTTATAAAGTAGTTCAGGATGAACGGGTCTTATTTAATTTAGTAAATACACCTTTTTACCAGACTACAGCAAAAGTCAAAAGGTACGGCTATAATTTTTTAATTTCAGCAGAACCTCTAACGCCATCTAATGTGGAGTAGTGTACCTAATAAATGAAAAAGTATCGGAACACGGAAAAATTCTATGTACATAATTAATATATTACTAAGGTTGAATCTTGTAAAATTCCAGCAGATTACAAAGAAATCTACGTGGACGGAAAACATCTTCCTAACAATGTATGGTAAAAAAACTATTTCAACAAACAAATATTATTATAGGTACCTACTAATACCGAAAGATGAAAAATAATTAACATCCTACAGGGTCAATATTTAATCTAAATGTAAATGTTTTAAATAAGTTCATTTTCTCTACTTAATGGAATACAATCAACGGCAAAAACATATTTATGATGAGACCAGTAACGCCATCTACTGGGTAGTAGTGGACCTAATAAGTGAATAAGTGTTGGAATATGGAAAGATCGCCGTGGAATTTTTCAAAAAACACAAAGTTTAAAGTCTCTAACACAAAATAAAAATTTCTCCAATACGAACTTTGCACCTTTTACAAAATTTTAAGTCTTTAACTCTAAAACAGAAGTTTCTCCCATACAAACTTTGCACCCCTATTTTACCCTCTTAGGGTTAGAATTTTGCAAAACGCTGAAAACATTTTCTTTGGATTTAAGTTCGTAACCTTTTTACGATTTTTTAAGTCTTCAGCTCAAAAAATAATAATCTCCCATACAAACTTTGCACCCCTGTTTGATCCCCTTAGGGGTGGAATTTCCAAAAAGCCCATCTAATCCCTTGCATACGTCATAAAAGTAAGCTCTGGACCAAATTTGAAGTTTCTAGTTCCAGTAGTTTCGGCTGTGCGTTGATGGTAGATCAGGACTTCTTCTTTTATATGTTTAGATTAGTTTAAACTATACCAGTTTTTATATCTAAACTGTTTATTTATAAATACAAATGCCTATGAAGCAGGAGGTCCCGGGTTCGAATCCTGGTCAGGGCATTTGTTTGTGTGTTTATCACAGATATTTGTTCCTGAGTTATGGATGTTTTCTATGTATTTAAGTATATATCCATATTTATCTATTATATATATCGTCGTCTAGTACCCATAACACAAGCCTTATTGCCACACAACAACAGCTGTTTGCACGCATAAGCGAATATTTCATGTTAATGATATAGTTTGGGCCCGGTGGTACAGTGCGAGAAAGGAGAGTTGGGAGTTAGGTAAAATCATAAAGTAAGTATATAATAGAGGGCCCATGCCTTGTTACAAAATGCGACCGCCTAAAGAACTATCAGCACTAGATGGCGTTACTGAAAATTCACTGTTTACATCTCTCGATTAGAGATGGCGTTACACGTCACAGAGAAGTCATAATACTTGCCATGGCTACTAACGACATCTACACGTCTTTATGTAAAAGTTCCCTAGATGAAAATCCTTCAACAATACTATTAATCAATAGATGTCGCTTTACAGTAGAAATATTGAGTAAATTGTATTTTTTTTATTTGTTATTTTTTTTTATATATGTAAATCAAATATGAACCCAACGGGCGTCTCCGAAAGTTGTCTGCCGAGCTATGCTACATATATATCACTCGCGAACAAGATACTATATTATTAAGTAAGTAAACAATTAATTATCTGCAAATCCTGCAATGAAACAAAAGTAAGAGATAATTTTTTCGATACATTAGGCCACGTGTGTAGCAGGGTAAAAAACAAAAAATAAAAACATTAAAATTGTCTGTGATAAGGTTTGAACTCCGGACCTTCGACTCATAAGTCCATATGTTTATCCGCTGCACTACGAGGTCTTTAAATTTAAGATGCAAATTGTTAACCAATTCCCTACATTCAAATATTAACCTACAACTGATTTGCGAATGACAAGACGTTGAGTAAGTTTTGTGCGTTGTTGCCAATTCGGCCGCCTGCGTCACAGCAAGCTGACAACGTCGCGTCAGGCCTTGGTAACGCGCGAGCTCTGTTAGTTACCTACCTACGCGTCGCGAACCGTCGGGCGCTGAGCTGAAATTCGACTTCCACGTGTGCGTGTCGCGCGACTCGCGCGTAAACACAAGGAAATCGGCTTAATATGTAATCACAATTTTGTCTTCACTATGGTCTTCAAGGCCGTCTTTTTATTTTATATGTCTATAGTATACCGTTTCATCCTAATGGGTGCCTATATCTAGTTTCAATACTAACAATTCACTGTTGCCAGAGATAGTCTTCACGCTAGGTACGTTGCAGTTCATCCGCGTCGCTGCCGAAGTCAGAGTAGTCAGGCTGTCGAGCAATCTATTATTTTGGCAATCAACAAGTAACCCGTAGTGTGACAAAAAGTCGGCTCCGAGTATTGGTTTGTCCACGGTTGCCACCACAAAATTCCAGACAAAATCACGACGTAGCCCCAGGTCTAAATGCAGCTTGATAGTCCCGAAAGTTTGAATCGGTGTGCCCTTGGCAGCGGTGAGGCGGTACTCAGTCGGTCTACCGTTCGGCACGTGTCGACGTGGCACCACGCAGAGGTCGGATCCAGTGTCGATTAAAAACTGCAGTTTTGTCTTTTTATCAGAAATGAAAAGGCGGCTAGTGGTGTGACAGTCAGTCGCCGCGCCTATTGACTGCCCTTGGCTTTTCCCGTTGTGTAGTTGCACGGGGAGGTGCACTTCTTAGCCTTGTCAGCAAAAATCGCATGGTACCAACACATACCTGGTGTCATACTGCGGCTCCGACCTCTGCTTCTTGATCTACCAGAAGGCTGGCCTCGACGGAATCTCGGACGGCTCCTGCCTTGATTTAACGACAACTGAGCGACTTGGTTACTAAGCTCTTCGATGCGTTGCAACAAACCATCGTAGTTGGAGGTAGATGCAACCTGCAATGGCGCCGTGGGTATGGCCTCACAAAGCTTGTCGGCCAGGTCTGCGAGATTCTCAAGCGTGGCGGAGGACTGTGAAATTAAATATGGTTGGACATTGGCAGGTAATCTATTCATCCACATGGAACGCAAAAACTCGTCGGACACGCCATCGTCAGCAATCGTCATCAAATGCCGTAAAAATTGGGACGGCTTTCGGTCTCCCAGCTCCTGGTTAGACAGCAATTCTCTGATTTGTTGCTCGCGAGAAATGGACAAACACTTGGTCAACTCAGTTTTTAATTTTATATGCTTGTCCGTCTTGGGCGGATTTTTGATGAGAGACTTTATTTCTTTTGCGTAACAAGCCTTATTGAGACCCTGTCACAGAAATTACTATCTATCACCAAAAAACTGTAGGTAAGGTTTAATTTCGGTTTAGGTTAGGTTAGTGTGTCATCCTGCCCGAAGGGCATAACTACCCAGAATAGAAGCCCCCGCAAAGCGGGGGCTTCGTCGACCCTGTCACAGAAATTACTACCTATCATCAATAAATATTGTACTCGAAATTTTTTTTTTTTTTTTTTTATACTACGACGGTGGCAAACAAGCATACGGCCCGCCTGATGGTAAGCAGCTACCGTAACCTATGGACGCCTGCAACTCCAAAGGAGTCACATGCGCGTTGCCGACCCTTTACAAAAAGGAGGATTCACTGTGTTGACGACTAAAGGAACAAGAAGGTCCCTCATCGTCAACACACTGGGTCCTCTTTGAGCTCTTTGGCAACCTTACTCACCAGCAGGAACACAACACTATGAGTAGGGTCTAGTGCTATTTGGCTGTGGTTTTCTGTAAGGTGGAGGTACTTCCCCAGTCGGGCTCTGCTCCAGATTTAAGCGATGACATTCGCTGAACGTGCCCTACCACACTTAGCGAGATGCCATTCGCAGTGCCCATACCTCTCTTTTTGGCGTAGTTTAAGGACATACCCAGGTCCGGACGTAGTTTAAGGACATACCCCGGGTCCATTATAATATACAAGTTTTACGTCTGTTATTACCACTACCATTGCGATTCATTACTATTTAGCGAACTACCGCGTTTATTTCGGCACAGAATATCTTAGTGCTTACCCGCAATGTAATAATCATAATCCTCGTGTACGTTCTAATATGCGCATACTTTATATGTTATGCTTTTACAATATAAGTTTATAATTAATTAGTTTATTTAAAACATACTTATGAGTCGTGATGAAGAGTTAGTTGGAAATGATATTATGTTTAAAAAAATAAGAACTACATATAATTATGAAAAATGTTGTTAGTAGTTAAAATAAGAATGAAAAAAAAATTATAGCTTAAAAATTATGACAAATGATCATTCTGATTACAAAACGGTATCACTAAAAATAATATGCCAAATAATTTTATGTGAGCCAATATGGACCCCTAATCGCACATAAACAAAGCAATCACCTCAGATCAGTGCGGCAGAGGGCCGATGGACCCAGTCATAAATGACGGGCGTTTTGACCCGATATCCGCAAGGAATCGAAATAAACATCAATCAGTGCGTTATGGGGTCAGAAGACCCGTGCCAAATTTTAATGCATTAACTAGTAGATCTTAACACATAAAACTAAAATTTATATTTATCCCTTTTATATCCATAAAAATAATCTTGTTATGGCCCTCGCACCAAGGTAAATCCAGCGTATTTTGCCTTCGCACTGAGCGAGCACATGCATCAGGTGTTTGACCCTCTTAAACAGCGAACGTAATAACTAAACCAAATTGTAAATTTTGCAAAGTAGACCAGTACCTGTACCAGTGCGTGATATCAAACTTTCCGTACGCTAAACACTACTAAAATGCACTACTAGATACTAAATATACATATTAGGAAAGACAAAAAATACACATGTAGAAACATAACGTCAATATTGATTTACCAAAAAAACATGTCAATTTCTCACGCAAAAAACATTTGTACAGAACAACCTATGTAAAATTTAATATCCAAAATACAGGTTTTGTTTATGGAATACATGACTGTCTATTTATAGAATTATTAGAGCCTAGCAAGCATATTACAAATGCAACGCGCTGTCTGAGGCTGACAGGGCCACGGCCCGGAGACTGGGCAAGGCGCTGCTCAGTATAGCGTCATATCAATCACCATTGCCGCCAAGCCGCCCGATCCCTTGGCACTTGGCCTGGATTCCAAATTACACAAATTTACGTAGAGGGCCTAACCGCTGCCGTTAGCCGAGCACAGGGATTAGGCGATCGGGCGCAGCTTACATCGGATACTCGAGGCCCCAATACCACGCTCAATCGATGTCCGATCTTTGCCTTATTCTGTTTTCATTCCTTTATTTTGCTTTCGTTTATCCTCGTTTTCATTCCACCGTCATGACAGCAGATAATTAAATCGACAACGTAACGATGTCATCAATAAGCCCCTAATAGGCAAGTTGATGAATACCAAAGTTTCAAAACTTGTCGATTCCCCGAAAGCCATCAAAGTGAGTGCCCTACTTTAACACGAGTGACAGCAAAGTAGGATTTATGTTTGCCTTTTACGCTTCTTCAGAAGGATTATGGGAATATCATATTGACAATAGACGCCTTTGCGATGTTATATTGTAAATACCAAACAACTGTTTAAAATGTATAATAGATATCTAAAAATAAAACCATGTACTCACTTGCGCTCGGCTAAAATTACTCGTACCGACTTACGGATCGATAAATGATATCTATCATTAAAGATTGACGTACAGAACATATGCAGCTATAGAAAGGCATGTGACGAATTTTGACATTAACAGCAGCGTTTCTGTCATTTATTCGAAGTTCAGTTCATGCCAAAATCGATTTAAAACTAACTTATCACATTAAAACATTTAAACCAATAAAAAACAAGTTAAACGTCGGTACTCAGCCACTTCCAGACGATGTATGAATATCCTGGACCTGACTGTAGTCCCAGGTAGAAAACGTTAACAAAATTATACGTTTTATCAGTTTCCTATGAGCTCGGTGTAATAAGTAAACACGCGTAATACCCTTTCATTTATAACTCGCGCCGCGGCTCCTGATACAAGCTCGGCCTTAATTCCAACTTAATTAGTGTCAGGCAAGTTCCGTAATCCTAGGCTCGAGGATCGCACGACCGTTCTTAAAATGGAGATTAGTGTGGCAAATATCTCGAACTACGCTATTCACTCGTTCGTTAAGCCACTCCCACTCTAAGTGGGTAAAAACAATAATGTATAGCGCGACGTCAGCTGTGATTTTACTATAGGCTTCATGACTATTTATGAGTATGAATAGGTTTTCTCTTTCTTCTTTAAAATATCCGGTGAGTTTTATAGTTAATATTTTAAATCTAAAAACGCGTCGTTGTCATTCATTATTATTATATTAGGTAGAGTAAACTTCAGGAGCTAAAATAATATTTTAATTGGAGCAATTTTCGCTTGCCGAAATAATTAACACAGCTTGGCTAGCTTGATATACGATAAGCTAAGCGACTGACGCTTTAGTGTTAATCTTTTGCGATATTAGCTAGTGTACCCTGATTAACGAATTAATACTCCTATTGCTTAAAAAAAAACAAAAACCGATAACACTATGTATCATTAGATATATATATATATATATATATGACGTCGTATATGTATTTCGTTGTTTTCTTGTACAATAAAGTGTTTTACTACTACTACTACTACTACTATCATTAGATATATAACGAAAATCAATTTACATAATGAGATAACATGGAGTATGCACTTCATGTAATGGTACACAGTACATGCGTACGATAGCATATAGATACGGACGCATACAAATCAAAACAATGTAAACTTAATGCAATGTACGGAATTTGATAATCCTTGCGAAAAGTTTAAAGTATGTGTATTTCCGGTTCGCTGTCGGCACGAAGAGTCAACTGCGACGAGGAATTCTAAAAGAACTCGACATAAACATAGTATTTTGTGTACGGAAGTCCTGCCGCGGTCGCGTACAACGGATGCGCAGGAAAACGCTTGCATACAGAGTAGGCGTGCCTAAAAGACACTGCGGACTTTAGTTCACCTACAATGGATTACACGAAACTACATGCCACCTAAAACTGCGAGGCCATCGAAAGCCCGCGGCGAAGAATCTCACCGAGTTTTGACATACTGAATCGTATAAGCCCCACTTCAAATGGCTTCCAGTGAACGCTCTTAATCCTTAGTGATTTTTTATTATCGGATCAACAATTTTGTAAGCCTCTCTTCATGAACGTTTATTAATATCAGCTCATGTCGAAACCAGCTAAAAATATTTTTACCACGTCCCTCGACATGTCAGTCGACAAATTAGCTACGGATTTATTCGCGTCAATTGACGGCAGTCTATATTTTTAACGAGACATCAAACATCATCGACGGCTCGCCAGAAGTTATCCAACCAAGCGCTGTTTACAAATAAGAAACGTCGGGGAGACGAGTGCGTAATAAATTTTATAACATGCCATCGATTCGGATTCGAGCGTAATAATAATATATCGGCTGGAAATATCGGAATGTTGCGGTGCGCTCGGCCCGCATCTGAAAATAGACCCTCATCAAAGGCAAGCAGGTTTGCAGCTGTAAATCCATTTCAGTGTGGCTTGTCCGCATTATAAATTGGAGCGTAGATACATAGGTAGGTACTGTACAAACACAGGCGACGCGTCCTGTGACCCCGTGCTTCCATCTCATGTCGCACCGCATTCGTTTGCGTTTTCTATTAACGTGTCCGGGACACTATTAGGCCAGCGAGATGGATGTTGTAATTTGATTTCATGTATGCGCCAAATAAATAACATACAATGAATGTACAAAGGAATGCGTCATTATAAGATTAATGTTGCAATTTGTATAAGAGTAATATTTAAGACCCTGGCGGTTTTACTCATTAGAGCTTTTTTTAATGTCAATACAGGATAATTTAATAGAAATAAGTAGCAGCATTTAGTTTATATTACAAATGAAGAGTTATTTTTAGTAGTATTACCCATTTTTAGGGTTCCGTAGTCAACTAGGAACCCTTATAGTTTCGCCTTGTCTGTCCGTCCGTTCGTCCGTCCGCGGATAATCTCAGTGACCGTTAGCACTAGAAAGCTGAAATTTGGTACTTATATGTATATCAATCACGCCGACAAAGTCGTGAAATAAAAAGTGGAAAAAAATGTTTTATTAGGGTACCTCCCCTATACGTAAAGTAGGGAGTGATTTTTTTTTAAATTTCAACCCTAACGTCTGATATATTGTTGGATAGGTATTTAAAAATGAATAAGGGTTTAGTAAAATAATTTTTTGATAATGTAAATATTTTCGGACATAATCGCTCCAGAAGTAAAAAAAAAGTGTGTCCCCCCTCTAACTTTTGAACCATAAGTTTTAAAAATATGAAAAAAATTTCAAAAATAGAAATTTATAAAAACTTTCTAGGAAAATTATTTTGAACTTGATAGGTTGAATAATTTCTGAACTAATTTTGTAATTTAACCGTATAAGCAGGTGTTTGTTGTACCTGTAATTTCTACAAAATCACAATGAAATGACGTGTTTTTTTAACTCTTTAAGTGGGGACACTTACTGTGACGGACGGAAAACTACGGAACCCTACACTGAGCGTGGCCCGACACACTCTTGGCCCGTTTTTTAGTAGTAAGACCCACTTTTACTAAATAAGTAATATAAATGTATTAACTAAATTTAATCAACTTGGTTACGAATGTACTTAAAACTACAATGTAGTGTACCGGCTTGCTGTCCCTTAACTATATCAGTGTCGCGTAGGAACTGTTAAACTCAGTACTTTTGTCAGTATAAAGAAAAAAAACATTATATTGCCGCCTCCCCGATAGTATACTCAAGAAATAGATGTATAGTCAGAGACGAAAGTTTTCGAACGAAATAAGATTACACACTTGCTTGAGGCGCTGTTCAGTGACGTATATAATACTAGCTTTCAGCCCGCGACTACGTCCGCGCAAATATATTTAATAGGGTTCATATGTTTTTTGGTATCCAGAACTATATTTTGTTAATCCCCGAATCATCTTCTTAATCGATTTATAGATTTAGGCGAAAAAATGGGTAAGGTAGACATAGTTCCATTTAAAAATAAGTGTTAACATGCAAATAATAACCTAACTGTACCCTATTATTTGCGTAACTTCTTTGTAAACTATATAGAAGTAGTTTTATTTGGCTATACGATGACCAGACTATTGACAGAGCTCACTTTGGGACATGGAAATGAAACGGAAGTAGGAACAATATTGCTCTGCGGTGTATTTTTGAAAACCGCTGAAATTAGTTTTTTGGTTTTAAGAGGGTAGGCTACGTACAAACTTTCAAGTCTGTCACAAAAAAAATAGTAAACCTCTCTACAAACTTTCAACTCTCTTTTAGCCCCGTTCGAGGTTGCATTTTGAATTTAATTTTGTTGTTTTTTTGATTAGGTACTAGTAAATGTACGAAGTTTCAAATCTCTAACTTTAGAATTTAAACCCCACAAACTTTCAACCCCCTTTTTACCCCCTTGGGGGTATTTTTTTTAAATCGCTTCTTTTTATTTTTTCAGATTATAAATGTAACCCTTCCTGCAAATAACAACTTTCTAGCGTCAGTAGTTACGGCCTCCCTTTGATACAAACTTCGTTTCAACACCTCTGAGGTGGAATGTTAAAAACCGCTAAAATCAGTTTTTTTGCTTCAATTCTGTAACAAAAAAATGTGATCTCTATACAAACTTTCAACACCTTTTTTACCCCGTTAGTGGTAAAATTTTGAAAATCGGTTTTTTGTTTTTAAATTTTTAGTAAACTTACGAAGTTTCAAATCTTCAACTTAAAATGTTAAACCCCACCCATATAAACTTTCATCCCCCTTTTTACCCCTTTAGGGGTTGAATTTTTCAAAACGTTCTTATTACTTGTACGCATTATAATGGTAAGCAATCTTATTTCGATCGGCAACCTTCGTCGCTGACTGTACATAAGGAGAACCATTGACTGCCTACCTAAAAAACAATTAACAAATTTGTAAGATACAAATACATATTATAATTTTACCCCTTTTCTAACGTTGGTTAAAAATACTTGCAAAACTATTTATCAAAAAATATTCACGCTGATAATCCGTGCTAGATTGTATTTGATGAATCGCGCCCGCGAGCGGCGAGCACTAGACAACCGCACTGCATAGATTTGCATTTTACGGTTTTGATACGTGAGCGAATATTCAGTGCGGTGTCGGCGTAGGTATCTTTTCAATTCGACGCGGCGAGCGCCGAGTGCCGGCTCGAGGGCGCTCGAGTGTCGACGCGTGCTCGAGTACCCGCTGCCATGCGCCTGCGCAACACTCTCGTCCCCTTTCCACGTCTCACCCCCTCCCACACCCCCAATCTAGCTCGAAGCTTATTACAATTAACTGCAACACTGCTTGAGCCTCAATTTGGCAACTGATGAACGCGGATTTACATCATGTTTTTCTTAACGTTTTGAACGTGGCGGTTAAATGGTTAAATTTGTATTTTTGTATCACAAATTTGTGACAGGACAATAAGTATACAAAGTGCAGGATAGCTGGCAGGAATATAAGGATAGCATTTTAGTTCACAGCTATATAAGCTAGATGTAGTACTTGCAAAACTTATTTATCCCAGGATCTATTGAAAGAAAACCAAACTATGCTTTATGTTCCATGACACTAGGTAATAAAGAAACGGAACGTGACTAAGTATGTAGCAATATTTATTTTGTTGTAAGATATTTATTTCGACACAGGTCTTTAAAATAGTTTCATCACAATTAAAAATAATAAATGTGTAAGATATAGCTAAATAATGCCAAGGCTTTATCTGCGTGACGTGAGTTTCGTCTAATGGCACGCTAAATCCAAATGTAGCCACGATCTTAACGCATTTATCATAAGCTACCGTCTCGCAGCGCGTTACCTTGCGCGATATGTTACGTGGTGATCTTTTTGGTATTAACTTAACGAAACGCTAAATATGGCACACATGTACAAAGTGAATCAGAATTAAGTCGTCAACTTAATCTGCAGTTTCATATACATATAGTAAATTGACATGTTTATTTTGTACACTTTTTTTGTATGTTGGCTGAATAGAAAAGGTGCCTAATTAAACAAATTTATTCTTTAAAAGTAATCAAAGATTAACTATAAAACTTACGTGAGACTCTAAAATATTTATAACGGGTGCCGGATGCTAATTTTAAAATACATTAACAATACAATAAGAACACAACCTATCTCAAACATAACACCAACACACAACAAAAAATCAACCAATATTGAAGTTGTATTGAAGTTGCGTTGGAATATTTCTCAAGCAAATTCTGATATTTCTGATTCAGATGTTTATGTCGTAGTTGTATTGCGTTGTTAATGCATTGGAGTTGTATTGAAGTTGGATCGTGTCTATACGTATTTTAAAATTAGAATACGGCCCCGAGTTACTCATGTAATATGTCAAGCAAAAATCGACTTAAATTACGTGAGTAACCCGTTATAAATAATTTGAGATTAGTAAGAACGATAATTTTAAAGTTTTCATTATATTAAGGGCCAGTCAAGTAGTTAGTGCCGGTCACTTGAAAATTATATCCTTTACATAGTTTTTAATTGAAATTAGAAAAAAAATATTTTAGACTTCAATGTAGTGAGTTTACTTAGTTTCTCGTCTACTTAATAGGTAGGTACTCGAATTGCACTCGATAGTTTCTAACATTTCTTCTTACAAAGGGTATTAATATTCAAAATCTCAAACATGAAGTTGTGTATGTGTCATTGTATTACGCGGTCGCGGAAGTCCGCCATATTGCCCCGTGTCAGCTGGTCGGAAATGTCGTCAGCGCCGCAAGTACAGCGGGTTGTACTTTTATGTTGTACCTCTCATAAAAACGCACCGTTCTTTCTTTAGGACATCAACAATTATATAGAATCACCCACGATCAGTTTTTACCGTCAAGTTGATAGCTTACCGGTAGGAACGGTAAAAACTGATGTCGTTTTATTTATACTATAGCTGTGCCCGCGGCTCCGCCCGCGTGGAATTTGGTCTGTGTCAGTAAGCGGCTAATTCACCCCTAATTTCTCTCCCGCTACCCTGGAGGCGGAACTTGACGTAAGGTTGACAGATGACGCTAGAGGACAGTAGTCCTAATAAAATATTTTACAATTACCACTAAATGAAAGTACACTCAAAAATGAATACTTTTTTTATCATATTTTTTTTTTGGCATGATTTAAACGACATAGAGTAGTAGGTGTATATCGGACGATACAGGACCACTTTTGTATTTATACGTTCATGTCCACGGCAAATATCATCCAAATCGATCCTCCCGTCAAATCAGTCTAAGCATGAAAGGTAAGAACAGGCGCGGTTGAAATTGGGGGGGTCATTCAATTTGAGGTGCACTTGGAGCGGGGAGGGGGTCCATGACCCATGCAAATTTAACTCAATCGAGTGTAGAGGCTACCCCCCCCTTTTAGACGTTGAATTTGAGCATGATGAGATGAGAACCGGCCAAGAGCATGTCGGGCGATGCTCAGAGTAGAGTTTCGTAGAGGCCGCCCTGTTACAAAACATCCAAGGTCGTTTATTAAGGGATATTTGGCGGCGCTTACGTCATTTTACTATTCGGCACTTCCTTTTACTATGCGTTTTTGACTGATAATTCAAAAACGGCTGAACCGATTTTATTCAATATAGTTTTTATTGAGAGTTCTTATCAGGCCTCACCAAATTTCAGCTTTCTAGTGCGAACGGTAACTGAGCTAGACCGCGGACAGACGGACGGACATGGCGAAACTATAAGGGTTCCTAGTTGACTACGGAACCTTAAAAAGAGATAAATAGTAGTTATGTAACTGTTACGTAATAAGGCCTAATTATGTACAGAAGCATACACTGCTTTACCTACACACATATTAAAAATCCAGGGGGGGGCGGGCGTGCCGGCGGTCGGGGGTAATGAACTTTCATACGTTTTTACCACACTGTCACAGATAAATCAAAATATTTATTTATCAATGTAAGCACATTACACTGCACTAATTAACGTCAGAGAAAAATAAAATACGTGAGTGTCGTGGAACACGCGATTGGAACGAAGTTATGTTATTTAATTTTATTTTTTTTTGGAAATTTATTTTTTTGTATTTTTTTGAAATTTTTGAAATTGTTGAAATTTTTAGAATTTTGGAAATTATTTGAAATTTTTGATGTTTTTGAAATTTTTGAAGTTTTTGGAGTTTTTGAAATTTTTGAAATTTATGAAATTTTTTGAAAATTTTGCCATTGTTTACTTTTAGGTTCCCGATTTTTTTCAGTTTTTTCACTTTTATCACTTTGTCACTTCTCACTTTAACTTTTCACTACACTTCAATTCACTTCACTTTATTCTATTTTATATATTTTTTATTTCATTCCATTTTACATGTTTTTCAATCGTATGGGTGTCGCGTTTTCGTGACGTGACGCTTTTTCGTGACTTTTTTTCGCCTAGCCTCCCATCCGCGAACCGTCCGATAAGGTACTTCGTTCCAAAACTACCACCGGTTCTAACCCTACATACACCTCTGGCCCAAGAAGTATTATGACATTTATGACCGAAAAGAAACTCGACGGGACTTATTTTTTTCAAAACAGTAAGTAATACATTATTAGATCTTAAAGATACAAAATAATGCGTAGTTCTTCAAGAAGACATATCAAAACAGCTTGAGAGACAGATAATGTACCCATTGTTTAATTATAAAGAAAAATAAATCTTAATCTGACTGCTTCACAAAACGTTTGCTGTTTTCCTACGTAAACGGTGTCCTATAAATGTTAGATGATTTTGTAGTAGTTTTTTGGTTTGGGCCATGCATCTTTGTCTTTATAGTCCTCGAACCTGGAATAACCCTTTGACATTCATGACATTTTCAAATATTTCTTAAGAGCGGGTACCTAAAGGTAAATTTAAAGCATCGACGGGTAACATGTTATAAATATGAACACCTTGACCAAAAAATTACAAATTATTTCAATACCAAATTTCATCTAAATACGTACAGCGGTTATTGGTTGTTTCTTCCACATGTAAACTTTTTGCATCCGCTTAAGGGATAATTTCCGAGATAAAACTATTTCATTTCCTTTTCCAGAGCTCAAATTATCTCCATACCAAATTTTATCTAAATCGATTCTGCGGTTAATAATTCCCTATACAAATTTCCAACTCCCTTTTCACCCCTTTAGGGTTGATTTTGGGGTAAAAACTAACCTTTGTCCTTTCTCGAGACCTCTCTATCTCTACTACCTCTATACACATTTCCATACTATCTCTATACACATTTCCATCTAAATCAGTTCAGCGGTAAAAGATTCCTCATACCAACTTCCAACCCCCTTTTCACCCCCACAAGGGTTTGAAAACTATCCTATGACGTTTCTCGAGACTCAAATTATCTTCATACTCATTTCTATCTAAATCGTTTCAGCGGTTGAAAATTCTCCATACAAACTTTCAACCCCATTTTCACCCCCACCAGGGTTGATTTACGGGATTAAAACTATATATTATCCTTACCCGGGACTCAAACTATTTCTATACAAAATTTCATCAAAATCCGTTCAGCCGTTTTCACGTGATGCGCGGTCAAATAAACAGACAAACAGATAAACAGATAAACAGACAAACAGACAAAAATTCTAAAAATTGTTGTAACGTGTTCTGTTATCGATTCTAAGTATCCCCAGCCAAGTTTTTTTCGATTATCTTCCATGTACAGACTTTCAACCCTCTTCAGCTTTATTATAGATCGATAGATTGACGGCAGTTTTTAACTTTTAACACTGGTCGTGAGTACTGGCGTATTTGGTTTAAACAAATAACTGTGTATGTTGGTGTTCAGGTATTCAGTATATAATAATGTACACCCAGATTCAAAATTGCATGGACAATTAATGAATTAATTAATTCATAATGTGTCCATGTAATTTTGAATCTCACTGTACTTTAGCGCAACTCGACAATACAGCCCTACGTGAACGTGAACACTTACGTATAACTGCCTAAATAATCAGTGCAAAACAAAACAGTACAATAACTCAACTTGCATAAAAATAAATAAGCCAAAGATTATCTCAAAAAGCGGTATTTATGGGAGGTATGTTATGCCAGATTGCCAAGATTATGTCTAGCCACGAATGCCCCATTCCTTCTTTATTGGGAAACTATTCGTTTGTCTAACAGATGAATCACACCAGTAGCCTGCTCTGGACAATTAGTGCTATTGATTCATTTCCCTAATTCCATTATGGCGATACCTTACAATATTATTTAAGGTACTTTACTTAATGTTTTCGTTTGTTTTACTTTTTTTTATTAATAGTAATTACAAAATCATCGTAGTTGTAAATTGATAATTTCTATGCACTTATTACTTACAGTCACGCCTGGGGCGCGATTCGAAAAATAAACACACACACTGGACAGACACAGCTCCAACCCAACTCAACTCAACGCTATAGCGACATTGACATTTGCTATTCGAACAGATTTTCATTCAACATTGGTCTCACATTAGTCACACATGGTCTCACATTGGTACAACATTGGTACAACATTGGTACAATGTGTGAACAATGTGTGACCAATGTTGAATGAAAATCGGTTCGAATAGCAAATGTCAATGTCGTTATAGCGTTGAGTTGAGTTGGGTTGAGTTGTGTTGGAGCTGTGTCTGTCCAGTGTGTGTGTTTATTTTTCGAATCGCGGCCCTGGTAAATCACAATGTATATTTAAAAAAAAGATAATTATGTTAGTTTTCAAACAAAGACAACTACATAAAAGCTAAAAGCCTTTGCAAGCAGTATCTCATGCAATGAAATTTCTCCTATGACCCATTATTAAGTTTCAATGGAGATTATGGTACCGTAATCTTAAAATATAGCGTCTTATTCTACCAAGTTTGGTTTGAGAGGAACGCTAAGAATTTATTGACGTGCTCTTGCCATGCCATAAAATTGTAAAAGTTTTCCATGCCACGCACAATTTAGTATAATCGTCGAGTGTGTGCGGCCTTTATATAACGCACACAAACAACAAGATCGTATTATTCAATTATTTCCTATGCTTTCATATATTACACAACTTCGTAAATTCTAATTCTACTGAGTTCCAGAATACAAAACTTATTTTACACCGTTGTGTTTTACCCAATTAACCATGTCTCATGTTTGAGTGTGGAATAGAAACAAGATTTAAAACCATTTAAAATTCAGGTTTCTGGCTTCGGAGCCGCACATAGACGTTAATTAACTAATTTCTAACTTAGTGTCAGGGAACAGTACATTCGCGCAAGTGGCACGTGAATACATACCTTTTGTGTAATTAAACTGCGGGCAAACCCAGTTTAAGTTTAATCCTATAGCCTCTTGACACCGCTGCCACCCAAGGGGAGCTTATTTTGTTCGTCAACACTATCGACCGACGTGTAGACGAAAACGCTCAACCCAACGCCTCGTGTGTCATACAAAATACAACTCTTACACATACATATTATGACTCCGTTTCTACCGTCGTTTTGTCGGGGATGGCGTTTTCTTTTAGTAGGGATTCGGAAAAAATACGGTTACAAGGCACATAGAGTTCAGTCAGACGGCAATCATTCATACGGATTGCATGTTTTGTAGGCAGCCTCCGTCATAGATGACACTTGTTTCTGTAGTTTGTATTAATTTACCCTCACGAATAGCTTGCCATACATTTTACAGCACGTTTTGTGTGAAAGCGTGAACGCCAAGAAGTTGTTTAGTGACGCCATTACTTATTGTGAGGTAAAGAAGAAAATGGTATCTACACTTTACAAATTTCTCGAAAATTTAATAGCTCTATAAAGTTGGGCGAGTAAACAGTAATATTGCTACTGTTTGATATTAATGTTGAAACTGCAACTTTGCAAAAAAATTTACAACTACTTTACAATCAGAGTATTATTAAAGCTTTGTATAAAATACATAGTTTGATGGCCTCCTAGCCCAGTCGGTAGTGACCCTGCCTACGAAGTAGGAGGTCCCGGGTTCGAATCCTGGTCAGGGCATTTATTTGTGTGTTTATCACAGATATTTGTTCCTGAGTTATGGATGTTTTCTATGTATTTAAGTATTTATCCATATTTATCTATTATATATATCGTCGTCTAGTACCCATAACACAAGCCTTATTGAGCTTACTGTGGGCCTAGGTCGATTTGTGTAAGATTGTCCTATAATAAGTAAGTAGTTCATAAACACACTTTATACGCGATCAAACATTGATAAATTTGCTGATTTGTGAAACGGCCTGTAAAAAGAGAACTATATAATTTTGTATAAGAATGCCAAATTTTTAATAATTAAAGAATGATGCCAATGATATTCTCTCTCTCTCTTCTATATTCTCTTTTTATTAAAGTGACACCTCAGAGGCTTACTACATTTAGGACCTTATTCCAAATTATCGACATTTGCTTAATGTATGAAAATTTGAAAGAACGTACCGTGTTGATGGCACTCGAAACAAAATAATTGCTCCGGTCGCGCGGTCCCGGTTTCGGCCTACGCATTCATTATTCACTTTTTTATTTCACTCTCCCCTCCGCTTATAATTTGACTCGAAACATAAAATCAAGTTTTATTTTATTATGCGTACCAAAAATATATGAAAAAAACTCTGAATATCCTTCACTTCTCATGAAGATATAATCTTTTAGGGTATAATTTACTTAGAATCCTTCTCATGAACCATGTCTTAGGACACATTTAAAACAAAAGCAGAAAATCTTTTGAGTTGTTATTCCAACAAAGTTCTTCGTAAATTGTTAAAACCGATATCTGTTTCCGCCTTGCGTGTTCAAACATTACCACATACCTGATTATATAATTCGGATTCACGAGAGAGAGATCTCGTTTACCATTAAATGTTTAGTTGTATTTCACTTATTCGAAACTCAATCAGACATTATTTAGACTTTGTAGTAGATACTGCGTGAAATAACAGAAATTTTGTGCAGTTATTGTTTTTTGAATCGCGTATCGATATTATATTTAGCGTTTTTTTCTCCATATTCAAATTAAACATTTCCTAGAGTCTTACTGAACAATGGGTTAGGGCTAACCCTACATACTAATATGTATAGTATGAACGTAGGTTTTTGCATTTAGCAAAGATGGGGGAGTAAGCGGCAAGGCGGCTCGACGTCTCGCTTTCATCCACTCATTGGGCGAGACTGCAAAAGAATAGTAAGTACGTGTAGACGTACTACGATATAAGCGCCCAAACATTCGCGGAAATGGAGTCATTTCAATGTGGTTGAATGGGTTTCGATGACGGGTGCATAGAGAACCTTTGCGTTTTAGTCTGAAATGTGCCTTTTGTGTCGTAGCTATGTAAAAGCTCAATGGAGATTTTACACGACAGTGTATGTTTATGTAAAAAGTTTACCATTTACATTTAGCTATCAATAAAACAGTCAAACACGGAAAATATTAAATATACTTCAGCGTAACTTGAATTACAGATTTCTAAAGGGACAGTTACACCTCTGGAGTTTCAGACGTCGATAAGTTGCGGTAGCTGCTTGCCATCAGATGGGCCGTACGCCTTTTTGCCATCGTCATGGTATTCATAAAAACAAACAAAATTGAAAGAAATATGTATTTTTACAGCGATGTGGGGGACTTGCTTACCTAATAGTGAAAGGGCGCAACATAAGACTAATACAATTTACAAACGCTTCAGAATAGCCCACTTTATCTGTTCCTACCATTGTATAGGATCTTCTTTAAAAATTTCATGGGCTTATCAACGCATCGATCAGTCGTTATTTATTCAGCTCACGACGTAATTCTAAGAAGTTTGCTCATTTACATGCATTCGCTTTTTCTTTCGTATTTACTTGTTTGTGCTTGCTTTATCGGATATTGAAAGAAAACATTACCTCGACGTAGATTTGATTCACAATATGTATTAATAATGTTTCATATAAAATTGATAAAATGTTCGCTTAGTAACAAACACGATGCTTTAGGGACACACTTGCATTAATATCACATCACAGTCACACTTATCTGCATTAAATATTCTCAACTTCGAATAACAATACGTGCCTGAGCCAAGTCTAGCTATTCTAGGAATTAACTAGTCTACAAAGCGTCAGATAGTGAGCATCAGAACGAGATAGAGATTAATACTGTGCAAGTGCTAGCGAAGCCGAGAAGCAATAACGTTTTGTTAATGTCTGCCATTTAGAACGTACGCGGTTAGTGTCTTGCGTCGGTTGATGTCGCACGCCTTAGCCGAGTAGTTATTTCACGTCGTATGGAGGGAGACTGAACCAACGAGACTGGCACGGTAAGCCCTGGGAATCACCATTTGCCATCCGTGCGGTCCTTGTATTGTTACAAATGGCACAGGTCTGCTCAGGCGCTCCGTGCGGACCTAATGAGCTGTGAACCAGATAAGGTGTGCGACACGACGAGACGGGATCATCTGCTATCTATGTGGAATGCTCACTGCGCTCAAGGCAAATGTCTTGCTCGACTTACGTAATGTTAGGGATATATTGCGAGAAAATGTAAGAGTATTCATAATATTCAAACGAAGGAAATTGTAATGTTTTGGTTTACTTTGAGATATGTAACATGGAGGTATACGAAGTACATATTTTTTTAACTGATTTCGAAGTAGCTCTATAAACTTCAATCAATCGGTTTTACGTATTTTTATATCATAATTACCATAAAATTTTCAATTTATTTCACGTAAAAACAACGGTTAATAAGTCAAGTCAAAAGTAGGCAGTTATTTTCCACGACAAAGAACCTTTTTTCATGGAGGTCAATTTTAACGTCACGATCCGAGTCTTGTTATAATGAAAAACATGTAGCTCAAAGCACGCATTTATTCAGGAAGACAAAGAATGGATTGGCAGACCAGTGGCCGGGAGCAAACAAAAAATAAAACGCACCGTCAGCTTTGGAGCGACCTTTGTGTGGCGGCGGGTGATCACAGAATTGTCTCTGGGTAAAAACTGATGAATACTCTCTAACTTATAAAAATATATGACTACCGTTGTGTTATTAAAATACCGTAAGCAAATAACTACGATATAACTATCTTAACATTCATGTAATCAAAATGTAAGGTACAAAGCCCCCAATTTTGCTAGAGTCGTAAAAAGAGATTAATCAACCTTCACAGCTTAAAATGGTTTTACATTCAAAGTAATAGCGTGAGTGCTGACGTTGGGTGCATACCTTTAGATGCAGAGCGTTGGGGGATACAGGTGGAAACATAAAAATTTCACCGACGCAGCGTGCACGGCACATTATGAATTGAGTTAGAGTCCGTACGCGTTTCCAGGATACTAATATCCGAAAACCTCGTTGACATTTGATACTGTAGATTTCATCTGATACGCAAATTCCAAGAGTTAAGTTTAGGGTAAAATAGTTAATTTGAGTATGAAGCAGAGAGTCCGATAACGATATGAAAACGAAAATCGCTAATAATGAAATTACGCACATGGATTGCATTTAATAAGATAGGATTGAAGTTGCAAAAAAATACCCGAAAACTCAATTCTTTCTGAGCATGGTTAGTGAGGACGTTGATTCGTGCAATCTTGTCGCTTGATATTTTTTTATAATTTTTTTATTACCCCTTAATATGTTTTACATTATTTTTATTAAATAATAAAGTCAAGTTTATTTCTAAATTTGTATATTTGGGTAATATTTTAATAGACTCCTAAAGATATCACCTAAACTTCGGCAATTTTTCATAAAGTTGTTGTAGCTAAACATACTCTTATGTCGCTTGAAAAATATATATGAAAATAAAAAAAAACTGTTCTACTAATTCCTCAGACGACTCATTTTCCAACGAATTTATATAATATTTTACATACTAGTTTAACTTAGTTTTATTTAGTAAAAATATAACTTTTTTTTCCTCTCCAAGCAATAATCGTGAAACAGCTGTTGGATTCCGGTGAATTATTTATAAATGAAACATAAAATAAAATAAATGTTCTACTTATGCGATTGAAAAAGAAGCGGTCTTTTAAAATATGTGAGTATACAAACTAATAGTAATTTTATTGGTTATAGTATCGAAACGTTGAGCAAAATCGAAAAAAACATTGCCGTACTCTTAAATTCCCTCGTCTCGGGAAGTGTTTACAGTACACATACAAATAATGAGTGTTTGAAATAATTGTCCAGTTTCTATGTGACCGATATATTGGCACTCATTTTGCTGCAGTTCAATCAGATGGGCGCGTACTAATAATCAGGGCAATCGTTCTTAACTACATCACAAAGCCAGAGAGCTCCATTCAGTATGATTACAACAGTCATTGATAACATTCATAAGTGTAACACTATTGAGGTATTACTCAATGTATTTATATTTGTTATGACAGTTATAATATAGTATGCAAGACATGTTCTTAGTAACATCGTTGTTACGCCTACCGGCTAGAATGAAGCTCTAAAATTATGAATGAATAGCAAGCAATGAGTAACAGAAGTATGACAGTAATTTATGCGTTACAACCAACAATGTTTAGCAAGTACTTGGGCCTGCATTCAGCTGCAACTTTTGCGGTTCGAATTTAATGTAAATTCTAATAGGGTATATTAAGGTAACGGGATACGCAAACACGTAAAATTAAGGTGTTTTTGTGCAAGTTTTGTGATGAAATCAAAGCATTTGTGAGCGTGGTTATGGCGTGATCTAAGGAAATATATAGTCAGGTATAATGTAAACTTAATAGTTTTCTCCTGTATATCATAATTAGGTCTTTTCAGGGATATAAAATAAGGGGATTTTTTAACCAGTTTGTAGGGCAACTACTAGATCCCGTGCCGCTACGCGAAAATGGTATTAAATAAAAATAAAAAATAAAATCTTTATTTCGAACAAACAGGTATCCATAGAGTGTTAGTAACAAACAAACAAAAATCTTAATCTAGTGTTAGTCTTAATAATTTAACTTAATTACAATTATAAAATTTACATACAAAATCTACACTTACACTCTACCTACTGCTTATTGTTTTTCTCTAGTCTCCACTACCCAAAGGTTGTCTGGAAGAAATCGCTCATTAGCGATAAGACCGCCTGTTGTTACCTCTACCTAAATTTATCTAATTGTAAAATTTGTGCTTGTAACTGTATGAGGTGTGCAATAAAGAGTATTTATTATTATTATTATTACACTTCAAATTTCCCTGTCCAATATTTTAGGATTGGATTAAAGACCTTTCCTATTTTTTTATTTATTTTATGAGGCAAGCTAGGCAAGTGCGTCAAAGCAAGTGCTTTGATTTAATCACAGCACTTGCACAAAAACACCCCAATTTTACGTATTTGCGTGTCCCGTCACCTTAGTTTCTTTAACAAATAAACAGATGTATGTCAATTGTCAATAGATAGGTTAGAAATATAATGATTAAGTAAAGTTATTACTGATTCGGAAAATAACTATGCGATTGCAACGGATGACGTGCCATCGTGGAAATGCGGACGCGCTCGCGAGTCCGCGGTCGCGAGGGATGCTCGTGGCGTGGCTCGGGTGGTCGTGTTGTAATTGATGTGTGTATGCTTTTGTCGTGCTACGACCGTTCGGTGTTTGCTGCCGCCTCTGGTCAAGTTAGACTAAATTAAATTGTTGTATTTTTCACAACGAAACGACTGCGGTGACCGACTCCTGTTAACGAGGGGGCGGATAATGTCGTTTGGCCAAGCGGCGCTCTTGTATTTGCCGTAAACATGTTTAAAAATTTTGAATTATGACGCTAGAACGTGAACTTATTTTATTAGCCGTTTCAATGGTTTGTGTATTTTTATCAATTTTTTTAATAAAAAAATGTTACTCTATTTTGTTAATAACGAGCAATTAAAGTCAAAATGAACGATAATTAGAATCCTGGTAAAAACAAGTGGAGAGGCGATCAGGTGAGGCAATCACAGGTTGCGACCCAATTTAGGGTAAGCCAAAAATTGGATATGCGGTGAATAATAATTTTCCCAGTGGAGTGAACTGCGTTGTCCACATTTAAGGTAATTGCCAACAGTTTCGGCTGACGGCCGACGGTAAACCTGACACTCACTCCCGCGGGGCCGCCCTTTACAATCCCACTAATAAATGCCGCTTTATCAAATTTTTATTTATTGTTTTATAAATATTTTATACAATTAATGGTACGACCGAAAATTAAAAGCTCTTTTTGCGGTCATGTTTGATTAAGCGTTTGTAGACGAGAGAGATTTTGCAAGTGTAAGTTAAGTGATACTTGCTGAATTGACAACTAATGGATATATAATTTTAATCAAACATAATTAAGTTAATTTAATCATCCAAATTGTAACAACTACTATATTAATGATCGGAATCGCAAATATCGATTGAACGAATGAATGAAGCGAAACGTGATCCATTCAAGATCGGGCCAGTTATCGATGCGGGACAAATCGGTCCCACGCGCGATATTATCGCCAATCGCTTTATTTATTTTGAATATACATCGATCTCATCCGAGAGATTACAGTGGGATGATTTCACCTTCTCTGGTTGTTTTTATTAAATTTCAATTCTACCATGTAATTTTCTTTTGATATAAATGATTCATTAATATAAATTATTAATATAATTTTTTCATTAATATATATTATCAGATATGATGTAGTGCAAAAATACAAAATGTTTGAATAAATGAAAAACAAACCTAGTGTTTTTTGAATATTATTACCTACATCAGTTACTGATGTTACAATTTATGTTTTTTTACGTGTTACCTATGAATCTGTACATGCGCCACTATTAGAAAATTAATATAGATTATTTTCAAAAACGCTTACAAAAACTATAATCACTGGTTAGACAGAAATCGTTATAGGGGAAGCAGGATATGTTGTCACTCTCGAGATTTATGGGATAGACGGTCTAGGGAGGGGCGCCACTTGGACACGTAGCGGACCGGGCGGGGGCACTTTCTCGTCATTTATATTTGAGTGTGATTTCGTTTGGGATCCTCACAGAGCTCCAAAGCGCCTCACTTACTTATATTAGTTACATTACGTTACCAAATCTTGTTATATTCTATTTTCTATGGCTATTATATTTTATCACCAGCCTTTTTAGATATAAAGACCCTGGTATTGATATGGATACTTGTTACTTTGCTATAGATCGTCACAATGTTTGCTAGTAGATGAAGTATTTAATTAAATGTAAACTTGTTCAAATACTAAACACAGTATGAAGTATATAATGCAAATAGGAATTGAGTTTGCAAGCGGCGGTCGAGTTTGAAAAACATCGAGTCGACAGCTCGCCAGGGGTTAATTGTTTGACTTTAGTGACTTTACCGGTCAGGTGATGCGTTAATGCTAGCCTCGGGAATTTAAAGCCCCGTCTACATCAGCCAAGTCAAACTTAGTTGGCTTGTGTCATAATACAATATTGACAAGTTTTATATATGTTTTTAGCAGTATTTGTAAATGTTACAGGCAATCCATTGTATAATACGCCTTAGGTGGGGCTTAAACGTTAAGGTCAAGTCTTAAATCCTTACTTTGATGTCTTGGCAAATGCATACGAGGCATTGTACGAAACTCAGATAATAAATAAATAAAATAAATATTATGGGACAATCTTACACAAATCAACCAAGTCCCACAGTAAGCTCAATAAAGCTTGTGTTTTGGGTACTAGACGACGATATACCTATATAAGAGATAAATTATTAAATATACAAGAAAATCCATAAGTCATGTACAAATATCCGTGATAAAGACACAAATAAATGCCCTGACCAGGATTCGAACCCGGGACCTCCTGCTTCATAGGCAGGGTAACTAGGTAAGGAGGCCGTTAATCGTAGTTTATGTAACTGTTACGTAATAAGGGTCCTTAAAATACGAGTGTGGTTTTATGAAACGAGCCGCAAGCGAGTTTCATAATAAGATCACACGAGTGTTTTAAGGCCTAATTACGTACAGTTGCATACACTGCTTTATCTACACTCATATTATATATATTAATTAAATTAAGTGTTCGGAAACCATAGAATGACCGCCATTGCACCGCCATGGCCAACTCGATTGTGCCGGCGGTCGCGCGGGCGCGTGCCGTTGGTCAGGAAGGAGCACAGGATTTACATTATGTTATCAAATTCGATGTTCGGAATTTTAAACTCATAACGTATCAATATATGAGCATGTAAAGTTAAAATTACGTTACTGCCACAGATAAAAAGCTTATCATAGTAAAATCGGTTGTGGTAATGCTAGCCATTGCCTACCGGTTTTGAACATGTTTTAGAGGACTTACAGTGTGAGTGTAGATAAAATACTTAATATACGTATAGAACACCTAAGATATGGTTACCAGCCGATGATACTTCCTTAGGTACGCGGGACCTCTATATCCGCTCTTATGCACAAAAAGTAAATTATAAATAAGCTAAAAAAACTAGGCTTTATTTTATAATTTGCCTTATTTGCTTTTGGCATTCTATACAAATAATTATATATAATAAATTCATAATTAATGTCTATATAATAAATGGATGATTTTATACCATGATATATAAATTAAGTTGTAATCATGTATACTAGAAGTGATTTATATTTATCTTATCAGTCTTATCACATATTATTATATTTATAATTTAACCTACAGGTCAAAAAATGTTTGGTAAAAGTTAAAAAACTAAGTTTTTTATTTTCGTAGTAGGTAGTGTCCCACTATTTACCTAAAACTTTTTACAACAGGTGTCTTAATAACTTCTATTTATGGTACAACCCTGGGGTGTCCTTTAGAAACTAATCACCAGTTGCATGTTAATTGTTGTAGTAGGATGTCCAGTTAACATGCACCAAGTGCAAATTCGTTTAACTTACATTATGATTGTTAGTCATAAAAACTGAAAATGACAGCGGTTCTCTTGAAGTGGTGATCAATATATAGCATAAACTTGTTTAAAAATGGGACAACTGGAGAGAATAAAGTAGGTACCTAATTGAAATACTCGTACTGACAGACCAGGCACAGTTAAACAGTTGAATGAAGAACCTTTAAATTTGGAATATAAGTAATGGAGCTCTAAAACGAAAACATTTTTTGCATATTCAACCCCTAAAAGGGTTATGACGGAGTTGAAAGTTTTAACGACTTCTACCTGAACTAAGTCGTAAGGTGGAGGCGGAGGAATAAATAGTTTAACATACGAACATAATATTAAAAACATCATTTACCTATATTGTGTATCGCCTTCTATTTACATCTTAATATCATAAGTCAAATAATGTATTTAAAATAATATAAATGGGCTTTTTGAGGGTTCCATAAAATTAATTGGCTTCCGTGCAGTTTTGTTTTTATTTTCCGCTGCCGGCTCTATCACCGGGGCCGAATACCTAAATCCCCATTGTTAGCTAGTCTGTGCTTTTTTTGCTCGTTATTACCAGCATAAATATTCAAGAAGGAACAGGCTCGTCGTTTGACAACGAGCGATATTGACGCTATAATGAAAACCTCTTTAAACGTCTACGCCATTATTGTTTAAATATACATTAAGTGTTTTCTAAAGCTTAATTAAACTAAGAGTTTGAGTTTTGTGTAATAAACAAGCATTAAATGACAAAAAGAACATTTTTTAAAACCCTACCCCCAACCTACCTACTATATATTTTTACTTCTAATGAATTTGGCATAGACTTTTAGTAAAAAAAGATGGCAAGATATGGTTTATTTCATCTATTGTGTGATTGCAATATTTTGCAGAAAGGAATATATTGTAATTAAAGTTAAACTAACGACTATGTAGAATGAGATTATAACTAAAGTATAGATAAACCACCAGAAAAATAATATAAAGAGTTCTATGATAAGTCTCGAACTTCTGTAGCTTATGGTCTATTGAAGAAGTAAATGAAGTACCAACAATCCTCAAGTTCGAGTATAGCCACTGCATATAATGAAATTATTATGTTTATTTACCGGTATTCATGTTCCTCGTCGTAATATTTGTCCGAATAATAAATATCTCTTGTCATGATGAAAGTTAGGCTAAATCAAATTTCCAACCAAGTTCAAACACTTATCCAATATACACTTCTGTATTATCCACTAAAATAAAGACCTTTTCTTATTGCTGCAGTAGTCTCACTTTCGAAAATTGAGCACACAAAGAAATCAAGGAAACAACTCGAACATTCACTCCGCTGAATACAAAATTCGACAGAGAAGCGTTTAACGAATTTGAAATTCGAAATATCTAACATTGCCAGTTTATTAATAGCGCGTGCGTCGATATTTTTTTCAGGGCAACCCAGGAATTATTCTTTATAATTTTAATATTTCTTATTTAAAAGAATACTTTAATTTTGTACAGATCAATTAAGTTGATGAAAAATTATATACGGTTGTTATAACAAAAAATATATTGGTAAGGTCAAACATATGGGTCAAGCTGATCGTGAAATTCGTGAATAGAATCGTTATTTTCTTTTTTTACGTAACACTAGCGTTGTACTCATGATCTCGACTCAGTAATCGATAGTGATGTAATGCATTGAGGATTTACCGTATTATCACGAACTTTTAAAATCGATGAAATTAGTAATTGTGATTTATTTTAAAATACGAAAATAATGAAGCGGTGGTAAAGAGGACATCTATGTTGCACTTGGTATTACTGTTGGCTTTCGTTACCTACGATACTAAACTTGCTCTTTTGCGAGCAGCAAAGTAATCATCCCAATGATAAAATAATCCTAGTCCATGCATACTCCTATTTAGTGTGCAATAATAATATAGGATCTGCACCGAGTACCGTATTTCATGGAAAGCCACTCCGGTACGAAAAAAATACTACCATACTATACCTATAAGGAATTTGTACGGTATGTAATCAAAAACAAATAAATATCAACATAATATATTATAAATCTTTTCTTATTAAAAAATTGGTTGTTTGTAAAGTAGGTTTACGATCGAGATGTTTACGTGATAACGTCTAACCGCTCGTGAGGATTCCGCGTGACAAGTTTCACGGAATGACTGACAGCGCTCGAGATGAGACGGGAGATCGGTCCGTCTCTCTCTCGTTATACCAGCGATCGCGCTCGTGAGGTTTTGGTGTGACCCAAGTTTCTGAACATGTCACCCGACTAAAACGATTTTAAAGACGTTATCACGTCAAAATACCTAATTGAAAACTTTATTGTGAATTTGAGATATCTTATACGCCTAATTTATTTCATGTTAACCACTAGAACATTTGTTAGTTACTCGCTTCCCGGGAATTTTAATAAAATAGGTATAAATCCTACGCTATTAATAAAAATGTAATGAAATTATTGTAATATATTCTCATACAAACAAGGATTGCTAAAATAGTTTTTGTTAGGTATCTACTTGCATAATACCAATTCAACTAGCATGAATCATTATTTTATTCATACTAATGAGTGTTTCTATTGCACAACCAAGCAAACGTATGCTTACTTTTATTTTGGTGACGCTAGGAGAATTTCATTTAACATAAGAATGTTTCTCTTTCTTTATCTAGTTTTATTGCATGGTACTACACTCCACAGAAACCCTAGCAGAATAAATTTATAAAGTAAGCAATTTATAAAGTACTGCAATTTTATAAAGTAAGGTCAAGATTCAAGTCCCTTCGCTTGTTACGGCGTACAGTCTTGAAACTTTGCAATACTCAAACTTACCGACTTTAATAAAGATGGCGACCAGATGGAACCACCTATTTTACTCATAATTGTTATTATTTTTATTATAAATTATTAATACTCCATTCACCGTGACTTTAGTATACAGCTAAGGGTCGTCCACGAATGAATAGAGAACAAAAAATCTGCTACTTGTCACTTCAAACAGATATGTATTATATTATAAAGCAAACGTTCGAATGCTCGCTGCTGTCCCAGTACATGTTATAATTAACGTAAAGGATGTCAACGATTCGGTATTACCGTTGGAAGTTTAATATTAAATATCATAAATGGAAAAGTAGCTCTGCTCATCTGTCTGATCTAGATTTAAAACTTCTCGACCACAACACGTTTTAAATGGCTTAATCTTTCGTTTCAGATGGTGACCAGGACAAAGAAAATCTTCGTAGGAGGCTTATCAGCACCCACAACGCTGGAAGACGTAAAGAATTACTTCGAACAGTTTGGCCCGGTGAGTACATTACATTGTATTACATCAGGACGCCAATAAAAATAAATTATTTACGTACTGTATGTACAATTGTACCTACATATTTAAGCTAGATTGCAATAATAAAGGAGTTATTTTTGCGGTTTGTTTTGAGTATTTTGGTAATATGGTAATATAATTTGATACCAAACAATGCGCTATGGCATATTTCGATGGCTAATTTTATCAAAGTCACTTTAATGAATCTTCTGGTATTAAGTTTAAGTGCTTAACAAGTTTTTAATTTATTTACGTGTCGTATTTGTTAGCAAGTGCCGTATTCTAATTTTAAAATACATAATACATTAAAAACCCCATCTATCTCAAACATAACTCCAACACATAACAAATAATCAACCAACATTGAAGTTGTATTGGAGTTGCATCGAAATAATTCTCAAGCTAATTCCGATATTTCTGAGCCGCGATTCGAAAAATAAACACTCACACTGGACAGACACAGCTCCATCCCAACTCAACTCAACGCTATAACGACATTAATACTTATTTGCTATTCGAACAGATTTTCATTCAACATTGATCTCACATTGGTCTCACATTGGTCTCACATTGGTCACACATTGGTCACACATATGTGAGACCAATGTGTGACCAATGTGAGGCCAATGTTGAATGAAAATCTGTTCGAATAGCAAATGTCAATGTCGTTATAGTGTTGAGTTGAGTTGGGTTAAGTTGGGTTGGACCTGTGTCTGTCCAGTGTGTGTGTTTATTTTTCGAATCGCGGCCCTGATTCAGACATTAATGCGCTAGCTGTATTGCGTAGTTAATGCATTAGAGTTGTATTGAAGTTGTATCGTGTATAAACGTGTTGTAAAGTTAGAATACAGTCCCAAGACGCAGGAATGCTGACACGTCGCGTGAAACATGTCAGCGTCGAAAGCGCGAACTTATGCGAACTTCACTTGTGAAATTTAATTTACATCAAACTTTTTGGAAAAGTGTACTGAATCCGCGCTGTCATGTCTCAGTTGTTATTAGGCAACCCTAATTTTGCCCACAGCCAAATCATTTCGTGCACACAACATTAAACACGTTACCCTCGAATTAGGCGTGTCTGTCAAAGTCGCAAACTGTGTTATGACTATTTCATGGTCGTTTACTTTGCTTCCGATGATAAATAAATCAAATTAAAATCATATTTGTATCGTTTGGTTCAAACTTAAGCTTTAAATTTCGTTTATTCAAGTAGGTTGTAGCTAAACATGCTTTCGAACCATTAGTTACAAATATTACCTCAAGCTAATACTTATTCAGAGCAGTTTATTAATACAATTATAAATTTAAAAGAATAGTATATGTTGCACAAATATATGTTGTAAAAAAAATGATAATAATTTCACAATAACATCGTCAAAACTATCGAAAACTAAGTTCTTGTTCTAAAGCCAAAAAAATAATAATATACTCGTGCTACTAACTAAAATATTCAGAAAATATCAGTTTAATGCCCTAATCACTTTTATACTGCCTTTTAGTTTATGAACGGTAAGAATACCTCCACTTCTATAGTATTGCCACTTTTTTAGCCAATACCAATGCAAAGATGTCTTCAATCAAGGAACAATTTGCTTTGTCTCATTATTATCTTAGATAGACATTGAATGAGGCTGCCGTCTTAACACCGTTCGGTCGGCGTTAAAGCGGCGATGGACAAAATCGAGCCTTGGTATTTGTCAATAAAGTAAATATTCCATTAACGCAGTAGTGTCCGCGCCTGAAAGTCTGCGATAAGTTGGTCTTTGTCTGGCGGCCGCACAGCGCAGGTGTCTATCTACAAAAGTTTCGTCGTAATTAGCCCCGTATCCAGCGTGGATGCAGACTAAGGAACTTTTCAGAATTCAACATTGGCTACAGCCGGGAGTCATTGTGTCGGCTCTCAAAGTAATCGGTGCCTGCCAGCCGCCCGCGCCGGCCGATCAAGACCTTCATTACCTATTATGAGAGTTTAGAATAACGAGCCAACGAGTTTTTCGGAGTGAATGTGATTGATGCCAAGCGAAGGAAATATCCTAAGAGAGATAAAAGGAATTTAATGAAGACTTTTAAGAATAATGATTAAGGGAATGGTTATTCCTTTTAGTCGGAGCCCTAATGATGGGGTCTTTTGAATTACTTTCTGCGTCTACGAAATATTGTGTAACCGCAATTAATCTAATTAAACAGGAGGAAGGAAAACCGGCCGATGTGTACTCTAACAGGACGATGTACACAGGTAGATCTTTAATGATCCCGAGGTGTAAATTGTATTTACAAAACAATTAAGAAAGTATTATTTTATTCAAGTGAATTATTTTTTAACTGATTGTCGAGATAAGGAAAATTACTCTCAAGGCCATTTGTAGATTAGGTCGACCTTGACACGCTGTGTTTACTATCAAAACCTAATTCTAAACAAAACGTTACATAACATGCCTGAGGGGTACTTCTAGCAAGGCTAAATAAATTAATACCATTATTACATCCAAGAACGCACACGGAGAATTCTGATTACAAATTAATTCAATAACATTCAAGCCGTGCACTGTGCTCCCGACTCGGCATCATTTCGTAAGGGTGTCACATTTTGAGCAAGTTTAATTAACAATCCAGTCGCTTTTGTAGGTGCCTTCATTAGTGTATTTGTGGATAAACATTGCGCAATGAGCTCAGTAACTCGGCGTAATCTAGATGCGTGCGTGTGCGTGGGACCCAGCCACGATGCGAGGTGGCGTGCCGGCGGCGCGGCGCGGCACGTGCGGCGTCGGGAGCTGGCCCGGTGCGGCCAGCTCCCGGTACTACTGGCGATGTGTGCGTGTTCCGTGGCTCCGATGTCTCGATACGGCCCTGGCCCACCCCACGTGCGAGCTTTCCGAATGCAAACTGTCTCAGAATATCAAATGAGCCCCTTAAATACCGAACACAATGACTACGCCCACCTGAAGCAAAGGCCGCGGGCACGCGTGCACGCAACGCCGCCGTAAATGAAAGGAGTACGTCGGGTCGGGACCGAAGGGGTGGGCGAGGTTCAACCCCGGTAACGATTTCCTCCAGATAATGGAGAATTTTCTGATGAAAGCTGCTCGGCAGTGCCCTTTCAAGTATTAGTAGTATTTATGGCCCGATCGGTCGGTGCAAATTTCATTCCCTTCGATAGTGTAGGTACGAGTACGTTATCGCACGCTTAATACCGGTCGCTTCTAGAGATATTCCCTTGACATCATCCTTCTATAAAATTCTCTCCATTTGGAACTTTTAAGTGGGACTGAGGAGTTAAGCTAAAGAGTTATGGAGATAACGTGACTTCGGTTTAATCGCCACAGCTGTGGGCCAGTAAAGACGCCACGAAAGCACTGTAATTTTATAAACAAACGAGGGATTATCCTTACACAATTATTAGCCCTTAGGTGCATGATTTAAATTTTATTTTGCAAAAAAAATGTCATTAGGAAATGTACATCAATGATGGGAATAATAGAAAAAAAAATGTTCATATTTTGATATTTTTTTAATGAAAAATCCCTTGGTATCATATTTGATACTCCATGGAGTAAGCACTTAAAAGATAGTTCTTGTAATATAATTAGATATTAAATAATTAACTTTAAATAAAGAATTTAAACAATTCGGAAAACAACGTAAACTACAAATGGAAGTCCTTAAAATAATCAGAGTTCTTCTTTGAGCATTACATTTATTGCACTGTACACTGCTGAGTAGTTTGCACCCCGCAGTAGTTTGCAAGGATGAAATGTCGAAAGCCGGGGGGCTTTCGACATTTCATCCTTTTATCCCCCTTTATTAAAAATCACAGTGGAATCGGGTTCCTGTATAAAATTTTCTTCTTCTGTCATATTTGTAAGTTCTTCTTCTGCCTCATCTTCCTCAAGAGCTACTTGCAGTTCTTCGAGTGTTGGATAAAACTCGAGATCATCACCATCAGACTCAGCATCGTCTTCTGATATTTTTCCACCTTCTAACTGTGCCAACAATTCTTCTATGTCCTGATATTTAAATGCTCTATGACGAACCAAGCCGTAGAAAAAATTAAAACTCATATACACACCCAAACTACATGCCAAATATTAGTAAAATACAAACAAACACAAAAAAATATCAAAAACCGTGGGAGTAGGAAAATAGAGCAGACTGCATGGAGTATCATTTTTGATACCACGAATAAAACACGTTATCACATGGAGTATCATTTTTGATACCAACTTAAAACTCGAAAAAATATTTCAAAGACTACAAATATAACAAAAATGCATATTATGGAATATAAATATAGATACCAAACTTACTTGTACATTTTTTTCCTATTCAAAATATCACGATCACTAGATAAACAAAAAATAAAACTTGCAAATTTCACTATCGCAAAAATTAACCGGACAATTAACACTTTTATTTTAACGCTTAGTATAAAAATGTATGCACTATGGGTGCCAGTTTTTTTCCTTATTAGTATTGGAGCAAAGGTAACTAACTTCGCTCAATAGACCGTGATGATAAAAAAATATGAATGTTGGTGCTGAGAAAAGACAAGGTATCATTTTTGATACCGTATGCACCTAAGGGTTAGGACAGTAAACATAGTGTTTCAAATAAAGCGCACACCAGTATATATTATATAAAACGAATGAGATACCTTGCTAGTGATATCTAATGAGATTAATTTTAAAATTATAATAGTTTTCAACTCTTAGTGACCACCATTTTGTGAACGACAATTTTTTAGTTAAGAGTACCTACCTACGCGAAAAATAAAATGGTCGGTTAAAGGTCTCAGTAAGAAAGACGGCAAAGAAATTAAAATGTCTGTAATTTAATAACGTACGCGCACCCTTAACCCGTCTCATAAATTATTTCGGGTAAATTGTTACACTTATGAAAAGGATCATCTTAATTACAGTTTACTTTAAGTTGTTTTGCTAACAAAATTAAATAGTTAACCCTTGTTACAACATGCGTCAAATTCTTGTGAGCATATCCGATTCCCCATGAAATACATAACATCCTATATTACTTTAAAGTTTTTCAATATTCTTGTTTAAAGCATTCAAGCAGTACTTAGCATTCTAATTCATTTGGAAGTCGAATGGCGGCTCTAATAATACTAGGAATACTGGCTCCGAGATGCTTAAAAATTAATTAGCCAAACGACCGGTGTAATCTCTGTAGACTACGTCGATTAAGTGTTATCTAGCCGAGTTTGTTGTTTGTAATGTTTATCCCAGGGGTCTGGGTGTAGGTGTCATCTTGAAGCGCACCCCATGTCGCTTGCGTCATTGCTCCCCCAGTTCTTGCGTCTGCCAATCTCGACAGACTCTTAGCCTTCACAAGTTTGCCGCAGATTGCTTACATTTTATTTTTTCTGTTTTCATGAAAATGTATGCCGTCTTTATCTGTCTATGTACTTCGCTAAAACGATCTTATTTAATGTTAAGCGGACAACTTTATTCTCAACAATTTCCGCTGTGATGCTTAAATAAAAACACATTTTTTTCGTAAATGTTTGTCTAAGTATTCCTTTGTATTATGAGTAAGGTATGTTTAGAGGCGCGAGGGTAATAATTTATTATATTTTCTTTCACATGTTATATCATATCCTAGCGCATTAATCTCACATCGCAAAGTTATCTCTTTAATCTTGATAATTAACAAAATGTGTTTTCTTGGAAATCTGGCGCCTCGTGTTCCTGGTTCTAAGCTCGGCTAAGGATGAAGTTTCCTAACCAATATAAAGTTAGCGACCGAGCGTTCGCTAAGCGTCGCACGCACAAGAGGGTGTCTTTGAGAAAGTTCCGTTGCATGCTTGATTCGCCATTGTTTTATCCGTCGAGCGAGTCCAAACTCTGACCGGCGCTGTGAGCTGGTACGCAAGCGTTGCCTCGCGCTCCAACTTGCACGATTACTTGTTATTATCTTAACTTATGCTCCTTAACTTTGTATGGGCTATCGACATGTTCTCTTGACTGCAACTGCACGCCGGAATTCCGTACACAGTTGCAAATGGCGTATCGGGTGTTTGTGCGAGTTGCTTTGTGCTTTTCAGGTTTGTGAACAAACTTGAATGTTTGTAGTAGGTAAGAATATGAAATGTTTATGATCAAATGTTGTACAGTCGCCATCAAATATATCGGAGCGGCCAGGGTACTCAAAAATATATGATCATGCACTTTATCGCCTTGACAATAGAGGCGTTGTTCAGATATTTGTGACAATCTTGGCCGCTCCGATATATCTGATGGCGACTGTACCTACAGGTCTATTTTTACCCGCTCTTTGATCTCGTATATTGTGAACGACTGAAAATATTTTTATGAGGTTATAACACAATTCAACTAAAAGCATACATTTGATAATTAATTCCTTTATTTTTAGATTTTTTGTAATTTTTTTTTTCATTTACGCATTTAGGTTTATGTCGCTTTATATTTATATTATTCATAATACTTACTATGTCTCTAAGGCTGTCTGTGTATGTATCGTAATTTAAATCCGATTTTTAATTTGAAGTTTTCAAGCGAATGATCTTAGACATGTGCTATCACAATTGTTTAATCCGTTTCGGGAGTTTTAATTTGAACATATCGAAACAATAATCTCAATACTAAACTTAAAAGAAGTACCTACATAATTATTACATCATACAACCTACTTATCATTAAATACTTAATACAGTCAAAGAAATAAGTAGCTAAGCTGGTAAGGTGCTCAAAAATGTTTTATGCCCTCTTATTGTCTTGAAAATAAAACCGTGACAAGATCATTCTGAACACCTCAACTACTAAGCAACTTCTGCCGCTGACTGTACAACCGCGCCATGCCCTTCCCTGAATCGAAATGTTCCGGTCCGCTTGTGGAATTTTCCGCATCAAACAGATTATTATGAGCTCGATACCCATATTCATGACGTATCAAACTTACATGCAGTGAAAATATCGGCCAATCTCATCAAAAATATTAATGAATATTTATAACAACGGCGACCCGCTTTGGTATTATCATATAGCCTGTAATATTTGACTTACAACGTGACGTATTTAACGTTTAAAAGTATACGTCGACGCTAGACGGATTACATGGAATATTTATTTAATGTAAACGTATACATAATAATATATAATTACGCTTGTTGTTTATTTATGTATGTTAATTTTTGTACCATAACTATTATCTATGTCGGCCTTCGTTTCACATGTGCAGAGGGGTTGGTAATACATATTGCTTTTCATTCACTTAATTTTTTTTTCCAAACGGCAACCTCAATAAAACCAATCCGATTTCCGCTTTCATTTACCGACTGGCACTTTTTAAAATTCTGCTGCCGGGCAAAGTGTAAACATTCAGCAGATAGGTTTATCAAATCAAACAGATGTAACTGGATCCGAATTCGACTCTTATCGCTCGCAACACTAACTAAACATCGCTTACTGTCAACAGCTCTCGAACTGTAACTGAAGCGGGCCCGGAATTTGGCTTAGCTGTAGCCTATTTCTATAGCTAGGTACGATATCATCCACCGTATATCAATCAGTTGTTACAACGCGCCACGGTTGTCGTTTATCTTCGGGCCCGTTCGGATCTGTCCGTCCAGATTCATGCATTGTTCAGACATTAGCCACGGTTGCTGAAACGGTGGATGTCTGAAATGCCAGTGGCGGTAGAGGCGCACCCCGTTGCAACGGCGGCGCGGCGCATCGAACGGCCGATAGCGCTTCCAATTTCCTGACTTAAATTGCTCTAATTTGGTTATGCGCTGACGGGTGATCGAAGGCTGCTAAAGCCCTGGCCACCAGCAATACTAGAGTTGTGGCGAGTAATTTGTATTGGCTTTTGCCTAACTATTTTCTGATCATCGCGTTTGATACTACGAACTTATTTTTTTTTTATTCTGCTGTTGGGTACTATGCATTACTGTAAAAACAATACTGTAAGCATTAAACTACGGCGTTTTAATACAATTTGAACCACTACCTATTTCAATTTTATCGGACTGCCCCAAAGTTACATTAAGAAGGAAACTGGTATTTTTTCGATGGCATTATATTAACTTAATGGCGACCTAATTGGAGGTTTTTATGACTCCTACAATCCATAAAGTAGGAATTAAGTACTAGTACATTCCCAGCCTACTTCAAGTTATTACCAAAGTTTAGATTTCACAAAGCGGATAAGTTAAAAATCTTTTCATACTCAATGCGCCGCCTGATGATATAACATAATAATTGATTCCAGTTGTATAATTACTTGTTCAATTGTTTCGAAACAAAACAAAAATATATTAAACAACATTCATTTATTTAATAATAATAGAAAGCTATTACAATGATTTCTTAAAATGAATTAAACACGATTTATACACGAGTTTTTTACCATTCAGACATCTTAAATATTCTAACATTATAAGTGTAATTTAATTCGAAAAGTAAGATTACTGATTCAATTCTATAAAGTTTTTTTATTTAATTTTCTTTTACGACAATAAATATTTGAAATATATGATTTACATTAAGTTGATTTCTAGAAATAAAATGCATTTGCAAAAGGGAACTCAAACAGTTCCGGCTCTAATGATTACGAGCACATTTTTCCAAATAGACTTTATTTTTACTTTTTCGTTTGCATTGGCATTGAAGCGAGACTGGTAGCAGGAGTGCCAATATATTAAGCAAATGGCGAACTAATTACGCTCCGAACGATTTTACAGGACCACGTAATGACCCCTTAAGGAACTTCTCTTTTAAAATATGGCTCGCTAGGGTGTAATTTAATATTTCCTTCTTCTTGTTTGAAATACGCTTTTAAGTCGTGCACATGACTACAAGCCTTTACTGTACAAGTTATGAGTTTAAATGAGAATTTGAATTCAGAATGTTGATTTATTTTTTATCGTTATGGTTTTGCCGGAAAGACATGACAAAATTAGTGTAGTCAAGGATTTGCGTATTTATTCTAGAAGTAGTACTTTGAGCTACGCTACGATATTGCTGCGCTACGAAATATTGCGAACGAGAGTCTAATTGTAGCCCGAGGTCCAAGGAGAGGGCTTTTATGGTTTGAGTTTGGAATATTTCAAATTACACCCAATGATACACAAACATACAAAAATAGAGTATTAATACAAGATAATCTATAATTAATAAAAATAATATTATTACCTAGGGAATCAATAAGCCATTAATATAACCCTCGTTTCGAATACCCGAAATGCCACGCTTAATGTGCTTAAGTGTGTTGAAAATGTTTTTTCGGGTGTTGAATACCTATTTAAACCAAAACAAGTCACTGAAGAAAGTGCTTTTATTACATTCAAATCCGTCTTGTTCCTCTATTTACCTAAAAACAAAGAGTTTCGGAAAGTCGCAGCGAAACATTTACATTGTCGTATATTTTGTTGATACAAGAGCTTTCGCCGAGAGAAATAAAATCGGAATGTGGTGGGACAATGATGTAATAGTTTTCTCGGCATTGGGGTGGGGTGGTACTAGGAGAGATTAAATGGAGACAAATAAATTTCGCAGTGCATTTTTTCATAATAAGTTTAATTAAACAAATGTATTTATTCTGAGTTCTGGTATAATTTCAAACCTAGTTACATTTGTTATCTACATATTAAAATAACGGATAATATAAACGCATCAACAAGTGTGTCCGGTAAATACATTGTACTCACTTAAATTAAAAAAATATCTACTCAGCAACAGTATCCAAAAAGTAAACATTATCAAGCCACACCCTTAGCTTACTGAAACAGTATAAAAACATTTCCACGTTTTAAAAACGTGTCTTAAATTTAGTGAACAAGAGCGCTTGAGCCTTACATAGATATTCTTGATTCGTCCTAAGTGCGTCCGCACCCGAAGGGGGGTGGGGAGGTACGGATAAACGAACCCTGGGGCGAGCGATTTGTATTAGAAGTCTAGTACTCGTCCTGGTCGTAATTGTCGACGCCCCGGGCTACGTCGCGATACGTCTGCCACTCGACGTGACGAGAACAGGTCACGGTAACTAAAAGTTTTATTGGGGTTTTGGTTAAATATTGCCAATTTTTGGTGGAATTTGTGCGTCTGATATTTTTACTATTTACTTGTATTTGTTACAGGTATAACTTGAAATAATTATTAATCATTTGATTTGTTCTTCAGTTGTACTGACGGCAACGCCTAAGAGTTCGGATAGGAGGTACGGGCTCATAATGTTCTACCTTAGATGATTGGCTGAAATGCGCCTTAGCATTTACAAATATTGCACATTCACGGGAAAACTCGACCTGGTGCTGCTGTGACCCGGGTGGCCAAGTGGTTAAGGCATCTGCCGCAAATGCAGAAGACGCTGGTTCGATCCCAGCCCTGGGCACCGGAGGCCTAGGTAACTTTTTCCTTTGTATATGACATCTATATAAGTTTATAACTTGAAATAAGTTTAACGAGTCTTTATCTGTACATTTTTATTCGGGAGGCAGTAAAAGAAAACATCTGACTAAGCACGTGTTGTACAACTTCTTTCGGTCTATTAAAACTTGTTACTTAACTAATATATTTGAAAACATGGGCGTGAATTAATAATTAAATGAGTATCTACACAGAAAGACAAACAGTCCTTTTAAAAAACAGACGTAACACGTACAATAGTATTTTAAAGGGGATGATACCACATAAAAAAGCACGTATATTTTAATTGCTTTGAGTGAAGGTAACCCGTTAGATAATGCTCGATAGCATGAAACCTACCTTTCGATATGCAAGAAAAAAAAACAAAATCTTACGTTAAAATAAATAAAACAAAATAATTGATATATTTCCCTTTACACTTGCAACGAAAAAGATATCTCAAACATTTACTGTTAAACTTTGCAAAATATCTGTCCGAACCAGGAATCCGACTGGTAAAAAATCCTTTAAAAGGTTTTCCTAGTAAAAAACCCGAGTGAAATTTAATAAATACGGTTCACGCATCGACTAGTTGATCCTGTTACAATACTCGAACCGATGGGACATTATAAGCCGATCATTTGCAAAATAACAAAATAAATTAAAATACGAAACGAGGCACGGAATGCACTCCCGCCAAAAGCTGATGTTTTCTGATTATCTTTTGTTGGTCAATTTTAAGGCGCAGTTTAATATAATAACAGCTAAACAAATTAAATAAATAAGTGTATCGTTGTGAAATTAGGATGATCTATATTTCTCGAAACTCTAAGTTTATTCATATAGATATATGCCAACATTTCAAAGCAAGTATCTCTAGAGTTGAAACACACGTTCCCCCAAGAAGGACAGAATACACGCAAGTTTGAGTCGGTTTCTTTGATCCCCTTCAAAAAGCGATGGAGGGTAACAAATGTTTATATTGTATTTAGGGCCTTTTGGAAGTAAGCAATAATCAAAATGTGATATTATGTCAAGGACCAACGATAATTGCGCCTTCTCTGTCATACCTATTGAAAGTTTAATAAGACCATCCCGTTCAATCTTGGTATTATTAGTACCATCATGTACCATGTCAGGTCTAAGGCTATTTGTTATGTTTATGGTCAACATACAGATTACTCGTGTATAATACTCCTTCATTTTATTACACAAATTAAACTCAAATTTCGTTACAATATTACATCAATTGGTTTAGGTTGATTTACGAAAGCTGGCACGAGATTTTCATTTTATTGAGACGTTATTATTTGCTTAATTTAACTTATCCGCACAACCATAAGAAAGGATTGCCTTTAAAATGAAAAAAATCTACGTAGGCATTTAAATCAGCTCACAACAGAGCGCCCGAGACGTCTTATTCAAAGCTCCTTCAGAATCGAAAGAGGTTCGTTTCACGCGTGTGTGGGGATGTTCTCCAAGTCGACTTTGCGGACTCGACTTTATAAGCTCACAAAGCTGATTCGCGGCCGGCTCAATTATTTCTTTTATTTCTTTCTATCTGACGTTAATAAACGTGTTTAAATTTCGCGAAACCCTCATCGTCTCGGTTTATATCGCTTCCTCGTTCTCGCATTAACTTTCTCTTTTAAAAATACAGGATTTTCATGTGGATGAAACTGTTAAATAATTCCTAAATTTTGATTGCCTCGTAGAAATCCGCCCGGATTCTACAGAGGGGCTCTTCATTTATTGTTCCCATTTCAAGGGACAATTAGGTATGCTAATTCATTCATTTTATGACGGCTTTGTGAAAAAAATTCTTTGAGAAATGATCGGTGTTGGGATTTAGGTGGGAGGTTTGGTTTAAGCGGTCGGAGGTGGGGTGGGGCAGGCGCCTCATGGCGAAGGTTGACGTCTCACGCGGCGGGCTGCTCTGGTAATTAATGGATCTTGCGTGGCTCTCTGAGGATCGTCCTGTTACTGCACACAGATTCTATGTTGGTAGGTACATCGGTAACTTGGCTACTAAGCTAACGCAAATGACATTTACCTAACTACGTGGAAATCAGACTATACGAACATTGAAACGGCTTTTACGTACCTTAAATGAATTAAAAGAGACCAATTCGTGTAGAATAAGGGACAAAGTAAACATAATTACCTAAGCGTTAGTGCGACCGGACGCCTTGATTAGAGAAGACGGGCTGACACTTTCCGGAAGAAATTGTACGTGAAAGGTAATATTTTACTGGGATGAAATTACTTCTCATCTAAATAACAAAAATCATTTATGTAAAAGAGTATGAACTGATTGTTGTTATAATTTCATTTTTCTTGGTGATACAGCGATACTTTACAAGGAAAACTAAAGTTTCAAACACATCAGGAAAACGTGAACGCGGGTATTTTGCACCACGCGTCTACCGGGAATATATTATTCTCTTACCATCCGATGTGGTAATACAAACCGAAGTGACGTGTGTATTGTAACAAGTTCGGGTGTGTTTTATAACTTACGCATTATCTTTTCGGCGTGTGAGGCAGGAAAGTGCGAAAAATAACAGAGCGGGCGAGCGGTGACAATTCAAACTGTCAAATAATTCAAGGTGCGGCACGGCGTTTCTCACAATCAGTTAGATCTACGGCCGTTGCGAGCAAGACTCAGTCCGTTCCTTTTTTCCATCATTCGGTTTCTTTATTTCTCGTTTCGCTTTATAAGAGTTCGGCATCTCTGCACGAATTCCCTGGATGAAAAGGTATTTTTCACGCGGTATAGAGTGCTGAGCTTCGCGTCGCGTACTACCGCTCGCTATCAAATAAATGCATTGAGCTATCAGAACATAAAATTTATATACAAGGTACGTTAAGCATAGCAATGTTATTTAAAAAGCTTTTTCTCGCCGCTTTTATAATAAATAGGGCTATTTTATTTAAGTATATTGAATAGGCGAGTTTTTACAACATTTGCGTACCACGCGTTACTATACATATCTATCATCCATGTTCATATTAACACCGTTTTAAAAGGAATTAAATACCTAAATTTTAAAAAATCTTTTGTTCCATGCCAGCAATTACCTACTATGATATTTATGACAAAAGTTCTTATAATCGTTGTTAGTTACACCAGTGTTGTGAACTAAATTTTTATAAAAATCTCGTCATAACAAGGAACGGCTCCGCAGCCCTTACTTATATACGGCACAATGTTGTAACATCATGTTTTATCGTTAAAGAAAACAAAAGCAAGCGTACCCAAAGTAATAAAGCTGCTCGATTTCCCCTATTTAGGATTCGCGAAGAGAATTAAAGTTCTTTTTAAGGAAAAGTATATACAGAATGTATCCAGAGCGTAATAAGAATTCTCTGGTATCACCGCGAGGAGGGGCGGGCACTTTGACGAAAAAACGATGATGAAGCACGATCATGTCGCTAAGATCCCCGCCTAGCTGACTGACAAATTGTCGAACATTTTTTCGCTAAAATTCCTTTCCTTCGAATCCAATTATTGAGCCTTACCGATAGAACGCTTCGCCGTCTTTGTTGCTAATATACAATTGATTATGATCGGCTGAACAACGCGAGGGAATCGAATTGAGTTCCTTGAAAATCTACACGTTTGTTTTATTTTGTATCCAATTTATGGGAGTATTTTTTGCAACGATTCATTGAGTTAAATCAGGACATTAATATACTTATATATTAAACTGGTATTTTATTATTATTCTATTTCTTATAATAATAACAATACTTAAATAATCCCTAAATCATTAAACAATAAAGAAGGAATAAAACAATACACAATTATAACCAAATTATACACTAAAATTTATACAAATAATCCGCTCCCTGCCGTTCCCGGTGCAAAAGTGCCCATAATACTTGCGGCATTTCCACGCTGGATTACTATGGAAAGCCTTTGCACCAACTCGGAGCGGGTTTTATTTAGTACACTTAATAAAAATTACCTTTTTATAGATATGTACTTCACAGCGCCCGTCTTTGTACAGATGCATCCATCCACTCATGTTGATCCATTGTCATCTTTATCTACTTCTCACCATCTTATTGACAGTTAATATCCTCCTTCCATCGTCACATATTACCTATAATTATACCTTTATAACAGTTCCTATTCAATATGCACTATGTCTAACATATATAAGTCATAAGGCAACAAGAAATGTGAAGTCTTAATGTCAATGAAATATAAAATACTACGTATCCTTACTATCCCTACTAAGTAATAATACCTATAAACGCAGAAGTATTTCCATCAGTCTATTATCTTTTCGCACTTAACGTTCCAGGCCGCACCAAAGATCTTTTCAAAAATACCAAATATCTACAAAATACTTACGTTCTGGTAATTTATTTAAAGTGGAATTAAGTTTTGCGCCAGTTCAACCTAATTAGAACCTTAAATTGAAAGTTTAAGGTTGAAATTCGGTTGATCGAATGTTTTCAATAATCGTAATACGCCTGGATAAGTGTTAAATGAATTGGAATGTAATATTTCTATTATCAAAGCGTACTATTTACCTTCTACTACCATCCTCCGTTCACGCCAAGCTTTACGATGCAATACGTTACATTCAGTGTAATATATTATACATAGCTTAGCACTGTAATTTTATTTCACTGAACTTTTCATACATGGGATGTGCAATTTTGTTCAGCTGAAGCTGTCTAAATTGGGCTGTTGTGCAAGCACTAACGCAAAGCTAGTGTGAGGGCTGTGTAATATCGTATACGCGGTCCGGTAATTCTAGGTCAACTTATTGACGTTAAGTTGCGTACCTACACCATCTTATTGATGACGCCCTCAATCCCTTTTTATTATTTTATTATTTAAGAGTGAAGAATGTCGCACTGCTGAGAACGGGCTTCCTTCTTTCACTACCCTACTTAATAATATAAATGTGAAAGTAACTCTGTCTTCATGTCTGTTATCCCTTTCCGCTTATAGTACTGAACCGATTTAGACAAAATTATATACCAATGGATATAGTTTGAGTCTCGGGGAAGAACATAAAATAGTTTTTATTACGGAAATCATTCCCAGTTATTTTTTGCCCATGCACATTTAATTTAATTTTAATTTAGAAATTTGACCGAAGTTCATAAAAGTAACGAAAATATAGAACATACGAAAAGAATACACAACATTTACTTTGAAATAGTATTGTTATTGTACAAACAATAAATATCTGGAACAAAATTATTCAGAACACATGCACCTTCTTACAAATATCATACTCCAAAAATAACCTTTATGTTGAAGTTCCTCAAATATGCCGCTACAAAACACTGTAAAGCGATACATTCTGTGATAAAGGTTCGATTGTATGCAGTAAATAAAATACTGCCCATATTTCCACATTCGTTTCTTTTCGTCTTTTCGTTTTATGTCCCTTTTTTTGGCCTCCCTTGGAAACCGTTCATACAAAACACCTTTTCGATATTGCCCAACTTTATTAGCATTGGGCACGTGTTTTTATATCTGGAATATCTTTCACTTCTGCGGCCCGCGAGAAATAAAGATTCCACATGTGCTCTGATGTTACATTATCATGATCTATAAGAAAAGTTATACCCTTTATTCTTGTAATTTATTATTTGAGCAATCTGTGTTGAAACCTGGAAAAACTTTTATTAATGTGATTTTTATTGGTCTCAATTAGTATAATTTTGTATAACTTCCATCATTTTCCTTTTTATTTTTTGAATGTAAGTATTATTTAACCACGCATAAATTTTTTTTTGCTTCAGAGTTAAACTGGGATAGGCTTTGTTAAAGTTGACGGATAGGTCGAGACTAAACGATCATTAACTGAATTTTAGATATGACCGATGTTTTTGAATAACACCGTTGGTACTTTATGTTTTATTTATTTTGTAATAAACCAATTTCTGTACTTTTGGAACATGCTAGCATAATTGAAGACATTATTTACGTTTCAAGCAACTTGCTTCAACTCTGAGGGGGCAGATTGGGCTTCCGGCGCAAACATATAGCTTCTTCCAAAGCTATCGGGAAAGAGAATTAGAATAATGCGGCTCGATTTGGCGTTTCAACAAACGAGAGCGTAGAATGGCCCTCGATGGAATATTCGAGTGTTTGGGTACAACTAAATTCGTATATAAATGACGGTATCGTGATTCGCGTACTGCTTCGACCCATGATACCGTGTACAGACAAAACTGCTGCTACGAATGGGTAAAGTTTTTTGACTTCTTACTTCTGATAACTTGTGTGTACTTTTTTTTGTTATATATCGTATATTATGTATATGTATATATTGTATTGTATATTATTTTCTTGTAGATAACTTACCTTTTGTTCTCGTAAGCACCGCCCACAACTTCTCTGCTTTGCCTTAAGGTTGACTGGTAGAGAATGCCTACTGGCATTAAGTCCGCTTTTTGTACATCAAGTTTTTCTTTTGTGCAATAAAGTTTAAATAAAATCCATACTAATATTATAAATGGGAAAGTGTGTGAGTTTGTTTGTTTGTCCGTCTTTCACGGCAAAACGGGGCGACGAATTGACGTGATTTTTTAAGTGGAGATAGTTGAAGGGATGGAGAGTGACATAGGCTACTTTTTGTCTCTTTCTAACCCCCCACTTCCCTAAAATGGGGGGGTGGAAGTTTGTATGGAGCATTACGGGGGGCAAAGGGGAACCGTGTTACCCCGAATTTAACGCGAGCGAAGCCGCGGGCAAAAGCTAGTAAATAAATAAATAACAAAGTTACATTTTCATTGTGACGCTCTCGGGTCAAGGTAAGCTTTGGGTTACCAAATAAATAAATAAATATTTAAATATACACTTAAGGATCTACAGATTAGTAATTAAAAATAAATTTAACATATATGGGGCCCAATTTGCAATGATCGACCAAGTCCCATACTAAACAAAGCTTATAAAGTACATGGGCTGTATTCTAACTTTAAAACACGTTTAGACACATATCTATCAAAACGCACCGTAAAACGCGGGTAGAAGAGACAAAACAGAAATTCAACCTCGATAAAAGTTTATTTTTGCATATAGCAAGCACGTTGATATTTATTTTATATTTTATACATAAAAATATTCCGGTCTTATGAATTTTGGTATTTTAATGATTATCTGTCATTTCATTTCTGGATTCACATCTCTACTGCCCCATACCTTCTTCCCCTGTTTTACGATAACTGTAATATTTTTATTTGAACTGTTATAGAGATGTATCTACGAAATAGGTAATTAATTATGAACATTAATATGGATTATTAAGAGTAGGTGTAAGCCTCGGAGGTTACAGATCAAATAGCGCCGACCTGTCCCCTCTATGCTAATATGTAAGATCAATAGAATTACCCCGGCTCGGCGACACTAGCCGTAAAACTTACCTTGTTCATTTACATCATATCTCATGAATTCGGAACAAAATCCGTCATATATTTGAAAGTGTAAAATCATGAACATTGCGATAAGTTACCGGTGTACACCTACTCTAACATACTCGTACAGGGCCGCGATTCGAAAAATAAACACAGACACTGGACAGACACAGCTCCAACCCAACTCAACCCAACTCAACTCAACGTTATAACGACATTGACATTTGCTATTCGTACAGATTTTCATTCAACATTGGTCTCACATCGGTCTCACATTGGTCACACATTGGTCTCACATCGGTACAACATTGGTACAATGTGTGACCAATGTGAGACCAATGTTGAATGAAAATATGTTCGAATAGCAAATGTCAATGTCGTTATAGCGTTGAGTTGAGTTGGGTTGCGTTGGAGCTGTGTCTGTCCAGTGTGTCTTTATTTTTCTAATCGCGGCCCAGAATGCGCTGTGTAATAAAGGAGCCATTTTGTTTAAAAATAATTTATATTAAATTAATAATTTTCTATCCCGTGACTTTGAAGACAAAATAAAGATTATCATGATAAAATTAATCGTAACAAACATGGGTTTTAAGTTTGAATACCGCTCCAGGTGAGCTGAATTAATATGCAACATGTGTCTTCTCCATTCCCATATCTTGTAACAGTCGTAGAATTGCGATACATATTATATTACGCCATATTGAGAACGTAGACTTAGAAAGATTCAATATAAAAGCAAGGAATAGAAAGCTTGAGTTGCATGTTGGAAAGTCATAATGTGATTTTAAATTGAACGCGTCACAAGTTCTATACGAAGGTATATAGGTACCTCCAGGAGAAATAGGGTGGCGTCGGAATACAGAAGACATATTAAATTCGAATTGAACTTTCAGATTTTATTTTGCTTTCGGTAGGTACGCAACAATGTACGCATTAAGGATAGTAACAGTAGACTAGTTAAATAAATAGAAAATGATCAACCCAACATCGAAACTGTATTATGTTTACTTCTGACTTTAGCAATTTTAATGTATTAAATATATTGTACTTATGTTTTTCAGTTTTATAATATTTAGCTTTACTCCATATTTATTATCTGTTTCCAGTACAAAAAAAATACGGAAAGAGACCGCTTCTACGCAATAATTGGTGATTGCTTAACTCAGAATGTAGGTAGGTAACTTTATTACGGCTTCGATCTGATCCTTACCATGCTAGGTCGCTTACTTCACTTCATATTTTGGAGCTCTCACTCTTCAGCACTAGTAGATGCTTGCTTTAATGCAGATGATCGTAGCATAAAAAATGTTAGATCGATTGATATAAAAAAAGTACAAATTCCATATCCAGCGAGGTTTAACAGCAGTAGCTGTAAAACATTAGAGTTGACTCGGATGAGAATACTTAGACGGACCTAATTTATTTCCTATAAAAAATATTTCAATTAACTTCCAGGCCCTTAGACTTTTTATGTGAAACACGAAACTTTAAATACTTTCTAATGCCGCCTTTAAACTCAATAAAAGGCCTACGTTCATCAACGTCGGAGTAATAAAACTTCCTTTACTGTTATCCTCGGCAATGGAATTAGATAATGTATCTTGGCAAAGTTTTTTTTGGGAGGTTTAAAGCAGTAAAAATCTAATTGGTGAAGGCGATAAATATATTTGGTAGCAGGACGGGTGAGTCCTGAATGTCGATAGGGCGAGGGTACAGTAATGCATGCCAATAACACCATTACAATTTCCTTGGGCTCCAGACCCGAATCCTTATCATATATTTCAAGGATTTGATTAATCATAATAATTTTCTGTACACGTTCTTTTTGAATCTACGGGTATTGGAATAAGCTTTTGGTAGAAGACGTGAGAATAATGTTTGTTTTTAGGCTGTGCAATATAATTCAACATAGATTTATTTGTAATATAAGCACAAATGCATTGTTAAAATTGCAAGTAGGCACATAATTTAATATCTTGTAATAAGATTCCTATGAAGTAAAGTAAATTATTCAAGTTTTGATAGCTTAATCTTACTAGGTTATGTTATTTATTATTATTCTCTTTATTAATTTTTCTTCTTAGGATTAGGTTTTTTACAATATTTATATAACTAAAAGTAAAATATAAAAATACATCTAAAACATACAAAAATAATAAAAACATTATAAAAAACCTATCCTAGGGTGCCGCCGGCAACGGAGCAAGGCCCAGGCTGCCGGTGGTCAGGGCCGCAGAGAGAGGAACCTTCGGACTATGCGCGCCGTGTCCAGGATAACCGCCTTCTGGATCTGACCCTTGATCCAACCACAACCCCGTAGCGAAAGTCTCTCTAGGTGTTGGTCGAGATTCTTCGCTATGAGACCGTTCGCAGAAACAACTATCGGCACAATGATCGCCGAATCAACCTCCCACATGGCGGTTACCTCGTGAGCCAAGTCTAGGTACTTGCTGGACTTGTCCTTCTCGGCCTTCACGAGGTTCTCGTCACATGGGACGGTGATGTCGACGAGCATGGCCCGGCGTTGCGGTCGATCTATTACCACGATATCAGGCTTATTGGCTACAATAGTCCTGTCCGTGATAATAGATCGATCCCAATAGAGCGTGGCACGACCATTTTCGAGAACTGGCGCAGGTGTGTACTTGTAGTACGGCACTTCGTAGTCCACAAGACCGTATAGGAGAGCAAGCTGCTGGTGTATAATCCTGGCTACGAGGTTATGTCTGTGCAAGTACTCGCCGTTAGCAAGATGAGAACAACCGGAGATGATATGCCTGAGTGACTCTCCGGGACGGCGGCATGCCCGACAAATGTCGACCGTACCGTCCTTCAGGATATATTTCCGGTAGTTATTCGTCATGATAACTTCGTCCGCAATTGCACAGGCAAAACCTTCGGTTTCTCCGAAGAGGTCCCCGAATCGTAACCAGTTCACCGACGCGAGCAGGTCTACGTCGGGTCCCGTGAGGGCCCTGTAGAACCGCCCGTGTAGCTCCTTGCTCTCCCATACCGCCTTGCGATCCTCGGTGCTTAGCACCACAGGTTTGCGCCAGTTCTCGTTTGCCAAGGAGAGCGGCGTGAGACCCTTATCTACTGCCACCACATCACGATGCATCCCACACTCGTTGTTAAGGAAATAGTTCCTGAGATTGTACACCTCACGGTTGTGGAGATTTTTGGCGTTTAAAAAGCCGCGACCTCCACACTTCCGTGGGATGTACAATCTCATAACAGACGAGCGTGGGTGAAGCATACGGTGTGTGGTGAGCAATAGACGGACTCTTATTATTATCATTGTTATATTGTTTGGTATTTTTTTTGTGAGAACTTTGTGGTGATATTATATTTTTTTTTACTATATCTCGTGTTTATTAAAAAAAAATTAAACACAGTATATTTAAAAAGAATCTGGCAAGTGCTAGTCTGTCTCGAGCACCGAGTGTTCCGTACGAGCATTCCATAAACGCTTGCAACTTTAGCTTGATGCAATAAAAAATATAAAAACCAACATGTACAATTTTAAACAGGTAGTACTTTCGTCCTCTACTCCTTTTCATATGGGGTCGGGGGCTGGTAAGATAAAAAAACGATTTATGCGAATAATACCCCATAGTAGTAGTTCATAGATTCCTGCTACCCAAAGGTTGTCTGGTAGAGATCGCTTTTTAGCGATAAGACCGCCTGTTGTTACCTAGTTTTTATCACTGTATCGCTGAATATATTCCTCTTTTCGCATGTGGTGCACAATAAAGATTATTTATTATTATTAATAATACCCCATTAATCTAGGAAAAATCTTAACACCGCGATGTATAAAATTAACGTACAGGATGCAGCGCCATCTTTTGGAAAATTGTGTCACTAATTTTTGCTACCTAACCTTAGTACGAAAGTTGGTATTTCAGGGATAACTATTTATCACGTCGACTGATTTTCGATTTACACTTTAATACACTTACAGGATGATTTCATGAGAATTTATAGGGTGGCCGAGTGCGAGTCGGACTCATGCCCCGATTTCAAAATTTTTTTTTCTTAAGTCCAACTCACGCTTGACTGCAGACTCTTATTATTTTTCCTGTAATCTATACGAAAAGAACTATATTATCTGTATTTTGTCCAAAATTTCGGTACAGCAAATTCCGAGATAAGGGCGGGGGTGGGGGGTCAATTTTCACCTTTTTTTTAAATAACTTCAAAACTATACATGTTAAATTATACAAAAAATATATTTGTGATTCTCACCTTAAGCCCTTTTATTATACCACACAATATAATTTACAAAACTTTTTTTTTAATTTCTGACATACCCTACCTACCCCACAAGTGCCCCTCATGTTTAAAATTTATAAATTGGCGTTACATGCCTGCCTTTGGGGCGCTGACTTACATATGTGTACAAAATTTCAGCTTAATCGCTACTGGACCGTCAGTAGTTTCGGAGAAAATTGATTTTGTGACAGACAGACAGAGTCGCACCATAAGGGTTCCTTTTTTACAAGAACTGAAAGACTAAATCGCAAACCAGAAGTAAACAAACTGTGATTATGATTATGATTAAGGTAAACACATGGTGATTTTTCTAAGTACATTCATATGCCCAGAAGCACAAAAATGATAAAATACTGCAGATTTCAGTTTTCAGATTATATTTGAACTAGCTTTTGCCCGCGGCTTCGCTCGCGTAAAATTCGGGGTAACACGGTTCCCCTTTGCCCCCCGTAATGCTCCATACAAACTTCCACCCCCCATTTTAGGGAAGTGGGGGGTTAGAAAGAGACAAAAAGTAGCCTATGTCACTCTCCATCCCTTCAACGATCTCCACTTAAAAAAATCACGTCAATTCGTCGCCCCGTTTTGCCGTGAAAGACGGACAAACAAACAAACACACACTTTCCCATTTATAATATTAGTATGGATTTCTATAAATGATTTAAATACACAATATCATCATAAATCGCAGCGGGCCTTCAAAAGAGAGCTTATAAAGCAAAGTGCCTAGGCTTATCACACTGCCTCCTGTAACAACGATAAACGGCCACCATTTCTGATTGTTTTATTTTCTGATTTTGCATGAAATATCAAGATTAATGTATGGTTATTAAATTTTTGGAAGGTATTTCTTTTATATTCATTCGTTCAATTTAATGACCCTGTTCATGATTTTGTATGTAATGAATTATTTAATAGTCGTCTGTAATCTTCTACGTTCTTTATGAGCACAGTAAGAGGTTTGGAGAAAAAAGGTTAAATTGTTTGTCAAAACTCATAAACATTTTTTTTATCGTCATCAATATTGTATATCAACCCAATCAAAATTATAAATAAAAATCAACCCTGTTTTGTTACTAACAGGTGCGGTTCATTTATCAAATAATAATGAATATTATGGGACAATCTTACACAAATCGACCTAGTCCCACGGTAAGCTTAATGAGGCTTGTGTTGTGGGTACTAGACGACGATACATATAATAGATAAATATAGTTAAATCAATATATATACTTAAATCAATAGACAACATCCATAACTCAAGAAAAAATATCTGTGATAAACACACAAATAAATGCCCTTACCAGTATGAGAACCCGGGATCTCTCGCTTCGTAGGCAGTGTCACTACCGACAACCATTATTATATTTCCTATAGATATCTTAATTTATTTTATATTAACAGTCTACTGCTGGTACACAAACTAGAAAAACCCAAGCCTGATTTTGAAATCAAATCTTCCACAGTTTAAAGATTAAACTAAGTGATAAAGTGTTTTATCTTCGAGATATCATTGATTTCTTCCCATAAGGAGCGGGCGCGCACCTACCCTCTTTACTGACTCTGTCAACCGTAATTAGTTTTTCCTCCAAAGTAATCGTTGTCGGTACGAACATGCAACGTTGTAGCCCCTTAATGAAAATACTCTTAAGTGCTTGTGTTTAATGTTTATTTATTTCCACTTTGTTTTTAACTTTATAGCTGGTCTTTGTGGGACGCAGCTGAAAGTAACGTCTCAAGTTCTTTACAAAACGTGGGCGTTTGTCATTTAAAAATTAAGTTATTATAAAGGTACAGCAATAAAGAAACTAATTATCATTATTTGTGTGTTTATTTTTAATAAATATATATATATATATATATATCTTTTAACCAATCTAATATACTTTTTACTTGAAAACATACCACAAAAGATGTTTCAAAATTCAGTAAAAATAAATCATAATTTATTGAGTGTCAGGATTACTAGAAATGCAGGTAAAGCAGACCACAATGGCACAAGAGTTTCTGATAAAGCCTTGCAGTACACACGTCCACAGCAGCTGCGATTTATTGGACGTTTTTATTGTTCGCCAAGTACGCTCCTCGTTTTAATTTCTTCCAAGGATCAGCGCGTCCCGTTCGCTGCTTCGCCAACGCCGTGCGGTGTGTCCCGTCCCTATCTCGCCGTGAGCCTAATGTCGCGAGGCGACAAAATTTATCGCGTCGCTTGTAATTCCGCCCCGCCGCCGCCCCCCTCTATGTCACCCGCGTCACCCCGTCACCCGGCGACACACTTATAACGTTTTCTAATGAAATTGTCCACAAACTCCCGCTCGCCGCAACCCCCGGCCCGTTGACGCCGCCGGATGAACCGAAAAAAGTACAGCTCGCGTTACTAATGGCTTCATTTATCACAGTCACTTACAGTGATACACCGCAACGACGTTTTATATTTAATTTGGCTCTCTGCGGAATAAATTACAGCCATATCGAGACTGAAACGATAAAAGACAAGCACCTAGAAGCTATCGAAACACCACCACCACCGTAGTATTAATTCGGTAACCTCCTTGGATTAATTTGTTCGAGACTAAGTGATAAGTTAGCCGCCGCCACTGCCGGGCTTGTCCGTGTCGAAACTTATGACATTGCCGGACGGATTACAAGGGTTGTTAAAGAAATTGTGCACGTCAATAGGAATAACGGTAATGTTAAAGTTTAAAGTGCTTTGAAAATGACATCTATAAAAAGAAGTAAAAGGCAAAGTATTAACAATTTGTAAACATCTATCTTAAAATATGTCAAAGACGCCTGTGCTACTCGCAAAATGATGTAATATCCTCAACGTGAGTGTCATAGGACATATTAAGAGTGGGTTGCAACCACACACAACTAACGAAGTCATCAACGTTAAATATGGCGACGGAGCTGTCATCCCATAGAAAACTGTAAAACTTTTCATACAAGATTTTTTTAACGATGACGTTGACGTTAACCGACTGTTTGGTGCAACCGGCCCTAAGTCTTGGACTAAATAATTGATTATTGTTTGTTTACCCAGGTAAAATATACCAGTATTTTTACACTTTTTTTATTACAAAAGCAAGTCGTTAGTGTTTAACGTAATTGTCGTGCGATAAGATAAACTTACCAGAAATTATACGCGCAGTAAAGTTTTTCTGCATATCAAGCAAAATCTATATTACAAACCCTTTACTTATGCCCTTATAGGTAGTGCCGTCTAATCTCCAATCTATCTCAAATATAACTGCAATACACAACAAATAATCAACTAATATTGAAGTTGTATTGGAGTTGCATCGGCATAATTTTCAAGCAAATTATTTCTGATTCAGACGTTTAGGCGCTAAGTTGTATTACATAGTTAATGCGTTGGAGTTGTTTTGAAGTAGGATCGTGTCTATACGTGTTTTGAAGTTAGAATATGGCACCTAGTTAATTTTTATTATTATTCAAAATGCATATTTTTAATTATAATAGGAAACAATAAATTGCTCGGTTACTTTTATATTTATAAATTTGTATTGACATTCTTCACGAAAACGCTCAATATCAAAAGTTTTCATAACTGAAATCCTTAAAAAAAAACAGCATACGAAGTTTAAAGTAGCTCCTTAATGCAGTCGGTTGGGAGCCAGGCTTAGACATGCCGCAGCACTACATATAAGTATCGCATATCGCGAGCTTACAGTAAGCCTACATTTATACCAGCCACGTAATTTGGCAACTCGGCTCTGATTAGATAGTGCTTTGGGCTCGTTAACACAAACGAGTGTTGCACTGTTAACCTTTAATTTACACCGTTATATGATCTTTGTTTTTGATTTGTTTCAAATAAGCTACTTTGTTAACTCCCATTAATTATGCTTAACTAAATAATGTGTTTAATTAATTTCTGTAACCGCGTTTATATTGTGGTACGAATGCTATTGGAACACGTACAAATTGTGTTGATTTTGTTGTATTTTCATTAGTAACGTAATTTGTTAATGTTTCAGTGATTCTGATATACATATTAATCCAGTACTCATTTAGTGGCTGATTGATATAATTTTGCATTTATATCGTTGTTAGTTCCAAGAAATTCTAATATTGGCATGTCTTAAAAGGTTTCGTGGAGAAATATTTCTTGAAAATCGATGTCAAAGTTCAAAGTGCCTAAAATGGATGTTCAGCTATCCGCACATTATTTATCTTGCCTTTGAATTCATATTCAACAGGCAGTCTGGTCAAGAATCGACTCCCTGTAGTTTGTGAATTGTGATAAGCCAACCTGACCTTAATTTTAAAATTAAATAGAAATAAATAAATATTTATTTTTATGATTTAATTTGAAATATATGGTCGTCATCACATCTCGCTACATTGGCAATTAAATACACGCTATTTCGCTACGTACCTACGAAAATTGCTACTACCAGCTACACGTTACAAACTTAAAGTAGTATTTTCAATTAAAGACATTAATTTGACAGCTCTTCCCATACAAAATGGTATACAATGTACTACTTAAGCAAATCAGAACTCACATTATTTGTTGCAATAGGATTGCTGACTGCGTAAACTTAATGTGTAAACCGTTATTGACGAATGAATCCCAAAATATGACTTAGTTTCCCAGACGCAGTCGCCATCTGCCGGGCACACACAGAAGTTCACTAGCCGTTTTCCGCATTCTTTTGGCGACGTAAAATAGTTCCCGTGTACGTTTGCGGCACGCCTCTTGTGTGCCGCGGTCTTGGGGTTGGCTTGCGGTGCTTTCGGACTTAATCTTATCGTCTACCACTTTTTTAATGATTTCAGACAGTGCATTTGGGTTTTTGCTAAAGGAGGGTTTCTTATGATAGTAATGATACTCGTTACAGTTATCAAGAGTTATCAGACGGTACAAATATACATTTTAAAAATAATTTGGTGTATAGTATAAACGTATTACTCGCCTTCGAAATGAAAGGATATTTAATGGAGACTCAAATAATACAACATACTTGTAAATAAAAAATAGAGACATTTAAGGTCGTATATTTTTCATTTTTCTCTTCCTCGTAAATCAAGATATAATGAAAGGAGTATAACACAAGAAGCATTATGAACAGACATTCACTACAAAGAGACTACACCTCAGAAATTCATTAAGTAGTGACTACTCTTTAAGCAACATTAGTCAGATCAATAGTAGGCATATGTCATTCAAATAGACTCAATCGCACAATCCTGTTATAGTAACATATGGGTTTGCTCTTACGGAAGCAACGTAAGCTCTAGGTAGTTGTTCTACGGCTTGGCGAGCGCGCCTTACTATTTCGGAAGTAATGTAAATCGTCGCGGGGTACGGCAAACTTCCAGAGATATCTCGCCAAAGGACAAGACGCTAATATATGCGCAATCGTGCAACCCACGTATTGTGGCCTAATGCAGCGAAGTTTCGCCGACTGTTTCTATTTACGCTCCCCAACTTGCAGATTTGTGAATCCGGTTGTTATTAGTGAAATTCTGCGCTGAGGTATGTTAATGCGTTGGTGTTTTGTTTAGCCGATTACATGAAGCTTATAGACGGAGAGCTGGCCACGTTAGATATGACACAGTAATGAGAGCAACGAAACCCCTGTCGTTAGTTTGCTATACTATGCTTGTTTCTAGATCCAGACATCTGGCAGCTGTAAAGTGGTGGAGGTCAAAGAATGCAAATAACTTGAAGAAAACAAATCGTAGAGTTCTGGGTTTGATGCGATATTATGGGAAATTATGTAAAAAAATAGATTAGGTACATCATAGCCAAAAGTTTCTGTTCGGGGAAAGTAGTGTAAAAATATGTATAATGCAATTTATAGTTAGTCGCCTACTGTTTTTCCGTAGTAATACTACATGTTTATTGTTCTAATATAAAAAAATAGGTCCTGACCTGGTCCTGAATAGGATAAATGACACAAATTACTTTTTTCCAACTAAATTTTTTTGTTGGTTTGTTACCCATTGAAAGCTGCCAGATGCCTAACATCTAGCAATAAGAATGATAAAGCTATCTAACTAGAAGGTTTCATTGCTCTTATTAATGTGTCATATCTGACGTAGTCAGCTCTTAGTCCATATGTATGGACTGCTTAAACAAGTACTGTTGGAGCGATTGATATATGATTAATCGTTAATGGTAAGCTAATTGCTGACTATGCGTCTGTGTATGCCGCCTGATGGCCGTAGGACACAAATAGTTTTGACAGTTCATACATGTCACATACCAAAAATATAATTTTTAAGTGATACAAATCAAATTCAAATTTCTAAATTTGACAGTACTTTACATACATTTGCAAACCACTTTGTATGCCAGAGACTGTCAGATTACCTCCTCAGTAAATAAAATCTACTTTAAATTTCTTGAAACTTATATTATAATATAAGGTAATCACTAATTTAAAATTGTATTTTATGATATAAAATTTCGTATGAAAAATGACAGATACAAGTATAAATAGATATTCTAATGTTCTATTTTTATTTTTATTTTTTTCTGTTTTGTCTAAGTTGTAAAGAAGTCGTAACGGTTTTGTGGTGGACTGAATATCTTAAGGGAAAAAATATTTGTTTAAAACAAAATTGGAATTATTTTACTATAAATGTAAAAAAAAACAACTAAGTAACAAACTGAAGAAGAGTGTTTGAGTTCACACATCTGAGTTTATGTGCACCACTATAACCTGTAAAGATAATTTGTTTACACGCCTCTACTTTTGTCTCAAAACCTCTCTTATAACTTGAATATAACTGCCTTAAAACGGAATGGGAGGTTTCTGAGGTTCACTTTTTTACTAAAAGTTGTTTTATTTTATTATTATAATAACAAATAAACCATGTTATTTAGTGAGATAAATTTAATAGACAAACGAGACGCAGAAACAACTACTGTTAATAAAAAATCAGGCCAAGTGCTTGTCTGACCACGCATAATGGAGGGTTCCGTACCTTCAATGGAATGTGAATTTAAACATTACACTCTAAACGACTGACAAAATGCCATACGATTAAATAAAAATAATGGAATATGAACCAAACTAATTATTTATTTATTTATTGATTTGAACTTATACCAAAAGGTATCTTTTTATTTATTTTTTTGAAGACAACCCAAAAATGGCTGAGTAGATAATGTCCAAAACAATTTTCTTAGAAAGTATGGCAATGGTATGGGATAAGGCGCATCTTCTCAATTTTTTTTTCATATTTTTTGGACTTACGGTTCAAAAGTGGACACAATTATTCTGACTTGCGAAGCGATTATTTCTAAAAATATTTAATAATTTACAAAATGTTCAAAGCAAGATCTATGTTATGTTTAAACATCTATCGATTGATGTGCAACTTGTACAGTAGCGCCCCACCTAAAAATATTTTTTTTGTGCAATTTAATTCCATAACCATAGCATACAAAATACACCACAGATGTCTAAATTTAATTAAGATACGTTTTACAGTTTTCGAGTGAAATGACTGTGACATACAGACGGATGGACAGACGGACATGACGAAACTACAAGGGTTCCATTTTGACATGACGAACCCTAAAAACGGGGTATTTACCATGTTATTAAATTTATAAAATTAATTAATTCAATACACAGTAAATCTCAAATTAAATTTTTTGTAGTTTTGAATTCTCTGTATTGTATGTAATGTTAACTTGAAATGTAATTAATTAACCAATTTAGCATGAAATCATAAAACCAACGTTAAGACTTAAAAGGCACAGCTAATGGGCTATCAAATTAAGCAAACTTTTTCCAATGAAAATGGCATTGATTTGAGGTATTAGCACTTTTATACATTTATTATAAACCTTAAAGTAGCCATTTTGCCAATATACAATAATATGCCATAATGCCGTAAAAGCTGATTATTAATATAATCAATGGTTAAATTGTGTTGTGTAGACTGTAGAGTATTTAATTACTTACTAGAACGTCATTTTTGAACTTCACTCAACCATTATTAACTTAGATGGTAAATTAAATAAATTACTAGTTCTTTCCATAACCAATATGATGCTCTGTCATACTAACTGAAAGCAACATAAGTATTTAAATTATATAAACAAAATAGGTTCGTTTAAAAAGATAAGCGTAAGCACTATTTCAAGGTGAACCGTACTAAGCGTGCCCACGCAACAGCCCGCAAGTCACAAAATATTTTGAACATACAAACAAAAAGAATGCTTGTAAGGAATGTTTCTTTTATTTTTAATAATGCTGATAATGAATCTTGAGTTCTGGAATAAGAATTGATATTGAGATTCCAAATTTTTTTATAAGGAATGGAAATGGAAAAGTTCGGTTCGTTTTCATTGTTATGAGGGGGACTGATTCTAAACCACTCACTATTATTTTAGAATTTTTATCCGAAACGGTTGAGGTATGCTTGGCGTATTTAGAAACAAATTATGGGCAAATACCACACAAAACCCGAACTTTACCTCAATAATCGTTAATATAAAACTTCACACATTTATATTTATAACGCATCCGCTCTGAGTTTGTGCCAAGGCGAAAGCATG